>OY720432.1:73899385-74499385 GCA_963082735.1 Pocota personata | reverse complement strand
CTCATCCTGGACAAATGGCATGGTGGACCATATCGTCTATGAAACCACATAGTCATTTTGTCTACTCCACTTGAGGTTGGTCATCGATAGGAAGTGTGAAAGTATATACCCCTTAACAGCTCAGAGGCTCAAAGGAGTTTTGACATTTCCCGCATTTTTTCGACATTATCTGCCACTTAGAACTGAGTGAACAGTTAAAGAGAGATAGTGAGGTGACGATGAGCGTTAATTTGAATTCCCTGCAAATCACAATCAAAGTTTATCACCATTTGTTTCCATATATGTGCGAGTATGTGACTGTGACCAGAAACCCACAGTAGAGTGACCCTAAACTGACCACCTTAGCAGGCAAGCTCTTTACGGCATTGTTCTGTAGATTTGGAGAATGTGGCATCTGAATCTATAGCTTTGATAGTGACTTGACTATCCGCGAAGCTAACGATGATAGGGTGGCCGTGGTGAAGTGGTAACATCAACGCTTGTCACGCTCTTGGTTCACGGTTCAAGTCCTGATCTCAACAATCATCTATTTATTTCGTCTGAAATAAATAAAAAAGTCGATCAATTGCAAAAGCTTAGTCAACTCTACTGCGAAGGCATAACACTGGCAGTAGGGTGGTCATATGGCTTAAATGCAACTTGATCGTGATGATGACATCAGGTGGAGGGAAAAAATACTGTGAATCATGAGCAACGACAAAAAGCAAAACAAACAAGCTCCCCAGTTATCTGGACGCCACCCTTGGAGTTTACTGAAACTTAATAACACCTAAGTTTCAAACCCACTACACCAATCTTTCTTTCTCTCTCTCTCTCTCTCTCTCTCAATTTCTTCAAACGCCCGTGCCCTGAAATAATTTAATGGTATTCATATCCCATTTGGCGCGCGCAAATTATAAAAAAAAAAAAAAAAATGTTTAGTTTGGATTATGTTTAAGAACACAGCGAACTTCTCGGATTGTCAGTAACTCCGTCTGTAAGACACTGGCAAAGTCCGGTAAGCGATAGACTTTGACATATTCACAGTTTCCGAAAAAAACTCGCACCGACTTCAACCATCAGTCTAGGTCACTGTATTAATCTCTCTCTACCCCACCATTCTTTCAATCCGTTCTGGTTGGAAATCCTTCAGCGGTATCTGTCTTGAAATTCAGCTTGAGAGTCTGTTGAGAATTCGACCAATTCACACCTCTTTATAACAGGAAATTTCAAAACCGCGGAGCACTCAAACTCGATTTGTTCCATTTTATTACCGGATAGAAACTGCTTTTTGTTGAAGTGTAGCTAGCTCGGGTAGCTATTCCCCAACGGGGTTCGAACCTGCACAGTTTCGGTCACAAGCACAACACACTTCACCGTGGCTACAACACACTACACCGTGGCTACCAATAAACTATGACCCCTTCGAGATAGGCATGCCTGTCGTAAGAGGCGACTAAAATCCATTTTCCGTGTACCGAGCGTATAGTGTATACAAAATATGCAATGAACAAAACAAAAAGATATATTACCCCAGGTGGCACTCCAGCTTTACTGGAAAATCCACCCTCTTCGGAGGTCGACTCTATGGATTCTGGGGAGAGCCGCTTATTGCAATCCAATGACCCTTTTTCAAAAAATTCAAGGGTATCTCGATCTCCTCCACCAAGATCGAATAACTCCGGGAAAAGAAGTCCACCGGAAGCGCCAGCGAGCGAAATTCAGGACTCAGCGAAATATAACATCTTCGAGGAAGAAAATAAAATACTCCGAAGGAAGCTTAACGAAATGGATCTACTCTATCAAGAGCTCAAGAAAGAAATAGACTTATTAAAAAAAGAAAATAAGGTCCTAAAGAGCTCACGTATAGAGGAAGAACGCGAATGTACTCCAGCACACTTAGCTAGTCGGGAATATCACACCGACGAAGAAGAGCTAGCACGCGAAACGTGTCGGGTCACAAAGAAGAGATCTAGTAAGAAACGGAGAGCCGGCTCTTCGCCCGAAATCGAGTCTCTAAAAGAAAAAGAGAAAGAATAGCACAAAGAACAGCAAGAAAAGCAACCTCGAGCGCAATCTCTTCCACCCCCACCAATTAACATCGTTAACGGAATTTAATAAGTTGCAAAGCCTTCTTAAAGGAACTTTAACATCGAAATATAAGGTCACGTCTTTGAGGGACAATGCGTGGAAAATTAACGTCGATGAATACGACGACTACCAAGCAGTGTCCCAAAAGTTAAATACCGAAAAAATTGAGTAGTATACTTTCGAAATCAAGTCAGAAAGGCCACATCGTGTTGCTGTAAGGGGACTCCACCCCTCATGCACCAAAGCACCAAAGAAGATATAATGACTGACCTTCAAGACAAAGGCTTTAAAATTCTTGATGCCGTTAATATCATCAAAAAAGAGAAGCAACAAACGGAAATAGATAAAGACATCTTGGTAAGGCGTGGACTTCCGCTCTTTATGCTTACCTTCGATAAGTCCGACGATATCTACCGAATTGGGACCATACTAAATATCGTAGGCAAAATCGAACCAATGCGTAGAAATATAAGAATGATTCCGCAGTGCAAACGTTGCCAAGGATTCAATCATACGCAAATGTACTGCAAAAAAGAACCGCGATGTGTGAAATGCGCTGGAAATCACCTCTCCCAAGTTTGTGGAGTAAACAAACAGTGTTCTGTATTTTCCTCCTCCTCCTCACAGTTGGCACAGATTATTGTATCAGCTAGCCCTAGTCTGAACAAGTGTTTATTGAGATTGATGTGCCCTATTAAAAGTCCCACCATCGCTCTTAACTGTGTTCTGCTTGAGTTGAAATCTCTTTTTGCTGTGTTGTTCCTCGGTTCTGTTACCACGGATCTGGCCACTTTACACGTGTCTAGATTCGACCAGTAGTTATTGAACTCCTGTCTTATCTTCTCATTGATTATCGTTTTAATAGTTGTTAGAGGGACCCCTATAGTCTTAACAGGATTCAGTTCTGTGTCACTCGCTCCTTTCATTGCCAGTTCATCTGCCTTTTCGTTACCCGTTACACCTTCATGCCCCGGTAGCCATATAAAGTGGACTGTATTAAGCCTTACAAGTAGGTTGAATTTAATTTTGTACTCCTTTATTAGCCGTGATTTTGACACAGTTACAAATGATTCTAGGTGAATAGCAAGTTCAATCGGTGGGTTAGCATAAAAGACGCCAGCCCCTGATATGTTAGAGCAGTCTGTATATACTGATAACCCATTGGAGTTGCTTGTCGTCCTTTCATACGTTCAATATTCTCTTGCGGGGAAAATTGTTACGAAGTTGTTGGTGAACGTATTAGATTTTTCAACAACATCACTGGGACAACCGATGAGTTCTCTTATCATTTTGGTGATTTTTAGATGTCCCATGTTAGCGCCTTCGTTGAAAAGGCCGATGATTCTAAGCCTTGAGGCTGAAAGACCGACAATCTTCTTCGCTTCGAGATGCACTGGTAGATATTTAAGATCGCTTCTATGGCAGCTTTTTGCTTTGAGGATTGTACTCTTGTAATGCGCAAGCAGGCCATACGCTGCACCTTTGTTAACAAGTCTCTTGCGTACCATACAACTACTCCGTAAAAGATGATAGTTTTTATTACGCATTCGTGTATCCAGTGGAAGTGTTTCTGTTTCAGACCCCATGACTTCCTCATGGCCTTCCTGCATGTCCAATATACCCTTTTAGCTTTGGTAATTCTTCCTTCCGGGTTCTTTCACCGTGTCAGTTTACTGTCCAATATTATGCCCAAGTATTTGACGCTGTCACGGAGTTGCAGTGATGCTTCTCCAAGTTGTGGAATGTGAAAATCAATAGTTTTAGTTTTCTTTCCTAATCCACTCTCCTCTGCCCATTTCGTTACAATTCGCGGGGTATTTTGCATAAGCTTTCCTATGATGTTTAGGTACCTTCCTCTTATCAAAACGGCTAAATTATCTGCGTACGCTACGCTGAGCACCCACAGAAAAGGGGATATTATCCCCTGATTTCCGGTCCACTGTATTATCAGACAGAAACCCCTTTTGGTGAAGTGATTGAAGAAACTTAGGTTTGTTTAGTTTCTCTTTTATACTCGGACTGGAACATGCACAGTTCGGGTCACAAATAAACACACTACCCACTACACCGTGGCTACACTCATAGATAGCTCCTACGAAAGTAACTTGGAAGTCATCCCCAATCTCACGAGTAGGTCGAAAAAGTGTATTGGCAGAGCTGACCAATATACTGGGGTACGAGAGACCTTGCCTATGAATCGGAAACAGCTTGTTAGTGACTGATATGACAGCCCTTAGCCTAAAATTCTTGCATAGTGCCCCCAAACCACTAATGAAACCAGGTACCTAAATCCTATGGTCAAAAGCGCAATGCTATTGAAAAGTTTAACAACACCAGAGTAATGCCCCTGACCTCAGTTAATCACCGGCCGGCACCCGCTGTGAGTTTTCGGAAGAGAATTTTTCCACCCAGTGTAATTCTAACATTTATATCAGTCCTCTCTTGCATGTTAGGAAAGAAATCCAATACCAATTATTTCTATGCGACTTTTTATCAAGTTGCTAGTCGCGTTCTCTTTTTTTCAAAAAAAAAAAAAAAAAACACTTCATCTCAACCACAAAGATGAAAGTTTTAATAACTCAGCCATGATGTCTCTTTGAATCTGTGTCACGCACTCTGCGAAACATGCCAGTACCACTTAAGACATATCAATCGTTAACGCTCCAATAATTTTATGCGATCTAAATAAATCCTATCATAACCAATTCTCTGCAAACTTCAATCCACTCGAAGCACATTCCTGAAATCCTGCCGGGAGACATGTCAGAAAAACCCAACAGTGTTGTTCCTTTTACGGAACTTCCGACAAAAACCATCGATGGCTGATGACGATGATGGCGATGATGACGATGACGGCTTTTAAGGTTACCAGTTACCATCGTGTCGTTCAAAATCGCTCTTTATATCATTGACACGGATTTAACTCGAAGCGGCATAAACTTCTCCCGTTCTCCTTGTTTGAAATTTCATATCCTTGGAGATTTTAAAGTGCACCCTCATCCTCCGCTTTCACCTCCAGAGGAAGAGAATTAATTCAACTTTGACAAGGGTATGATTGGAACACACAATCCAGTGCCAGCCCGCATGCCATCAGGTAGCTCCAGTATGGTGGATGACGAACGGACTTATGCTTTCGATCCTATCTACTACCCTACACTCGCTCTCCGAAAAAAAAAAAAAGTAAATGAGGTAAATTAATGTCAGGATTAATATTCGACGAATTTATGACACAGCTTTGGCCGGGGTTAACTATTCGAAATCAATTAATTGCGTGACTCTGCGCAAAGGGTGGTTTAGAAGTAGGAGAATGGTGCAATCGATGACGTGTCAAAGGGGTGGGCGAACAGTCCCCCGGCTAAAGTGTTGTTCGTAACTAATTAAAGAGTTCAAAATAAAAACAGATTGCTATCATTATCCTGTTGGACATGATAGGCAATTGGTTAGCTTCGTGTAGACATCCTGGTGGGGGGTCGGTCAAATGGTAATTACTCCTGCACGCACAATGGCGTCCGGTGTCGAAAATGAAATGTACAATTTCTGACACATAATCAATTTGAATTATTTATTGTGTCGTGTTGTATCTGGGGGGATTATCTTGTTAACGCATGTTCTTCAACTTTCATTGCAAAATTATGTTCTTAAAATATGAATGAATCGTGTTTTTGGGAACAGAGTGAGAAAGGATATTATTCAAATTTATGGGATGGCGTCCAAGGACAGTAAGCAGTACATTTGTAGGTACATAAATTGTTTTATTTTTAGGTAATTAATTACAAGTCAGTATAGAAGGAATGTTCGTAAAGTATTTTAAGTAAAAAGTTGTAAAAAAAATCCTAGAAGACGATATTTGTTGACAGAATATATAAAGGGTGCGCCATCTTTTTAGGTATTTTTATTTAATTTGGTCCTTTACAATTTATTTGGACTAGTTTTTGAATACAACATCAATCAAGTGGCCGCCTCTATTGACCAAAGCAAAATGTGCCCTTTTTGCTGCATTTTCCATCACTTTTTCGAGCATCTCGGGTGGTATAGCGTTGATTTTGCCACGAATGTTTGCCTTGAGCTTGTCAATGGTCTGAGCCTTGCTGGCGTATACTTTGCTTTTCAAATGACCTCATAAAAAGAAGACCGGAGGGGTCAAATCTGGAGATGATGGTGGCCAGTCAATGTCTCCATTTTTTGACAGCAGAAACTGCATTGTTTGATTTACAGTGTGGCATTGAGCACCGTCTTGTTGATACCAGTAACCGTCCAGACCTTTTCCACACATTTGTGGGCAGACATAATGAGCCAACATCCACCGATATCGATTCCCATCGACTGTTGGCCCAATGATGGTTTTGGCAGTCACTTTTTGGTCATGCAGTGGTGTTTCATGGATCTCGTGTCGATTCTCCGTTCCCCAAATGCGGCAATTTTCCTTGTTAACGGCGCCAGAGAGTGCAAAATCGGCCTCGTTGGTCATCAAAATTTGCTTCCAAAAATCAGGTTCAGTGTCAACCATTCGAGCGACTGTTTGGCCGTATTCCAAGCGACGTGGACGGACTGTCGGAAATATTCTTTGCGTCAATTGCACTTTAAACGGAAACAAGTGCAAATCATCCTTCAAAATGCGCCGCAAGGTGGTTCCACTGACGCTTAAATGCTGAGCGCGGTGACGTTACGATACACTCTCTCTTATCGCTTCAATCAGTTCATTGGAACGTCTTGGGCGTTGATAAACGGCATGTCGACGATCTCTCACTGTCCCGTGCTCAACAAAATTCGACACCAAACGACGAATAGTGTTGTTAGACGGTGCTTGTTGGCCACGATATTTTCGACGTTAAGCACCTCGTGTTAACACAACTGAACGACTATTTTCAATGTACAGCGTCTCTATTTCGGCGCGTTGTTTCGGTGTGAAACGATTCATGGTTAAAATTGTACTGAATTGACGTTTCAAAAACATGTCTACTCAAGTCAATCGGTTGATAGATGTCAAAGTTATTCAATGTTTACATACCGACATAAAAGATGGCGCACCCTGTATATACACCGTCTTATCTATTTTTAAAACCAGACCAATTTTGGCAGCTTCTAAAATGCAGCAATGTCGTCTGCATACCCAAGAGTTTCGTGCTATTTTTTTCACTATGAGGTGTCGCCTCGTCTAAACCATCTGATGGTTCTGAAGATTTCAATGATGCCTTTCCGATCTTAAAGACCCGGCGAGGGTTTTCCATTGCCATCCTGCACAAGCGAATGAGTTTCGGCTGATATCGGGCATACTTTCTTCAGACCATAGCTAGCAGGTTAGCATCCTACTAGATCATCTCCTGCTGCCTTAAATAGTACGGCCATCTGAGTCAGCAGCCTTGTTGGACTTGAACCTTAAATAAAGATCATCATTCAGATTGGGGGGAACAAACTGCCTGGGAGCAGGTTCTTGGCTTTCATTGCCATTAAACAGTTTCCAGATATAATCCCTCCAGATTTTCAGAGCCAACTACATGTCAACTAACTATAGTGTTCCTATCTTTGACCTTGCAGGCTCCTGTTTGGGTAGCAATTCCAGTGGTTGCCATGTTTACCCTTCGGTAGAAGTTACGGGGGTCTCTCCTGCTATAGCATCTCTGCATTTCTTCGGCCTAGCGTTATTCATGTATCTCTTCATTGAATGTGAAGCCAAAAAGGCTTTAATATGGTAGAAATGTGGTGCATAGACGGCGGATTAAAATCAGTAAAATGCACTCGATACCATGTGCTCAAAACATTTGTTTGATCGCTGGTTCCAGTATCTGTTTCCGGATCGCTCGGAATGTGGTGGATCGGCTTTAAGCCGGGCAACACTGTCTTATACACAAATGGTATCCTAATTGATGGCCTTTTTGGAGTAGGAGTCTATTCTAGAGATGCTTGGATCAAACAATCTGTCGCCTTGGGTACCGTGCTTTTCAAGCAAAGATCTTTGTGATCGCCAATATAGCGCAAATCCCTTTAAGATAGTCAAGTTGCTATCAAACCCTGTTCAGCGATAACGATTTCCTCTAAATTCATGAAGGAGGCTTGGGCGACGTTGACTTGGGTTTCTGGCCATGTATTCATTCAGGGAAATCAAAGAGCTGATGCTCTTGCCAGCAAAGGCCCTGATCTTTTTTTGGTCCGCAACCTTCTACAGATTGTACCTCATTATCTCTCAAATGCGAAATGACTGAGCTACTACGTCTTCAGCAATACTACACTCAAGGAGACTGATTAACGAACCAAAAGAGAGCAGGGCCAAATATGTGCTCGGGCTATACCGAAATGACTGAGTTCAGTCATTTACACGAGCATCTTAAAACCATTGACATAAGAAGCTTGGGTCTATGCGACGACTTCACATTTCATCTGTGAATGTCCAGCTTTCGCCCGAATTAGGATGGCTTCCTTAGGCAAACAACTCCTCCAAGAGGATGCGCTGGTTGAACTTAACCTTGTATGTCTCCTTCCATTTGCAAAGAGCACTGGAAGGTGCTCCTAGATCGGTACAACTTCACTGATTTCCAGCGAATGGGCGGCTATGCTGAACTACAATTTACCACATCGTCTACATGCTTGTCGTCTTCGGATGACTTCCAAACAAATACAATACGATAAAGTCACAGCGTGGTTCTTATTCTTTTATGCCGTGCCACTTTGTAAACTTTCGATTTTGCAAAGTTCGAATCGGGTGAATCCTAGCTTGCTGGTAAAATTAAGACTGGTCTACCGCACTCGCTGCTGTTTCAGTTGGACTTCTAGACAGCTTTTTTCGATCAGCAAATACTCTAGCAGTGCTTTGCAATTAAAGTTTCTTAACGTTTAACTTTCTCTCGATGGATATTCGCAATCGTACCCTTGCTCCAAATGGCTGAAATCGATATTCGCTCTTCGGAACGTTCGTACATCCAGCACACTAGAAAAGTGTCTTTCATCAATTCTGAAGTAATTTATTTGTTTGGTGATCAGGTTACTGCCATATTGCCTTATGGATGCTGAGAGGGGGGAACCTTGTATTGCAGACTACCATGCTTCGTTTGACTGCAAATTGCACCAACCTGAGTCAGTTTGCGGACGTGGTGGTATGTAGACTTTGTTTTCCGATTTTGACGTTGAAGTCTCTTTTTTCGTCTAGGAGGTCATAAAAACAGTCTTTGGTGCCATCGTCTTTCTCTGCTCTAGGGGCTGAGCACGAATAAGGGTGCCGTGGCTCAATGGTTAAGTGCGCGATCACTGAGTAGAAGGTTCAAGGTTCGAATCCAGGAAAACACAAAACTGTAGGTCCCAACCATTCATGCGACGCACAGCCGAGTGGCTGTGAGAAGATAGGCCTGGCCCTAATATTTATTTATTTAATAAATTTTCATTTAATGTGGATCGTCATCACTTACTCGCTTACATGGCGGAAGCTTAAGACTTTTTACCTAAGTCTGCCTCTGACACCGAAGTCACATCCAGATAATCGCGATAGCAGTTTCAGTCTATTTATCTCTTTCGAAGAGAGTAAGTTAAACCGAAGTACCGGCGTCTCCTACTTCCTGAAAAGAGAACTCAGGTGTCACTGTAGTTAGCCATATGAGCCCATCACGTTTGGTTTTACATTTTCTACATCATTTAGGACTATGTCCTTTAAAGTTTTATTAACCCAATGATTAAGAGGGAGAGGATAGGGTATAGACGAGAATTATAGATTGGAGGGAAAAGAATAGATTTTGCCTGATCCCGTGGTTCTAGCTACACACCGATACAATATCCGCTGCTTGTGAGGGGCTATTCATTAGTAAATAAATATTTATTCACAGCTAACCTTGATATCTAAAGACCGTTCCACAATCTACAATCTTTGCACCCGTGTGGTAGCCTGCAACACGGCTTTTGTAGAATACCCCATATTTCGTTTATCCAGGAGGCATCCCCTTATTAACTATTGTTTAAATCCAAGCTACATGCACATATTTCCAACCATACTTTTACATCTGACCAAATTGTTGTCCACCATGTACGAGTACACGCACTATATCGACTTTTTGGGGACATTTCTCTTCAAAAATTGGCGCAGTTAAAGACTAGCAGGAGGCCACTTGTGAGAGAAATGAGAGAAGTTAAGCCTTATCCTTCGAACTAATACATAACAAATCCATTGGTTACAGCAAATCCTCAAATACCTCGATTAGCCAAAGAGAACTCCTTAAAGCAACAGGGGACCCTTTAACTTAAGCCAATTAATAAACAAAACCCTCCGCAGACAATACTGCATAGACCAAAACATCTCCTCTTTCGCTACTTAACACTAAGATTACACTAAGCTAAATAAGACATCGCCACAGAAAGAAGAACAGAAGCAAAAAAAAAAAAAAAGCACGCGAAGAAGAAATATGCCGCTCAATTAATCTTTGTAACTTTCATCAACCTCCATAGCCTGCAATGCCGGGTGCTTAATTATCAAAACGAACAGCTCGGCTACGCATACCCTGCTTCATCTACGATGCTCTATATCCTTGTTAAACCCAAAGAACATGCATTTAATTTCACACACCATAATACGAGTACCAGAGCATCTTCTTCCCACTGAATATTATACTTCTCACCCCGCACAGACATGACACTCCAATCCGTACTCCCCCGCATTTTGCTTCTCTAACAGTTTAACGTAGACACATTACGCTGGCGAATTGTAATAATGAAAATCCCAACTGGATGTGAATTTGAAAAATACTTTCGCCCAGGATTTAACCGCTGTGCTTGTATTCCGTCGGCGCCATGAAAAGAGCCGCATTTTAAATTGAGTGGGTTGGGATTATTGCACCCATTTTGGCTCCCATTCTACGGATACATGCGGTATTATCCTTCGAAAACGGTTTTCTATCCCCCAAAAACGCGCTGGGACTTTTCTATTTCAGTTGCAAGGACGAAGGTAGTGGCTGAAGGCGATGGCATTCGAAGGCGGGGGCTTATTTACGCAATGCGATGATTTGGGGGTTGAGCTTGTGCTGTTTAAGCCATCTGCTCCTTATGCCAGTAAGGAAGTCGGCGGCAGCGGCGGCGGCGGCGGCTGGAGAAGCAGGATATAACATCGATATATTATAATGTTTTGCGTGTCCTGTGTGTAAATGCGTTTTAAGTACCCAATTTCGTCTTCGTGCCTTGATCCTAATGCCCGAAGTGATTGCGAAAAACTTTTTTTCTTCCTTTCACCCTCTTACCGCTGCCTAATTCCGTTTATTTTTTGTGTCTTCTTGTCCTTCGCTCTGTATATATCGTTATCTAATCGAATATCTTAAAAATGATTCTTGTGTATACGCACAAGGGACCAGAAACGTGTATAGGCAGTTCTCCTTTCTCCACGCGGAGAATAAGAATCGAATGAAATATGTTTGCCCTGTTTGGTCCCAAATCTAAGGATAATCGACCTAATAAAATATCCTGAGAGTTTTTTTTTTTTTTTTCTTTTATGTCCTACCTCGACAGAGATCTTGAAATGGAAAGTCGTGTGTTTGCTGATTTTCTTGTTCAAGACCCTGAAACATCAATTGTGTACAGCCTGTCTGCGCCTTTTTTAATGGCCACGAATCGGTGGCATCTTTTATCATAAATAGATTTTGCCTTCTGCGGGGAAATATGATTTTGTGGAAATTTATTGCTGTGAAATATTTTTTTCAGCAAGATGTCGCAGAGCCTTAAAGTCAATAAACAAAATAAATTGCTGTAACACAAGTGTCATTCAAGGACGATTTTACCCTTTTTTCCCAGCTTTGTTTTCTCAATTGTTTTTCCTTTTTTTTTTTTCAATGTGGAACCAACATTAAAATGGCCATAAATTTCGAGGTTTACTGGTCCTAAATCATTTAACATAATAAACGTACGGTGATGTGTACGAAGTTTTTCGCGTATGTACTCGTAAGAGGCATTTTAGATTGATGGATGTTTTACGTTATGTCGAGAGTGCTTTAATAAAATAAATAAAATGGAACGATATGACATTCGGTCACGTTTTGTCGAATGGCGGATATGTGGATAACAAAATTTGTAGTAAGAGTTTTTTTCCGCTTGTTTTTTTTTATTAATTTTCGTCCTTCAATGTGAGTTATCGCACTCGAACTTATAGGGAGAGTGATTTGATTTACACATTTTAGAGTTCTATTGAAAAAGTTTTCATTCTAAAATACCTTAGATTCAAGTAAAAACCTCTACACCACCGTTGATTATAAATTTCAAACCATAGCCCAAGTATCCTTGGAACAATTATGTAATAAAAAAATCTTTACTCAAAAAAGTCACATGCTACTTGAAATCAATGCTGCCAATAGGTATCACAATGCAAGTGATACTATTGGCAGCACTGATTTCGAATTTTTCTATTACGCTGCATTTCATTGTGCGAAATTTAGTTTCAGTAAAATTTTTAGAGATTTAAAAGAGGACGCACTTATTTAAAATACATAAAGAGGAAAAGGAACGGCAATTCATATAAACGAGACGAGCAATATATTTGCCTCTCATAATTATGACACATTTTCTGACACTTTCGCAACCGAAAAAGGTAAACAATTTGTTTAAACCTTTTTTACTTAAAAATTTTGATTTATTTTCTTCGGAGAACAATGAAATTTCGAAAATAAATTCAACAAAATTAAAAAGTCAAATGTCAAATTAACTAAACTAAACTAACATATAATTCGAAAAGGAAGGGGGAAGAAATAAAGGCCAGGTCAGGAGAAAGGAGTGTTATAGTGTAGAGCATTGGACTCATAGTTGGCTTTGATGCTAACGCTCACCACTCCGCTTGGGGTAGCTCTGAAATCAACGAAAGGGGTAAGTTACTTTTTGACTACTCGTATATTCTAAAAACTAACCTCATTTTGTGCAACATCGGTAACGCACCTACATATATAACTAGAAACCGACAAGAGGTTCTATATATAACCCTTGTCTCCGACAATATTAATCAAATGATCAAGAACACTCTTTTTCTGAACACCGATGCCTTCAATTTAGTCTTGATGATGATCATCCAAGCCCATTGGTTTACAGAAATATCATTAAAACTAATTGGCTCAAATACGGGGAAACTTTAAAGAAATTGGTTACCTCTAATACTCTAAAGTCCCCGAGCAATCCTCAAGAGCTTGATTGTATTGTTAAGGACCTTACCTTTGCCGAAACGATGTCTTCCTCTTGTCCTTCGGTTAAAGTTAGGGGCAAGATAAAACCAATCTGGTGGATCTCTGATCTAGGACCTCTTAGAAATACTTACAGGAAACTTTTCAACAAAGGCAAAAGTACAAGAAATGTATCCGACTGGGACTCGTACAAAGAATCCCTAAAAACATATAAAAAAGAATTGAGGAAAACCAAACGCAATTCTTGGAGCGCCTAGGCTGAGAAAAATCCTCCCGTCTTATCCTTCAATGCCCATCTGTTTATTAAAAACAGATGGGTTTTGGACAACTTCCAGTGTAGATACGTTAAATTTACTAAGTGACACACTTCCCAAGAAACTCCCTAACTGCCAACAATATTGGCCCTAACAAGTCATATGCTCAGAAAACCAACCTCTCAAGTCTGATGGGTGCTTCGAACCATATAAACTCACTTGGCGAGTTGATTAATTTACTGCTTAATAGTCGGATTATCAACTCAAAGCTGGGGGGACATCTGTTAAAAGATATGTCAGTAGGGGAACCCCACAACGTGGCGTCCAAGCCCCACTTCTTTGGAATGAACTATTGATAATCCTGGAGGCTGAGGGTTGTGAAGTTATTGCCTATGCGGACGCTGTTGCTTTAGCAGTCTCACTAACTCAAAAGACCTCCCACAAAACGCTTTGAATAAGCTATCTAGGTGGACAGCTCGGTGTGGTCTAGGAGTGAATCCCCACAAAACCGAACTTGTCCTCTTCTCAAGAAAATATAACATCTAAACTATTGACCCTCCATCCCTTAACGGAACAAGCTCAATTTTCTCCAACGAAACAAAATATTTGGGTCTTACTTTGTATAGGAAACTAAGCTGAAAACCTAACATACAAGAGAGAGTTAAGAAAGCCACTGTCCCATTCTCTCTTGCAAAAAAGCCTTTGGGGGCTTACAACCCAGACTAACTCACTGACTATCTCGGTCATTAGACCGATCCTTATCATACATAAGGATCGGTCTAATGACCGAGATAAAGAGCCAGTGATTTAGTCTGGGTTGTAAGGTTGTAGGGTAGTTGTCTGGTGGATTGCCTTGGACAAGGCGATAAACCAGAAGAAATTAAGCAAAGTCCAAGGTTCAGCTTGTCTGTGCACTACGAGCGACACCTTCTGCAACAATGGACATTCTATTTCATTTGACACCCCCCGCCATTTTTGGTAGGCAAATGGCAGCTAGCTCAGCTCAGCTTCTCCTTAAAGCTACTTTACAGTGGTCCAAGAAAGTATATGGCCACGCCTCCATTTTAAACAATTCTAATATCTTCGCTGAAAACATTGACTACACCATACACGAGCTAAATT
Organism: Pocota personata; assembly: GCA_963082735.1. NCBI lineage: Eukaryota > Metazoa > Arthropoda > Insecta > Diptera > Syrphidae > Pocota > Pocota personata. Next base: position 74,484,813 of record OY720432.1, on the reverse strand, counting down.
TTGACAAAAACTTCCAATTCACCGTCCCTTCCAGAGTATTATGGGAAGAAGATGGATTTACGGAAGATAAGTCGTGACATTTTTACACTGACGCGACGGTTCAAAAACTAATGACAGGGTGGTCTTCTTTGACAGGATTAACCTCTCTTTTCGTCTCCCAAACCATTGTAGCGTGTTTCAGGCGGAGATAATGGCAGTAAGGGAAGTCTTTTCTTGGCTAAAGAAAAACGTGATATCAGTGATTTTCAGACAGCCACAAGCAGCAATGAAATCCTTGCAATCATCCTCCTTAAATTCTCTAACAGCTCTAGACTACTGATACCGGTCTCTTATAGAGATGGCGGAGCAGTTCAATATTCACCTAATTTGGGCACAGAGACATTCCAGGAAATTGTAAGGCTGACGAACTTGCCAAACATGGAATAACAATACCCATCCTTCCAGACAAAAGTTCACTAGGTATGCCGATCGCTACATGCAAATTTATATTAAAGCTGGATGGTATTGAAAGGACAAATTCTAGGTGGACAAGTGGTACAATGTGTCTAGCGACAAAACAGATTTGGCCTAAGCTGGATCTGAAACGCTCGAAGAATTCGATTTCTGTCAATAGATTGCATATCAACGCTGTAGTGGGTGTCATTACTGGACACTGTCTAATAAGCAAGCATGCAACGAGGCTTGCCATATTTTCAAATGATTTCTGCAGAAGCTGCATGGACGAGGAGGAGTTGACAATTCTTCACTTTCTTTGCACCTGCCCAGCTCTCTCCCAAAGAAGGATACTCCACTTAGGAGCCTTCTGTTTCAACGACCTAAACGATATGAAAAAAATAGACGTTAGGGACCTCCTACGCTTCATCAGAAGCTCCAAAAAGTTCAATGAGTAGGCCTAAGACCACTTTCCAAATCCACGTGGTATCACAATGGACCAGTTATTGGTCTAAGTTTGTTGGCTTTTAGCTGACAGCCACCTCATTCGGTACTGAGATTCTGCTACTATTGAAATCAAAGATGGATAACGAATTATTTGCATTACGCAGCATTCAGGACATAGGTTCATGGTAACCATAATTGGTGCTGTGAATAACAACACGAAAGAGAGGTACAGGCCTTAGGTGGCGGGGATTTGTATTGAAAAAAATCTTTTGCAACAGAGCGGGGGAATCAATTTTTCCTGCTATCAACTGATGCAGAGAGAGTATATCGGCAATATCGCGACGGATTTCCAACGACTCTAAATCAATCAGTCTCAGACGATCCTGGTAGGGTGATAAGTTATAGTAATGAGTTCAAGAAAGACTGCTTAAAGCGAATCGGATGAATCTGCGCTGCACAGATTCAATTCTTCTGACATGGACACCCTAAAAATTCGATCATACTTGGCTAGCATACTCAAGAAGAAGCCTTACAAAGCATATATAGAGGGACTTTGAAACATAAGCATCCGAAAATTCCTTACAACGGCGTTTCATAAAACCGAGTGCTGAGTTGGCCCTGCTTGTAGAGTTATCAATATGAGAACGAAAGTTGTGTTCACTATGACATATGACACCCAAAACACGTGTTGAAGTGACTGAGGGTACGAGCTCATCACGAATGAAGTAGACCCTAGGAGATGGTGGAAGTAATTGAGCGGCATTTGTCGATATTCCGTCCTAAAAAATTTGTTTGACACCGGATGGACGGAGGACCTATTTAAGTCTTCCTGCAATATACGGGAGTAAGCAGTAGATGATATGTGTAAGCAGTAGATGATATGTGTTTAGATCAGAGTCCCTGATGATACATTCGGCATTGTTTAGGATAAAGATCAATGGTCCAAGGTAACTGCCTTGATGCATGGCAAACTTTTCACACAGAGTAATGTACTTGCACCAAATGGTCCACAGTTTAGCCAGCAGGTCGAAAAAGTTTACACCTTTCTTTATCTAGGAAGTTTCGTCTCGGCGGACGGCGGCACTGATCCGGACTATGGAAAAATTCTAAAAGTGTAGTTTCTAGTGATGCAGAAAGATAGTTATACAAGTACGAGTATCAGTTTAACCGCCTCCAGTTCTCACTGAATTATGTATAAATGAGTTTCACAACCTTCTGTCACATACTAACAATATGTGGGTGGTAGATGTAGATGTGGAGCCATGGAAATAAACACAGAACCATTTTTAGAACTGTACAACAAGTGTCTAATAGATGAGGTTTTTTCCAGACCAATGGAAGTGCTGCTGTTTAAAGGGAACAAACCTCTAGATGAACCCTCGTCATACCGTCCCATATGCCTGTTAGACACAATGGGTAAAATACTGGAGCGAATCATATGCAACAGTGAACCGACTGGAGGTGGCAATTGATGAAGCCGGGGGACTGTCAAACCAACAGTATGGATTTAGAAAAGCTCGTTCTACAGTAGATACTATACGGAGGGTAACTACAACCTTGGAAGAGGCTATTCAGGGCAAAAGATGTAGAGGAGGTTCAAAAAAACATGTTGCAGGAATAACATTGGTCGTCTAAAATGCGTTCAACTCTGCAAATTGTGGACTTATAGTACACTCTATTAGGTCAATGATGGTACCATGGTGCCTAATTAAAATGATATTAAGCTATTTTGAGAAACGGTTCCTAGGCTTTTTTTATAATTGGCACGCGCCAAGGGGGATATAAATACCCTTATACAATTACAGGCCACGGGGTTTGTGTAGATAGACAGAGAGAGAGAAAGAAAGAAAGATTTGGTGTTGATACAGATGATGGAGTAAGGCAGTACCACATATCTGGCGGAGTTCCACAAGGGTCGGTGTTAGGACCTATCCTATGGAACATAATGTATGATAGCGTTCTAAGGATCGCGATCCCAAATGAGGCAAAAATCATAGGCTTTGCCGATGATATTGCAATAGTTGTGGCGCCGAAACATCTCGAAGAAATAGAAGACATTTGTAATGAATGTATCCGAAAAGTGGGGCGGTGGATGGGGCAGCAGTTGGGTTAGAGCTCGCAGAATACAAAACTGGAGCTGTGCTAGTAAGTAGTCGCATGAAAAGAGAAACAATCACTATCAGGGTAGGCGATCATAATATAACGTCAAAACTAGTTATCAGATAGCTATTTCTGATGATCGACTCTAGGTTCGCTTACAAGGAACACCTTGAAAAAATGCGTGACAAAGCTGCTCGGATGAGTGCGGCCTTATCCAGAATAATGACGAACATTGGAGGACACAGACAACAAAGGAGACTAGTTCTGTCAAAGGTGGTGCATAATGTATGCAGCACCAAAGCAGTGACGATTAAGTCTTACGCCAGAAGAATTAACACAACTGAATGTGTGCACTGAGGGTGTGCTGTGCATTTCGGACGGTGTCAGATGATGCTAAATGTGTCATCGCGGGAATGCCACCAGCAGATATCCTGGTTAGCGAACTACAAAGGACCTACGATGCCAAAATTCAGGACACCCAATCTTCAGTCAACGATATCAAGCTGGAAGAAAGACAGCGGAGTATGGGAGCAAGGCAGGAGAGATGGAACCAGTCTTCGAAGGGAAGACCGGCAGCATGGGGAAGTAGATTTCTACCTCAGCCTAACCGGACATGTCTGCTTTCGAGCGTATCTGAACCGATTCGGGCTCAATGAATCTCCCACCTGTTTAAATTGCGGAGAGGCTAGAGAAGATGCGCGGCACTTATTTTTTCAGTGCCCACGTTTTGATATAGAGCGCAGAGTACTAGGTTAAAGAATTGGAGAACCACCAACTCCATAGAATATTGTAAACTTCATCGAGAACCCGGTGAAACAGGTTACAGCAGTAATCTTGAAGGAAATTCGGCGGTTGGAAAGAGTTAGGAAAAGCAGCAGTGAAAATGAAAGCCAGACGACAGCTCTCATGGAGCAAAGAACGGCAAATGCTGAACCCATTTTTAAAACAGCAAACTACCACACCAGCCCCGCGAAGTAATACATAGCTGTAGTCCCGCGTGGAGAGTGGTTGAAGTATGAAGGGTATGGTACGTAGGCGTTTTCCTGGCATCGAGTATTCAGGTTTGCGAATCGTGCATGATATCTTCAGAAGATTACACATCCTTTGGCGCAACCAAAGAAAAAAAGATGTAGTTGTGGCGAAATAGTTAACAGTTGTCCCATATACTTCGTAACTATTTCCTAAGACCATGTCCATGTCCCAGTGAGTACATAGTGTAAATGCTCAAAGGTTGAGCGGCGTTGAAGTATAAAATAAGCCATCTCTCAAGAACTTATCTACTTGCAAATAAAGTTGTTAAAACCGTATCTGTGGTATGCCTAACTACATTATATTGAACCAACACGTTGCTATGGATATGTTTTCCAAAAGTTTGTTTGATTTTTGTAGCAATACCGTGAAAAACAATTTCTTTTTCACAGTTCAGTGTATGTTTATCGCCCAAGGAAATAACTAACCGTTGCAACCAATAATGAACGAAATTAACCCATTTAAACGGCCAATGAACGCTCTACAAAAGCAATGGTATCGTGTTTTAATTGCACGTAAAGTCAGCGCTGTAGCCCAACAGCTTAAACCGCGCAACAAAGACCAATCCTAGTAAGTAGACCCCCGATGAATATCTCCTGTTTCCGTTTCCAATTGACATTCACCATCCGTAACACAAACAATTTCATTAATTTGTTGTTCTTCTTTTGTAGTCAAAGCGTCTGCTATCACAGATACAAGAATGCCTTTCGCATCTATAACCAACAATTCAATAATGAAATCGAAAAACTGGAAGCCATGCAGCCAAGGGCCATCGACGCTATGCGATTGCACAGGTAAGGATCGTTCTTTCGCCACGGTGGAGTGCCTCTGACTCAGTGTAGTAGCTCTCTACCGACGGCTATTCATTAACATTCTCATTGCATTAGAATAACCACTTCTGCCACCACCTTCAATTAACTTAGGAGTTTCGCCATCACAACCCTTTGGCTGCCACTACACTCCAAGAGGGAGATCAACCTAACGCTAGAGCAACTGGAAAAGGTTTTGAGTGTCAAAGAGAGACGCAGACTGGAGCAAATCCTCGCCCGGACAACAAAGAGAATTTAAATTACTCGAGGACTACCCGGAATGCCATTGTACCGGGAATCCGTAGCGTGATATTATACTTTTAGTTGTACGTGGCCAGAATGAAGAATGTAGGTTGCTAGGTTGTGGTTAAGGATTCTTGCATGCATATTTTTTTTTCTCTCTCTCTTTTGTTGTTGTTGGCATCCTTTTATATTTCATTTGTTGAAAGCGAAATTGTTGTGCCTCTTTGAAAACAATGTGAGGAGGGCATACATTGTATACAAGATGAACATGTGGCGCCTTAATGAAGAAACTCGTTTAGTTGTTTATATGCAAGTCCGACACACATTCCTCTGAATTTGTCCTTCCAACTACAATACATACTCCTAGTTGCATGTGGCTGTGCAGAGGCGATTTGAGTGTTACTTGCAAATCCCGGACATAATTAAAATTTTTAGCTTTTTATGTTTGTGAAATCTCAGAAAATCCTTTACTGACAGTTAGCACTGCTAACATAGATTACTAGGAAGTGTTACGAAGGCCATGGAAATTTGTTACAAAAAAATATTATCGCTGGTGTTTTGACTCATTTGATTAATTTGTAAGAGAACATTTTGAAAGAGAAATAAAGTATCACACATAGCTGAATTGTGTACAATTTGTTTAATATTTGTTGTAAAGTGGGTATGAAAACCTAGAACAGTAACTCCGAATGTAACTAAGCACCGAAAAAGGACAGAACATTGAAAACAAATATTCTTGTTGCTTAAGGTTAACCTAAGCTCTAACTCCAGACCTCAAGTACTTTGTGATAGTGATGGTAATCCTGGCAGACGCACATGGTAGCTAATAGATGTACCTACATCCTCAGTCAGAATTTGGAGCAACAATTAAATTATTATGTATAGTAAGTATCGACCAAGTTATATAGAGCTGTGTGTAAGGCACCTCTAATCAAATTTAAAAAGACTTTTTGTCCGTACGCTATCTTATAACTCAAGAACCGTTTTCGTGAAGAAACTCAATTTGAGATTGTGGTCAACCTTAACCTGTCCTTCTGCCTCTCCGTCTATATAAAGGGTGGTTAAGTTTTAAGGGCCGATGTTGATTTTGAATAAAACACAAATTATTTAGGAAATTACTGTCATTTCTTTTTATTATGATAATATTGGTATGGTTCAATTATGTATGGAACAAAATATCGGCCAAATGGCCGCCGCGACCTCGGCGGCACACCTCCATCCGATGGTCCAAATTTTCGATGACGCTGAGGCATAATTGAGGTTCTATGCCGTTAATGTGCCGAACTATTTCATCCTTTAGCTCTTGAATTGTTGCTGGCTTATCGACGTACACCTTTTCTTTCAAATAACCCCAAAGAAAGAAGTCCAACGGTGTCAAATCACATGATCTTGGCGGCCAATTGACATCGCCACCACGTGAGATAACACGGCCATTGAATTTGTCGCGCAAAAGAGCCATTGTTTCGTTAGCTGTGTGGCAAGTGGCACCATCCTGTTGAAACCATATGTCGTCCACATCCATATCTTCCAATTCGGGCCATAAAAAGTTCGTTATCATCTCACGATAGCGAACACCATTCACAGTAACTGCCTGACCGGCCTCATTTTGGAAAAAATACGGCCCGATGATGCCGCCACCCCATAAACCGCACCAAACAGTCACTCTTTGTGGGTGCGACAATCACTCTTGGATTATCATTCCCCCTAAATGCGGCAATTCTGCTTATTGACGAATCCACTGAGGTGAAAATGTGCCTCATCACTGAAGATGATTTTCTTCGAAAATTTATCATCCACTGTTGCCATTTCTTGCCACCATTGTGACCATTGACGACGCTTGAAATGGTCAAGAGGCTTTAGTTCTTGAGTTAGTTGCACCTTGTAAGCGCGTAAATGCAAGTAAAGTACATTATGCATAATGTTCATCAACGACGAGCGTGAGAGGTGCAATTGTTGGGCACGACGACGAGTTGAGGTGGACGGCTCTTCAGCCACACTATCGCGAACAGCAGCAATATTTTCTGCAGTACGAGCTGTAAGAGCATGCACTGCTGTTTTTAAATCTCCTACAGACCCGGTTTGCACAAATTTTTGCACGATTTTTCCGATTGTACGCACATTTGGACGATTAAATTGACCGAAAGAATCACGAAATGCACGATATGCATTTTGATTTGAACGCCCATTTTCATAATAAGCCTGAATAACTTTAACGCGTTGCTCGATTGTGTATCTTTCCATGGTTCAAATTGAGTTAGTCTGAAATTGAGAAATGTCAAATGAAATGCAGAAAAAAACTTGACGTTTAGGTGTGGTTCACATTCAACATCGGCCCTTAAAATTTCACCACCCTTTATCTGACTACAACCTAAGCCGCTAAATGGACATGAAAAAGCTTTCCGCAAGATGGGTGTCGCGTTTGCTCACAATCGACAACAAACGCATTCGTTTGACAACTTCAAAGGTGTGTTTGGCGATGTTCCAGAAAAATTCGGCTGAGTTTTTGCGCCGTTACGTAACCGTGCATGAAACCTGGATTCACCACAACGCACCAGAAACCAAGGAATAGTCAAAACAATGGACTTCTCCTGGTGAATCGAAGCCGAAGAAGACCAAGGCGGGTTTGTCAGCAACAAAGTCATGGCGACAGTTTTTTGGGATGCGCGCGGTGTTATTCACATCGATTACCTTGAAAAGGGTAAAACGATCACCGACGCATATTAGAGCTGATGGATCGATTCCAAGCCGATTTGAAGCCAAAACGGCCGCAACTGGCGAAGAAAAAAGTTCTTTTTCACCAGGAAAACGCGCCGGCGCACAAGTCCGCAGTCGCAATGGCAAAATTCCATTAGTTAGGCTACGAACTCTTCCCTCATCCAGCATATTCCCCAGATTTAGTCCCTGCGACTATTTCTTGTTTCCAAACATAAAGAAATGGCTCGGAGAGAGATTTGGGTCGAATGAAGAGGTCATCGCTGAAACAAACGCTTATTTTGAGGGGTTCGAGAAATCGTATTATTTGGAGGGCATCAAAAAATTGGAGAACGTTGGATGAAGTGTATAGAGCTAAAAGGAGACTATGTTGAGAAATAAAATGTTTTTATACCGAAAAGAGTGTTCCTTATATCATTTTTCAGGACTTTGACCCACCCTTGACCCACCCTCGTACATGTACTACAGCTAGATCGTTATAGCCAGTCTTCGATAATAAAGCTTTAAGAAAGCGCCAGTATCCTGACTGAGCACTGCTCGATAGGCAACCATGCAACGGATCTAGGACTTCCATACAACGACTGGAAATATAATCTATTCACCATCTACTGTGCGACTGTCCTGCACTAGCCCTTAAAAGAAGAACAGCTCTTGGCTGTGAGCCGTCGATAAATCATTTGTCAATAAGGGCACCCAATTACCTAACCTAACTAATACCTTCCCTTATATGTAGGTGCAAGTAGAAAATTTCTACAAAATAACCGACATAAATCTCCACCCCGCTTTCGTTCCCAGTATTAACTTGAGGGTATCCCTAAAGGCTAAAATCTCTCGAACTTATGGCCTTCTGTCTGAACGATTTTGAGCAAAGCACATAATTTTATCGGTGGCATTAGAGAGGCGCCCAAACCATGTGTTACACCCGAGGGGGATGAATTGAAAAGAGCCCTTGCAGTAATTTTACACGTGTCCTTCTAACTATGCAGCTATCGACATTCCATCGCACCTGCTAGTTCTGATTTACTGTCAAAATAACCCATTACAATGCCATAATATCGCACAGCAAAAATATAATATCTACAAGATATTCCTTCATCACATTGTTTCGGAGAAGCAAGAAAAAAAAATTCTTCCCAACCAACCTATTTAAATTAACGTAATCGCATCTCCAGTCTGCTCCGAGAACTATTTAACATTCGACGACATTAAGGAATGCGAAAAATGACAAAGTAAGCTCAATGCCCACAACGCCGAGGGAGAATTATGAATACGGGATATGAAATTCCTCCTCTCACACTCACACACAAAATTCCTCTTCAATATAATTAATAAGAGATAGTATCCACATTAATGGGCGGAAACCCCACACCACCAAAACTACACCGAAGCAGAGAAAAAAACTTTCCCAAACACGTTCTGAAGGGAGAAATTAAATTAAAACTCAATCTTGTGTGTAATTATTACTTTCAGGAGAGATTTATTTTCCTTTTCGTCCTGTTCCTGCTGTTTCTGTACCTTGAATAGCACGCAAGTCCTCCTGCTCCAGTCGCCTCCCCCAAAAACGACCTGAAACGAACTGAACTTAACCATCTGACACATGCAATCGCATCCCCATATCCTTGAAGCTCCTTCCTGCATGTTTAGGGATTTGAGATCTAAAGTCCCATATGGTATTTCAGGATGTAATGATAGCAATCTGTATAGGTTTATTATACAAAGAGGAGTTAAGGGCATGGATGCTGATGACGATGATGTTGCTCCTGCTTTAAGACAATGTGGGGCTAAGTAAAAACTTCGATCGGATAAAATAATGAAAGTGATATGCTCTAGGTCCTTCCACCCGACTCTACTTGACATTGGGAAAAAGCATGAAAAGAAAACAAGAATGTAACAAAAACAACAAAAAAACATTGCGAAACAACAGACCAGCTTCAGTTTGGAATGTGTAACTATTAATCGAGATAATACCAAGATACACAGAGTCTATGACCAGACAAAATTATTCTTACCGTAAAGCAGTATCGAAGACGAAGGAGAAGCAAAAAAAAAATGATTAATGGTCTACCCCCAGATGGTTTAAGACAAAATGACAACAGTCTCAAGATGATGGTTAATCTCGTTTTGTTCCTTGAATAGCTTTAGCTCCAACAACTATTTTTACAACTTCTGTATTCGGTCTCAATAGTTCGAGAATGTAATCAATATTTGGGCAACCGAATGTTTGGCACTGGGGGATTATCGACCCATAGTAGGATCTCTCCTAAATTGTGTTGCGCGATAAATATTGTCAGCTTTCATTTGTCAACGTGGATTATGTGTCGAACGAGCATGGAATACGATGTTTAGGTCCAAACGATACAACATCTCAAATTGGATTGAAGTTATATAAATTACATTAAAGATTAAAACTTTAGTAATAGAGATGTGTTTCTTGGATTATGTTGTTTAAGGACCAACAAAGTAATGCCCACTCTAAAAAAAAGGGATGGGAATTCATCGAAGCGACAAATGGTCGTATTAGGACTTGCAGTGTAATGAATGACTTGTAACATACTTAGAGTAACTTCAAAACAGTATAATTTGAACTAACAGGCAAATAAATTTCATCCCAATCACTCACAGGCAATCAGGAAAACAGAACGCAAACTAAACCTAACTTAGCCTAAACCGTACCTAAGATAACATAAGATATCTTAAAATAAATCTTAGGTACTAACGTTCATCCCCACTTTTCCATTGTCTCAAAACGATGATGTTGGAAACGATTTGCCAGCCTTATTGAGCTTAAGGATCTCCACGGTTCTTAGTGCAAATCCTACATTTGGGCATGGCGATCGATCGGGAAACTACTGACTGTCCTAAACATGGATTGGACCAGTAGCGCAACAATCAAGTTCGTAATGTAGTGCATGCTTTACCTCCTCGCGGTGGTCCCCGGGCAACTGCATGTATAAATCCTTATACATGTAGGCAAAATTGCAAGCGTGAGATTGTCTAGGGTCTTATGCCTAAGCTAGGTAACCTGGGCCAGCAACCCGCGTTACCGAAACTTTAACCGCTACGGAAACCGACACAATGCTTCGGATAAGAACTGATAACACGTTGACGACCTTTGGCTATCGTACCCGAACTAAGATTGGTTTCTGGAATGTGAAGACGCTCCTTGACTCTCAGAGTGAAGGACCTCGGAAAGCCAGATTCCTTCAATTGGAGCATGAGTTCATGCGATATAGGCTGGACATATTGGGAGTAAGCGAGATAAGATGGTCACACTGTATTACTCTACACCAGAAGACCATCCGGAAGCCCCCGTGGATATGAAGTTGGACTGCTGCTAACGCCAACAGCACGCAGAGGCCTAATTTCCTGGCAGCCGCACGGTGATAGGATTTTGGCGGCCAGATTCCGGACAAGAGTACGTCGCGTCACTATTATACAGCGTTACGCCCCCACGGATGGTTCGTCTGAGAAAGAAAAGGAGACCTTCTACAACCAGTTGGGAGCTGTTCATAATGCAACACCCAACGGCGACATTGTCATTGTGATGGGGGATCTGAATGCCAAGGTAGGCTGCGACAACGAAGGGCTCAAACATGTTATGGGACGGCACGGACTAGGCAATCGCAATGACAACGGCGAAAGATTTGCTGACTTTTGTAACGCAAATCGTCTTGTCATAGGTGGCACCATGTTTGAGCACAAAGCTTGCCACAAAATCAGTTGGGTGTCAACTAACAGGCAAGCAGCCTCCAACCAAATTGACCATTTTGCCATCAGTCGCCGTTTTAGAAGTAGTCTCCTAGACGTCCAAAACAGACGAGGTGCCGACATGGGGTTGGTATGAGATCACCATCTTATGATAGCTACTCTCCGATTACGCACTGCTGCCGTTCGTAGATCTAACGACACAAGAATACCTAGGTTCAACGTAGACCGACTGAGAGTTCCCACAGTGCGCCAAGAATTAAGGGACCATCTCTCACGTGGAGTGGAAACAATCAGCAGCTCCCTGCCCGCCACCATCCAAGACCAATGGTGCGCTGTGAAAACAGTTTTCACATCAGGTGCTGAAAGGATTGTCGGTCGATCGCAGGGAAACCATAGGGCGTGACTTTCCGAAGATACCTGTAGAAGGATCAACGAACAAAAACAGCTAAGAGCTCGAATTGCAGCAACTCCAGCAGCAGGGAGGATCGAGTTATATCGCATGAAGATGAGAGAAGTACAGCGTAGTGTCACAAGCGCAATTACATCAATGCGCTGGCTATGGAAGCAGAAGAAGCAGCAGCGAGGTGCGACAGCAGAACCGTTTATAGAATCACTGAAGAGTTTATAGGTTTCCGAAGCTCTACTCAACACCCAGTGAAAGGCTTAGACGGTTCGTTGCTAATATCGAATGAGGATCAACTGAAGAGATGGAAGGAGCATTTTGCTTCGGTTCTAAACAGAGTATTCGCCAGCAATATGCACCCAAGTCAGACTGAAGTTCCCGAATTCGCACCACAACCCCCAGTAAAGAGGAGATTATTACCGCAATCAAAGCACTGGAAACTAATAAGGCGGTAGGACTTGACGGCATACCCGCGGAGCTTTTTCAAGCTGCACCAACAGCATCGGCAGAGCTACTGTTCCCACTTGTCGGGAGAACATGGGAAGTTTTCCGGATGAGTGGAAAAAGAGAATGATCGTCAAGCTCCCTAAAAAAGGCAACCTAATGCAGTGCAAAAACTGGAGAGGTATCTGCGTGTTGCCTGCTGTGGCCAAGACAATAGCTAGAATCATCCTGGAGCGAATCAAAGAACACCTTGAAGACACACTCGACGCCGAACAAGCAGGTTTCCGCTCTTGATCCTCCTGTGTCGACCACAACAACATCATGCGGATCATCATCGAGCAATGTGTTGAATATCGATCACCACTTCACCTGTTGTTCATCGATTTTGAAAAGGCGTTTGATAGTGTCAATCGGGAATTTATTTGGCGTGCCTTGCGCAGGAGAGGCATTCCTGATAAATTAATAGCAATTATCAAGGCTAAATATGATGGGTCCACATGTCACGTTTTGCACAGAGGAGGGCTGTCTGAGGAATTCGACGTCCAAAGTGGGGTTCGACAAGGCTGCATACTTTCACCAATATTGTTTTTATTGGTGATTAGCGATGTGCTGAATGCGGCTTTATCAAAAGGAAATTGGAGGAATTCGATGGACTCTCACTTCTGAACTCAAACACCTCGACTATGCCGACGATGTATGCCTACTGTCTCACAGAATAATGGACCTTCACCAAATGACAGCAAATGTGGAGAGGGAAGCAGACGTCGTTGGGCTGAAAATCAAACAAAAGTGATCAGCCTAGGACCAAACTCATCAACTCATATATGCACTGCTGGACAAACGGTTGAGAGAGTAGGGAGTTTCCAATAGCTTGGGAGTATTGTCTCAACCGATTACGGAACCGAACTGGATATAGCTAGCCGAATAGGTAAAGCAAAATCTGCGTTTGGGATGCTATCCATAGTTTGGCGAAGTTATGCAATTAGCTTAAACACCAAGCTACGACTGTTCCGTTTCAACGTTGAATCCGTGCTGCTATATGGATGTGGTACCTGGAGAGTGACCGTCACTATCACGAGGAAGCTGCAAACGTTTGTCAATAGGTGTCTACGCTACATCTTAAGGATATTCTGGCCAAACCGTATCTCTAACAAACAGCTTTATCAGAAAACGGGCCATGAACCTATAGACACAACCATACGACGACGAAAGTGGCAGTGGATCGGTTACACTCTCCGAAAGGGTGACAGGTCCATAGCTAACCAAGCGATGCAATGGAACCCGCTTATCCACGATGGCAGGATACGCGTCGGTCCTAGGAGTACGTGGCGCAGAACAGTTGAGAAGGAAGCACGACAACTGGGAAAGAGTTGGGGAGAGCTGAGGCACATTTCCAGAAATCGTACACGATGGCGCGTAGGAGTTGTAGAGGCCCTAGGACCCACAAGGGGATACAGGACATAATTCTAAACTGTACCTAATCTAACCTTAATCAAACTCAAACTGCCCCTAGACAATCTTAAAACAAATCTTTGATACTAATTTCATTTTAATTTTCCATTATCTCTCCAAGATAATGTTTCGTCATGAAAACGAGGTCTGCGAGATGGCGTTGGCAAAGGTTTGCCAGCCTTACTGTACTTGACGATATCATGGTTCTTAGTGCAAATCCTAATCGTATATAGCCCATTTCAAATGCACAAACGAATGAATGGCTTGTAGTTATAGTTCTCGAAACATTATGCGACGGATTGGACGGATACAATTAAAACTTATTTAAATTCCGCGCTGGCCCTTAAAATGGCTGTGTTGTCCATTGCTTTTTGAATACACCATCAGTCACTTAATCGATGGTAGTTGTTTATCCAATTCTAATCTGACCCGTTAACAGATAAACGAATAATTTTCAATAACAACCCATTCCTGCTTTGAAGTGAATGGAATTATATTGTAATATGCGAGCTACGGCTCGAGTAGATAAAACGTTATTCTGTTAGATTATTTCTTTATTTTTTAGTCTATAGAACAATTCAAGTTCACACTATACTGTTCTTCGCAAATTCTTTCCTTACAAGGTCTCTTTCTTCTCAAATCACTTTATCTCTTTTCAATTACTTAATTCACAAATCCAAACTAATTACTTCTTCTTGTTAACTCTCAACTTTCAATTTATCACAAAATTACAGCTTCGGCTGTTATCACTTTTCCAATCTCTTCGTGCGGTTCGAAAACCAACTGCCATGCCTCGATCGCCATCTGTCCTTATATAGTCGCATTTCTGATAGCCAGAAACTTCTAGCAAATTCTTCGACCACTGGAACAAGAAAATTCTGATGTAATAATTCCAAGATGACAGCTGCAGCCAATAATCTCTTGTGGTTATAATTCTCTCTTAATTCCGCGACGTCGTCTTAGACATAATCCGTCTCTTACTGTGGACACGAACCTCGAATGAAAAGACACTTCGGAATTTGTTGCATCTTTTTGGGGCGTAGTTATTATGCTACATTATGGTACAATATATTAGGTGCGCAACTAAGTTCTCGCTGTTTGTCAATAGATGGCTCCAGCAGTAAGTGTTGGTCGATTTTGACATATCTAAAACGTCATGAACCGAGCTTAGACATATGGTAAACAAACTGTTTTGACACATTAGTGATTTTGTTTTGGCGTCATATACTTTTGGTTGTGTGAAAATGTCTGATTTTGTGCCAAATAATCGTCATTTGCTGGAAGTGTTGATTTTCTTCTTTCATTCGAAGAAAACGGTGGCTGAAGCGCATCGAGAGCTCCAAAAAGTTTACGGAGATGCTGCTCTAAGTGAAACAACGTGCCGTGATTGGTTCCGTCACTTCAAAGACGGTGATTTCGATGTTGACGACCGTCCGCGTGAAGGAAGGCCAAAATCCTTCGAAGACGCTGAATTGGAGGCATAACTCGATGAGGATCCGTGCCAAATGCAAGAACAGCTTGCATCAGCATTAGAAGATACCCGTCAAGCCCTTTTCAAGCGTTTGCATGCATTTGGAATGATTAAAAAACAAGAAACTTGGGTTCCTTATGATTTGAAGCCAAGGTACGTTGAGCGTCGTTTTTTCGATTGTGAACAACTGCTCCAGCGGCAAAAAAGGAAGGGTTTTCTTCATCGATCTGCCAGAAAGATGGAAAAAAATTGTAGCTAGCGATGGGCAATACTTTGAATTATTCATTTGTAACCATTTTTAAACAATAAAGTTGCATTTTCATACAAAAAAAGCAGCGAGAACTTAGTTGCGCACTTAATAGTACTCGTGTAGTGTGTTTTATTGAAAATGTATCTACATCTACGAGTAATCGCCGGCCAGATTATAGATTAGGTTGTGATGTGTCCAAAATAGTAAAGAAAGTAGCAACAAAAAATAGTAAGGACACAATCCGTCATTAAGTTGGAATAAGAAAAAATTATTTCTAACATATTTAAACACTACGTGTCCAAACTGTGAAATTCAAATTTAAAAATGTTAAGTTCAAGATAAGTACCTAACAGCTCCTTCTATTTTATTGTCGCACCCTCGTCAAGCCCAATTTTTGGAAGCCATATTGAAAAGTCCAACTTTCTCATTTTTACTTGCACCTATCTACGAGTAAAGGGTGGTTCAAAATTGCTTTAAAAAAAATTAAATTTACTATTTTTCAAAGTTTTTTGCTTTATTAAAGAGAGAACACTTTCCGATTATTTATGGAAAATAATTTCATATAAATGGCTTGGCGGGGGTCCATCCTCACAACCCAATTTTGTGGTATATTTTCGATGGTTTTGTCACTAATAGCTCGATCAATATTGTGCTTAAGTGCCTGCATCATTTCTGGATTGGCATCCCACAAAAAAAAAGTCCAACGGCATAAATCGAAGCTCCGTGGAGGCCAAGCAACATCTAAAAAAAAACAGCTTATTACACTATTACTGAACTTGATGGCATGTAGTACCGCCTTGCTGGAACCAGAGATCGTCCAAGCTCAGTTCCTCAGTTTCCCGCCAAACAAAAACGGTTATCATGCTTCTGTAACGCTCTCCGTTGACCGCAACGTTGTTGCCATCTTCATCTTCGAAGAAAAATGGGCCAATAATGCTACTATTCCATAAACCACGCCAAACAGTCACACGCTGAGTTTGCATTCGCTTCTCTACGACTACTCGTATGTATGGGTTTTCCAAGCCCCAAAGGCGTCAGTTTGTGCGTACAGGTCGAATACAAGAACAACTTGTGTTGTCAATTAGCATGCTAGTCTCACCAACGAAAGAACTGTCAGTGTCAAAATAACATGTAAGTTAAAAAGAAACCAGCGAATAGCCCACCCGTTATAATGGAAGTGTTGTTTTCCAAGGACAGGAAAACTCTGACCGACTACTACATACTCTTCATTCCGAGGAGGAACAGAGGAGAAGCCTGTGCACGTTGGCTTTAAATGTTTGATGGTTGTAGTGATGGGGAAATACAGAGTCTGGTAGATCATTCCACATTCGTGTCGTTCGGCTTATAAACGAATCCCTATATTTGACAGTACGACCGAAGTTAGGCTTTATATGGCTGGGTGTACCCTGTCTAGAATATGCAGAACGGTCTTGGGTGCACCAGACCAGATATGGGTGTTATATTCCAGCTTAGGGCGGATGAATGCTTTATAAATTGAGACCAGATCAGACGGAGTAAAATATTTCTTGCCCCGCTTAATGAATCCTAGACATTTTGCAGCATTTTTGGCTACCTCGAGTATGTGATCGTTCCATCGAAGATGGTTATTAATACACATACCGAGAATGGCAAGTCTTGCGGTTTCAATGATGCAAGTACCATCCATGGATAATGGTTTCGCCTAAGAGATAATAGACAGCATTGTGTTTTGGAATCATTAAATTTCACTCTGTTGGTTGAACCTCATTTGATTATGCTGTCCAGGTCAGAATTTAATGTGTTTAACATACGTTGCCGTTCCCCTTCTACGGCCGAAGAGCAAGGACGTAATTTAGGGAACGAATATGAAAAACTGAGGGTACTGTCATCAGCAAAAGAATGAATTGGATTAGAAGTTGGAGACAAGAGATCGTTTAAAAAAATAAGAAAGAGAATCGGAGTCAAAACAGAGCCTTGGGAAACACCTGCATTTATTTGTTGAATTGCAGACTTGAAGCCGTCCAAGACAACTTGTATTGAACGCCCCGAATTGTATTGGACGTCATATGCACATATTTTCGACAAAGGAGCCTGGTGCCAAACTCTGTCAAATGCCTTTGAAATATCAAGGGCAACCATCTTGGTTTTGCCGAAGTGATGGAGAGATTGGTTCCACTTCTCGGTGAGATATGCCATTAAATCACCAGTGGACCTGTTGCTATGAAAACCACACTGCCGGTCATTAAGAAGTTTTCGTGAATCGAGATATTTCATAAGCTGACGATTTATCAGCGTTTCCATGACCTTGGAAAGAAGGGACGTAAGTGCAATGGGTCGGTAATTGGACAGGGAGGAAGATTCGCCTTTTTTATGGATGGGCTGGATAAATCCTGTTTTCCATCTACTAGGAAGGAGCCCTGAAAAGTAGGATAGACAGAAAAGCTTACGCAGAGGTTTTGCCAGCGTAAAAGAACACCTCTTCAAGAACTAAATCTTTTCACACTTTTTATCAGTGGCAATCAGTTTGTAGAGTTGTGTCGTATCCTAGACAGATTAGGCCTAACTACAACTGGGCCAGAACAAAAGAACTTGAGAAAAGGACACGGGCAGGCGCTGCAAGAATTGTAGCGATTAGCATAGGTCCAGTAGGACACATGCATCTAGAAGTTTCGAGCATCTTTTAAGGTAAACAAAAAAACAAGTTCTTACTTTTGATCTGAGTCAATCTTAAGACTAACTTTTACAATTTAAATTTTAGCTGACTTTGCAAAAAATAACAAATCGAACGATGTTCGCCAACGATTCCACGAATTGTCACAAGTGTGCCGGATATATGACCTGACGTTGATCATGCACTTTAATGTTTTATGAAATACTGAGATTCTTGGAATGCAATCATGCATTTTAGTGTTTTATTGGACTGCGTCAGATTCGTGGAATTCGTGAAATCGTTGCGACCTGTCTCACTGAACCTAGTTCATATGATTTTCGTTTTGGCCGTGGGAAGGTTTGAGATTGTAACTTCTAGACTGGGCAATCCTTTTAACGTACTCGTACACTGGCACAGTTGTAAAAATACTACTCCCACTTCCTCTGCGGGTGTCCGGCTTTATGTAGAGCCCGACATTGAACTCTAGGCAAACTCTTTTCTCAACAACCTTAAAGAAGTTTCAGAGAAAGGCATCACAGAGCTAATCAGTTTCTTGAATGCCACAGGATGAATTTAAAACCATTTCCTTTCAACAGATGTATTCTTGGTAATTGATATACTATCACGTGGTATTCAAAATGGCGCTTAAGTGCTAATTGAGTTGCAGTACAGTGCGCAGCAGCAACCACTTCTACCTACCTACCTTCCTACCTAATTCAGCATAGGTGGGGAAAGGCACTTGATGTCAGAAATGCATTTCATTCCGCAAACTGGATCCACATACTGGAAGCCCTTCGACTGGTAGGAGGGTACCAGCATCATCATGAAGATAGTGACGGATTACTTCAGACAAAGGATCCTGATATATGACACAGATGACGGTCTCAAGGAGTATGCTGTAACAGGAGGGGTACCGCAGGGATCTGTGTTGAGCCCACTCCTCTGGAAAGATATTCCACAGAAGAAGCTACGATTGTGGGATTCGC
This sequence comes from Pocota personata, assembly GCA_963082735.1. NCBI lineage: Eukaryota > Metazoa > Arthropoda > Insecta > Diptera > Syrphidae > Pocota > Pocota personata. The sequence continues at coordinate 74,465,698 of OY720432.1, read as the reverse complement.
CGATGACGTTGCGATAGTCGTGGTCGCCAAGCTACTGGAAGAAAAGATTCAACTCAGCAATGACACAATCGGGATAGTTCAACGCTGGCTGCAATATGTTTGTTTAGAGCTGACAGAAGCGATAAAAATCAGTAGCAGAAAGAAGAGGGAAACAATCACTCTTACGATAGGAGGACACCAGATTACATCGAAGTACGCCATCAAATACCTAGGCGTCATGATTGATACAAGGCTTTCCTTTAATAAACACCTGGAATATGTTAGAATATGCGCATCATGCGAAACCATGAGGGACCAAGATACAGCCGTCGCCGGCTCTTAGCCAGAGTAGTGATATCTGTGATACTCTACGGGGCACCAATATAGCCTGAAGCCATGAAAGTTAAATCATATACTCGTAGGCATTAAATTGAATCGACATATCGACGCAATTAGAGTATGCACTGCATTTCGCACAATATCGGACGAGGCAGCCTATGCTATCGCAAGATTACTCCCAATTGACATACTGTCTGCGGAATCGCAAGAAACATATGAAACTAGGAATCAGGAGGCTGTGTTAATCAACAACGAATCGAACCCATCAGAGAGAGCAATCAGCATGGCAAAGTGGCAACAACGATGGAACGCATCAAGTATAGATCGATGGACGTATTGTCTTATACCACTTCTTGAGACTTGGACAATTCGGAAACATGGTGAAGTTGATTTCTATACAACGCAACTACTAAGTGGGCATGGGTGTTTTCGAGCGTATTTTTACAGATTTAAGCACGACCCTTTTGCCCGTACTACATCCAAACTGCAAAAGATGCGGAGCATGTGTTCTTCCACAGTCCGCGATTCGAAACCGAGAGGCAATCACTGAGGAATAAACTGGAGAAATACCATTAAATTTGCGGCGAATATTGCAGCTTGCAAATTAGCTTTCACTTTGGAGTCCGTGATGTTTTTATTATTGTAGTCAAGAGCTGGGATGGTGAATGAGGCAGAACCTTTTATTCTCTTCACGAAAGATCAAAAAGATTTACTGCCTTTAGAACCCCACAGTACTTGTTCATACCAACCAGGTAGGCCAGCCGCTAGAGGTCACTACGCTTTCTACTCTCCCTTCTCTCCACTTTCGTCATGTACTCGTACCTAAATGCATAAGTGCACTAAGTTGATATCTAAAAAATTAAATTTATCAGATTATTTTAACTTGAATTACCACACGGTTGGTCGCCAGTAACCAACATCCCCTCATACATCAAAGAAGAAAGTTATCTGCAAATAAGTTTTAGGAAATTCAATTTTCAGTAAGAAATTACATTTTCCCAAGTACATTTCTTTTGAGCCTGTAAACGCATAAATTGTATTCCCTTATTGATTATCATTCGAATCCGCCTGAACGAGAAAGAAATATACAAAACTCACAAGAAGCAGCACCCTCGGGACGGTACGAGTATGCTCTTCTTCAACTTTGGAAAAGCATCCCTTTCGATTTCAAACCAAAACGAATGAGAAAAGTGGCCACGAAACATCCTAATAAAACAGCCGTATTTTGTATCCTGTAAACGCAATAATTTTGTTAAGAAACATGCATAAATTTCTTCCAGACCACAACTGTAACAAGGGCGCTCATCGTACCGTGTGTCCTGAAGATACGAGTACAGGATACTGCAAGGAAACTAACTTTGGAAAATGTTTTCCTTTATTAGGAAACCTCCAAGACAATGCTTGGTTAGTCAACGAGCCTTCGCTGCTGTTGTTGTTGTTGTTGTTGTTGTTATTGTTTACTTTCATCATCTGCTACTTTCCTTTTGCATACATTTTCCATACGCGAAGTAAAATATAGACACACACTCACAGCGCACAGAACAACAAGTAGTGTAGGTATGTACCGGAAAATTACGAACGTCTTGAGTTTTATTTCATGGTTCATTGAGATTCAGCCCAAACCCCCGCTCCTTATTCCACACGCACATTAGGCTAGGACAACGGTTCTGCTCGATATGGGAAGGTTTTTCTTCTTTTCTTTTTTTTCTAGCGGTGCGGGCTGTATACAATTGAATGGGGTGGGTTAGAAGGACCCTTGAAGGATGGGAGGAAACGAGCACAAATAAGAAAACGACAACCGGATACTGATCCGTTTTATGAATTGTGCAATTCCATATACGTACGTACTTCAGGGCTAAATATGCAAAAAAGGGACAAACAAAATATAAAAGAAGCGTAAGCTTATAGAAAGGAAATAAAAGTAAAACAGAAAGGACATCAGTTGATTGTAGAAATTTCCTTTATTTTCTGTTTTGTTTGCCTGTTGTTCCGGTTGCTCAGAAGTGAAGCGTAATTTTTTTTTTTTTTTTTTTTCTCACTGTTTTGCTGTTTTACCGTTTCCCTTTCAGATATTTCTCGTGTCTCCTTGTTGATTTTCTTAATTTAAAAGATGTGGGTTTGCTTACAGCATTCGATTCACATAAATTTATGTCCCGCAGGTCTGTCTTGTCTAGAGTTGAAGGACATTCCGCAACAATCGAATTGTGTGTTGTGATGGTTAGTGAAAAATAGAAAGTCCTTCGGGCATTTGATGCCGTGTTGTGTAGTTGAAAGGATGTGTGCGCGTTTTGCTTGCATTTTGGTTGAGGAAAATACACTCGAATTGAAACTGTCAACAATTGATAAACATTGGGATCGTATTTGCTAGTATTTAGTTAGTAAAGGATTTTTGTGTAAACGCTGCAGGCAGAGTGTCTTTGTTGCAAGGAAATGTGCGGAAATTCTTTGATGAGATTACGTAATGGAGCCCCAGGGCATTTGTACGACGACGATAGTTGACTGCAGAAGGGGAGAAGAAAGTTTGAAAATGACATATTTTGGTAATTTAAAAGATTCATTAAACGGAGGCCTTTATAAAGAAAACTGTGATAGAAGAAGAATAGGTAGGTTATGCTAAAAATAAATTTTGCAAAGGATATGCAAAGGGAACGATTAAAACTTGCCCTCTAACTATCGACCCGGAGCTTTTACGTTAGTGTTTTCCAAAGTCGTGAAGAGTATTATCACCGTCAGTACGATTTTAACCAACAGCATTTCACAGTGGCCTTAATGACGTGGGGAAAAGGAACCAGTGCATTCATTACGACGATGAATGAATAGTAAGTAATTGTTAACTTTCCCTTGAGATGTCTAAAGCACTTTATGGGGTATGGTATGTCGCCATACCCCAATTGACAAGCTGCAGGCTTGACAGTTCCTGGAAATAGATTTTGATTTTTTTTTTAAGTCATTGTTCAATACAGGTTGATACATACATTAAAATTACAACGTATCGTATATTCCTCATCTTCTAACCGATCCGTAATAAAGTGGGCGTGGCGTTCTGAAAATTTTCATTCAAATTCAAGGATATGCATATCTTTCTATTCAGAGTATACTTCCGCGAATTTTAAGAGATGTTATCAAAAAGCGGACTTTACGTTTTTTTTTTTATAAGAAAGTGGGCGTGGTTCTCCAGTTATTTGTTACTGAATTTCATGGATATAATGATATTCCATCACCGTAAGTAGCTTTAAAAAAACAATATTTGGTTTTTTGAAGAAACGCCTCTAAAAAGTAGGCGTGACATTAAGCAAATTGTGAAGAATGTGAACGCCTATATATTTTGTTAAAGCAATTTTTTTCAGTTTGTAGTAAAAATATTGAAGAATTTAATTTTCTTAAAGTGGACATGTTTCTGGGCGGATTATAATATTTTGTACCTTTGTACTGTTTTGGGTTTTAAAAAGCTTAAGGCCCAAAAACGGGTGACATACGGACGGACAGACGGACGGATCACAAATATATACATTTACTTTTGGGGGTCTATCGTTATTATTATTATTTTTTTTTTTTTGGTTTTTATAATTTGCATGTGTTAAAGGGGATATGAATACCCTTATACAAATTTTTTTTAGAACACGTGCGTTTTTGTGGAAAGGGGAAGAGACAGAGAGAAAGAAAGATTGGTGTGGTGGGTTTGAAACTTAGGTGGTATTAAGTTTCTGTAAACTCCAAGGGTGGCTGTCCAGAAAACTGGGGAGTATTTTGCTTGATTTCGCTATTATTGTCGTTGCTTATGATTCACAGAATTTTTGTCATCCTCCTGATGTCATCATCACAATCAAGTTGCATTTTTGCCATATGACCACCCTACTGCCAGTGTAATGCCTTCACAGTAGAGTTGACTTTAGCTTTCGCAAGTGATCAACTTTTTTATTTATTTCAAGCGAAATAAATAGATGATTCTTGGCATCAGGATTCGAACCGTGAATCAACAGCGCGACAAGCGATGATGTTACCACTACACCACGGCCACCCTAATATTTATTTATTCATTTCATCTACAAATAATACAAGGTAGTGCAAAAGTAATGTCATAATACGAATTGGCTGAACTGACAAAAATTGGGCTCTGTTTTCACGAAAAGTTTATTTAAAGGTGTGAAATTGTTGACATTAAGTTGAAAAAATGATATCGGTCAAATGGCCACCCCCTTGAGGAGATGCACATTTAATGTGCACATCTGGCTCTAAATTGATGATTTCTTCTTCAATGTTGGCTTCCAAGAATTGCAAGGTTTGTGGTTTGTTGTGGTAAACGCGAGATTTCAAAAAGCCCTAAAGGAAGAAGTTTAGCGCCGTCAGATCTGGCGATCTGGCCGCCAAAACGGAAGATCACACGGCCCGGAAATTGGTGATTCAAAATCTCCATCGTTGATCGAGCTGTGTGAGCGGTTGCTCCGTCCTGCTGGAATCAAAAATGCTCGAGACCCAATTCAGCAACTTGCGGCAAAAACAATTAGTTTAATATCTGTCTGTAGCGCTCACCCGTTACGGTTGCGGTTACGGTGGTACCGTCGTCGTCCTCAAAAAATAAGGACCACCAATCACTTTTTCACTGCAAATGCTGCACCAAACAGTCTCTTAGAGGGGATGCAATGGCTCTTCGTGCATTTCATATGGATTCTCCGTGCCCTAGAAATGCAAATTTTGTTTATTCACATAACCACTTAAGTGGAAATGGGCTTCGTCGCTCATTAAGTATCATACGACCCATTCCAAATGGATTGCAACTTATGTGCATGTTTTTTTTTTTTTTAATTTTACTACTTTATCCAACTAAAGCCAAGTCAAAAGAATTTGTACGAATTTTACGTGTTTTTATGTGTGATTATAATTATGAACGAATTTTTTACTTTCTAGTGTCTATACGGCAGTGCCAATTTTATAACGAGGGTATCAAACGATTAGACTTATTATCACGAGTGAGAATAAGTACTCAGCTGTTCGGAAAAATATACCATTTTGTCTATTACTCACATTTTTTGAAAACTAACATAAATATGTACATATCAAATTCAAAATAGTTTTTGAAAGGAAAGGTGACACATTTTCACAAATATTTAAAAGCGTTTCGGTTCAGTAGTTTCAGAGTTGTTTCCTTTCAGCTCCTTCCTTTTGGATTCATTTTTTTAATTTTTCTTGAAACCTGATAAAGTAAAATAACTGAGCTACATATTTTTGAAACTAACGCATCCTCATCTTTCTTTTGATATCCATATTGTATTTATGTATACAAAATATATTTTTTGACTTTTACTCTAATCTCTAAAACTTTTTTCTAACTTTTAAAAATTTTACTCTTGATCTGTCTGGCGGGTTAGTAAATCTCAACGCTGGTCTAAATTTCAACCTACTACACGTCTAACGGTTCCAAAATTACGAGCATGAGGCTGAAACACACAGGCAATTGACTCTGGGTTCTTCCTTATGAGAGAAACACTAAAAACCAATCTGCGAATGCAAAACATAAGTTTCCGAAGTATTCTCTGAAAGACAAAAGAGGAAGAGAACTAGAATTCCGTTTACAAATTTAGTTTACATACATGCGTTCCCGGTACATTCCAATTGCACTCCATGTCGTCCGGAGGTCTTTTTTTTATTTAGATCCAGTGTTGCCACAATGATACATTAGCAACAAAATTGACACTTTTTCTTATCCATTTCGATGTCATACTTTTTAAATAAGACAATTTTAATACTTTTTTAAAAAATTTTCAAAAAAAGTAAGAAATGTTTTCCTTTTGAAATGTCACATTCAAAGTTATAGGCTAGTCGTTTGTATTTGGTGAAAGGTAACTGGATGCTTCAATTAAGTTTTAATGAAAATATGCATACTTCTTTTCATAAATAAAAGTGTGCGTAACATTTAATAAATCTAATTGAATCATTAGATAAGAGGATATATTTAGACCGCACTGCTATAAAATAATTTCAGGAAAAATCCTTAATTTTCTTAGATAGGACAAGTTGATCATTTTTTGTCGATACTTAGTAAGGATGTATAGAATTCAGCTCCGGCAGTTATGGTAGCTTGGCAAGGACACCAAAACCTGACGTTAGACTGTAGAGTTCATTTCTTCATTTCTTTCCACAAATTACCGTAAAAGCCTTACGCATACCAAAGTGATAGCTGTAGGGGCAGCTGTAGCGATAGAGGTAGTGGTAGCGATTAATGTCATTTTATGCCCATAGTTTATACTATAGGTATTATAAACAAAAATTTGTAAGACAATAACTTTGAAAATAACTTGTGGATCTTTTATACCTGATGCAAACAATTAGCCAAGCTCATTTTGGCTACAGATCATTTTATTGTACTTTTAATTTATATTACGCTAGGTGCGCACATGTGATTTCAATCGCGCGACTATTTAGTAGCAAAACATGTAACACACACTTATCAATATGAATGCGCGCACAGAACAACTAAAAATCGAAGCGATTTGTTCCATGCTTTGAGCGACGCCAAAATAAATGAATCATATGAATTTAAAAGAGTAAGCACGCACTGGCGATTTTAATCGCAGCGATTAAAAAATCGTAGTCGTAATAATATAAAATAGTGCGCGCACTGGCGATTATCAATCGCGCTACTATTTAGCAGCGAGAAATGGAACACATGGCCTGTACTCGTAATAGGCGACTAAATAATCGCAGAAATTAGAAAAATGGAAGAAGTCCCATATTTATTTGCTATTCTTCAGTCGTAAGTTTTAATGAAACATATGGTTGGCATGGATGCTCGCACACTTGCGATTACTTAATCACAAATTAAACAGTTTGAAAATGGATTTCAATAAAAACTGTTGTGTTGTGGTTTTGATGTTTCTCTCTGCATTCCAATTTTAAATTTGCAACTAAAAAAAAGCCTGAAAATTAGAGCTTGATTCAATCACGGCGATTGTTTAGTTGCAAATGCGCGCACACGTTTTAGAAGCCACGTGCTCTATTTGTTTGCTTCTAAAAAATCGCGACATTTATTGTCGCTTGTGCGCCTATAGCGACTACGATTTTTTAATCGCCGCGACAGAAAATCGCATGTGCGCGCCTAGCCTTACTTGCTTTTGCTTTCACTTTTGTTTTAACCACAATAATTCTATTTTTACACAAAATTCCATTTACTACATCTCCCATTGATAACAGGCACAATAATACATATTTTTGATGTTTTAACCCTCCTAAATTGAGCTACTTCACCTATTACTAGAATTATTACTTGCGGCAAATGTATAAACGGTGGAAATGTCAAACACGTTCCACTAATTAAGGTTAATCATGTGCAGGGCTTAACCTAATTTAGTTTCACCGCACTTAATGAGGGACCTTATCGATTGGCATTCAATTAACGCAGGAGCTACCGATATCTTCAACTTATATATCCGTATCTATATAATATTCGTATGTTTATACGCTCATTCATTACAAGCGCTGTACTGTTTTCGGTATGCTTCGTAATTTTTCATTAAGCAGCATTTTTAATGAGCTGTGGAATTTTTTCTTCTTTCCGCTGTTCCATGTCGCCATGGTACTCGTATTAAAATTGAAATTTTTTTCTACCCATCATTTTGACGGTAATATTGTATCCTTTAATCAGTAGAAAACGCTGCCGGAGTTACAAGGGATTTTCTTCTGCCAGAGGGTGGATGATGAAAAATCAGGTCATGTCGGGTGAAATTCATTATTATCTGACACAGGTGTGTGATGGTAAAAAAAAAAGTTGGCATATTCAACATTTATATGATACCATGGGGACATATAAACTGCTCAGTACGAGTATATTTATTACGTCATAACTCACAGTGTAAAAGTGTGAAAAGTAGTAGAATGCTCATAAATTTTTGAAGAAGTTCTACCATCACATTTTCATAATTATTGTGAGCAGATTGTTCGTTGACAGAATGCGGGCATAAAAGAAATATGTCGTAAGTTTTTTTCAAAAAAGACTCTTTACACTTTTCAACGGTTTTGGAGCTCGTTTGTCAATAAACTAAAGGTATATTCGAATAGAGAGAAGAAGATTTTTTAAATAGCTACTCGAAGTCCTAAAGCCATTTTGATAGACTACGCTTCACTTGATTGAGAAGACTTCAAAATCGCTACTTGAGTTTGTTGTTAATGTTTCATAATTTGCAATGTCTATCGAGAAAATTCAAAATTTATAGATCAGAAAAGGTACGTGTACGTTGTCGTACTAAATTCTAGGCAACATCTAGAAGAAAATCTGTAAATATATACATACCTTTATTTCTTTTTCACTTTTTTTTCTCTTTAAGTTGGGGTATTTTTTTGGGAGGGGAAATCTTCTGAAAAATACTGACGAAATACTCGTTTGATCAGTATGCCAGATTTCTACTGACTAAAACCACCTTCCTTTTATTACCTTTTTTCTATACCCCGCGGTACTATCTCAAGGTATTCTTTCGCGGGCAGGATTAAGCAATTCTTGCTTTCGTCAGATGTCTACGTGGCCAGTCTCTTGGACTATTCTTCTCCTTTCTCCATCTCTCCTTCTTTCGCGCTCCAGTCGTCTAAATTCATTTGAGATGTATTTTGTGTAGATGTCTACTGCAACCTATTTTGCTTGCGGCTGTAGCATGTGCCCTATTATGTTTTCAGGGTTTGGTATTTCTTCCATTTCCCTTTACTGAGTTTCTCTCTGAAGCTGGAATCGTGGGCATTGAAAATACACATGATCAACGTCTTCTCGTCTTTCCTCACAGGACGGACAATTGGGTGTGTCGGCGAGTTTAAGTAGGTACGAAAGCATCCATGCCCACTTAGCATTTGAGTCATGTGGAAATTTAGCTTTCCGTGTTTACGCTCTATCCAGTCAGGATAAGTCGGTACGTTCATCAGGATAAGTCGGTACGTTCATCGACCTTTATTTGATGCATTCCAGAGCTGCTGCCATTTTCGTAGACTGGTAGTTCGTTTAGCTCCTCTTAGGTCATTTGTTCCCTCATTGGTGTTCGTTTCACCATTTTCGTCGTTCACGTTATTTTTCTTTTCATATGTCCTTTGCAGTTCATCGTTATTTCGGCACTAAATCCGCAATGGTCACTGTCATACATAAACGGTTTATCGTTTGTCGGCCCACGTCGGTCAGTTGTAACCGTTCGTCGAACAGCAGTAGATCCAGATAGAAGCCGCTTCTGGGAAACGTCGGACTATCTGTAGCCTTCAAATCGAGCCGAAACTCGACATTGTGTTGATCCCACCAATTGAATAGTGAGTTCCCTCTAGGATTAGTGGGTGATTTCCCCAATCTTTATGCTTAGCGTTTAGATCTCCGGCCATGAGGAAATAATTCTCCCCCGACTCCAGCCTTAGGCATCGAAACAATGTCTCGAGCTCTGGCATTAATAAAGTAGATTGAGCAGCTTCAGCAACATAAAGCGCGAAATGCTCGAAAAATATAATCCATACAGGATGTTCTACTAAGGATAAAGGCGAACCACTAACATATATGGACTCTTGCTAACATTTTATTCAAAGTTAGCTGAAAGTTAGCTAACTTGAAGTTAGCTAAGTGATACTTTGAACTGCATCGCTAGCACAATTTATTAATGTCACATGAAAACTCAGCATTGGTTTTTTTTTTCACTCGCAGTGCATTTTGCCACTAATTTTTCATTTTTTACACAGTTTTTAGTATTAGGCGGACATTTGAAGCAGTTTATTAAATACCTTGTTATTTTATTTACGTTAGCAAAATAAATCTTTAAGCAATATTTGCATTTCAGTATGAAAATGCTTCCACACTACACTTTTGTTTTTGTGTCTTCCCAACTTTTTTTTTTTTTTTTGAAACGCCCCAAATACACTCCAATGATTGCGATCCAAAGAGTACATAAATTGGAATGAACTAACGCTATTAATACAACGCTATTAATGAACTAACGCTATTAATACGGCGAGGGTTATTGGTTCTGAAGAATTATTCGCTTCCTTCTCGAATAGAAAAACTGGTAAGGGAATGATAACATGGTTTTATTATTCTTTAAAGCGAATTCCAGAAAAGTAAACTACCGGGTCTTGGGAACTGATTACACATCGTACGCTGTTGCTTACTCATGCAGTTCTTTATTTAAAGAGGCTAATGAGAGTAAGTTCCAAAATAGGAAATTCTATAACAAATCAATTATAAACTTGATTCACGTAGTTTTATCCAAATGCATCTAAAGGGTGACCAGATAGCAATGATAGTTTTTCCAATTGTTATGTTTCAGCAGCTTTCAAAGTTATCAATGACATCTAGCTGTCAAAATATTTAGTAAGTTTTGTCATTTTGTCATGCATAGCTTGAATCTTCCCGAACGTGTGGAAATTATTAAAAAAATATTATCGAAATCGCCCAGCTGCAAGTACGCAACGTGAATTTCGTCGTGAGGTCGATCGTCATTATAGCTTTAGTGCGCAGGCAATTCGTCGAACCGTGGAAAAGTTTGAGCATGAGTACACTCTTTTGGACCATAAGCCATCAACCAGACAGAGATCGGTGTGAAGTGAAGAAAACATAGCTGCCGTAGCGGTCAGTATCCAAGAAGACCCAGAAATGTCGATTCGGCGCCGATCAGCTGAATTGGGCATCGCCAGAGAGTCAACCAGGTTTATTTTGCGCTTGGATTTGGGCCTACATCCGTATAGGATTGTGCAGACAAAAGAATTGAAGCCGGACGACCATAGACAACGCCGTGATTTAGCTAATTGCGTGCTGGAAATGTTGGCCGGAGATCCGGATTTTGGCCAAAAAATCATCTTCTCGGACGAGGCCCATTTTTGGCTCAGCGACTATGCCAACAAGCAAAATTGCCATTATTGGAGCGACCACAATCCACAAGTGTTCGACCAAGCATCAAAGCATCCACAAAGATTGACTATTTGGTGTATCATTTCTTTCGAAATGAGGAAGGAGGCACCATTACCGTCAATGGTCCTCGGTGTAGAGCTAAGTTAACCTATTTTCTGTGGCCAGAGTTCGACAACATCGATATATCCAAGCTGTGGTTCCAACAAGACGGCGCTACATGCCATACAGGCGACGCAACGACGATTATTTTATCTGGGCCTACGTCAAGTCCTTAGTCTACGCTAACAAGCCAACAAGCGTATTTATTTTGGATGAGCTCGAGGCCAACATTCGAGACGCTATTACAGGAATAATGCCAAACATATTGGACCGAGTCATCAAAAATTGGACCGACCGCTTGAAGCACTGCCAGCGAGGTCAAGGCGGCCATTTAAATGATGTGCTATTTCATACATAATGACATGAATGTATGTAGCTTCAAAATAAAGCCAGAATCGCTTTGATATCTCACACCGTTGTTGTTTTAATTAAATTTCTTTTCCTATCGTTCTTATCTGGTCACCCTATAGCTTGCCAACATTCCTTTAATTTTTTTTTTTTTTTTCCTTTTGTATGTACATGTATACACTTAAATGAAAGATTTTTAAACTGTAGCTCTTATTTCCAAAGTATCTATTCGCTCAAATTCTTGAATTCCATTTGAAGAATTTTTCAGTAGTAAGATATATTTATCATAACTCTGTGTATATTATTAGGTCGTATCCAAACGTTGTAAAAATTAACAGCTACAATAAATAAGTTGAATAAACTAAGTACTGGATCAACAACCGAAGGTCATAAAATTTCAAAATTATGAAAAACCTAAACACTTCTCAATAAACCACAAAAACGCCCTCTTTTCAAAAACGTGGATGTAAAATCCGACTTTTATAATCTGAATGTATTGTGCGTTGTGCTGGTAGAAAATTTATGTAAAAATGTAATTCATAAAATTCAATGTCCGTGCATGAATTAAGTCAGTTGCCTAAGTAGGCTTCAAACTGCAGTGTATACATATGAGTATGCATTATCATATTAAGCACTAATCTAATTTTTTGTGGGCCAAAACTAAGCTAATCCTTGGCATAATTTTTTATCGTCTCTCACTTTTCTTCAAGTTTCGAAATATTAATTAACTCGAATCTTTGTAGCTAGAACAGTGATCTAGTTTTTATATCTCAAATACCTGATTAGTCATTGCAACACCACCCACTATCCAACCTCATCATACATAGAAGTGCTTAACGTCAGATAACTTTTATGGTGTCGCATTCCCTTCCCGTAATTTTAATGTGCTCTATTATTCCGCCGATTGAGAAACCTATGAACATATAATTGAAGACGCTCGGCTGGAAAAGCAATCAGTTGTTTATAAGATAGACTCGCGCTCACAGTTGCACGAACTAGCGATAAGTTAAATCTGTTTACTGTGTGTTTTTATTTAAAAAAATGAAACAAGCTTGGTAGGTTAATTCATTTTTGCATCAGTTTTTTTTAAAACAAATTCCTTCAAACATTGTATCATAGTTTTGGAATATTAGTGCTTTTTGCACTACACCTCGTTCATGGTCAAGTTCCATTTCCCGGTAGGTGTCCTGATGTGAAAGTCCAAGAAGATTTTAAACTCGCCGATGTAAGTAAAAATTATGGTTCTAGATGTTCGACGAAATCAGTAAAGAGTTTTTTTTTTTTTCTCTTCAGTACATGGGTATATGGTACGAGTACGAAAAGTATCCATTCGTATTTGAAATCGGTAGGAAATGCATGTATGCGACATACAATGTCACCAGCGATGACACTATCTCAGTTGTGAACTCTGGAATCAATCGTTTGTAAGGATTGGATTTTTTCTATTCGTTGAAAAACAAAAAATCACTCACAAACCTAAATTTATTGTTTACAGCACCGGCAAACCATCGAATGTGACCGGATCGGCGAGGGTCATTGGTTCTGGAAAACTGTCCGTTTCCTTCCCGAATACGAGAACTGGTAATACAATGAATTTCGATTTTTTACATTCCATAATGATGATAGGGTTTTATAATTCTTTTAAGCGAATACCACGAAAGTTAACTACGAGGTCTTGGAAACTGATTACACATCGTACGCTGTTGTTTACTCATGCAGTTCTTTATTGAAAGTGGCTCATTCGAGTAAGTTCCAAGATAGGAAATGCTATAACAAATCAATTATAAACTTGATTCACGTAGTTCTAACCAAATGCATCTATTTGATTATACAAACTATCGCTTTCTGTAATAATAAATGTATGCGTATATTCCTTAGAGGTACTGTGGGTGCTGACACGTGAGCAGAATCCGCCAGAATCGGTTGCTGAAAAAGCCGAAGCAGTTATCGATGCAAATAAGCTAAGCAAGGCATTCTTAATAAAAACCAGACAAACAGAATGCGATGGAAAGGATGAAGAAACAGATGGTGATTCAATAACAATATCACCAGATCCAACAATGGAAAACATATTTATGGTAGAAGTCTAAATTTATAATTTAGTTACCAATAAAATTTCACAAATATTTTTTAACACTAAGTTGCATTGATTATAGGGTAAGATTGGGTATTTTGGAATGCGTGTTTCCATTTGGGCCTTATTTTCTGATGAATTCGTTACAAATACCGTAATTAGTTTTCAAAATATTTCGAAAAATCTCACATCATCCGAAGTATCGTAGCCTAAAAAACGTATACAATATCATACTAAGCTTTGGCATAATTTTTCATTGTTTCTCACTCTGCTTCAAGTTTTGAAACACTAATTAACCCGAATCTTAGTGAACTAGTTTTTATATCTCGAACACATGAGTGGTCATTGCAATACCACCCACTATTCAAAGAACCTCATCAAACATAGAACTGCTTAACGTCAGATAACTTTTATGGTGTAGCATTCCTTTCCCGTAATTTAAAAGTGCTCTTGGAAAATCTATGAACATATATGTACAAGGTGGGGCAAAAGTAATATCACAATGTGAATTGGCTGTTATTTTGTTAGAGATGAAAAAAATTGGGCTCTGTTTTCACGAAAAGTTTATTTGAAGGTGTAAAATGACCACCTCTTGAGGAGATGCACATTTGTGCTCGATTTATGGCATTTTGAATGTTGCTCGCAAAACATCTGGCTCTAAATTGGTGATTTCTTCTTCAGTGTTGGCTTTCAAGACTTGCAAAGTTTGTGGTTTGTTGTGGTAAACGCGTTTGTCTGGGGTCATCAGATCTGGCGAACTGGCCTGCCAGTTCAAATCGCCAAAACGGAAGATCACACGGCCCGGAAATTGGTGATTCAAAATCTCCACCCTTGCCCGAGCTGTGTGGCCGGTTGCTCCGACCTGCTGGAACCAACAATGCTCAAGATCCAATTCAGCAACTTGCGGTAAAAAAAACTCATTTAACATCTGTCTGTAGCGTTCACCAGTTACGGTTACGGTGGTGGCGTCGGCGTCCTCAAAAAAAATAAGGGCCAATTACTTTTTCACTGCAAATACCGAACCAAAAGTCGCTTTGAGGGGATGCAATGGCTCTTCGTGCATTTCATGTGGATTCTCCGTGACCCAGAAATGCAAATTTTGTTTATTCACATAACCACTTAAGTGGAAATGGGCTTAGTCTCTCATAAGGATTTTGGATACGAAATCATCCTCTTCTTGCACCAGGTTTAAAAGAGCATGGGAGTAAGTTAACCTCACTTGACGGTCAGCAGGCAGCTGAACGGTTTACACTTTATAAGGGAACATCTTCAGATCTTTCATCAAAATACGTCGCAACAAACGTCTGCTGATGCCAAATTGTGTGCATCGTTGTTTTGTCGATGTTTATGGACTCTCTCGGACAACCTCGGTCACAGCAGTGATATTCTCATCCGAACTTCTTGTGACATCTCTAGTGCACCCAGTTTGCACGAGACGCTCAGCCAAACTCTTAATTGTTCGCGCACTTGGTGCTGAACGACGAGGAAAACGAAATTAGTCAAATAAGCAGTAACAATAATTCCGCGTTCTTCAGATGTGTATCGCTCCATTGCTTGTTGTCAACTAATTCTCTAACTGTCTACAACATATAAATGTCAAAGCACTATGACATTTGACACCATTTGCAAAAATTATGGCACGTTCACATTATGACATTACTTTTGCCCCACCTTGTCGTATAATTTAAGATGCTCGCTGGAAAAGCAATCTGTTGTTTAGGAGATAGACTCGCGTAAATCTGTTTACTGTTGCTTTTATTTAAAAATGGTAATGGTAAGGTTAATTAATTTTTGCATTATTTAAAAAAAAAAGAAAACTTCAATCTTGGAATATTAGTGCTTTTTGCACTACACCTCGTTCATTATCACTTTCTAATTCCCGAAGATTTTAAAGTGTGGTTCTAGATGTTTGACAGAATCAGTAAAGAACTTTTTTCTTTTCAGTACATGGTTATATAGTACGAGTACGAAAAGTATCCCTTTGGTTTTGAAATCGATAGGTGCATGTATGCGACATACAATGTGACTAGAGATAACACTATCTCAGTAGTTCACAACTGATTCAATCTAGAATCAATCTCTGCAAGCAGCGAAATTGGTTGTTCGTTGAAAAACGAAAATCACTCACATACCTGATTTTCTTGTTTACAGCACCTTCGAATATGACCAGATAGGGGAAGGTTATGCATTTCCTTCCCGAATACTAGAACTGATAAATCAATGAATTTCGATTTTTGGTATTCCATAATGATAGCATTATCTTATTATTCTTTAAAGCGAATTCCACGAAAGTCAACTATGAGGTCTTGGGAACTGATTACACATCGTACGCTGTTGTTTACTCATGCAATTCTTTACTGAATGTGGGTCACGCCAAGATAGGAAATGCTAAAACAAATCAATTAGAAACTCCATTCAAATGCAATGTTTGATTACTTAAACTATCTTAGAGGTAATCCGGTGCTGACACGTGAGTAGAATCCGCCAGAATCTGTCATTGAAAAAGCCGAAGCAGGGTAAACAGAGCATTATTATCGGAAACCAGGCAAACAGGATGCAATAGACAGGATAAAAAAAAAAACAGATGGTTATTCAGAAATGGTGACAACAATATCAACAGATCCAACAATGAACGACATATTTTCGGTAGAAAAAAATATTTATAATTTAGTTACCAATAAAATTTCACAAATTCGAAATTGATAAAAAAAAAAAAAACTTTTATTCGCGAATATAGTTGAGGTTCAATTTTCTTCACAATGTATCTTTTTCTTACAATACAATACCATTCAATACAATTATAATACAATAGCTTAAACAATTTTTAGAAAAGTATTATATTTCAACAATTTTTTAATATTAATTTTACTTGCAGCTATAAGGGCACTTATTTGTTCCCTGAGAATTTTCAATCTCGAGATTTTAATCAAACTTGACATTTCTATAATAGAGAAACTTAATAAAGTGGATCTCTCATTTCTGTCTGTCTGTTTGTACGCACGATTGCAGCCGGATTTTCTTCAAACTTCTAACCCCCAAATTAACGCTACTTCCCTAATAGCCGATTTTGAAAAAAAAAATGGATTTTCTCGAAAACAACTCTAATGATTTTGATCAAATTAGACATTTGAGTTATGGTGTTATGGTGAAAATATTGTAATATGCGAGCTACGGCTCGAGTAGATAAAACGATATTCTGTGAAATTTATTTCTTTATTTTCTCGTCTATAGAACAATTCAAATTCACACTATACTATTCTTCGCAAATTCTTTTCTTATAAGGTCTCTTTCCTCTCAAATCACTTTATCTCCTTTCAATTACTTAATTCACAAATCCAAACTAATTACTTCTTCTTGTTAACTCTCAACTTTCATTTTATCACAAAATCACAACTTCGCCCATTATCACTTTTCCAATCTCTTCGTGCGGTTCACAACCAACTGCCTGGTCTCGATCGCCATCTGTCCTTAAATAGCAGCATTTCTAATAGCCAGAAACTTCTAGCAAATTCTTCGACCACTGGAATAAGAAAATTCTGATGTAATAATTCCAGGATGACAGCTGCAGCCAATAATCTCTTATTCTCTCTTATCCGTGATATTATCCGAACTGTGGAGACTAATTGCAGACACGAACCTCGAATGAAAAAACACTTCGGACCAAAATTCTGCCAGAATGAAAAGACACTTCGGAATTTGTTGCATTATGCTACATTATGTTACAATATGATATAAGATGGCGTACCAGGTTTTCCCCAAAAAAAATAAGTACAGTTACTTTACTTGTTAACTTGTTCTGAAAAATTAACTGTTTGACTGATTGTGTCCGGAATTAATATCTAAACAATTTTTTATATATACAAGGTCATGGCATACGAAGTTTTTATAATTTGTTGTTAAGTCAAAAGCAGTTGGCTTTGATGAAATACATCCTACTTTTGTGAAAATTATTTTGCCTCATTTACTCCCAGCTCTTACACATGTTTGTAACTTCCTCTTTTCCGTATTTATGGAAATCATCAAAGATTATTCCTATTCTTAAGAAACAAGGATCGCGGATTTCTCCTCCTGAATATAGACCTATATCTATTTTGCTTTTTTTGTCGAAGGTCATGGAAAAATTTTATTCACGTTCAATTGTCTGCATATTTGCAAAACAACAAATTGCTGTATAGGAACCAGTCTGGTTTTCGGCAGAAGCATAGTTGCATCACTGCTCTCTTAAAAGTTACAGATGATATTCGTGTTGCTATTGATAAAGACGAAGTTACATTTTTAACTTTACTTGATTTTTCCAAGGCTTTCGACAAGGTAAGCACTTACAGTTGGTACGAAAATTGGAAAGCATATACTGCTTCTCTCCTGTAGCTGCGTAACTTATAGCTTCTTATCTCGCAGAAAGGAAACAAGCAGTGGCATTAAAAAACCAAATTTCCGAATTTGCAAATGTATCAACAGGAGTGCCACAAGGGTCAATCGTAGGTCCCTTGTTGTTTTCAATTTTTATTAATGACCTTCCGCTGTCGGTTAAAAATAGTTTTGTACACATGTATGCTGATGACGTACAAATTTATTTAAGCTGTAAGCTGGGCCTAATTGAAGATGGAGCGGATAGATTGAATGAGGACCTCAAGCAGGAATCACTTTGGGCAGAAAGAAATGCATTACAGTTGAATCCACTTAAATCAAAGTGTTTAGTAATATTTAAAAATAAACTGGATACGGATTATTTCCCAAAGCTATATCTGGGAACTTCTGAAATCGAGTAGATTGACAAAGCAAAAAATTTAGGCATATGGTTTAACCGGACTCTCACTTGGGATAATCACATTAAGTCAATTATTGGTAAGGTGTATGGCTGTCTAAGGTACAAAATACAAGACTGATGCTTGCTAAGACCTTAATTCTTCCACTAATTACTTATGGGTTCCAAATATTCTGTAGCCCGAGCGCTGAAATGAAAAGAAAACTTATAGTTGTCTTTAATAACCTTATTCGTTATGTTTTTCTGATAAGGAGATATGACCACGTCTCCCCCTTTTGAAACAAAATTCTTGGCTTTAGTTTAGTTTAGTTTAGTTTTTATTGTCCCAAAGAGTTTATAATTGAGTTTTACAAATATGTTTCAACGTGCCTTCTAACATTTCCATGAAGTTATCCCCTCAATGCTGGACTAAGCCTTGAGGCTGTAGAAGGGAATCCATGTAAAATGTCAGTCGGCTGTACAAAAAATTATTTTACAAAGATATAACAAGTAAATATAATAAATTACAGTAAAGACAATATTAAGAATCTGCGAAGCCTGAAGGCTTTTCTGCAGAAGATTGGTTACAGATATTTTACATACAATATTTTTTAAGTAATTCTTGTTCTTCTTTGGAAATTACATTTAGTTCATACTATACAAATTCACATTGTTTAACAAAATATAACTCTTTAATCTTCTTTTTCTTATGTGGACTGCCTGGATATTCCATAGGGAACGTGGAAGTTGATTGAAAACCATAGGTACCACAAAGGCTAGTTGTTGTCGTCCATAGGAGTTGTGAATCCTCGGTATTTTAAGATATCCTGCCGCCCTTTGCCTTGTGTTGACGCCGTGATCAATTGGGTGTTTAAACCGTTGATCGTAGTATGTGTCATTTATTAAATTAAAGACAAAAAGTTTTTGGATAGTTAATAAATCTAAGTCTTCACTTGGATTAATACAATTCTCCACATACCTGTTACCATACTTAGATCGTAATAGAATTTTAAATATTCTATTCTGAGCCCTTTGAAGTTCCATGATCCTATACTGTGCTGTGTTCCCCCATGCTGTTACTCCATACTGAAGAATGGATTCCACCAAGGCAAAGTATACTTGCTTTAGAACTTCGAATGATGTACAGTTGCTCAAATGATACAGAACATATGTAGATTGTCGAAGCCGCAAGCAAAGATACTTTATGTGGTAATCCCACTTAAAGTTACAGTCTACTTCAATCCCAAGATATCGATAGACGTTATGATGTGTGGAGGCCGAATATGAAATAACTTAGTCTTTTTGGAGTTAATGACAAGTCCATTATCGTGACACCAACATAGAACGTTGTCAAACTCTACTTGCATTTTCTGCGTGGCACAGTTGATGTTCTTGTCGCTCACAATTATAGCAGTGTCATCAGCATATTGGAGCCCTATACTATTTTCCAACACAGATAGCATATCATTAACATACACGATAAAAAGCAGGGGTCCTAAGATCGATCCTTGTGGTACTCCCATCTCAGCATTTTGAAGACCACTGAAGTTGTTTGATACTTTGACCTTGAAACCTCTATCACAAAGATAACTTGCAAACCAATTTAAAAGGTGACCTCGAATACCAATTTTTTCCAACATTTGAATAATTTTTTTATGACAAAGTGTGTCGAAAGCTTTTCTAAAATCGATAAACATCACCAGCGAGTGATGATTCTTATTCAAATTGGTATTGATGGTATTGGCAAATTCTTTTAGCAATTGGTTGACGTTTCTGTTTCTCATGAACCCAAACTGGCTCTTGTTAATAATTTGGTATCGGTCAAGATAATCTTGTAATTTTTTTGTATGTATTTTGGAAGCTTACTTGGATTACTTAGTCATAATTTATTTGCATAAAATCATTATTACTAAACAACCACCATACCTACATGAAAAAATACATCTTTTGCGGTCATCTCGCTCTCTCTCTATTTTGCAACCTAATTTTTCATGTCTAACTTCTGAACGTCAATTTTTCATTCATGCCGTCCGCCTGTGGAATGCCTCTAAGCATCAGAAGACTGCACAATACTGATCGGTTTGATAATTATCTACTTCTTCATATGACTAATAAGTAAAATTATAAAGTTAACTTGAATTTTATTTGAAATTTTTTATACGAATTTGTCTGCAAATACATAAATAAGTACATTATTATATTATATATTAAAATTAACACCATTGATTTATATTAAAAATAAAATTAGTTATTGTTTCTCTGTTTTTTTCATACTCCATTAGTAATAAAATTTATTTTAATTACACTTTTACTAATGTAAAGATTGTAACAGTCTAATGTAAAAGATACAAAGTTTATAATAAATACTAAAAATACTAAATATTAAATACTAAAAAGTTCATCAGCTGACCCCGAAATTAATTTTGTGACTAAGTGTACTTAAAATTGTATTTACAGATTACAGGTATACCTGTGTCTATCTATTCTATTACAGATTTTCGTTAGAAAATTAAGTGATACAGCCTTAATCTTTTAAGCTGCCTAATAGTATTTTTGTTTTCTTCCACCATATTTTTGAGGATTTACATGGTCTTGGAGTTGTTGATAGTGCCTAAATGCATATTTTTTTTTTACTAACATTCTCTACTTGTAAATCCCTGTGTATGTTGTCATTTCTTATATACCAAGGTGCATTAACGATGCCTCTTAGTACCTTGTTTTGGAATGTTTGTATCATTCTTTTTGGTACAGCCCCAAAGCTGTAACTTGCTTATATAATAGCGGTTGGTTGTCAGTTGATATCTGAGAATTCCTTCCCAATTTTTTTCCAATCATCTACATATTTAATGGCCTTTTGTAATTTGTTCGCTGCTTCTTCAGCATTGTTGCCAATAGTCATAGCTTCTTCCTGCTGAGGTAGATCACTTGTATATAGGAGATAAAGGATTGGTCCCAAGACACTTACTTGTGGAACTCCTACGGATATTTTCTTTAAATTAGAGTATTCATCTTCATATCTTACTCGAAAGTAACGATCTACGATATAAGACTTAAGAATCAAGTAGAACCCTTCGGGGAGATCCCTTTGCAGTTTAAAATCTAGTCCTCGATGCCAGACTTTATCTACGTCTAGAAAGATGCCTGAACAGACTTTTTGCATTTTATGCTGTACTCACAATTCTATGCACTTGTTGTACCGTAGAGTGTTTTTCTCTAAAACCCAAATTGGTGGGAGGGTATAAGATTTCTTTCTTCTATTATTGGCTTTAGTCTTTTCAAAAGCAGTTTTTCGAATAGCTTTGATATTACGGGTAGGATCGAAATCGGTCTAAACGATTTCTTTTCATTTGACGACTTATCTGGTTTCAGAATCATGATTACTTCTGCCACCATCGGAACATACTTTAGCCTGAGTGCTCTATTAATTATATTTAATAGTTTATGTTTAGCTTTATCCGGGAACTCCTTAAGTATTTGTCCAGTTATCGCATGTCAGATGGAGGCCTCTAGCCATAACCTTGATGGGTCTGTTATTTTTGCCTTCATAGGTAAACCATTAAATTTAAGTTTCACTAAGTTTCTTCGCAAGAGCTCTGTATGTATCTGAATCTCATTGTTCCAAGCTTCTATTTTATAGTTCTTGCTTGAGAAAGTAAATAAATTTTAAATCTGAGTTTTAGCAGATAGGCAGCATATATGTAAGTGCAAGTACATACGTTCGACCCAGTCGGGCACTTTATATGTTTTAAGTTGTAGTTCTTCATACAAGGAGGTCCTTTTTCATTGACGGTCTCTCCAACTACGGGCTTTTCATTTAAGTGGCATTTCTAACAACTTAGGTAGACAACTCGACCTTACTTTCTCATCAGACGCAGATAACTACATCGTTTCAGCGAGCAACCATCTTTTCTCCAAATTAGAGAGCTACCACTTACCTCTATCACTAATATTCTCCTACGAGAACTTTAACAAAATTCTGCACTATGAGAATGCATACAGTTTTAATTTCCTTAAAGAAACTAAATAACCTGCTAAGTAACGTTAATTTCAACCTTAACACATGCGTTACTATCGATAATGAATGCTCTCCCGTTGTTTTATGCTGAAATTTTAAACAGTTTCACGCAATTCGTCTCATTTGTGCCCCAGAAGAATTCCTCATTGTCAACATCCCGGTTTACAAAAGAGTTACGATCGCTTCGCAGCAGATGAAATAAACTGTTGCATGGTATCTTAAAACTCGTTCTGACTCTGACTTTCCCAATTACCACCAGGTTTTTACCCACTTTTCCGAACTCTGTGAATCTCATTACTTAGAATATCAATCTAACCTAATAGCCGACCTCAAACGATTCTTCCACTTCATTAAAACCAAACAAAAATCAGACAGCTATCCAAGGACGGATCCAGGGGGTGGCACAGGGGCACAAAAAAATAGCCTCTAAGTAGCTACGTATTATTGCATGTCAATCAAAAATTTGTCAATGCCTCCTAAACTTTTTTATGGCTGGGTAATGATAAGATAGTGGGCGCCGTGGCTGAGTGGTTAAGTGTGCGATCACTGAGTGAGAGATTCAAGGTTCGATCCCAGAAGATACGAGTATAAAAAAACGTTTTCTCATCGTTCCACCTCTCACGAATGCCTGACAAACACACGAGAGTAAAATTGAGAGAAGCTTTTCTTAATCAAACAAATTGCAATTCGGCATAATACTGTAGGCCCCAACCATTCATGCGGAATACAGTACGAGTGACTGCGGGAATCTAGACCTAGTACGGGTTGTTAGCACCAAAATAATTATTTATTTATATTTTTAATGATATACATAATTTGATATGATCCATTCCAAACGAATTGCAAATTTGTTGTATGATTTTATTTATATGCTCAGTCATACGACATGCCAATATATTATTCAACACAGCTAAATCTCATGTTTCATAGTTTTCCATAAATGTATGTACGTAACGAACTGAGGTTCCGCATTCTGCTGACCTAATTAAATTATAGAAAATGGAAAATGATTGACGGGTGTGAGTAGTCAGAATACGAATTCTTGCCAGTTTAAAGTAGAAATAATAGGTGGCGCAAAAGTAGTGACCCTATATGAATTGTCTATGATTTTTGCAAATGGCGTCACCTGTCATCTTGATATTGACAGTTGGTTAGTAAATAGATGCGGAAAACACGACGATGAACAATGAACGCTATACTCCGCAAGAACGTGGAATAATTGTGTCGATTTTTTGCGGAATAATTCATCAATGATAAGAACACAACTTGAATTTCATCGATGATTTCTCCACCGTTCGGCACTGACTGGTAGCACAATTTAACGTCAAGCCAAACACCTCGAAGTGACTGGCATATGTATGTATACTTGGGACAACCAATATCGACAAGGCGAGCATATGTCGCTCCCAAATAAGCATCAAGCCCTGACCTCCTCTCTAGCGACTGACCCTAAATGAGCGGTTGCAAACAGCATCTGTTTCTCTATAATAGGAGCGACTGAAATTGCGAACTCACCAACACGCAGGTCTGGCACTGCATTTTTAACGTAGTAAAATATATTCTCTCCTCTCTAATTCTTAATTCTCGTCCATACCCTTTCATTTCTCTCCATCACTAAGTTCTTTTGCGACGAATGCAAACGTGCTACCACCAACAACTTTGCAACCTCACGGACTCTGTCGCCGAACTCAAATCCGACCTTAATCTGAGCTTCAAAAAATCGATAGATCTCCTTACCAGAAACAGCAACTCCTTTCAGCGTCCTGGAAAACTGTGCAGCTGAGTACAAATCATGGATTACTAAGATGAATGAGTCTATTCGAAAGAATACAAGCAGCTGAGACCAGCTATACAGTTTTATAAGCGAAATGAATGCCGGACCCGATAAGATCGCTAGCAGGAAAAAAATTACAATCCACAGTGTGTGTATCGTCTATATCAGAGATTAGTATCCAACAAACCTGTTGCAGATCCCTTCTTCTCAATATGGTTACCGTTACCGGATGCATCGACCTTACAGAAACGTCTACCAACTTCCCGAGCACCTCAG
This sequence comes from Pocota personata, assembly GCA_963082735.1. NCBI lineage: Eukaryota > Metazoa > Arthropoda > Insecta > Diptera > Syrphidae > Pocota > Pocota personata. Next base: position 74,441,195 of record OY720432.1, on the reverse strand, counting down.
AGTCCTTCGAATTTTCCACCATTTTGACCTCCTTTCTGACCCGCTAATTCTTTTTCTGTTTGAATATCCTTTTAGCTAGCAACAGAAGCACAAACACCTTTAGCTTGATAAGGAATGTTAACCAGCGCTTGAGCGATCACTATACGCATAGCGATCACAATGCTATCCTATTCACCGTCGGCACCTGGCCAGCAATCCGCACAAGCCGGACAGTACTCAAGCGTTTTAAATGGAACGTAAATGCTTTAGATGAAAACCTTCTAAGTTTCGTCGTTAGTGAGGCGATAATTGAAGCCAGAACGGCAGATGAATTCGTATCTCAGTATCACGGCTATTAGTCAATGCGTGTAATACATCAATGTGCAGGCTGGGAACAGGAAAACATCGACCTCCAGTATATTGGTGGAGCGGTGTGTCACCCGAGCACGAAGAATTTACCAGCGATCTCTCACTCTGTATGCAGATGAACAGCAACTGCAACCCACCTGTAACGCATATCGAAAAGCGAGAACTCGGTTAAAAAAAGCGATTAAGTGTAGCAAGCGTCTTTGTTTTAAGGATCTTTGTGAACAACTTAATAACGACGTCTGCGGTAGAGCATACAAAGCAGGGAGTTATCTAGTCAAAATGTCCACGAGAGTGCGTACATACCTATGATAACAATCGAAGAATTATTCGAGGCATATAAGAAGGTAAGCTACGAGACTGGACGGTATTCCAAATAGATCCCTAAAATTCGCTATTAAAACTCGACCCTATTTATTTACTGAAATATTTAACACGTGTCTTCACGAATGCTTTTTCCCTGAGCCTTGGAAGCGCTAACGACTAGTCCTACTGCCGAAAGAAAAGAGGAGTCCAAAAGATCTTTCGTCCTATCGTTCTCTTTGTTTGCTCAACACGATCGGAAAAATCCTTGAGGTAATAACGAGAGCCCGAACAGCTATAAGAGTAGAAGGCACACGCTAGAAAGGAGACACCAAAAAATACTGCTCCATTATAACCTTGGACGTGAAAAACGCATTTAACTCAGCGAATTGGGAACGCATTATCAGCTGTCTTTTTCAACAGAATCCTCCTCTACGATTCTGAAGGGGGAATTAAGGCATACGGAGTAACTGGCGGGGTCTCACAAGGTTCGGTCCTTGGGCCCCTGCTGTGGAACGTAATGACGAAATGCTACTCCTACCGATTCCAAGAGAAGTGTCAATCATCGGCTTTGCGGACGACAGCTTTGCGACTCTTGACGAAGTTGAATGCAACCAATTGAATGAATCCAATGCAACGAGACAGTCACCATGGTACGCCATTGTCTAGCTGACGCCGATTTACAACTTGCCGACCACAAAACCAAAGAGGTGCTTATTACCAGTAGAAAAGTCGGATGGCACGAAGTGGTTTCTCAGCCGGTAATTAAGTATCTTGGAGTGATTATTGATGCTTGTTTAAGTTTCAAACACCACCTTGAGCATGCATACAAAAAATCGTCGAAAGCTATTAGTGTGTGGCAACACCGACACGCACCCTTACGAATAACAAGATCGACGTACTGTACACGACCAACCCAATGACAGCACACAGCCACATAAAAAGAAGAGGACGGCACGATACTCGCCCCGATGATGTAATATAAAAACGGCCGTCATTGAGGCATTTATGGAGTCATGGACAGTGGTGGTATCTGCGCGCGTGAATCGATTGAAACAATGAATACGTAATAGTCCATTAAATAAAGTCGTAATTTTGTAAAGTAGTAAAATACACACGAGTTTCTTTCATCCTAAAGAACAGATACTAGCCATCCACCAATTGCAACTGTCCTGGTGAGGGGCTTCCAGTTCAACCCCCTCAGTAACACCAGCCACTTATCCATTGCCACTGTCCAGCGGAGGGTCGTACCAAGATCACGCCCTCAAGTGAACTTTCAAAGCTAATGAGTAATATCGGAGACCGAAAACTGAATAAAAGACTTCTACTTGCAGGAGCTGCCAGTTCTATGTATGTACGCAGGAGAAATATGGTCAAGTGCTGCAAAAGTTAAGTCATAAGTGCGTGGAGCGTGCACCGTCTTAGCGCACTAAGGGTCACCAGTGCATTTCGAACTGTCTCGAACGATGCTATACGAGTACTCATCGTATCTTCATCGACTTATTCGCTTAAGAGAAGGCATGACTAATAAGCGAACGAGTTCAAAATGGCCGGGTAGACAACGAAAGGAGAAAATTCGAAATAATCCGCAGTATCGCAACCTGGCAACAACAGTGGAACGTATCCGTAAAGGGGAGATGGACGCATCGCCTTATACCAGCGATCGATGTATGGATAAAACGAAAGCACGGCGAAACGAAACGTGTTTTCATTGCCCACGGTATGAAACCGATAGGATCGTCCTTCGGGATCAATTTGAGGAGTGGCCCACTCCCGTGAATGTCGTAAATTACATGCTTCAGAATGACGAAAACTGGACCATCGTAAGTAACGTGGCGGTACGCATTCTCAGCGACCTTAGACACATAAAGACACAAACAGTGGAGTGCCAATCGCCTAAGAACACAGAGGCGTAGGAGAGAACATAGACTAAAAGCTAACCAGGCCCACGAAGTAATACCTAATGGCAATCCCGCGGGGAGTGTGGTTCGAAGTATGCAGGGTGTATTCCTGGCCTCGATCATTCAGGTCTGCGAATGGTGTATACCAGTATCTTTAAAGATTACACACCCTTAACGCAGCCATAAAACAAAAAAAAAAAAAACAGATTGAAAGCACATCACTTCAGCCAAGGATTACAGAGATCAGAAGGACCAATGCCCTTTTTAAGGACCAAGCGATCGCGAATTCTAGGCCGCCTGATCTAGGAAATTGGATGAAATGTCCCCCCTTTATGATCGACGATTTTGTTCATAAGTCGGGAGCCTGATTAGTATGTAAGACACAACAAATATTTGAAAGATATTTTACAAAATTTTTCATACCCGTATCTCGACTGCGACCCTAATAAACTTAATTTTCAACAAGGGGTCGATTCGAGCCATTTAATTTGGCTCACTTTTGCAATGAATGCAAAGTGATACTAACCAAGGCATGCCTCGAACAAGATAAACTTTTCCGCTTCGCTAGTAAACAAATGAAAACTTAAAGGATAATAAATGAGAAAATCTAAACAGCTAAAAGGAAGCAGAGAAAGAAAAACTGTTGTAAACAGTTCGCAAGTTGAAAACTTCTAAATGAAAATGCGCGAGTTTCTTCACGGAATTAATTCCGTTTCCTGTGTATAATTAGTACAAGAGGTTAATTAGTTTTTCTGTTCTGTGTACGCGCGTTTTTTTTTTCGCTCCTTGAGCGTTCAACTGGTTTTGTTTTTTTTTTTTTTTTTTTTAGCATTCAACAACAGCCATCGTTCTTTTTCATTAGGACGAATCGAAACAACTTACTTAGAGAGAAAAAGGAAAATGCTTTCGAATGGAAAATGATAATAATGCCCGAGCATCATCAATGGTATTACAGGAGTAGGAGTGGTAGCAGCAGTAACGAATCACCCCTTTTGTGCGTTTTCTAAGCCTGTTGTTGGCTTAATGGGTACTATGGTGTGGGAGTGGGAGTTAAAATGGTGGGAATATGTTTTTACGTTAGGACGATTAAAATGGTAAAGGAAACACCAAAGATGGGATGAGTGTTGCGGTACGGATAGATTGTCCTGAATTTGCATAAAATAAATAAATTAAGGATTCCAGACATGCGGTGTTTTCATTTTATTGCCGACAAGGGCAAGCGAACATTTTGTATTACGAGTATAGTGGTTTATGGGCGGTCTGATGAGATTATGTCTGGTTATTGGGTAGAGGAGATGTATAATACTGCGTGTTATTGCCGGCAGCTATGAGTACATATTATTATAGTCTCGAATCATATTGTTTTTGTTCATATTGTACTTAGCATTCTGGGTCGTGAAATGGAAGAAGGCTAAGTGGTTTCTTTCTTGATTAATTTTTCGGGTTCAGAATTTACTACGGCTTAAACCAACTAAAATTAAATGAAAAATCCATTTTCTAAAGCTAAACAAGACTAACTCTGAAAAAACACAAGCAAGATCAGTTGGTTTGTTTATTCAGGTACCGCACAAAATGGTATTTGTCTTCAAAAACTATTAGCAAACAAAGTGGGCCATATGTTTGTTTCTTTTTTAACAAATTAATTCGGTCCGTTTTTTTGTGTTAAAAAATTTTTTTTTATTGAAAAAACGTAAAAAATACATCACTCAAAGTATTGTCCGTCAGAGCGACTACTTTTTCCCATCTCTCTGGTAATTTTCGAATACCATTTCTAAAAAATGAGTCCTCTCTGGCATCGATCCCTTCCTTTGATGTCTTTGAAGAAGCAGTTCCGAGGTAAAAAATCGCCTTTCGACATCTCTCGGTTTCAACTCGTACGGCACCCAATTTCCTTGCTTTTGAATAAATCCAAATTTCTTTAACCGAACTGGATCTTGATCCAGTAAAGCCTTCAATTCCTCATCTTCAAACTTTTTGGGCTGGCCAAGACGCTCTTTGCCTTCGATCCTAAAATCACCACTTTTGAAGCGTCGAAACCACTCCCTGCATGATTTATCGGTCGGAGCAGATTCACCATAAACTTCTACAAGCATTCGATGGGCTTCAGCTGCACTTTTCTTCCAATTAAAAAAGAAAATCAAAACTTCCCGCAAATGCTGTTTATTTAAGACAAATCTGGACATTTTCGAAGAGGTAAAAAACAATGTTGTTGTCTAAAACAGACGCTGATGCACACTAATTATTGCTGACAAATGTCACACCTTTCCAATGAAGTAGGTAATCGCTTCCAAGATCAGCCACAACTTGCAGGTGGCGCCATCTGCTGAAAACGGACGGAATTAATTTGTACCCCCAATAATATTTTTGAAAGTTTTTTACTTTATTGAAGAGGTACTCTCTTTCCGATTATTTGTGGAAAATAATTTCATTTAAATGGTTTTCACGACTGGCTTTGGCAGTAGCCCATCCTGGCAATCCAATTTGCAGTTTGTTTTCGATGGTTCGGGCCTCTATTTCACGAATAGCTCGATCAATATTGTGCTTAACTGTCTGAATCGTTTCTAGATTGTCAGCATAATATCGACTCTTAACGGCACCCCACATATAAATGTCCAAAGGCGTCAAATCGCAGCTCCGCGGAGGCCAAGCAACCTCATCAAAACGGCTGATTACACGATTATTGAACTTAGTGCGCACGTAGCTGTCTTGCTGTAACCTGGGATCGTTCAAGTTCATTTCTTCAGTCTTTGGCCCAATAAAATTGGTCATCATGCCTCTGCAGCGCTCTCCGTTGACCGTGACATTGTTGTTATTAAGAACGAAATTAAGAATTATAATGAGTGACTGCTTCGCACAGAACTTTCTCTGATAATGTATAGGTAGACGTCGAAAATTATTGATTTAAGTGTACAATAGCCGTGTTTTTTCAACTTTTTGTTCAACTACTTTCCAAAATAGTTGAACAAATCGCATATAAATTTGACACGCTTGTAACTTTTTGGTAATCTCAAGCAGGGTCGAGAATACCAGTCTTAGTACAATTACGCTGTAAACAACAACTGATTTCAACTAGCTGTCAAAGATACCAACCATAGCGACAACGCTGTCAGTTTGACTATAACGAATCGTTATTTTGATGATTTTCGTCTCCATTTTATTTTGATTTGTTTTTTTTTCTGCATCACTTAAAACTATGATAGAAAAAGAGAGAGAGTATGAAGGAAAATTAAATACAGGGTGTCTTTTATGTTCCAGGTCCATGTTGTTTGGCCGCCATTTTAGTTTGGTTAGCATTCATCAGTTCGCATTTGACGGTAGCGAAAGGCAAACTATAACAATATATTATGGAGCATCTAACGCCTCAACAACGTGTTGAAGTTATTAGAATATTTTATCTAAATTTGAATAAATTTGTTGGTTTAAATCGTGTGCTTACCATTCAGCGTACAATGAATAACTTTGACACTCAGTTTATACTAGCAGATAAAGTGAAATCCGGCCGAGTTCGAAGCGTATGTACAGCATAAAATATTACTGTAATGAGAGACAATATTGGTGAAAGTCCGGTTCTACCATTTTCTCTTGTATGCAATTACCTTTTCTTCTTATCTGTCAACATTCCTGAGTGAATCACCTTTTCTGCGCCATCCCTTGTCCAATAGTCGAAATGCGCTAAAATCAGTTAGCGATAAATGTGGATACTATCGAAAGTTACTGAAACTTTATACCCAGGTAATTGTTGTTCTTATTTTCCATATAAACTTTAACTTAACTGAGCATAATTTTCACAGAGAAACACGGCTATTGCAAACAACTTAATCTTCTCATTAATATCCTTCTGTTCCTTACTTATACTCCCAATAAATTTTAAGTTTCCTTTCATACACCTTTCGGATAGTATACACGTTAATTTCTGTCGATAGTGGTGTTTCTTTGTGAACTGGGTATACAGTTTCAGTAACTTTCGATATTATCCACAGTTACCGATAACTGAGTATAGTACATTTCAACTATCGGACAACAGATTAATTTCATTAATTTTAGATTCTGTTCAACGTATATATATATATATATATATATATGTATATATACGGTGGTAGAAACACTTACGAGTATTTTCTTTGAACCCCACACTTCGACTAAATCAGTAGTGCCAAATAAATAGGATATCGTTTTTTTTTTTTTTTTTTGTGAAACCTAACTAAACTTTATATAATGTTACAAAGAAACGCGACTAGTGATGATTTTTTTCAATTTTTGCACAAGATATCAAATCCACTGACGTCCTTTGAAGGTCCTTCTAATTCGAGGAAAGATCGCCAGGAACGAAGCGACTGGCACTATCCAGAAACCGGGGTACCATAGTGGAGTAATTATCACACATAAAAATGGGTCATCTGCTTAACAGGCAATGAGAGAGACTTCCGCTGTGCTTTGATTCTAAAGATTTTGTTTGGGTCATTAAATGCAAAAACAAATTCCAAGCTCATTGGTTTTACATCCCTGGGGACCAATGGCTTTCATTTGTTTTTTTTTATATATAATTTGCACTTGTCAAAGGGGATGTGAATACCCTTATTCTAATTTTAAGACCCGTGCTTTTTTGAGGAAAGGGGAAGAGGCAGAGAGAAAGACATATTGGTGTAATTGGTTTGAAACTTAGGTGGTTTAAGTTTTCAACGAACTCCAAGGATGTCGTCCAGATAACTGGGGAGTATTTTTGTTTTGCTGTTATTGTCGTTGCTTATGATTCACAGTATTTTTTTTCCGTCCTCCTGATGTCATCATCACGATCAAGTTGCATTTTAGCCATATGACCACCCTACTGCCAGTGTTATGCCTGCGCTAATAAGGAACGGTCCCCATGAGTGAGACATTGGAACCGAGGAACTCCAAAAAACAGTCTATCCTCCTTGCTCTTATTCAATAATGAATAACTAAAGGCATTAGAATTAACAGGTCACAAACTTGGATTCGACATCAGATATAAGAAGCTTAAGATCTCCGGATTCTTAAGTCCAGCTGTCGGCTTAGGCAAAGTCACAGCAATATACAACAACTACTTTCCTAGATATAGAAGCCTTTCAAGGTCTCCACCGAATTCAGGGAAGTTTAGTGATAGGTGTGTTCCTTCCATGATCAGTGATTTTCGTGGAAGGATTCCTGGATAAAGTGAATACATGAGCCAACTTATATACTTGGTGTTAATCCATGTAAAACTGAACTGATGCTCTTCACCATCAAGTAAGCAAAATACTGGACAACCACTCTTATTATCTTTCACTGCTAGATAGCTAGCTAGGCTCAATTGTCGATCCAAAACGCAACTTGAAAATAAACATGGAAGACCGGTTCAAGAAATATTCATAGATACACAGAACCATTGGCAAGAAGTGGTAGCTTCAACCAAAAATGGCGCTATGCATGTACTGTACACGATCGTAGTACGTTCAGTTCTTACATACGGGTAATTTAGTTGGTGGCCCTCGCTAATCACTGGTCAGTCGGCAGCTAATTTTTAGCATCCCCTAAAATAAACATTGCCGCAGTTGTAAGGATGAGAATGAGAATGCTCACTTCGTTTGCACATGGCCGGTACTATCTTGAGCAATACTGCATACACTAGGTAAATCCTTCCTTGATATTGTTCTTTATATTCTATAAGACGGATTATTACTATTCGGAGACGGCTTAAGTGAGATAGTTCAAGGGAAGTCGGCTGATAGGTAAGGGATCTTCATTTGTCTGGGCGTCGTGGCTGGAGTAGTTAGTGCGTTGAACTACTGAGCATGCTAACAAACTTCAGTACTTCTCGCTAATGAATCACAAATATCCGAGAGTATAATTGTTATGAGAAGCTCTCAATTGCGTGATATATAATAAATAGACCCTCTTGGGGCTGTTTTCACCTAGAATTTTGTTTTTTTTATTCGATTTTTTTTTTTTTTTTTTTTTTCTTTTAAAAAAAACTGTGTACGCCACCTTACAGCAAACATCCACATAGACCTACTCACACTTATTAAAAACAATGAAAACGAATTAACAAAACTACTCCCATCAAGAGTACTTCACTACAAGAACATCTAAATCTTGACGCCTTTATTTAAGAACTCAAAGACTTCAAAACAACATCAATGACAACAAATCCTCATTTTCTCGCCGAAAGTCACATGCGCAAAATTCAGCTGCCGGTTACTTATTTTAATAGTCCGTTGTACTTGATACATTACCGCTTCCATATTTCGCTTAATTTTTAGTAATTTGTAATTAATTCTTCTACTATTTCCACAAAGTTCTTGAGAGCTTCTAGTAGTTTTTGTCGCTTGTGCGTTCAATTTCTTTTGTAAAATTATATCCGAAGTACGACAGCGGTACTGGGCAAATATTCCGGCCATATAACTTTTGTAATTCTGCATTAGCCAGTCTGTGTTATAACGTATATTAAGCCGACGAACCAGTTTGATTGAGCAATTGATTGATTTTTCCAAGTATCTGCAGTTTTTCAATGCTAAATCCAAGACTTTGAGTTCGTCCATGTGAAAGTTTATCATTGACAATTCTTATCGTTGAAATGTGGAGGTTATTTTTATCAGATGATGATCATTGATGAGATTTTGCCATGTTTCGAATTAATTTTACAAAATCCAATTCGGAATTGTAAAGCTCTCAGAAACAGACTTTTATATTATTTTACGTTTTATATTGAATGAGAAATAATAGTGAACTTTGATAATTCGTCGAATATCCGATCCAGGCAGAGTGTGTGAAACAAGGTGGATTGGTAGGCAGGTGGTATAAACTTAGATGCCATCCGATAAGTAGATACGCGTGAATATTACAAAAAATCAGGTATCCAACGGCGGATAATCTGAAAGGGTGTAGTTGTTAGTTGTTAAACACAGAGCAGATATTTTGGAAAAAATGAGAATTGGCGTGTAGTGGACGAGTTTTTTTGCTTCGGAATCAAATTCAATAGAACGGAAAAGATCTTAGGTATACTCGTAACCCAGAAATTTTGGGAACAATTTCGCTTATTTCGTGGTTTCACATTTTTCTCTGAAAATTACATAATAATGGTCCGTTGACTTGAAAGTCGAATAACTTTTAAGTGTTAGGTTACAGTAGGCGTATTTTACTTAAACCTATCTAGTCAGTGGTTCATTTAAACGCTTCCTAGCTAACCAGTTATATTGTATGTATTTCTTTTTGTATTTGAAGATTGGTACCTTTGCCTGTAGTCGTAATGACATTAGCTGTCAACTGTCAAAGTATTCGCCATAAGAAGCGGCTATGTTCTTGAATTATAGTGGCCGTAAAAGTGCTAGCCGGCATTTAAAGTACTCGTACTTATGAATACAATTATTGAGCTAAATTATAGCATACCTGCACATATTTCATTCATGCAAGGACTTTTCTGAAGATGGCTTTGGAATTAGTTGTAAGTTTAGAAAATTATTGATATTTCTATTTTTTACTCTTTAATTTATTTTGTGTCAGGTTTTTCATTCGGAATTTAAAATCTGAATTAGGTTGGGCATGTACTATCATATAGCGTACCAGGTTTTCAATTAAAATGTTATTCAAACGACTATTTTTTTAAATTTAGTCTTCTCACAAATTTGTTTAAACCTTATTTGTTGCTTACTTAATTTACAAATTGATACAATTATTAAAAGAAAAAATAACTTACAGCGTTACTATTAGTACGTTAATTAGCAATATTTTATTTTGTCGGCCGATGAAAACCATTGCGCGAGATTCATGGTTTCACTTTATGAACAAGTCCCTGCACATGCATAAAATTGGGCCATCTATCTGTGAGGGGTCATAACATTACTAGCCAGTTGGTTTTGGTTGGAGAGAATTTTTGTTTTTTTTTTATTTTATTTTGTCGGCCAATGAAAACCATTGCACTAGATTCATGGTTTCACTTTATGAACAAGTCCCTGCACATGCATAAAATTAGGCCATCTATCTGTGGGGGGTCATAACATTACTAGCCAGTTGGTTTTGGTTGGGGAGAATTTTTGTTATTGTATTTGCTTTGCATGCAAAATTTTACGTTTCTAACAGCCACTGGTTAGATATGTAAGTTAAAATAAGGCCAAGTTTTTTTTTCACTTGTGACACCCCAAACTCAAGAATTGCGGTAAAGTTTGACCAAAAATGTTAATGTGGGGCATGTCTCAAAATTATTAAATTCAAATGAAGTTGGGATTAGATAGAAAGGCGTAATTTCAACAATTTCCAAATCGTCCTTGTCATACAGCTTATACAGGAACCACTGGATGGATTTTGCCGCACTTGATCTGTTGATGGTCGTAATTAAAAAAAATTAGGATCGGTTAAACTTATTTAACTAATGCTCGCCTGTGAGGTGCAACGTATTCGAAAAATATGGTCCTTTTTAAAGTCAATTATTTTTATTTAAATAAGAATGCAATTTTAATTTTTATATTTTTTAAAATGTAGGTATCATTAAGACCGAATGATACGTTTTTTTTTTAATAAAAAAAAATGTTTAGCGAAGAAATTTGTTGTTTTTTTAAAAAAAAAAAAAAAAAAAAAGTAGCCTTACAGGCGAGTATTAGTACTAAGGGATACAAAAATCATATTAGTACTCTAGGGTTAAGCACCACAAAAATAAACATGGTTTAGCCGAATTTTGATTACCGACATGCAAAGTGCCACAGTGAACATACTATATTTCTGCACACCTCCAGACGTCTCTAAATGACATAGAAAGTTGAAACTTTGCAGACTTATCGGCGGTATCACGCAAAAGAATAAAATGGTCGAAGCACGGTAATACACGGTATGTATACCCCGCGCAACAAAAAAGCCTCACATGGTAATTTTTAACAAAATGGAAGAAATTTAATAAATGATGACTAATCACTGCCTAGTCACTTTGTATTTTTGATGTTTAACATTTAAGTTAACACATTCCCCAATTTGACAATACATTTCGTAGCCTAATTGAAAAAAAGTAATGATCGTGAAGATCAGACTACAAAATATCAGATATTACCCAAGTGCTATCAATATACATAAATTAAAAAGGAGCAACAATTTGAAAAGCAAATTTCTTTTTTTCATATTTTTATTAACTAAGAAACCTTTTTACATAATTTAAGACTTTCACAATACAAAAAAATGATTCTAGTATTTCGTAGCACCACCCTTCGCGCTAACAACGTCATGAACCCTGTTTGGCATGGAGGCATAGAGTTTATCGAGGGAATTGTTATTAATTTCATTGGACCACACTTCTTCAATGATGCTCTTTAGATGCTGCATAGTTTTTGGTTTTTGATCTTGGATCTTCTTTCCCATAAGAGACCAGACATTTTCGATGGGGTTGAGATCTGGACTGTTTCCTAATTCTTCCTTCAAAGTTTTAATCTGTGGAGGAAAATTAAAAATTAAAATCATAAGATTTTCAAAACACCCATAAATATGAAAAAAAAAAAATCGAATTACTCACAGATTTTGCTCGGTGGCAAGGTGCTGAATCAGCTTGAAAAATTGGTTTTGATGTTTCTGCTGTTATCATTTCCATACTCGGTACAACACCATCTAAGATAATTTGTTTATACTGCATGCCGTTAACAGTGCCCTCGAGCATAATTAGAGATATAACTCCGATTGCGGTGATGCATCCCCACACCATAACATAAGGAGAATGTTTTACGGCGTGAGCTATGCATTCGTCGCTGTAGCGTTCCCCTTTTCTACAACGAACTATCTGCTTCCCATCCGGTCCGATTAGGTTAAACTTGGACTCCACATTTGACCAATCTTAAACACTCCAGTTTTGCCTTTCCTTAGCCCAGCTAAGGCGCGTTTTCTTCATTTTGCTGGTCAGAAGTGGCTTTTTCGCTGGTCTCCTTGCTAGCAAACCCATTTCGTTGAGACGATTCTGGATAGTTCTGACGCTAACTTCAGCCCCAGTAGCTTCTCGCAGGTCAGCTCTTAAACCTGTTTCTCAAGCTTAGCATCATACTCTTTTCACTTTTATTTAAGAAATACAACTGCACGCACTGTTAAATACTGCCAGAATGAATTCCGACACATTCCAAAATGTGCATTACCTAACCCGGAAGCAATAAAATATAATTCGGCGAATCCCTTAAAGGTAATTAGCGCAAAAAAATGGAAAACCCGTATGCGGCTTTTTTTGTTGCGCGGGGTGTACATACATATGTGTACACAATTTTTTATGGGAAGTCCCATACATTTCTAGAAGTTCTCGGACGACCCACAAATCTGAAAGTTTGCAGACGCAAATTACGGGTGAAATGGAAGAACATAATGCAGTATACATTTTTCGCATATGTGGGTGACTTCCGCAAACCCTCATGAAATTCTCGGAAGACCTAGAAAATAAAACCTAGCAAACTTATAGCACAAAGGAACATGGCGGAGACGAATTATTAAATTTCGAAATCCAGAGCTCTGCACAGACATTTTTTCTGTCTCTTTGCAAACGTCTTCCCACAGCCTTCCAGAAGTTCTCGGATGACCTAATGAACTGAAATTCACTGACTAACTAGGTTTCAAAGGCACACGCCTAAATATATAGAAAAACTTATAAACTTTACGGCTGTAATTATGGAAACTTCACAGAAAAAAAAAATAGTATCGCCAGTTTTTCGCGGAAAAAACCACGACGCTTATATTGAAAATTATGGGACTTTTAGTATGCATCTCAACATACTTAACTAAGGCATATTTGCGAGGTAGAAACTTAAAATTCCTGGGCTAGTATGTATGATACTCCATCCCCCATCAATTTATCTCGTTAAATAGGGTATGGTAAACCTTTTCGCTTCTATTAATGAAGGCCTCCACAACACCCGATTCTTCCAAGTAGAATTTGATTTCATGCCTTGTAATGTAATATATTTGCTCTTATATATATTTGGGGCAAAGTACCAATCGCTGATAAAAGACATTGTTTTGCTCCACGTACTCTGGAAAATAGTATTGAAACATTTGTGAGTCCGCCATGGGACTGCTGCTACCTCCAACGACACGCATAATAGTTGAACCATAAAAGGATTTAGAGACTCAATATTAATTACATGGAACATTTCCAGTGTTATACCCAAACATAAGCATACAAAGGACAACAATTCATGTCGCCGCCCACATAGGTAACCATGGACAACGACAACACTGCACTCAAGCTTATAATGGGAAATCACGCGAACATTCTTTTGAACTTCTGCAATGTCACTGGCAGCTTCCTGTTTGAGTACAGAACTTGTCTACAGTCCTGCCAGCTAGATTTTTAGCCAGTGGCATCTATTTGATTGTTGAGGTTTTCTTATACAAGGTGGCGCAAAAGTCATCACCTTATCGGAAGATGCTCTCAATTTTGCAAATGGCGTCATGTCATTGTGACTTTGACATTTGTGAAGTAAACAGAAGCAGAATACACTCAGACAAACAATGGATTGCTATACTCTTCAAGAATGCGGGATAATTGTGTTGTAAATGTCTTTGACAAACAATCGGTCAGTGGATTTGGCTCAACGCGAAATTTGTCATTGATTACCCTGGTCGTGTGGTACCAACTGGGAAAACACTGCGACATTAACTGCTCGCCTCGAGGAGACTGGCTCAACACGGTACTGTATTAGACGTGGCCGGTGCTGGAGCAGACGTTTAGTCGAAAATATACCTGCTGTGGCTGCAGGTGTCGAAGAGGACCCTCAAACATCAACCAGACAACGGGCCACGCAAATGGGCATAAATAGACAGTATTTACAGCTAGTTTTGGTGAAACACTTGAAGACGTGCCCGTACAAAGTGCAAACAGTGCATCAGGTATTGCCAATCTCGTGTAAACTACAGTCAAACCCTCCTAAACCCCGACCGCAGTGAGGATGATTTCCATTGAAAATTATGATGACCGGCGGGCGCATTTCCAACTATGCGGATACGTGAATAAGCAAAGTTATCGCTTCTGGGGCACTGAAAATCCATGTAATGCATGAAGAGTCATCACAACCTCTCAAGTCACTTTTTGTTGCTGCGCTTAAGAAGGAAAGATGATTGACCCATGTTTTTTCAAGGACTGTGTCGGCAATACTGTTACTGTGACTGGTGACTGCTACAGAATCGTGATCCATGACTTCTTGCTGCCGAAAATTTACTAATTGGGTTTGGAGAACATGTGGTTTCAGCAGGATGATGCAAGATCGCCCGATTTGACAGTTTCAGACTTCTTTCTTTGGGGTTTTTTTAAGTCAAGGGTTAATATGCGAACAAGCTATAGACCTTTGCGGTCCTAAAGGAGAACTTCCGGCAAGAAGTGGAGGATTTATCAACAGAAATCTTGAGAAAATTCATGGAAAATGCTGTGGAAAACTTGACTACTACCTTAGGAAATCGAATGAGGACTTTTGCGCCACCTTGTACATAATTACCTGTTTGTGCAATCGAATGGGTTGTTTGCTTATTTTTCTCCCGGAATATTGCTGAAAGTAAGATATCCAAGATCAAACTGAACGGGTCGATGTACAATGACGTTATCTTGCTCAGTTTTCGAGATACATATTCAAAGAAAAGGATGAAATGTTAACTTCTTATAAAATCGTTTTCATTTACGATTTGATCGACTTTGATTTAATATTATTAGACTCTACCCTTTGAGGTTGACCCTATAGTAGTCATACGGACCAATTATTTAAAAGAGAAGAAACTGCTATGAATGATAACAATATCATCGGTCTTAATCCTATATATCTGCAGAGAATTAATTAGAGTAATCTTTACAAATTGAACGAGTTATAACTCTTAATTAATTTAATCACGGATAGCACCCATCAAAGAATCTTACAACCAACGAAATTCCAAATTCAGTTTCTCTTTCACAAAGTAAACATGATGGTCCGCCAGCAGATAATGCCAACAGTATTACATCTAGAAACTGATTCCGATACCACCCTAAAATACCAACAAGATTAATAAAAAGCAGAGGAGGAAACTCGCCCATAACATTATGCTAATTGGAGGACATTTGTACAAGAGCCAGAAAGAAAGAAAACTCCAAGCATCAGCCCTTAAAACGGACAGACGAAAAGGAAACTTCCTCGATGTTTATCGGCACAAAGAGATCTTACACCAAAAGCTGTCTCTTCTAGAATCCATTCGACAAATTATATTCCAAGAGGTCAACTCCTCCCAAATCCCTACAACTTTGACGGCAACGACAACGACGACGACTTAATCCAATCACCTAACGAAGGGTTCACCAACAAACAACAAAGCCGACAACACGAGAAACGAGACTACACTGCCAGAAAGGCAGCCAACCAAGCTGAAAGCTGGAAAACTGATTTTCCAATCTATGCCAGATAAATGGATAAGTGTACAGCTCTGCTGATCCTTTACATCCCCAATGTCATCGCTTCTCTCGCCCTCCCCTAAAAAATTGCAAACTGAAATGTGAATTGAATTTTCAACTTGTTGGTCGTAAATTCTCCGCACCTCACACACGGTGTTTTACTTTACTTTTTTTTTTTTTTTTTGGTTAGCGGCGTGCAAGGACTTATTTAAATTAACATCACGTACCATATGTTTGTCCCATTAAGATAAGAAGACTTTGTCGCGTCGCTGATGGAACTCGATACGATGTGCCACCTTAAAATTGTTGGCAATCCTACGAAATGTGTCACTTGAAAGAATGCCAAGGACCTGAACAAAGAAAAAAAAAAAATCCCAAATATTCCTTACACCACGCCGTCTTCGATTGAAGTCGGATTGTAACCCTTGTTTGGATTTTAAAACGATTGCCACAAATATGGCGGACTCCACCCTTAGGTATTTTGCTCCTCTATCGGTATCAAAGGCGGCTGTTGATTTCTACTTTTCTTGCAGGAAACAGAAATCCTTAGCCAAACAATGGGGACAGAACTGGTCCGGGCTGGGGTGGGGTGGATATGGGCGAGGATGTCGAATCATAGTAGGATTTAATGTCGGCGTAAAGATAAATCGTTCAGCTTATTTGAATATAACAATAGGAAAAAAGGCAAAAAGGACCGCACTGCAACAGAGACAGAATGGGGCGACTGAGCCTGACTGATATCGATGCTGGAGCAGAAGCTTTTTGACACGTGTTTAATTTTATTAATGGGATACATTCACCTTTTCTTAGAGGAGGCGGCGATGAACGACGCGGTAGCGGCCCTTGCTAACCCCACAAATCAATATCCCTCTCATCGTTGTCAATTCTTGACGTTGTTATGTGCCAGTGATTTTGTTGTGAAGATTGTTGCTTCTGCTGGTTCGTCTGTTGGCACTGGACTTAGTAGAAATGTGTGGAGTTTTTCAGTGGGGGATTACGCATTACGAATCATTGACTTAGTTAAGACTAATGGAGTAAACGGGATAAAAAGGGGTTAATACCGAACGATTTAATAGAAAGCATCACGATGAGAGAAAACACAATTTAGCTTTGAATTAATCACCTTTGAGGATGGGAGACTGATCCTTGGGAGATGTAGAGAGATTGCTTATGGAGCAGTTAAATGGATGATGCGGTATCCAGGTGTACAAGTGATGCAGACTTAAAAGGTAAAATCGAACCTTGAATATTGTTAGAAATTTATTAAAGGTGCTGCATTTGAAGTAGATATACGGGTAACAATTTCTGGGAGCAATGAGGATTTAATGGGTGATTAAATTGGAGGCTACTATTTAAATCTGGCAGTACTGTACTTTTACCAAAGATAAACAGGTGGTGAATACTAAGCATAGACATTTGTAATTGTGAAGCGGTATATGAGGGAATAATCCGTCTCTGAAATGGGAAAATTGCCACCGGTACGATTCGCGCATTGCGAAGTAAAGTCAGTATACGAGTAGATAACCATCCATCTCGTAACGTGGAAATATCGCCGCAGTGAGTGACAGTGTTCGTGACAATCCGTCAAAATCTATTCGCCATCATTCCCAGCAATTGAACCTTTCCTTCAGCTCCACGCAGAGCATTATAACAAAAGATCTGATAAAGGCGATTTTTCCAACAAAATCATGTTCAGCGATGAGCTTCATTTTCAGCTGAATGGCATGAAAAATATCCGCGGGCCATTCACGAAAAACCCCAAAAGTCACTGTTTGGTAGCGATTTTGGACCGGCGGCGTGATTGGGCAGTACTTCTTCGAAAATGGTAAATGTTATCGGAACAAAATATGACAAGACGATACCACCTACCACACAGCGCGAGAAACAATGCAGCTATTGCACACAAATTTTGCTGGTCACATCATCTCTTGTTTCGGGTACCAAATTTGACCGCCAACATCAGGCGATATCAAGCGGTTGAAATTTTTTGCTTTGCGGTTATGTGGAACAGAAGATGTGTGCCAATGACCAACAAATTATTCGACGCGATATTTCTGAACTACCGCAGGATTTATGCCGAAAAGTAATGGAAAATTTCATCAAAAGGGAGGAAGTCTACAAGGCTAGTCGTAGCGTCCATTTAGCTGACATCATTTTGCATGTTTAAAGGCCCTGACCCATAGAATCCGTTGATCCGTTGCTGCGTCGTTTTTAACTGACACGTAGATAGAATACACGTGTTCTTATGGAAGGTGTACCATAACCGACGCTTGTATGAACTTCGACGCATAAAGTGAATTTGCTTTTTTATTTTTTAGTCCGTTGATCCGGTGGCAGTCGGAAAATTAAGAGTAAGCACTTTCATTGGTGGAAGATTGAGAGAGAAGAGAAACTGTCATCGCCGTTGACAATCGGTTGACATTTCAATCTATCAACGAAGGTATGCGACATATTGTATGAGACTGTTCTTTTCGGCAATACGTGAAAGTCACCGTCAACCTTCAACGGAACGACGTCGACGGATTCTGTGGCTCGGGGCCTTAATGTTACTGTCTCAACATTATATTGACATAAAAATATCAGCAATTTATCAAAAGTTGGGTTTTATTTCAAATTTAAATTGTAACCCCCAATTCAATCACCGTACACATGTAAATGTGAAAATTCAGTGAATATAACGTTTTAAAAGTTGTAAGTCCAAACTTTATTTAACTGGATCATCATAAAAATGTTTGATTGTCCAATGTCTGGTTTGCACCAGTAGCGCATAACCCTAATCAGTAGCTAAGTGCTCGCTTTACCTACTCGTGGCGGTCCCAGATAGCTATACATGTGTATAAATTCTGTTACATGAAGGCTAAAATTTCAAGTGGGTGCTCTAACATATCTATCCTATAAAAAAAAGTGACATCATATACACATTTAAAAAAAAAAGAACAACATGTACCTTTGAAACAGCTACCATCTATCAAACAAGGCAAAGAGGAACTGTCAATCAATACTGCATCCAGACGAATGTCAAACATTGGGAGAAACAATATCAACATCTTTCATCCAGGGTAGATCGGGTTAGAATTGGAAGACATCTCACCTACAAATAAGTGCATATGTAACATAGTTATACATAAGTATGTCCGGAAGACAAAATCTAAGTATCTTGACCATATTAGAAGAGACATTTCTAATGGATACACTCAGCTATGACATCATCACTCCTCAGTATGTATATAACTACTCTCTGTGCAGTCGCTGTTTCTTTGTCGCTTTGCTCGCTGCTTGAGTATGTGAACTAGAACCTTGAAGCTAGCCCTTCGTATGCATTAAAATATTACAACTTTTCATTAAGGTATTAATCGATGGCATACTTTTAGGTGACACATATTTCATTATTTCATGTTGCACACTTCAAGGAGCTAGGAAAAATCTTTGATACTGTAATATGCGGGCTACGGCTCGAGTAGATAAAACGATATTCTGTGAAATTTATTTCTTTATTTTCTAGTCTATAGAACAATTCAAGTTCACACTATACTATTCTTCGCAAATTCTTTTCTTACAAGGTCTCTTTCCTCTCAAATCACTTTATCTCCTTTCAATTACTTAATTCACCAAATCCAAACTAATTACTTTTTCTTGTTCACTCTCAACTTTCAATTTATCACCAAATTACAACTTCGCCCATTATCACTTTTCCAATCTCTTCGCCACGGTTCTAAACCAACTGTGTCTTTTTTTGATCGCCATCTGTCCTTATATAGCAGAAGTTTCTGATAGCCAGAAACTTCTAGCAAATTCTTCGACCACTGGAACAAGAGAAATAATTCTTGCAGTTATAATTCCCTTTTATCCCTGATATTATTCGTCTCTTTCGTTGACATGAGCTGTGGAGACTTCGTCCCAGACACTAACCTCGAATGAAAGGACAGTTCGAACCAAAATTCTGCCAGAATGGAAAGTCACTTCGGAATTTGCTGCATAGACATAGGAGCGTAGTTATTATTATGCTACAATACGATGACTACCACAAAGCCACGAACACAATACATATACACTCACCAGACTCCATGTTTTGTTCTATGTGCGTGTCCTTAGCCTAGAGGTTAAAAGATGAAAATACTTTTTTCACATCTTTTAATCAAAGCTTCCATGCATCTACAAAAGCACTTCGAATCTTTACTATCAAAATGGTCAAAAACAGCTAGCTTAATTTCATTATCGGTATTAAATATGTTTCCTCTGACGTCTGATTTTAATTTTGAAACTAATAAGTAATCGCTGGGGCAGGCCTGTATGGGTGATGGTCAATTTATGTAAAGCCTCATTTCCCAGTGTGAACTGGAGTATTGCCGTGTAACAGACGGACACCTCTGCTAAGCTTCGCTCGTCGCGTATTAACTTGAATTTATGCCTTAGTTGCCGCAGTTAATCCAAATAATAGGACACGTTCTTTAAAATCAACAAAGAGAATTTTCTTACAATCCCAAGAAAATGTAGTCATGAGCTTTTTGGTGTTTTAGATTTGCCTTTGCTTTTTGGGAGCTAATTCTTCCTTCCAGTGCCACTGGATTAAATCCCTTTACAGCAGTCGTTATTAGGTAACCCTAGCCATGCTGCGTGATTACCTATCACACAGTGTCCTGTCACGACGCCAACAGCTATGCGGATATCCCTTCGACCTAGTATCTAATTGACACCAGCGTTCATTAGCGTCTTCATTAGACTCGATGGCCCGCGAAGGACTTATAAGTGAACCTTCTCTGGCTAGTTCGTCCGATTTTTCGTTACTGGAGATATCCATGTGGCCCAGTACCCAGCACAGGGTCACCGTGCTGGCCGATGAGATAACATCCAGTCGTTTTTTACAAATTTTTACGAGCTTGGATCTTAGTGATATTGACTCTAACGCCTTAATGACCGCTTGGCTATCAACGTAGATATTGATTATTTGCCCTGTAATATCTTCCTCAATATTCATATCCACAGCTTGTTTTTTTGCTGCGATTTCGGCTTGGAAGATTCTGCAACAATCCTTAAGTCTAAACGAGCGATGTATATTTCGAGACTCACAGTAGACGCCGGCACCAGTACCGGCAGTCATTTTGGATCCATCGGTAAAGATGGCCAGTTCATTCTCGAAACAGACTCTTCCCTCATCCCATTCCTCCCTGCTAGGAATTCTAATAGAGAACTTTCTGTTGCAGTTTGGAATGGGGATGATGTAGTCCGTTTCCGACCGGAGCCTCAATGTATTCCATCGGTTTTGAATTGAGGCATGACCGTAGGGTTTAGCTTTCCATAGACCGGCTTCCCTTAGTCTTCAATATTGTTTCCGTAGCTGCTGTCGGTGTTGATCTCATCGATCCCGTCACCCCCAGACAGCCTGTCCGTTACTGAAAGTTGGTATTCCTTCTCGAGCGTTTTCCACCAGGCAATCGAATCATATGTAGGTCAAGATGAGTCTTACTACCGCAGTGTATAGCCAGTATACCGCTTTAGACTTAAAACCCCAAAATTTTCCGAAGGCTCTTCTACATGCGTATACTGCAACATATGCCTTCTTGATTCGATTCTCAATGTCAGCTTTCCAGTTTAATTTGGAATCCAGTATTACGTCGAGATATTTTGCAGTTACTTGAAATATCAGCTCGATACCATTCATACGAGGGTAATTGTATTCTGGTATCGATCTTCTCCTGGTAAATGGCACTAACTCGGTTTTAGCCTGATTCACTTTCAAACCCCTGCCTTTGACCCAGTTATTCACTAGTTTTAATGCATAATTGAGTCACTCGCTGAGTACCGCAAGGAACTTTCCGGATACCAAGATGGTAACATCATCGGCATAGGCTGCTACGTTGAAACCATTCCTTTCTAGTATTTCTAACATCTCGTCCACTACTAGAAGCAATAAGAGTGGTGAAAGGACTCCGCCTTGTCGTGTGCCCCGCTTGACTCTCTTTCTCCCCCTTATGCCCCCTAATGTGGAGTTGATTATGCGGGTACTAAACATTAGTTCAATCCACTCGCATGTACCCGAGTGTATTTGGGCCCTGCGCAGACTGTCTACTATAGCTCCTTCGATGTCAACGAATGCACCCATCGTGTATTCCTTCACTTAAAGAGTGTTTTCTATGGTAGAGACCACTATGTGAAGAGCAGTATCCACTGATTTTCTTTTTATGTACGCATTATGTGATTTCGATAAAAAGTTCCAATCTCATCTCTGACGTACATATCTATTAACCGTTCCATCGTTTTCAATAAGAATGAAAATAGACTTATTGGTCCGTAATCCTTCGCATTAGCGTGGTTTATTTTGCCCGCCTTTGGTGTCTCTGGTGTTGACGCGTGAGTTTTGCACTATTCTTTCAAGAACGATGTTAAAGAAATCGCTTGACAGCGTCTGAATCCTTTTTCTTTATCGACCTTGATGGATGAATGCATTCTCCATCGTCATCCTGCACAAATAGATGATGTTGGCAGGGATGCCAAAACAAGACATTGCTCTATATTGCTAGTCTCTTTAAATGCATCATACGCGGCCTTAAAATCGATGAAAAGGTGGTGGGTATCCATTTGAAGCCCCTGGGTTTTTTTCCTAGATCTGCAGTAGTGTGAATATTTAGACGATGGTGGACTTTCCTTGCCACACTGATATAGACCGATCAAATTGTTGATGAACGGCTTCAGGCCTTCACACAACTCGGCAGATAAGATCTTATAAGCGATGTTAAGGAGACTGATTCCTCTGTAGTTTTCGCAGTTCAGAGGGTCTCCTTTCCTGAGAATCGGGCAAGCAATAGGTAAAGAGGTATTGTACCATGTACGTAACATTCAGGATTTGTAGCAGAATCTCATATCTCGTTTAAACCGAGCTTTCGGGTGCACAGTGAAATTCGGAAAATCAACACGAATGTACTCGTAGACTGATTTCCACCTCAATATTTTCAAAAACCTATAATTTACAAAATTCAAATTATACGCGCTTCGTCACTTATTCCTATTTCCTTTCCTTTCTTCTTGAAACTGCACACACAGATATTAAGCTAAGTATACGTCTCCTCGAGTATAATTTGCAAGAGCGGCTCCTAACCATGACGAAGTATTCGACATTACTGTCGAAGAAGTTAAGAATGCGGTCAAATACTCCAAAAAAAAGAAAAGCAGTTGGACCAGACGAAATACCATCTGGGTTCTGCAAAAAGATGGGAGACATCGGGTCCAGACGGCTCATGATTCTTATCTCAAAACGTATGAGCAGTGATCCAATGCCTAATCAGTGGAGGGAAAGTTGTCTTCTTCCTTTGCACAAAGGAAAAGGCGATACGCGAAACTGCGATAACTACTATTCTGTCAAGTTGATGTCACACAGCATGAAGATCGTTGAGCTGGCCGACTGCGGAAAATCATACGGCTATCTGATGACTAGTGCGGGTTTGTCCCGGGTAAATCAACAACAGATGCAATCCAAAGTTTAAGGGATCATAATGGAAAAACATCGTGATTCCTTAAAGAACTTGCATATGGTATTGGTTGATATTGAAAAAGCCTTTGATAGACAATCAAGAGATCTCTTATGGGTGGCGTTAAGATAACGAGGAGTTCCAGAAACCTACGTGCGCATGGTCATGGACATGTATGAGGGAGCAAGGACAAGAGTAAAATGTCCCACAGGAGTCACCGAAGAATTCCCAATCAAAGTCGGTGTACACCAGGGAAGCGTCATCAGTCCTTTGCTATTTATTGCAGTCCTTGATTATCTGCTTGAAGGAAAAGTGACGGTCCCCAAAGTTCATCAGTTACTCTTTGCTGACGATGGAGCTATCATAAGTGAAGATCAAACGTCCCTGCAACTAACACTTGATGTATTGTTGGATGTTTTGGAGGGAAATGGGTACCGTATTAGTTCAAAAAGACAGAGTATCTGTGCTGCCCGTTTTCTGATCCACATCTGCCTATTCCAGACGTTTACTTGAATAGAAAGAGCTTCTCAAGTGCGAAAAGTTCAAATATCTGGGATCTATTATCAATAACGAAGCAAATTGTGATGATGACATCAATCATCGCTTAAGCGAAGGATGGATGAAGTGGTGGGTTACTCCGCAATTTTCTGTGACCGAAAATGTGAATTTCTTGTAATTGATTGATTGATTTTGTTGATAAATTGTTCGAAGCATTTTCCTTACATGTTCCTAGATCTAGCAAGAAGGTTGCTAGGAAGCTACCGTGGCATAATAAACGCCTTTCCAATCTTAAAAATGTTAAAAATAAAGCATTTAAGTTATATAAATTAACTAATAATGAATGCGACCGTAAATATTTCCGGCGATTTTATTTTTTTGTTTTATAATTTGCGCGCGCCAAATGGGATATGAATACCATTAAATTATTTCAGGGCACGGGCGTTTGAAGAAATTGAGAGAGAGAGAGAAAGAAGGATTGGTGTAGTGGGTTTGAAACTTAGGTGGTATTAAGTTTCAGTAAACTCCAAGGGTGGTGTCCAGATAACTGGGGAGCTTGTTTGTTTTGCTTTTTGTCGTTGCTCATGATTCACAGTATTTTTTTCCCTCCAGCTGATGTCATCATCACGATCAAGTTGCATTTAGGCAATATGACCACCCTACTGCCAGTGTTATGCCTTCGCAGTAGAGTTGACTAAGCTTTCGCAATTGATCGACTTTTTTATTTATTTCAGACGAAATAAATAGATGATTGTTGAGATCAGGATTTGAACCGTGAACCAAGAGCGTGACAAGCGTTGATTCTACCACTACACCACGGCCACGAATACGAATTCTTAAATGCATTTCTGTACAAACAATATGTATTGAATTCTGAGTCTTATTTAAAAAATAACTCAAAACATTTCTGGCAGTTTGTGAATATAAAAAGGAAAACGAATGCTTTTCTTGTAAATATAGAATTAAATGACTTTATCGCCAATGATTCACAAGGAATATGTAATCTGTTTGCGGAATTTTTCCAAACTGTTTATAGAAGACCTGATAATTGTTCTAAATACATTGAACATTCCCTAGGTGAATCCTCCATAAATATTGGATTTTTACAGCTTTCTGAACTTGATGTCCAAAATGGCCTTAATAAACTAAAGGCAGACACTAGTTCTGGTCCTGACGGCATTCCTCCTATTGTCTTAACGTTCTGTAAAAATTCCCTTTGTAAACCACTAACGATTTTATTTAACTTATCGTTGGCTGCAGGAGATTTTATTGAAACGTGGAAATGGTCTTACATAATTCCTATCCATAAGTCTGGAAGGAAGCAATTAGTAAATAATTACAGAGGAATATCCAAAATTTCAGTCATACCCGAATTATTCGAAAGTTTGGTGAAAGATAAAATTATTTTTGATGTTCTAGAATACATTTGTCCTGCTCAACACGGCTTTGTTAGCGGACGATCTACATCAACAAATATAATAGTGTTTTTAAATTATATTTCTCAGTCATTTGAAGAAGGTTTGCAAGTTGATATTATATATACAGACATTGCAAAAGCCTTTGATACTGTTGATCATAAGCTGTTGCTGTTTAAACTTAATAAGATCGGCTTTCATTCAAGTTTTTTAAAATGGGTTTCCAATTACCTATTAAATAGGAAACAAATTGTTAAAATTGACAGTTGTCCTATCAATGCTTACTCAGGTGTACCACAAGGTAGCCATCTTGGGCCAATATTTTGTATTCTTTTTATAAATGTTGTATCTAAAGTCATTAAGCATTCTAGGTGCTTGCTTTATGAAAATGACCTAAAATTGTTTTTGAAAATAAAAAGTGTAAATGACTGTTTTAGGCTACAAAGCGATTTGGATAAAATCGTCAGCTGGTGTGAGCGTAACAAATTAACTTTGAACACTTCTAAATGTAAGGTATTTTCGGCATATCGGCGTTTCTTCCCTGTGAATATGTCTTATTTTATCAAGGCTAGCCGATTAAACGCTGTATGTGAAATAAATGATCTCGGTGTAATTTTCGACACTAAACTTACTTTTAATGCTCATATCAATTATGTCATAGCCAAATCGAATGCAATAGTGGGTTTTATCAAACGTAACACTAAAGAATTTAGTGATCCATACACATTAAAAACCCTTTTTGTTTCTATAGTTCGACCACTCATTGAGTATTGCTCTATAATATGGAATCCCTACTATGGAGTTTCTATAAACAGAGTTGAGAGAATACAGAAACGCTTCACTAGATTCATAATACCCAAACTTGGATGGGATTGGATGGGTATGCCCTCATATAATAGCAGATGTGCTCTATTAGGGCTAACTTCATTAGAAAGAAGACGTAAGATTCACGCAGTAATGTTTGTACAGGATGTTTTTGTCTATAAAGTGAAATGTACGGAGATATTAGAATTGCTCCATATGTATGCTCCGATAAGAACCCTAAGGGATTGTCAGTTTTTATACACTTATACTCATAGATTTAATTATCGTTTAAATGAGCCTATTGCTAAATCTACGCGCTTATAAAGGGTGGTTAAGTTGTAAGGGCCGATGTTGATTTTTCAAACAGCAGCAATATTTTCTGCAGTACGAGCTGTACGAGCATGCACTGGTGTTTTCACATCTCCTACAGACCCGGTTTGCACAAATTTTTGCACGATTTTTCCGATTGTACGCACATTTGGACGATTAAATTGACCGAAAGAATCACGAAATGCACGATATGCATTTTGATTTGAACGCCCATTTTCATAATAAGCCTGAATAACTTTAACGCGTTGCTCGATTGTGTATCTTTCCATGGTTCAAATTGAGTTAGTCTGAAATTGAGAAATGTCAAATGAAATGCAGAAAAAAACTTGACGTTTAGGTGTGGTTCACATTCAACATCGGCCCTTAAAATTTAACCACCCTTTATAATCTAGTTAGCAACATAGTTGACTTTAATCGTAGTAGAACTACAATTACAAGTTTGCTTCAATTTGAATTGCTGTAATTTAATAAAGTTTTATCTGTAATACATACATATGTACTTATTTATAAATATACTATACCAGATATGTAAAATTTTATAAAATCTGTAAGAGATCAACTCCGTAGATAAATAAATAAATGTCCCCTAAGCTGAAAGGAAGGCTCTACACCGCAGTTGCACGTCCGGCACACACATACGGTTTACAATGCTGGACAATGTACAAAAAATATGAGTGTGAGATGCTTCGCATGACAGCAGGAGTAGCAAAGCTTGATAGAAAAAGAAGTTCAAAGATTCGAGGAAGCCTTCATGTAAAAGAACCCACCACAAGCGAGCTAGAGCACCACCGATTCAGTTGGTATTGTAACATAATGTAGCATAATAACTACGCTCCAACAACTATGCAACACATTCCGAAGTGTCTTTTCATTCGAGCATAATTTCATTCCGAAGTGTCTTTTCATTCGAGGTTCGTGTCCGCAGTTCGTGTCCACAGTTCGTGTCCACGATAAGAGACGGATAATATCTAAGACGACGTCACGAAATTAAGAGAGAATTATAACCGCAAGAAATTATTGTCATCTTGGAACTATTACATCAGAATTTTCTTGTTCCAGTGGTCGAAGAATTTGCTAGAAGTTTCTGGCTATCAGAAATGCGACTATATAAGACAGATGGCGATCGAGGCAGTGGCAGTTGGTTTTCGAACCGCACGAAGAGATTGGAAAAGTGATAATAAGCGAAGTTGTAATTTTGTGATAAATTGAAAGTTTAGAGTAAACAAGAAGAAGTAATTAGTTTGGATTTGTGAATTAAGTAATTGAAAGGAGATAAAGTGATTTAAGAAGAATGAGACCTTGTAAGAAAAGAATTTGCGAAGAATAGTATAGTGTGAACTTGAATTGTTCTATAGACTAGAAAAATGAAGAAATAATCTCACAGAACATCGTTTTATCTACTCGAGCCGTAGCTCGCATATTACAGTATTATCATGTTCAAAGGAGAGGTCCATCGAACCCCGTCCAAAAAGGCAATATCATTCAACGTTCCAACACAATCGCGCAAAAAAGGCAGACCAAAAAACAACTGGATCACACAAATGCAAAATCACCAGCATTCGATTGCCCTCAGTGACGAAGTGATCCTAAACCGGGAAGTCTGCCGATACTTCCTAAGGGCAAATCGGCATAACCCACAGGCGGACCAGTAGGGATGCAGAAAAGTGGTAGGGTTCTGATCCTTCTACTCCGGATCATAACCTCGCTGTAAGGAAAAGAAGAAGAAGAATATTATATTAAATAAGAAAACACTACAAAGTTCCATACGAATGTTCCGTTTTTTTTTTTTTACTTTACTTTTATTTATTAAAATAGTTAATCTCATATAGGCTAGGTACATGAAGTAAATAGCCCATAAAAAAAAAAATTTAAAACACGATCAGTTTGTTGAATTTTCTGTTTGTTTTTCACTTTCAGTCGCAAATGAGTTATTAAAAATATTTTCATATTATTTTTATGCATATATACGCGAATGCAGTTTTTTTTTAAGTACCAACAATTAGTATATAACAATTTATTTGCCATTCTATTTAAATTCAATAAGAAAAAATAAATAAATCGTAATTGTTTCATAATATTTAATAGAAAAAAAAAATTATAATAATTTAATGCCGCTCTGCGAATTAATTAGTTAAAAGAAAGAAATTAAATATTTAAACTAAAAAAGGTTTGAGTTTAACAATTTCACTTTAATAAAATGAAAACTAAATTAAATAAAAAAAAAAATGATTTTTCATTTAAACTAATCGAGATACTTAAATTTAATGACGAAACAGAAGAGTAGAGAAACACATTTATTTTTGTTTTATCTTTGAGAATTAAAGAGAACGATATTAATTTGAGCTTGAGGAGGGGACAAAAATGTTGATATTTTGTTTACATTATTCATGCTTGAGTATCCTATGACGATGGATGACGACGAAGATGACGACGAAGACAATGTTTTCATAAGATACAAAAATTTATTTATTTGTGCAATCGTTGGGATAACGTTGTACCTCATCATAACATGTCTCTCAGGAGTTCCTTTTGAGCTGCAGTCAATTTCTCAGGGAATTGAATATCGAACGCAACGAGCAAGTCACCTTTCCTGGAGATATCCTTAGGAAATGGTAAACCATAGCCTTGGATTCGTTTCACCGTATTCGGCTTGATGATTTCCTGCATAGTACTGATTCGCAGCTTGTCACCAGACATTGTAGGAACTTGAAATACCACACCGCAGAGGGCCTAAAATAAAAATTAATAGTTTTATTATTATTATTAGAAATATAGTTTATGGTGTCAGTTTTAGAGGACATACGAGTAATGTACCCCAAGGAAAACAACATGCAGAAAAGTTACAATCTATCTGAAACAGATCGTATGATCCCTATCCCTCGTCAAGAGAGTAGATAAGAGGTAGGTAGGTAGGTAGGTAGGTGTGGTTATGACAGCATGCTGTGCTGAAACATAATTAGCGCAGAGGCGCCGTTTTAATACCACAACTCAAGTAACCTAGTTTGTTGTAAAACTGACGTTGGACTTGTGGGAAAGGAGAGAAAAGATTATTTAAATCCACCCCGTGGCATTGAGGAAACTGATGATGTCCCCGATGCTTGTCTCCGCTAGCTCACTAATATTATCAAAAAGGTGTCTGCCAAATATACGGTGTCTGACCCTACTAAGGGCCGGACACTTACACAGGAAGTGAAGGAATGTTTCAGGCTCGTTGGTCATGTTGCAGCTACGACAAAGTGCATTAAAAATAATGCCCAGTCGGGCTGCGTGGACCCCTAAGGGCCAATGGCCAGTGCTAATTGCCAGAACTCTAGCAATATCTGCCCGGTTTCTGTTTAATAGCTCTTGTGTTCTGCGCCAGTTATACTTGGGCCACATCTGCCTGGATATGACACAGTTCTGCAACCCTCGCCATCTATAACCAGCATCTGCAAGGAAATGAGCAAAGATTCTACCCTTAAGGGCCCCTAACGGAATGTTGACCTCCTCCGCACGGGAGCAATCAAGGGCAGATCCCTGCCTCGCCAATTCATCAGCCCTTTCATTTCCGTCAATGTTACTATGACCAGGCACCCAGATTAGGCTGATCCTAGACCGATGACCGAGTGCGGCAAGCTCCTCCTTGCATTGTTCAACAAATTTGGAGGAGAAAGCCGCAGATACGATGGCTTTGATAGCGGCCTGGCTATCAATGAAAATGGCTATGGTGTTAAGTTGTATCGATGTATGTTTGAGGAGACCGCACGCCTCTCGTACAGCAAGAACTTCCGCCTGGAATACGCTGCATGAATTGGGTAGACGGAATGAACTAGAGATATTGAGGGATTCAGAAAAGATTCCAGCCCCTACTCCGCAGTTCATTTTCGACCCGTCAGTGAAAATTGTTGTTTTGAACTCGTTTGTCACCGTGCCACATTTCCATTCCGCCCTGGAAGGGAATCTCACAGTGACATCATTGCGAAAGTTCACCCTGGGATTTATGTAGTCGGTCGGATTTGCCGCCAACTCCCGAGGTAGCAGCTTAAGGATGCTGTTGTGGCCGTAGAGACTTTCGCACCAGCTACCTGTTTCCCTTAATCTAACCGCACTACATGCTGATATGTACTTTATATGAAGGTCGAGTGGTATAAAGTGAAGGATTACGTTCAAGGCTTCAGTTGGGCATGTTCTCATCGCCCCTGTAGCACCTAGAGCCGCAGTCGTTTATACTTTGTTGATGAGTTTGGTAATGTATGTTTTCTTAAACGCCGGCCACCAAACTAGCGATCTATAGGAAAGTACAGGGCGCACCACCACAGTATACATTCAAATGACCATCTTCGGACGGAGTCCCCATTTCTTACTGAATGTTTTGCTACAAGCATAAAAAGCCACACAGGCTTTCTTTACTCGCTGTTCAATGTTAAGCTTCCAGCTTAATTTAGGGTCGAGTACCACACCTAGGTACTTAGCATTAGATGATAACGAGAGTGATTGGTTATTAAGCCGTGGAGGCGTGAAAGCCGGTATTTTGGTTTTTGTGGTAAAGAGCATCAGTTCAGTTTTGCTAGGATTGACCCTAAGTCCACATCCAGTGGCCCATGTGCTAATCTTATCCAAGGCACCTTCCATAATCTCACTGATCACAGAAGGAAACATCCCCGATACCAACACTACCACATCATCCACATACGCGACAACCTTGACTCCGTCTCCGTCAAGCCTACACAGAATTTTGTTGATTACCATAAGCCAAAGAAGAGGAGAGGTAACCCCACCCTGAGGAGTTCCCCTTACAACGGATGTGGTGGAAACACTATTACCGAGTGTCGATTGAATGATTCTGGTTTTTAGCATAGTCACTATCCACTTGCGAATAAACTCCACTACACCCAGTTGGGATAGAGCTTCCTGAATCGATTCAGTACTAACGTTATTGAAAGCACCTTCAACATCTAAAAAGGTGGCAAGAGTAAATTGTTTGTAGTGTATTGTCTTTTCTATCGTACGCACAACTTCACGGAGCGCCGTCTCAGTCGCCCATGCTGAGATATTGATAGAAGGGATGTATCTATTGTATTACGGATGTGCTTATCTAATATAAGTTCCAACATCTTAAGGAGGAAAGATGACAAGCTGATGGGTGAGTAGATAAGAAGTATCGTCTCGATTGACGGTGGTAACTAATTAAACGTGAAGCAGCCGCATACGAGTATATAAACTAAGTTGCATTTCGGTTTGTTGTCTAAAATACGGAGAAGCAGTGCAGTCAGCTTAAACATCAAGCTGCGACTGTTCCGCTCTAACGTGGAATCGGTTATATGGCTGCAGACTTTTATTAATCACAGTCTAAGAAACATACTCGTATTACGAGCCCTCTGGCCAAATTGTATCTCAAACGAACAGCTTTATAAGAGAACGGGCCAGGAACGTTTGGATATACTTATATAAAAGCGAAAGTGGCAGTGGATTCGTCATACCCTACATAAGGACGAAAAATGTATTGCCCAACAAGCCATGCAATAGAATTCTCTAACACAAGCCAAGCGAATACAGGGAGGTCCTCGTTGTATGACGTGGCGCAGAAGAGTTAAATTTCGGCAACTTGGAAAGGCATGGATACATGGCGTAAAATGTCCAATTCAAATACAATGATACCTTTCTGCTTAGATGATTTTTCCGTGATTTTTAAGATATTTTACCAGAAAAACTGTTGTTTTGATTTTTTCTTGGAAGAAAGTGACATGCTTGTTACCATTTGTAAAGAAAATTCACGGATTCTGATGAGATCTTCAAAATAAGGCTTAAATAAGTAAATAAATAGTTTGGAGCTAACAGCCCAATACAGAGCCTGGCCTAGCTTCTCGTAGCCACTCTTGCTGTGCGCTGCACGAATCGTTGGGGCCTACAGTTTTATGTCGTTTCCGAAAGGCAATTTTTCCTTTGAGAGAAGCTTCTCATGACAACTTCACTCTCGGATGTTTGTCAGACGTTTGCGAGAGGTAGGACCGTGAGAAAACTTTTTTTTATGTTTTCTAGGATTCGAACCTTGAACATTTCTTCTCAGTCATCGCGCTCTTAAGCACTGAGCCACAAGGCCTAGCTTTGAGAAAGCAAAATATGTGGTAATGTTTTTAAAAAGAAAATGCTCCCAAATTGAAAAGTCAACATCTGTTGGCAGCCGCCGTTCAACTAGAGACTTCAGCGTTCGATCGATTAGGCAAACTAACTACCTATGGATTACCAGAACAGCCCTGTGGCTGAATGGGGCATTTTCTCCAGGATAGATCAATTGACGTTGTGGTCGGTGGTGTGTATTCATCTTTGCTGTAAATTGTGGAGTACCACAGGGAACTAAACTTTCTCCAACTCTGCTTCTACTCCATAACAACGACCTACTAGAGTCAAAAAATAACAAAATCTTTAGTTTTGCGCCCACGACAGTACCGTAATATCATCTTAATCGAAATACATCCCATCGTCAAAGATGCGATCAAATCAACAAACGAAGACCTACAGAAAACGTGCAATGGGGAAAATCTCACTTGCCAACAAATCATTCAACCTAATGATTCTTGGAGTTACAGTCATCTCTGGACTAACATGGCACGATCACATGTCCAGCATCGCAAGATCATCGTCCATGAAATTGAGCTATCTGTTTAGAGCAAAAAGATACTTCACAGCGAAATACCTTCTTCTTCTGTACAAAGTACAAGACAGACCGCGGCTGGAATATTGTACAGCATATAGAGTCGAGCTGTCCGCTTAATTGATGACCCCGCACTAACATAAAATCTCCAACCTCAATGGAATGATACCTACTACGAGTATACTCGTATGTTCACCTGTCGCGAACATCTTTATATCAAAATTCCTTTTCTTAGAGGACAAGTAAACTTTGGAATTCACCCCTAGGAGACATATTTCCAGAAGCTTTTAATCCCTAGCTATTCAAGAGCGGAATCAACAGGCATATACTACAGGCATCCAAGGGCGCTATCCCAACGTTGTAGGTTCACCTTTCTGAGAGAAGATTATAAAAAAAGGGTGCCACCCTGGCCCAAGAATATTAAGTGGATTTTAAAAATTCATAACTTTGAAGCAATATTTTTTAGATTAAATATTTAAATTTGAATAATGGTGCACTGGACGATCCCACAATGGATTTTCGCTGCCTAATCTTACATTCAGCACAACTCCTCAATTGTAAGGACACAGCGAGAGATGCCACCCTGCATTTTGTTGCCCGTTTTCGGCAAGAAGGATCTGTGTTCAATCATAGACAAACTGGGTGACCTGCGTCCGGACGTTCCTGAGACAACATAAACCGCATTTTTTTTATATAATTTGCACGTGTTAAAGGGGATATGAATACCCTTATACTAATTTTTAAAACACGTGCGTTTTTGTGGAAAGAGGAAGAGACAGAGTGGTGTAGTTTGAAACTCAGGTGGTATTAAGTTTCTGTAAACTCCAAGGGTGGCTGTCCAGATAACTGGGGAGTATTTTATTTGTTTTCGCTATTATTGTCGTTGCTTATGATTCACAGTATTTTTTTACGTCCTCCTGATGTCATCATCACGATCAAGTTGCATTTTAGCCATATGAGTTGTCTTAGCTTTTGCAAGTGATCGACTTTTTTTATTTATTTCATGCGAAATAAATAGATGATTCTTGACATCAGGATTCGAACCGTGTATCAACAACGTGACAAGCGATGATGTTACCACTACACCACGGCCACCCTTAAAAACAGGCAATTGTTGACGAACATCCTACGACATCGATCAGCAACTGCTTGCCAGAAACCACACAAGTCAGTTATTGTAGGCCCGGACACTACTTCAAAAACAAAATCAAGATTCCTATGCTAAGCCCATTTCCACCTCAATGACTTCGTCAATAAACTAAACTTGCGTTTCTGGGGTGAGAAAAACCCTCGACTAATTCAGGAGCGGCAGATGTGGCTGAAAAGGTCATAGGGCCTTATTTCTTTGAAGATGGAAATAGGGATCCAGTAACGGTAAATGTGGACGAGTAATACTCAAAAACTTTATACATCCGCAGGGTCACCTATCCCGTGTGGTTTTAACAAGGTAGTGCTCCTGCCCGGGGAATGTTCCCATTCTCTGGCTCATTCTCCGGACTTAACAGCTTCGGACTTCTACACATGGGATTATCTGAAAGGAAGTGTTTACGAGAATAATCCCCAGTCTCTTGCAGACCACTATGTCTCATATATTGGCCTTGATACCACAAACTTTGAAAAAAGTGATGGACAATTTAAAAAAAGATTGGAGTTTTGCGAACACCGAAATGGTAGAAATTAATTTCCACTCTTAACACCATAAAAAAAAACCTCAATATTCTTCTGGTTTTGTTAAAATTGGTTTATCAAATAAAAAGTTATTCAAATTTTAAAATCCACTTAATATTTTTGGGCCACCCTATATTTTCAGATTCTTGTAAAAATAGTGATCGGATTCCAGAAATATTGTATAGGTTGTTAGTACCGATCATCACTAATAATATAAAGTTCTAATAATAAAAAAATAAAGTGATATATGTTGCTGAATTTTAGGCGTTGTAGCTGTGTAGCTCAAGAACCACTGTATCGATTTGGAAACTTTTTACTTTATCGATTAGGTAATTTCTCAGAGAATATTCATGTATAGCTAAACATTATAATCCGCTCTGAAAATGCTAAGCAATTGTAACGAACTTATGACACTAGCAAACATTTTAAAGTTGTACGGTCTAAATGCTTATAAAGACTTATCTGATTTAAAAGAATTTTTTTTATCGATTAGACTATGCATTATTGAACATTTGAAACTATCTTATTACATTGTCCTGAATCTGGTGGATGGTTTTCCATCTATTTCTTGTGGGCGGCAATAGAGATTACAATTTTTCTGTCAAAATGATTTTTGTTTTTCTCTGTGCAGTGAAATGAGAGCAAATCATAGATTGGTTAATTTTTTTAGGGTTCCGGTACTTACAAAGAGAAAAAGTAAAAACGAAACCCTTTTAGTGAGTTTCAAAGATCTCAGCTGTCCGGCTGTCAATTCGTCTGTGTATCACAATCTCATAACTTTTGAACCGTTAGACGTACTAGGTTAAATTGATCGCTGATTGAAAAACCATTTTCACTTCAAAAGAAATTAAAGATATTTTCTTCACTTGGAAGTACTCGTACATCCGTAAGTTCGGGTTCTAAAAGGTGGGTCATCTGTTGGTTTCTTATTAAAATTGGTATAAAAAAAGCAAAAACAAAAAGCTTTATTGAAGAGAGTACGCTTTACTATTATTTATGGAAAATAATTTAATTTAAATGGCTACCACGGCTGTCTTGGCAGTAGCCCATCCTGTCAACCCAATTTTGCAGAATATTTTCGATGGTTCGGGTCTATACTTAACAAATATCTCGATCAATATTGTGCTTAAGTCCATGTATGGTTTCTGGATTGTCAGTGTAACATCGATCTTTAACGGTACCTTACAAAAAGAAAGTCTAACAGCGTCAAAACACAGCGGTGCAAAGCAACATCACCAAAACGGCTGATTACACTATTATTGAACTTAGTGCGCAAAAGATCGATTGTAGGACGGTTTCTATGGTACGTCACACCATTTTGCTGAAACCAGATTTCATTTCTTTAGTTTCTGTCTAAAAAAACATTGATTATCAATACTCTGTAGCGCTCTCCGTTGACCGTAACGTTGTTGCCACCTTCATCTTCGAAGAAGAATGGACCAATAATGCCGCCATTCTAGAAACCACACCAGCAGAGGTGGCCGTGGTGTAGTGGTAACATCATCGCTTGTCACGCTACAGGTTCACGGTTCGAATCCTGATGTCAATAAAAATCTATTTATTTCGCATGAAATAAATAAAAAGTCGATCAATTGCGAAAGATTATGTCAACTCTACTGCGAAGGCATGCAACTTGATCGTGGTGATGACATCAGGAGGACGGAAAAAAATACTGTGAATCATGAGCAACGACAAAAGCAAAAATAAACAAGCTCCCCAGTTATCTGGACAGCCACCCTTGGAGTTCACTGAAACTTAATACCAGCTGAGTTTCAAACCAACTACACCAATCTGTCTTTCTCTCTGTCTCTTCCCTTTCATCAAAACGCCTGTGTCCTAAAATTAGTATAAGGGTATTCATAACCGCTTTCACACGTGCAAATTATAAAACAAAAAAAAACAAAAAAAAGCAGTCACAGTGAAATATTCTCGGCTGAGCGCACAGGACGAATACGAGGATAATTTAATGAAATTTCTTCACAAACTTGAGTACGGCAGGCACGGTTGGTGCATTGTTTTGACCACAATTTCTTTTCAAAATTCACACTATTTCGGCAACACAGCACTCACTTTGGAAATAAGTTTTCAATATTTCTCAAAGTTGTTCAAGCGTAAGTCGATTCATTTCATACCGTGTTTCTGTCAATTTTTTGAGCGCAAAAGAGCTGTCAGTGTCAAAATAACATGTAATTTAAAAACCATCAGATGGCCCACCCGATAATACTGAAAATATTTTCCTCATTTCAAAACCCATTCGGATTCTTTAAAATAACCTTAAATTATTTCCGAGTGAAGAGGTTATCTGGAATTTCATTGGAAGTGAAAAGTGAGTTATTTTTCACTTTGAGTTACAGCACCGAAGTCAAATTTTTGGAAAAGAAAAACGTTTTGGAGTTTAGAGTAAAAATCGAAAAAAAAAAATATTGTTTTCGTGGCATCAACAGAAAGGTAACGATGCCTGATCCTAAAAAATATATAATTTCATCATTTTCATTTCATCAAGTTTGAAAAAACTGTAAAGGAAGGTATGTTAGAGAAATGTAAGGAAAACCGTGAGCGGGCTTACCCTGAACCGGCAAGTTGGATACTTATCTCTCGACTACAGTACACTGCTGCAGAGTACTAAAGTGCAAGAGCCTCAATGCAAAGTGTTCATGTGCCTGGACCCCCAGTGGAGAAAGTGAGTTTTTAGATGATTTAGTTTCGAGTTCTAAGCCTTATTTGCTTTTTTTTAACAGGAATATGGCCACGCCCAAATGGTGTGTAGGCACTGCGACCAGAAGGATCTATTGTGCCAGAGGCCATTTTCTACGGCAGCAGTACTTCTACTTTCCTTATGAAAACTATAATTACGGCTGCGGAGGAGTTCCTTAAATCTAATGAAGATATTATCTCCTTAAGGAAGACGCTTCTCCTACTTGTACACAGAGCTACACACTCACATAGTACGTGCTCTGCAGTTTCGTCCTCTCCCACGCAGAGGCGGCAGGTGATATCCTCTGAAATTCTCATTTTATTTAGGTGGTAGTGACCAGTAAGAAAGCTCACAAGCCTTCTTATGTCGTCTCTGCTATATTTTAGGATATCAACTGCCTTTTTTGGAAGGGTTGGGCAGCTCTTTTAGCTTGTCTGAGACCTTGGGAGTTATTCCAGTGGGAACTGCAGATGTTGCGTTCTCAACTGTTTAGGGTCAGTTTAAAGGCAGAATAAGATATTCCGCAGAAGGGTTCAGGTCCAATGAACAATTCAGAAGAACCTTTTCTGGCTAACAGATCTGTCAACACCTACATGACCCTGTACCCACCACAATTTTACTTTATTGTATCGGGCCAAATTTTGTAAACTGTCGAAGCAGCTTAGAACTGATTTTGAACTGATTAGGTGGGAGATCAGTGCTTTAAGCGCTGCTTGGCTGTTGGTGAGAATGTGTATATGGCACCTTTGATGCCTGAAGGCAAGTTTATATTAGCACAGGTCTCGATGGCGTAAAGCTCGGCCTGGAAAACATTAGAACTCTTTCCAAGTGATTTCGTAATTTGTAATTGGGTCCATACACACCGACCTGAATCCATTTTTGATCCATCGGTATACCAAACGATTCCTTTTTGGATTAAGCAACGGTCCGCCATCATTCCATATATCACGGCTTATGATCTCAATCTCAAAACTTCTACCAAAGTAGAGTGATTTAGGTGTAAAGTCAGAAACCGTGCTGAGCATGTCAAGCTCGGGGAAGTCGGTTAATAGATCCATGAGATCCACATGATCCCATGTACTGTTAATATCCGACTTTTGAAGATTAACTCCACTGCGAATTGCCACTTTTTTTATGTAAATGTATAACGGAGTAAGTCCGATTATGGCTTCCATGGCTGTTGTGGTAGAGGTGTGCATAGTACCTGTCATTCCGAGGCAAGCTAATCTTTGAAGTTTACTGGGTTTGTTGATGGTTGTGACCTCCTTGGTTTTCATCCACTAGACAACCGACGCGTATGTAAGGATGGGTTGTGGTATATAACTCCAGTTTTTGCCATACATACGGCGACAGGCCCACATCACAGTGGTAGTTTTGGCATTTGTATGCTTAACATGCGAGTTTCAGTTAAGTTTCCTATCTAGGACAATTCCTAGACATTTTACTTCATCGGAAAAACGAATGGTTGTGCCATTTAGAGGCACAGTGTTCTTCTTCTTGTAAACGGTACAACGACTGGCTTACTGGGGTTAATCGATAAGCCCTTGCCAGCACACCAGTCCGAGACTACACGGAGTGCATTTTGCATGAGTTGACACACATTGTCTTCATGTTTGCCTTTGATGATGATCACAAGATCATCTGCATAGCCAATAGTTATAAAGTCTATACAATAAATCATCCACCACGAGCGACCATAAGAGAGACGAGAGGACGCCGCCCTGGGGGCAGCCTTTAGCCGCGAAAACTGTCACAGAGACCTCTCCTGGCGAAGATGTTATTATGCCGCTATCGAGCATAGTCCTAACCCATATGGTAGTAGGTTCGTCGATTCCCCTGCGTCCCATGGCACTAGTGATGGATTCATAACCAGTGTTATCAAAAGCAACTTCTATGTCAGGGAATGCGCAAAGGGCTATTTCTTTGCCACGGTAGTCTGATTTGATCTATGTAACGAGATAGTGAAGGGCGCCTTCCATGGATCGACCTTTCCTGTATGCATTTTAACTAGAGTGCAGAGGTGTAGTCTTTTCAAGATTACCCTAATAGTCTTTCCATGGTTTTCAAGAAAAATTATGTCAATGATTAGACGGTAGGATTTGGGTAGCTCACAGGGTTTGTTACCTAGCTTAGGGATAAATACCACATTTACCTCCCGTCAAGTTAGTGGAATGTATCCCAATTTAAAACTTGTTGTAAATAGAGCTACCAAAGTGGGCAGGATGTATTCTAGACCTTTTTGAATAAGGGCTAAAAAAACACCATCACTGCCTGGTGCCTTAAAGGCCATTTAATTCTGAACAGATTTCCAGACAAGCTGTTGATTCTTCTGGAGGTGTCACATGTGGTGAATTCAGGAGCAATAATTGCGTAATCACTTAAAATTGTCGAACCAGGGAAGTGTACCTCGAGCAAAGTTTCCAAGGGTTTCCATTCGACCGGATGCATAGGTGCCATTAGGTTTGATGAGCAATCCCACCCCGTAGAAATGATCCTTTGAGAGAGCCTTTTGGAGACGCTCTGCTACTGGAAGGGATTCAATGTTATCGCACTCCATGCTGTTCTCTTCGATTTCCACAACTCTATGTTGAATTTAATCAATGCGGACCCTATATTCGTCCCATTTTTTATTACAAGTTTTCTCACCCTTATACGGAGTATCTCTAACTGGCCATTCCACAACGGTACGCTCCGTTTATCTGTATTATAATTTTTTGGGAACAGCTACTCCTGAATGAAGAGATTAGAAAGTCAGCCTGTTTGTATGTGAGTGCACTGTTACGCCTAGCTACTTCGGGTTTTGGCTGTGGTTAAGAGGACTGTTATTAAACTCGACAATGAGCATACGAGTACATACATTCAACACAATTTTGGTAGGAGGTAAATGTCCAATGAACTTTACAATGCAGGATCTAAAGTGAGAAGCGTCAAAATCAATAGGCCTGAGTGACTCGGATATGTCGAGAGCAAGTGTATGTATTTTTAAATTCAATTGCAAACATCAGCTAGAAGTCATCTGTTCTTCTTCGATATGGAAATCAAATAGAAAATTCACGAAGAGAGATCTGTAAAATGTAAATTTACGTTTTATAAAATGCCAGAGCTTACTATGTATTGTACGCACTGTTCAAATATCTTGTACTGCATCCGAAATTACTTGCCCCGAAATATGACAGGAAAAGGATGCATGGATTTAATAGAGACGATATACTTGGATAAACTTAAACCATTAAATCACTGTTTACGTGTCTGACTGATTCCTCCCACTTTTATAGGCATCCCAGCAAAGTGAGTTTCACTGCTTGTCATAAATAATCCGAGAATTTTATGATAAATTAATAAAAAGTTAAATACCGAACAATTCAAATTGGTTACTACCAGCTTCGCCCATAAATCTCGTTCGGAATCAAATGCGTTTTTTTTTTTCTTTTTTAACGTTCCACTGCGAGCACAGCCATTCAGCTGAACGACTTTGGTATTGCAACGAATTCCACTTCGATACACATTAACATCATGGACGCAAAGTGGTCACATACATACTCATCTCTGTATCCGTTTGCTATAGATACTTACGTACTCGTATGCTACCAAATTGTGTCGTTTTACCATTTTTGGTCAGACATATTAAGTCATCATTCCATGTGATCAAAACCTTCATTTGTGGTCTGGCACACATGGTAGCCTATAACAACAGAACTCAGCCTACAATTTCAATCCGTGTAAACGTACTTATACAATACTTTTTCGCAATAAAAAAAAATTAAATAAAATCGCCAATAAAAAAAAATCAAAGCATAAAAATATTATTGATTTTTGTCGGATTTTTGCTCATACGAGTACACACCATAAACAATTGTGACCATAAGTTCCATATTCATTTACTCGTATCTATCTAGACATGGTCCATGGCGTGGACCATGAAAATCAGGCTTGTTTTACTTTTATTTATTTCTATTTTGTTAATAATTTTACTGCCGTGGCCATATTGCCTGTTAATATGCGATAAAAACGCGAAGCATATTAAAATTCAATTTTGGCCCGATGGCCGGTGGCTGGTCGCACTGCGAGTTACCCGGGCACTTGGGCCAGGTGAGAAAAGATTTGAAATATGTTTGGAGGATTGCTTCTAATTACGTCGACTGCATCGTGAGAAAATACATTCTTTTAGGTTTTCACATTTCGGTTACGTGCGCAATTAAGGAGGTGTGGATGGTTGTAGATGCAATTACTGGTTTGGAGTGCATAGACGAATGGACAAACGAATTAAATGTGACATATATCACACCTGTGTGAAAGGTAACAGACTGAAATAGTGCGTATATTTTTGGAAAATTTAATTGGAAATGTCAGCAGTTGTTAGTTGTGGCGAAGATTTGTTAGCGCAGCTACATATGTAAGGATTGGAACATTGCATGGCTGTTCTTACCACATTTGGAAAATATGAATTATTTGTTTGGATTTGGATTGTTTGGGATTTATGTGGTTTGCTTAAAAGGAGATGTGATTTTTAAGTTATTACTAATAGCGAAATGACAAGTAGCATTAGATTATGGAGTAAATCAATGTTTGAGATACTTTCAAAACAAATCTGAAGTATTGTAGATGGTGGAATAGGTTTTGAGTTTACTGCTGCAATTGACGCCGATGTGTGTGTGTGTTGCGAAAGGCTAATTATTGGAAAAGAAAATGTTAACAAAATGTTTTTCCTTATCAAAATGAGTGTAGAAGGGTTTAGCTATTCCTTAAGTAATGCACGACGGCACCAGTCGGGCACCAACCTTCTCCTACATCATTTAAAGTGTCCACTAAACTTAGTGGCGGAGTGACAGGAAAACTATAAAGAGACAAATTAAGCATTATGGGGAGGAGAACAAAAGTGGTGACGTTATGCTTATAAGTTTTGTAACGTGTTTCACAATCATTTTATTCGATTAGAAATAATTTATCCTTATTTATTTCTGAGAGATGACCGCTGGTAATCCGGTAAACCATGACACAGGGATAACAATGGCGCCCAACCCGACGCCCGAGCTCATATAGGGCTTGGCTTAGCATCTCACAGCCACTAGCAAGTGGAAGAGACCTGCATTTTATTGACGTTTTCTTAAGGCATGATTTAGAAGCTTTATTACATCAATTTTACTCTCAGATAATTGTCAGATTTTTGCGAAAATTGAAACCATGATAACACTTTTTAGTCTTTCTGAAACGCGAATCTGAGTCTCCCTCCTACTTTCAGATAAGAATTTCATATTCTACCATCTGATACTATCATCTTCACCCACGCCAAGCTTGCCTTCGTGCCGTGACACTTCACCATCATATGACAATGGGTGACAACATATCCTTCAATCTTTGCAACAAGGTTCTATATTGTGGCCACTACTTTTTCAGTGACATATTTTTGAATGTTCTATCGATGCAAAGCGGTAGAATCTAATGGAATCTTACAACCTACGAGCATAGAATTATGTACAAATACCAAATATCCCACCAGTTTGGTGACAAAAGCTAACTGACGCCACAAGTACGCTGGGAATTTTTTAAGTTCCCGGAAAGGTAGAAATTAGTGGAGTTAGAATTGTTAAGTTTTATGTTGATTTACCAATTAGTTTGCCTGAAGTAGTCAAAAGAATAAGTTAAAGCCTGTGGTAATTTAAAAATATCAAATAATGAGTTCCGCGCAGTAAATATACTATTTGAAATGCGAGCAATTTACGGAACTTCTTAGCCTGGTAAAACCAAGGTAGAGTGTCATTAGAAACTGATGGCCGCTCTGAAAGACCAATTGACGTCACAACTTATGATATGGTTCTAAAAGTCGAATATGCACTCATACTACCTTGATCAAGAAGTTTCAGGAATGACTACCGTGTGGCGTTTTCAGTCATCTGATTCGAGTTTTTTTAACTTGACACATCTGTCATTAACATTCACTCCAAATTTTAGCGTCGTAGCTTGACATTTGTAAAAACTACACTGTCGAGAGTACATCTGCCTTTGTGTGTGTTTTCGATTTTTTACGATTTTAAACCAGTTTGCATCAAATTTTGTGTTAAAAACGGATTCAACTGATGTATCCGACCCAACATTCATCTAGCGCATAATTACTGGAGACGAGACGTGCATACACCGCATGAGCCAAGACCGAAAAAACCACGTCGTTTTCAATACGGCAGAAGTTGGGTTCATTATTATGAACCTGAGTCAATGTAGGTTTATGCAGTGGCGTAAAAAGGGTAATTGAGCCCCCAAGAAGTTTAAGATCGTCGGCCGGAAAGATTATAGCAACAGTTAATAGATTATAAACCAAAAGGCACCAGCATTACCAGAGAATTCTACGCTAATATTTTAGGATGCTTAAGAGAACCTTTTAAAGTAAAATGGAGGGGGAGATTAACAAAAAGCGTGCACTTACTTCATGAC
Organism: Pocota personata; assembly: GCA_963082735.1. Lineage (NCBI taxonomy): Eukaryota > Metazoa > Arthropoda > Insecta > Diptera > Syrphidae > Pocota > Pocota personata. Next base: position 74,397,359 of record OY720432.1, on the reverse strand, counting down.
AACGCACCGGTTCACAAGGTTAAAATAGCTATGGCTGCTATGAAGTCATGTGGCTCATCTACCTTACAGTACTGATCTGGCACCTAGTGATTATTACCTGTTCCCAAACATTTTGATAATGATGAATCACTACAGGTAGCCGTAAACGAACATTCTGAAGGCAAACCGGAGAACTATTTTTATGAAGGCTTAGAAAAATTTGTGTGTAGATCTAAGAAGTGTATTCATTGCCGAACAACAAGAGAGTCAAATAAAAGCTAAAGTTTTAAAATCGGTGGATGAATGCTGTTGTTTCTTAACTTAACTACTCTTAACGCAATATTGACCAACTTTAAATAGTCACAACTTTTGAACGATTACGTTTCTGGAGATTACAAATTTTTAGAAAAACCACGTCAAACAAATAAAATAAAATACAATACAATTTTGTGGTTGTTAAGGACATTTTTTACCTAACTAATGACACTAGCGCAGAGATCAAGCGAAGTATGACTCTTGCCAACCACTGTTTCTTTGGGCTAGCAAGCAACTGAGTAATAAAGCCCTCTCATGGATAACTAAGGTGACTTTATATAAGGCCCTCATCATCCCAGTCCTGCTATATGGTGCAGAATTACAAGGTGGGGCAAAAGTAACATAATAATGTGAATGTGCCATAATTTTTGCAAATGGCGTCAAATGTCATTGTGCTTTGGTATTTATGTTGTAGACAGATAGAGAATTAGTTGACAACAAGCAATGGAGCGATACACACCTGAAGAACACGGAATTATTGTTACTGGTTATTTTACCAATTTCCGGTCTGTTGTTTTAACGCAGCGTGAATTTGGTCATCATTTTCCTCGTCATCCGGCACTATGTGAGCGAACAACTAAACATTTGGCTGAGCGTCTCGTGCAAACTGGGTCCACTAGAGATGTCGCAAGAAGTGGCCGGCCCCATATTGCTCGTTCGGCCAAGAATATCACTGCTGTGGCCGAGGACGTCCGAGAGAGTCTACAAACATCGACGAGACAACGATGCAAACAATTTGGCATCAGCAGACGTTCGTTGCGTCGAATTTTGGTGAAAGACCTGAAGGTGTTCTCTTATAAAGTGCAAACCGTTCACCAATTGTTGCCTGCTGACCGTCAAGTGAGGTTAACTTACTCCCATGCTTAGTTAAACCTGGTGCAAGAAGAGGATGATTTCGTATCTATGATAAGTGGTTGTGTGAATAAAAAAAATTTACGTTTCTGGGGCATGGAGAATCGACATGAAATGCACGAAGAGCCATTGCATCCCCTAAAAGTGACTGTTTGGTGCGGCTTTTGCATTGAAAAAGTGATTGGCAGTTATTTTTTTTAAGATGCCGATGGCACTACCGTAATCGGTTCTGGTGAGCTCTACAGGCAGATGTTAAACGAGTTGTTTTTTGCCGCAAGTTGCTGAATTGGGTCTCGAGCATTATTGGTTCCAGCAGGACGGAGCAATCGCTCACATATTTGATTTTGAATCACCAATTTCCGAGCCGTGTGATCCCCCGTTTTGTCGATTTGAACTGGCCAGCCAGATCGTCAGAGCTGACGGGGCCAGACTTCTTCCTTTGGGACTTTTTGAAATCTCGGACTTACCACAACAAAGCACAACATTGAAGAAGAAACGAAACGAAACCTATTCATCATATCCGGGTGCGAGTAGGTACTGGATTATAGCCAACCCTAAATATAGTGAGCACGTTTGCTTAGCCTCACGGAATTTATTGCGTCGGTGGTTTTCGACTTCTCTTCTTATCTCTGTGGTTACATATTCATCATATTTGCTATTCATAAAATCGCTTACCATGCCTATTTTCTGATACGATTTTTACAGAAGCTACAACTCTAAACCTAAATAATTTTGAATAATTTCGCTTCAAATGCATCGATAAGACCTTTTCTAAGTTGTTTCCCAAGTGTATGCAAATTTAATAGAAATCTTTGAAGCTGTTTTTTTTATAGTTTTCCACAGAAAACTTATGATGCTGTTGACCACAAAAGCTTCAATATGACAGAATAAGTAATTTATTTTAATTTATTGCGTTACTTGTTAAAATGAAATGAATAACTGCTTACTTACTTGTTTAAGCGTCAATCGCGCAGTATATCTTAAATCACTGCCTTCTCTTTTGAATAACGCGTGCGGTTTATCCCTGATAATGAATACAATATCGGCTGGAATTTTACCATGCGTCTGATCGCCTTCCTTTTGAAATGTGACCTTAGTTCCAGACTTCCATCCAGGCTTAATTGATATGCTAACATATTTATCTTCTTTTCTCGACGTACCATCCGGTTGAACGACTCGTCTCGAGATTTTCATTTTCTTAACACAGCCATGGTAGATTTCTTCTAATGTTACATAAAGGTCATGTTCAACAGGCGGATCTTGTTGTTTTTCTTTTTTAAATGGTGTGTGCACATTAAACGAGTGTGATCTGAAATATAAAAGAATATTTATATGAAAATCCGTTTAGCAGTTCTTGAGTTAGTTTCGTTACAAGAACCATTTTTAAACAATTTGGAGACTCTACTCGGTATATCTTACGGTGGAAAGTTTAAAATAACATTAAACAACCCACGACAAAGTAAGACAACTACAAAATAATTCTATCCTTCTCGAAAATATAGAAAATGAAGACGACTTTAAGCAACTGCCCTAAAATTAAAACCTGATAGTTTTAAGATGGCACTATCTGCACGCAAACTAACAAGTAGAACGGAACTGATTTTAATATTTTATTGTCTGTAACAGTTACCAATTGTTAGGCAGATTTTTAATATTTCAACGTTTTGAGAAAAAATTCGGACTTCAAATACGTTTCCTGAGAAATGATAAAAAGTAACTTAAGCGGTTATGGTTTGCGACCACAGATTTTATCAAAAATTCATCAAACGGTGTGACTCCTTAATTGAAAATTACAATTATTTGCAGCTTTTTGTATTCAACCCCCACATCCTAGTCCAATTTGAATGGCTTCTAGGTGAGGCAATCTTTCCGGGCCCGATCTTAGAAACCCAATTTCATTGAAATTCCTTTGGTGGTACAATACAGACGAACAGACGGACGCACACACGTTGCACAAAAAGCTTTCGTTTTGACCTAAAATGGAAAGATGATATTCAAAGACTAACAATTTTCCAGCTCCAGAAATGACCATAAAATGTTCTTATATTCAAATAACGAGGAAAGAAATATGAGACTCTTCACAAAAATTTGTCCGTTTAGTTACTTAAATTCCGTTATAATATTTCTTATTTGAGACATAAATCTGTCCGTCAAATCCATCTGTCATAAATAGTGACAGGTAGTTAGTTTTTGTCTTGCCTGTCTAAAATTGTTGCATCTACTACAAAAACAACAGTTCTGTAATACTATACATACAGCGATTTAAGGATAGATTTTCCTATCATCTAAATTGCAGACTTTCGGGTTCTGAGAATCCAAACGTGATCGTTGAGAGGTCATTGCATTCACCACGGGTGACACTTTGGTACGACGACGAAGGCGCTACTGTTGAATTTTCTACGTTATGGTCAAATAAAAACCATTTTTTGTTTGGCATGAGATTGATGACATTGATGTGAGCGACATGTGGTTGCAACAGCACGGGGCTACGTGCCACACAATGCAGGAAAATTTGGGTCTATTGCACGAAAAGTTCCCCGGCCGTTTAATTTCGAGATTTAGCGACATCAATTGGCCACCAAGATCATGTGATCTGACCCTGTTGGATTTATGCATGTGGGGCTATGCTAAAGATCGTATCTATGCAGATAATGCCCAAACGTTGGAGCACTTGGAAACCAACATCCGTATGGCCGCAATACAGCCAGAAATGTGCCGAAAAGTCGTCTAAAATTACCTCACAAGGATCGAAGTTTGCAAATCTCCCGTGGCAGCCTTTTAACCGATTTTGCATTCCATACGTAATGGCATAGTCCGAAATTTAAAACAGTAAACAAATTTCATTGAGATCTTTAATATTTTTTAATTTTATTTAAATTAAAATCTTAAAGCACAAAATGAATGACCCTCTATTATTTTCTATTAAAGACTTAAGACTTTGAAATAAATGGTAAAGTAGAATAATTAAAGTTGGGTAGCATAGTAGCATTGACCAAGAGTATCAAAATGCTACTACAGTGGCAACTCCGGCAGCACTGATCCCAAGTAGTATTTATTCATTACGGCTTACGACACAATATCGCTTCGACCTCGGTTTCGCCTGACGTCTATAAGTTAAACCATAGGATCGCACTGTCAGTTCCACCATTCGTAAAGAAAAACGTAATGCTATGTAACTACACCCTAACCGGAGGCAGAAGTTGAGATGAGCTGAACTTTTGCTTGCTTTGACAGATGAGCAGACAAAGAAAAAAAAACAAAATGTAACCAAACTAATTCAAAACGCTCACAAGGCGATATTGTGTTTTAGGTATTAAATTTCTCAAACAGAAAACACAGAAAATGGCACTATTGACCACCACCACCACTCGAAGGATGTTACGTTACAAATTGCACCAGCAACCGGCGTCATAGACAGCCTATCGTTTAGAAAAATATGAAGCATTTTTTACATTAGGCCCCGTTTCAGAACTAGAGGCAGCATTTGATTTTTGACAGATTAAACTCAGATTTCACACTCGAATTGAAGATTGCATCAATAGAAATTCGCTACCATTGAGACTCGACTACTTAGGGCCTTCATCGTTAAATAGCAGGCGAAGTCAAAAGGGCTGCCAAAGGAATGCATTGGATTGCGAATAGCAGAGAAATATAATCATTTACTGACGTAGTATAATATATGACAGAAAAAAAGAGGACAGAACCCTGAAGTACAATAAATCAATTAATCTAGTACAACCTGTATTAATCTATTACTTTAAAATTTAACAGTCAGAGTAGACCGGAACCGACCTCCTTGTCGATCTTGTTATAGGTTCCGTCAAGTTTTGGAACTTGGCAGATGGGCTGGTACATTTATTTGTTCGACTTTTCTGATTCTGAGAGAAGTTTGTAAAAAAAAGTGCTTCATTACTATTTTCATTCATTTGAATGTGAATATCTCGAAAACGGTGCGTCGTATGAAAAAAATAATTGCGACCAACATTTTAGGTTAAAAACTCTCCACATGCCGTATTTTTTTAAATTTTAGAAAATGTTCGACTTTACCCCGGAATATTTGTTCATTCCATTACTAACTATCGATAGTTGAATTCATTCAATAGTGCTCAACACTATAATAGTAGGTGTTCTTGAAAACGAGGATACGCACGATGAAGGTGTAAAAAAAAATATTCTCGTACTTGAAATACTGGCTTGCATTTGAAATAAAAGAACTTTGTGTACTTACTGAAAATTATTAACTGTAAATTCGTTAAATCCATATTTTATTTTTCAACAGCTTTTAAGTTATAACGAGATGGCCAAAAAATCATGAATTTTTTTAACATCTTAAAAATGTTGCATCTACTATTCGATATCGAGAATGACAGGCGAGTGACTGTTTTCTCATATACATTCCTCAACATATGGACAAGTTCAAATTGAAAATTTAGGCTTTCGAAAAGTTAAAAGAAAGTACAATAGCTAATGTTAAAAAGAGTCGACTTCCTGTCGATTTCGACATATGACCTAGAAAATAGGTAAAAGTCCTAAAATTGCAAAAAAATGTTGCAAAAAACCGGTCATAGCTCAAAAACAATTAGAAACGATTAGGAAATTCTGTTTGCATATTTTCAGCGTAAAATTCTATAACTTTCGTGTTACACTGGCGTTGACCAGTTGATTGAACCTATGGAGGTTATTTAATTTGGAAAATAAAATTTTAGGCCAAAATCATCTGTTAATACTGCTACAATGACACAAAAAGACGAAAAGATTCATATCTTGGGTTCGTGCTTCCAAAAGTAAAAAGGAATGCAACGCTACAAGAGGAAAAGAGAACGTAACAACAAAAGCATACGCCACAAAAAAAAGTCGAACCCTCCATTAATTTGCAGCAGCAAATGAAGTCTCTCTTTAAAATATGTATCGAAAGCAGCCCTTTACTGCGGATAAAACTCAAAGCAGACCGTTGCTGGTTATGCAGCAAATTATTGTTTTATTTTAAATGCAAATTTCTACTGTCCTGTAAGGTTACAAAAAAACACTTGTCCCATTATTCATGCAAGTTGGGTATTAAATTGCCTAAAATCATACCGTTTAGGTGTGATGGTTCTTTTCGAGGTAGCTTACGAGTATTTTGAATTTTCGCACATAAGTTCAAAACGCTTATTAGAAGGTGCTTTAAATGTCCACACGCTATCGTACTTTTTAGGAATGAGTTTAAAGTGAACATCTTTCCGGCTATACGGCAAAATATCAATGTGTGTTTTGTTTTTCGCGTCATAATTTCAGATTTCAGGTATTGATTTGTCAGTGGTGGGTTTCGATATGAAAAGTACTGAAAAGAACTGAATATAACGTGTTTGGGATCGACAGGAATGAAACGCTGTCATTTATTCATAAGGAAAAGGTAAGTTTGAACCGATGTTCATTATGTTACTAAATAAAGACTGTTACTCCCATCTCGCTATGGCTTAGAATTTCTTTAAAAAAAATACAATCAACTCACCTAAAAGCGCCACCTAGTCCATGCCGTGATCCTAGTCCGCCGAACGGTGATCCAAAGAAGTCATGATCTGTATCCAAATCAAATACATTCTTATCGAATAAATTATCACCCATATCAAAGAACGATGCGAAGGGATTACTGGAACCGAAGAATTGAGCAAATGTTGCCCGCGGGTCACCATGGAATTGATATGTAAATCCAGAGCTATTCGTTCCACCGTTTCGTGTGCCTAGAAAGGGGCATTATTTTTTTCTTAATTCGATGTCCTTCAGCCAAATTATTATATCTTCTACTTACCACCACTCTTAAGACCATCTTCGCCATATTTATCGTAAATTTCTCGTTTACTCTTATCCGATAGCACCTCATACGCTTCCGCAACCTCTTTGAATTTCTCCTCAGCATTCGCTGCCTTATTCTTATCTGGATGATAACGTAACGCTAACTTTCTGTATGCCTTTTTGATTTCTTCATCGGTGGCTGTTTTGGGAATGCCCAGTGTTCTGTAATAATCCTTCCCCATGGTCCTTTTTCTACTTTTCTCTCCCCTGTAACTGATTACAGGCAGAAATGTTTAACACTATTTTATTTTTTTTATTATTCAAATCTATCTATACTTACTGTGTCCGTAATGTTGCAAAATTCGTGCAGGATTAACTAATACAATAAATAAATGGCATCTTTACTAGGAAGGAATAAGTCTGCAAAGAAAAATTACAACTATTATCAAATCAAATACTCGTAGGAGGTAAAGTAATTAAAAGATAATAACAAACTATGAGCTACATGACCATCAGTTCTCCATTTTTTCACGCACATTCATTGAAAACTGTCCAACTGGACAAATACATTTTGTTCATCCTCTATTTTTCTCGCTCTAAATATGTTTCTTTTGTGTCTTTTTTGGCATACTAACACATTCGCATGGATTCAATTTGGAAACTGCGGCATATTTTTAGAGTGATTCTCATCAAAATATCTATGAATCTTCCGCCTACACACGAGTTCAAAATTAGATTTCACGAGATGCTATGCTCAATGAAATATCTTCGGATTCGAATTGGATTTTGCGATTTTTGTTTTTTTTTTGCTTTGATTTAAAAAAAATATATATATTACGAGTAGATCTAATGATTTTACAAATGTTGGCAACGTGTGTCGAACATTTTCAAATTTTGGTTTTTGTCTTATTTGGGTCAATAAGGTGTGACATCATAGACTTGACACTCATTTAATCTGTTCAATTTACACACGCTTGTAAGGCATTAATGATTGTGTTCTAAACATTTGACCACAACATGTTGAAACCATGAGGTCATAGGAATGCTTGAAGAGCAAAAATAGTTTTAGTCGGTGTCACATCTGGTGGTAATATAAACGACATGCGACTTTGTCGTTTAAATTTGCCTTCAACCACGCATACGAGTAGAATGACTTTTTAGACTAATGTCCAATGTCTTATTTAAAAAGATATAAATGTTCTTCCTTATAATTCAGAAATTGTATTCCGTGGTTAGTTCACACTTTCGGTAAAGCTAAATCCCTGGGAGGAATCTGCTCATATTATCATTGACCGCAATGAATATATCTTCCCCTCTCAAGCCGTTTCATCTGCTAACCAGTGGCAAGTTTCCTTAAGCCCTAAGGCTGAACTATAATAGTCGGAAGCAATCGGAAGCTAATATTATAATTTTACGTTAAGTTTCCTTCAGTACTGTCAGTTGCCCAAGTAGCCCATAATAGGCGTATGTGTTCGGAAGCAACGGTCTTCCTGTTATTTGAGCTGTTGTATCAAATTTTCATACGAAAGAGCGAATGGATTCGCTAAGGGTGAACTATAATAATCGGAAGCAATCGGAAACTAATGTCATAATTCTACGTTAAGTTTCCTTCAGTACTGTCAATTGCTCAAGTAGCCCATAATAGGCGTATGTGTTCGGAAGCAAAGGTTCTCGTCCGATCACCGAAATCAAGCACCATCGGGCGCTGTTAGTACTTAGGTGGGGGACCGCTTGTCAAGTTTTCATACGTACACTTAAGTGAGCAAAAGTGAACGAAACTTAACGAATCGAAGCAAGAAGCTATTATGGTCACACAACACAAATCCTGTGTATTCGCTCTGTTTCGGAAGTGGTCGTACGAAAGCATTCTACTATTATAGTTCAACCTTTAGTGAGCAAAAGTGAACGAAAACTTAACGAATCGAAGCAAAAATCTATTATGGTCGCACAATACAAATCTTTTGATCGTACTAAACGATTCTTCTATTATAGTTCGGCCGTTATAAAACAGCAGCTGATTTCGTGACACTCATTCTATACAGAAATTAACCTATAGCTAGCCCATGATCATATACGAGTACATGAAGTGAGGCGAAGGGTGACAGATAAATACATATTCAAGGCAGGAAGATATTTGAATGCAATCCTAAAATTATATCGCTCTATCACCAAGCATCATGTCCTTCAAATGGAGAAGATTGTTGGCAAAAAAATCGCAACATGCCTACCAGCGGAGTAAATCTGCTTAGTCCACCCTTAACGAATAAGTAACTAAAATTGAAGACAACGTTCTCTTAAATTGCAAAGAAATCTGTCTTTTTGCTTGCATTAATACTGAAGAGACTATTCAGTTCCTCATCCCATGAATCAAACTGAGCACTTAGCAACAATCTATCCCCCGAATATAGGTAGACTATTTTGTAGCGACCCTAATGGTACAGGGTGGCGCAAAAATTTACGATTCTCATTTGAAAATGTTTAAATTGTAAATATTTACTTCTCAACGCTTATAATAAAGAGATGTTTGAGCTTTTATGCGATAAATTTGATTTAAATTGGTGAGTTTTGAGTTCCCTCATTTTCTGTAAGTCGTTCATTCGTAATTAACAAATTTATAGAACAATGTTACAAAAAGGTTACAGAGAGTATTTACGTGTTAAAATTCAGACCCTGGTAAGACAGGGTGTACCATATAAAAAACATTGCAGGGTAACAGAAGGTTAACAAAAAACTGATACACATTGGGGGAGAAAAGACGAAGGAAATCAGCCTAAATCAGATTGACCACATGTATTGTCAAATAACATAAAAAAAAATACATATATACGTGGGACTAACAAAAAAAAAAAAAGGATAGTTCTGGCAATATTTATTTCCAAATTTCAGAACAATAGGTAAAAATGGAGACGAGAAAGAGAAAAATTAGTGACGTAAGCTCGGTTGAAGTTCCCCCCCCAACACAGGAAGAAATTCGTTTTGCCATTCTCTTCGGATTTCGACGTCAACTCACGCCAGTCAAAATTCTGCACGAATGCCAAAATGGATACGGAATAAATGTACCATCTCTTGCTACTATTTCAAAGTGGTTTCGAAGATTCCAGACTGGCCATTTTTCTGTTGAAGACGAATCTCGTGGAGATCTGCCCAAATTCTTGACCAACGATACAAATGTGGCCCTGGTGAAGGCTAAAATTGACGAATATGCCAGGATAACACAGGAGATGATAGCGGATGAACTGGGCTTGCCATGGCTGCGTCACGAATTTTAAATTATCACCTGGAATATTTGAAGAATTCGGCTCGATGGGTTCCAACAATTTTGAATGGAGAACAAAAAGAGGCTCGTGTTCGTTTTGCTCAATATTTCCTGGATAAGTTTGAAAATGGAGAGTCAAGCTGCTTCAATAAGATCGTTACAGGTGATGTATCTTGGTTTTACAAGTACGACCCGGAAACCAAACAGCAATCCATGGTATGGAACCCAGAAGGTGCAAATCCTCCAGTAAAGGCCAAACAACAAAAGACAGCGACAAAAGTTTTCCAAAATTTACTAGGACACCGACAAAAAGAGGAGCTGCATCGCTACTTTTTGAACCACGACAATGCGCCTGCGCACACTGCTGAAAAAACCAACAACTTTCTTGCGCTCTCGGGCATCAATGAAAGTCGCCCAGCACCTTATTCTTCGGATCTAGCGCAGTGTGACTTTTGGCTGTTTCCGAAAATAAAAAAAGATTTGAGGGGAAAAATCTTCACATCTAATGAGGAGATTATGGATGCAGTCAATGTCGAAATCGAAAAGCTCCAAAAAGAGGATTTTGAAAGCTGTTTTGAAAGATGAATCTATCGGCTGAAGAAATGTATTGAAATTAAGAAATTAAAAAAAGATGGAGATTAAATATCTAAAGTTAAAATTATTTTTGTGTTTTATTATTCAATCAACTAAGCAAACTTTTGTTAGTCCCTACGTATATATATATATATTTTTCTAAACTTTTTTTTGTTCCATTTATCAATCCTAATTACTTTTGCGTCACCCGGTATATTGATCTTGGCACTTATACATATGATATTCCTTGGTTTCTTCATTCTTCCTATTTTATTTGCGAAAAAAAGACTAACGAATTCACTACATAACTGGAAAATGAATGAAACCCACCGTCTTTTTCACTCCTACAATATCCTCAATCAATCAAGCAAGAAAATGAATTTAGCGTGTTATCACGCAACTTGTTACCTATGTACTGCTATAAAAGAAACTGCTCAACTCAAACTTCTGTGACCTTATTTCGTGCAGGGACAAGTCAATGATGAAGACAAGTATTAGCTTTGGTGTTAATCACCTCGTGCAGGCTTTTTAATCAGTCAGGGATGTGCTGAATCATCAAAATAAAGGGTTATACATTTCGAGGTTGGGATTTCACATACCTGCCATATGGCATCTGTCAAATCCATACTTCATCCATAGTGACACGTATGTAGCTAGTTCTTGCCTTGCCATTTTATAGTATGGATCGTTTAACCACCACTCTACATATTTACGCGAGCATACTTATCAGAGCGAGCAGTCAATGGAGCCCGATGTACTCAATATTAGATGGCTGAAGCTACTTGGTTCTTCCAAGATTTCTTTAGTCTTTACTGTTCTCCAAATGATTACCAACCGACCAAAAAGATCGCCATCCCCTGATTTAGAATTAAAAACTATGAAACTGCATGCAACTGAGCTATTTGTTAGCTTCTTTCCAATGGACTGACATTTACATCAAGACCTATGATGAAAACGTTTGCTCAAAAGCTGGCAATGAGGATTTCTTCTCCAGATGGAGATATACATTTCCCTCTAAAAAAAAAATGAATCTTCAGCAAACCTCGGTCCAAACAGAAATTGTGAGCAAGCCATAGCTGCCAAGAAGAGAGCCTACAGTGGCGCTCCAATCTAACAAAGCATACAGGATCTAGCTTGTTTATCAAACTTCTAGAAAGTCCAGGTGGCTCGCGGCTTTTCTGGTCAGTGGCAAAAGTGATAAGCACTCCTCCTTTCAATCTCTAGTGAAAAAGAATGGATTACTAGCCATAACAATTTGACGCTATGTATAAGTAGATTCGGCAAGAGCGGAGCCACCCAATATCTCTGAAGTGCCCTCATTGATGCAAGGTGTGAAATTGCAGCATCCTATAAACCGAAAACATTTGCATTGCAAGAAGGTAACAGCCCTCAAAAGCTGTTCACTAGCACTAGCATCCATTCTTTGTAGACTGTCTACTTTGTCCTAAGAGGCAAGTATTATTTTCGTAGACAATTTTCAATTGCTAAAGTTCTGTTAAGTCAAATGCCGTTAGACAGGATGCTGTATGTCTGCCATTTCTTAAATTTTTTGCTTCTCAAGTTATTTGTTCCATGTGTTCAATAATTCCATTACTAGCCTTATTTTTACCAAACTTTTTTATCCAATAACCCATAGGCCTAGCTTCTGAATCACATATCGCTTCCCCACGGGTCTTAAAGAAGCGACCGAAAAAAATAATTCCGAGAAAGTTCAGGCAACAAACAAAATTTCACCAAAATCGGTTCAATAAATCACTATTTATATAAGACAGAACGCCCTGTAGATAGGGCTTTAGGATTTATAGTTACATACGTACATAGATGCTATCTAACAAGTACTACGTGCGAAAGGACATAACTCGCAGTAATAGAGACGGGCGAAAAGAGTTTTTGATGCAGTGATAGAATTCTTTCAAAGATTAATCTATTTAGTGTGCGTCTTATCAGCGCTACTTCAACTTTTATAGAGCTCTGGTCTGTAAGACCTTTTCAGTAAGGTTTTTGGGAAAAAAGAGATGATGACGGGAGATCCCCTAACACATATAAGTATGTAACTCAAGAATCACCGATTTTGATTAGTTTTGTTTGATTAGTTGGTCAGATGTGCAGACAGATTCAAAATCATCAAAATCGGTTGTAGTAGTGGTAGGTAAGATAATAAATATGGGATTCACAGGAAACAATTTTCTATTTTCGTTGTCAATATTTACATCCTTCAAACAGAGGACTCCCAAATAGAGGATGGTTTAGAACTCTGGCCTGTGTCGACAAACAACAAAATTTGAATTTCCAAATCGCCGAGAACTAAGACTCGACTATCGGTCCATTTTACTACCAGTCAGAAGCCCCATTGTGGTGTAGTAGTTGGAGAAACTTAGATTTTATTCGTTTCTCTTTTCTTCTCGGTGACCATTGGTTGCTGTTCCCCGCTAGGACTCGAACCAACACAGCTCGGTCACAAGCAAATATACTTATCTCTACACCGTGCCACCTATCCCAAGGCTTGTTACTCACAGGTCAAAATAAATTCCGTAAATATCTTCATAGAACAAAATGTTTTTTTTTCATTTGAGCATCCTACTAGGCAGGCCGCAAAGTCGCAATACCGTTATGTCCACCGCGCGAGCATCCCTTTTCGAGGTTGGCGGGGAACGCACGAGTTCACAGGTGCATTGAAAGACTTCCTTCTCTGATTATTTTAACTTTTGAGGTGACATCTATATATAATAGCATTTGTCGCCTTTGGACACATTGACTTGGAATATAAATGCAGCCAAGCTATCATTAATTCCACTTTATCGCGGCTTGTAGGACAACAATATCAGTAAACCCAATGCAAGATCACCAGAAAATGTGGTTCCGTTTCGATGCCTTCGATTCCATCTTATCGCTCTACTGAAATTATATATGCTTCAAGTCCCAAAAAAAACTCACACACACGCTTACCTAAGACCAGACTTGTTGAAGGATTCTGTACCGGGACTTAGCTAACTTTTAGGCGGATAAACCAGACTCTTAAGCAACGGATACCTTATTCCTACTTTCGTCATCGACCTAATACGCCAACACGACCATCCATGGGGTCGCAACTCCCAGTTCGATAAACACTGCCCTGTGCTAGCCTAAGTAGAAACCACTGGAATCTCCTCGCAAACACTGACATCTATTTTAAAATTTTGTGCTAATTAGGGATAGAAAAGAGAACTTATTATTAGAATCGTTAATCTATTAGCACGATTTTTCCGAGAAGCTAGCTAATAGACACGCATTTAAATATACTTTTTGTAGTTAGATGAGTTAAAACTATATTGCAACAAAAAATCGTGCACATAGCAGACGTTGCTCCCATTATATTCCCATCGTCGGTTGCCTAATAAATTGTTTAAACAATAAAGTTGGAGTTTCAAATTAAAAATCAAACAAATCGTTTGGCATTTACATGGAAAATATGCATATTTGGAAAATTCTATGACCGGATGGAGTTGTACTTTGTTGCATTCGGGTCATAATTTGCGTGTGTCATGTTTTAATTATCAGACGACTTATGACCAAATCTGTCGATATTCTGAAGCCGAACAGAGACATTATTAAGTAGTGACTGTATATGTGTCACCTGCTTTTGCACTTTAAATTTGAAGCCAGGAAAAGTAACTAAAATAAGCTTCTAAGAATCCGAAGCAACACAAGGCAAACATATTTGAAAAGTCGTTTTATCAATATTTCTACTAGAAACTGAAAATGTCACCTTTACAAAATTTATAGACGTTGACTTTCTCTACAATTCGCTTGTATGTATGTACTATATTGTACATATTTTGCTTTCTGATAGCTATTTACGATACTGGCTTAGTTTTATTGTGAATATGTCATCAGAATTTATAAGCTCTGGTTACAATTAATGTCACTCCGACGCCACGCCTACTTTTTCTAAGGAAACATTGTTGAAAGTACTTGAAGGCAAGAGTTTTGGTACTTAAAAGCACTTAAGTACGTGGTCATGGTGCCCATGTACTTGAAAAGTACTGTAAGTTGTCTCTTTCAAGTACCAGAACTCAAGTACAGCAGTTCCTGTTAGTGATGTTCTGATACTGCGAATACGATAACAGTATCGATACTTTTCTTTCGATACCACTTATTTTTATATCGATACTATCTATTGGTTGCTCTCCTAATATCAGTATTAACATATGAGTATCGTATCGAAACACATGGTTATTAATTTAAAATTGTAAATGTTTTATTGATTCATAAAGTATACAGTATAGGGTTATGTATGGAATAAC
The DNA here is from genome assembly GCA_963082735.1 of Pocota personata. NCBI lineage: Eukaryota > Metazoa > Arthropoda > Insecta > Diptera > Syrphidae > Pocota > Pocota personata. The sequence goes on along the minus strand of OY720432.1, from coordinate 74,382,329 downwards.
ATATCGGGTAAATGGCCTCCACGGCTTTGCTGGCACATACGCACTTTTTTATCGAAATTTTCCATGACTTTCATTGATTTTCATTGATACAGAGCTCAATTTGCTCCTTCAAGGCGTGGGTGGTCGTGCGCTTGTTGACATAAACCTTAGACTTCAAAAAACCTTAAAAAAAAAAGTCCCAACGGCGTTAAATCGCATGATCTGGGCGGCCAATTCTGATCACCAGAACGGGAAATTACACGACCAGGAACTGACTCATGCAGTAAATGAATTGTTTCTCGGGATGTATGGCATGTAGTACCGTCTTGTTGAAACCACATGTCGTCCACATCGATATCTTACAATTTAGGTAAAAAAAAAGTGGATTATCATGTCGCAATAGCGATCATTTTCATAGAAGAATGATCCCGTGATGCCTCCAGCTCAAAATCCGTACAAAACAGTGACACGTTGTAGGATGAATTTATCTCAGTAATCTCTCGTGGATTTTCTAAATCGAAAATTTGACAATTTTCACGATTAACAAAGCCATTAAGATGAAAATGAGCCTCATCGCTGAAGATGATTTTATTTGAAAAATCAGCATGCACTTGTTATTGTTCCATAATCCATTCAACGAACTCTCTGCGCTGTTTGTGCTTAGTAGGCTTCAGTTCTTGAGTCGATTGCACTTTGTATGCATGAATATGCAAATCTTTCGTAAGAACACGCTGTAGAGAGCTTCTCGAAATGTCCAATCCTCGACCACGGTGCCGAATTGATATTCCTGGACGTTCAACAACACTCTCACGAACTGCTTCGATGTTTGGTGTTGAACGACCTGTTGAAGGACCGCCAGAATGTCTAAGATAAGAAATTGATCCAGTCTCCTTAAATTTTTGAATTAATCTCCTCACAGTTGATGAAGTTAAATCACTATTCCGACCATATTTTCTACGAGAATTGCGAACTGTAGCTCTCAAACCTTCATTATTTTTAACATATTGCTCAACAATGAAAACGCGTTGTTCTTTGGTGTAGCACTCCATTTTAAATAATCCTGAACTGTCAGCTGTCACGCTTTCTTTTATTTTCGTTGGCAACACTTTACCGAACAAATGGCGCAAAATTCAAATCTTGCGTGTTTTTTTGGGACACCCTTTACTCGTATGTGGATTTTATGTTCCCTATTGGTTTTGATGCTCAGTGAGTGAAGAATGTGTCAGAAAATCAGAATTTGTTTAAGATCTGTATTTCAGCAACTGCTTAAGCTAGAATCCTGAAAGGTAGGCTTCCCAATGCTGCTCACCCTAACATGCTGTGAAATTTGTATATTACTATCATTATTAGGAGCCAAGTTTTAGGGGGTGGGGAAATGGTCTAACTTGTTACGTGTAAACGAAATGCTACGAGGAGAGATATCTCAAATATTTTTGTACAAGCATACGAGTAGCAACAGAAGATAATGCAAATTAGCGTAGGCATACTCCTTTAAGCGTCTCTCTCAAATACACAGAAACCCGCTTCCACATCAATGTCATATAATTACTGGCAAATATAATTTGTTATCATATCCCGATAACGTTCAGCATTGGCTGTTGCAGCAGCACCACGAAAATTTTCGAAGAAGTAAAGCCCAATCATGCCGCCCGCCGACCCAAATTCCTTACCAAAAAGTCACTTTTTGTGAATGGCCCGTGGATTTTCATGACCCCAAATGCCACAATTTTGTTTGTTTACGTAGCCATTCAGTTGGAAGTGAACCTCATCGTTGAAGATGATTTCCTTCGAAAATCGCCATCAACTTGGTGGTTCTCTAACACCCAACCAACGAAGTCACGACGCTGTTCATGGTCTCCTGGTTTCAATTCTTGAGTCAAGTGGATCTTGTAGGCATGTAAATGCAGATCTTTTATTAAAAGTCCTGCGTGGAACTAGGAAAGGTTTAATTACTGGGTAGCGATATTTTCGCGAGACCGGCCACTACGAGTACGCACTGGACTTTGTACATCCAACACTGATCCGGAGAATATTGATGCTATGCGAGAGTATGTGGAAGATTGTCTAGAAACACCAACGAGACGACGTGCCACGCAATTGGGCATTTCCATAAAAAAAAGCACAAATTTGCACAAACGTTAGAGGCCCACACTTAAACGATGCTTTCTTCAGTATTTAATGGAACAAAATTTAAAGTCCAAATGAAAATAATAAAAAATACAATCATCGTTTTTTAATTAAGAAACCTTGTAGTATCGCATTTCCTTAGTACCAGTACCAATTACTCGTACTTGTATTTGAAAAGACTCAATTCCTCAAATACTTTACAGCTTTAACTACGATTACCTCACATAACCCATAACAAGATTTGGTATCTAATGTCATTGCATTTGAGCAAAAAATTCACAACGCCACGCCCACTTTATAAGGAATGAGTAAGATAAGATAAGGAATAGAGTATCATACGATCTGTTCCAGATGGATTTAGATCTTTGATTCAAGTCCTTACGTAAACCAGTTGAAGAAGAAACCGATTTCTTCTTTTTAGCCCATAACCTTGTTTTTCTTGCTTTCGATCATTTGGTTCATATCCATTTGAATTGCATCCAGTTCGACTTTATATAATTACTCAATGCAGTTACATAACACTTAACTTCTGTCATGTCAAATTGTACACTCATTTCATAGTGAATACTGAATGAATGGTCCGCTTATTGGCTCAAAGCATGTACACAAATAGGTCCCTCTTGATCAAGTCAAATCAAAAATAAATACAAAAGGAACAAATTTAAATTAATTTACTTCATAAACAATACCAAAAATAAACACTTGTTTTTTTCCTTACAACCTTAAAGTGAAATATAAATATAAATTCAATTTATATTTCTATTTCTATTTTAGTCCTCCAATTCGGCGATGTAATGTGTGCAACACATGTGGCTTGCCGATAAAAAATTTGCACACAATAAAACATTTATAAACAAATACGTATAAGCTAAGTAAATAATAAAGCAGACTCTGTCGGTTGCCATAAATATTTGCTATAATAACCCGGCACGAACGGAATTCGAAAAAAAAACAAAAAGTGAATGTCATTAGTCCCAATGGAATTGGCAACGCGTTACGCATTCGCGGAAAGCTGTGATTGCAACTCTCTCGCTTCTGATCTGTGATTCTCTTAACATTAGCAATTAATATTGATTTAATGGAACGTGATTTTCATATAGCAAAGCAGTACCAAGTGCGCGTCAAACACACACCACACCGTTGTATACAAACGATTTGTTTTACCGAAAATGGCGCTTTCCTCAATGCTAGTCGTCAATTTTTCGATCTAAGCGCTATGTGTGGCGCGCATTGTGACAAAATGTTTGATTTACTTGAGCAGATGGTTTATTTATATTTTTCTTTTACGTTATTTAATTTTTATGATTTTTTTTTTTTGTTTTATTTAGAAAATGTCAATAAATTTATCTATTGCACAAGGTGCACCAAAAGTCACTTAAAAATGTCGAATCGGGAACTTTTTGTATTTTTGAGATATCATGCAATTCGAATACGCCATGACGCTGATTGGGGGAGGGTTTAGGGAAGGTAGCGATATAAACAAATATATGTAGGTAGCTATTAGAGTCTGACTTTCAAATACTTTTAGCGGATTTTTAGGAACTGCAACAGAGCTTACTCTTCTGTCAACATGTTTATCCAAATATCTGCTCTTTTTATCCAAGAAAGATGTTCAAGAATTATTTTACCCTTCGAATAAATACCTGCATCACCCGTTATTTAGGAGTTTCTTCGTGCATTTTATGTGGGTAGCAGGCTTTTTGGCGCATTGACAGCTAAAATCATGTTCTGTTTTTTAACTTGAATTTTAATTTGAGGAGAAATAAATTAGGTGTACGAACTTTCATTGCATTACCTGTAACACATTTCCAGTAACACCGGTAAATTTCCATGAGCATTTGTCAAACCACCGTTACTTTCATGTATGAAACTCACTTTTACTGTGGACAAAATAATAAGAGTGCTATGTAGATCTCCTGTAATTCGGGCATATTTCACCTCGCTCTTCAATTATTTAGAATTGTATTTAAGTGTATTGGGAGATTATTTTTAAATAGTTATGGGATGCGGAAAGCATTGTTCGGAGGAAGAACGGCGTTTGATCCTCCAACTTAGAGATCAAGGCAAATCGTATCAATTTATCACTGATGCTCTTCATCGTTCTCCATGTGTTGGAGCACGAATATTGGAGAAGCGACTACCCCTAAAACAAGTCGAAACGAAACAAGAGGGCGTCCAAAAAAAAACAAAAGCTTTGCTAGATAAGCGAATTGTTAGAGAGGCACTTAAAGATCCATTAACAACATCAAGTTCGATTAAAATGAATTTATCTTTGGATATCAGCTCTCGAACGATTCGAAGACGTTTGCAGGAAAGGAATTTGCACGGAAGAATCGCAAGAAAGGTTCCATTGCTAAGCGCTAAGAACATAAAGCAACGGATTGAGTTTGCGGCTGCAAACCAAGCATCAGCGAATACACGCAATTGGAGGAATATCTTATACAGCGATGAAACTAAAATAAATTTATTTGGATCTGATGGTAGAACGTATGTCAGGAGAAGAAAAAATTAAGACCTCAATCCTAGGAACACCACGAAGACAGTTAAGCATGGTGGTGGTAACATCAAAATTTGGGGTTTTTTTTCATATGATGGAGGGAGTTGGTCCTATCTTTTAGATAAAGGATAATATGAAAAAAGAACTGTACCTCGATATTTTGGAGAGTATAATGCTTCCTTATGCAGAGGACAATATGCCTTTAATATGGACTTCCAGCAAGATAATGACCGCAAATACACTGCCAAGGTGGTGACTAGGTGGTTTGAGCAGCGTAATGTGTCGGTTTTGCCATGGCCATCACAATCACCAGACTTAAACCCTATCGAGAATCTATGGTAAGATTTAAAGAATAGGGTTTCTGTCAAAAAAACATCTAATAAACAGGCGTTGTGGAAAGAAATTAAAAAGTTATGGTATGCCACACCTGTCGAAACGTGCCGAAATCTTATCGACTCTATGCCAAGAAGATGTGAAGCAGTTCTCAAAAACAAAGGTCACCCAACAAAGTACTGAGGCTGTCAGGTGACCCTTTACTCATTCTCTTAATAAAATTGCCTCTTAACTGATATTTTATTCTTTTTTTAGAGAGCTATAAGAAACACTCTTATTTTTTTGACCAGCAGAAGAGACCAATGAAAAATATTTTACAAGATTTTGCTTTTTAAACAATAATTTTTGTAAATGAAAGTTTGTCTAAATTACAGAAATAACTTCTATTTAAAAAATACGAATACATTTCAGAATCGTACATAATAAAATATAGCTGTTATATCGAAATAATCGAGCAAAAGGGTTTCACTCTTATTATTTTGACCACCACTGTACATGTACTGTTGCTAGGTGTTATTTTGTTAAAGTATCTTACTACTTTGGCCACAAATTATCATAAGAAAAGAGCAACAAGAATAACTTGTAACTTTCTCTTAACAGACTATGTTCTTTGCGATTTCATAATTCGGACACGGAAACTAAAATAGTTTCAGTTCAATCTTGTGAGACCAACAGTGTAGGTGAAGCCGAAGAGGAGGTTGTGCACATTGAATCCAAAGCAGCCATATTCTCGGCTCGAGATGGAACGATTCGGAAAAAAAGATTTCATGACGCCTACTACGTGCCAAAGTGCAAAATCGCAACCATCACATGAAAGAGAAATACTCTTATTTGTCAATATATATTCCTACCCCCTAAAAAAGATGTGCATACCTTATAGATCACCTCACAAACTTACATAGCAAAATATCTTTATAACTAACCAATAAAATAAAACGTAAATAATAGAATAACAGATTTATGTCTTTTATTTCGGCACGATCACGAAACAATTTGTATGTTATTTTTTGTTATATCAGCATCTGTGGGTATTGTGGCTCAGTGGTTAAGAGAGTGTGGATTACTAAACGTGTGGTTCAGGTTCGATTCCAGAAACAAATAAAATCTAGCAAACATCTAACAATCGTCCGATAGTAGAACTGTCATGAAAAATAGTAAACTTACGTCACGAATTACTCCGAGCAACTAGATCAAGCTTTGTTAGCTATTTATCTGTGGCTATTGCGAACCGATTTTGATGAAACTTTTCTTTTATAGATAAAGGATTTATCTGGGTAAGTCTAGAAGTTATATGGACATATGTATATATGTATAGGCACAGAATTGGGTGCATATTGGTACTACTTCATATAACTTTGTTAAAATATTATGGTTGTGTTACGCCCTCTGAAACTCTAGAAATTGTTTAAATGTTTTTCTGTTTCTGGTTGAGAGTGCCTTCAAGACAAACTTTTAATATACACATTACACTGCGTTTAGAATACAATGAAGTCCCTGGCCGGTAATAGCAGCCACTTTTACTACTCTTGGGATGAAGAAAAAGTAATATTTCAGCAGATAACCCAGTACCAAATATTTATGAGTAAAAAGATATTAAACTTTTCCGTAACTTACAATGCCTGGATTATCTAGTACGCTCTGGAACTTCGACTTAATATAGAATGGAATAGAGAAAATGACAACACGCAGCCTAATTATTGATTTTCGAAATACAGGGTGTGGGCTTAGGACAATTTAAAAACTATGAAAAGGACACTTGGAGTTAGAGGACTTTTGTTTTGTTGCCATAACTCAAATAAGGCTTTTTGCAAATCTTCAGTTTTACGTTTACATGCAGAGGACAAGTCACTGAGTGAAGTTGGAAAAATAGTTGGCAAGAGTCGTTATACCGTACGGGGCATTATAAACCGATTTAAAGGCAAAACAAATCTGAAAAGTATGCTGAGAACAGGACGGCGACGGAAACTAAATGATAAGGAACGAAAATGTGTCGTAAAATTTGTCAAAAAGGATCCAATAATAAATTCATCCTCTATTGCGGCTCAACTTAAGGATCAGTGTGATAAGATCTTGACACCCAGAACGGTACAAAATGTTCTTCGCGAAGCTGGTTATAATAGCAGAGTACCTAGGAAGAATCCATACATTTCTAAGATCAACCAGGGCAAGCCAATTGAATTTGCTCGGGAGCATCAAACCAAAGATTTGAAGTTCTGGAGAACAGTACTTTTCTCGGATGAGAGTAAGTTCAACATATTTCGTTGTGATGGTCGAGTTTCAGTATGGCGAAAACCGAATACTGAGCTAAAAAAGCGAAACATGTTGCTCACACTTAAACATGGGGGTGGTGGAGTGCTTGTACGGGGTTGTATGGCTGCCTCAGGTGTTGGGGAGCTTGTTTTTATTGAGGAGATTATGGTCAAGATGTCAAGATGTGCTACCTCAACATATTAAAGAACAATTTGGCAAGAAGTGCTGAAAAGTTGCGTCTTGTTGGAAATAATGACGCAAAGCACACTGCTCATATTGTACGAGAGTGGATGTACGAGAGAGCTTTTATAAACTTTTTATTTTTTGCAATAGAGTTGTTGCTTAGTGGTGGCCGTGGTGTAGTGGTAACATCATCGCTTGTCACGCTGTTGATTCACGGTTCGAATCCTGATGTCAAGAATCATCTATTTAAAAAGTCGTTCACTTGTGAAAGCTAAGTCAACTCTACTGTGAAGGCATAACACTGGCAGTAGGGTGGTCATATGGCTAAAATGCAACTTGATCGTGATGATGACATCAGGAGGACGGAAAAAAAATACTGTGAATCATAAGCAATGACAATAATAGCGAAAACGAACAAAATACTCCCCAGTTATCTGGACAGCCACCCTTGGAGTTTACAGAAACTTAATACCACCTGAGTTTAAAACTACACCACTCTGTCTTTCTCTCTGTCTCTTCCCCTTTCCACAAAACGCACGTGTTCTAAAAAAATTAGTATAAGTTTATTCATATCCCCTTTAACAAGTGCAATTTATAAAAAAAAAGAAAAAGTTATAAAAACATTTTATGAATTTTTGTTTGACAAATGTAGTTTTGTACAGTTATTTATAAGGAGAGGTCCATTGTGCCAATACTTTTTTCGTTCAGTGTCCGTCTGTCCGTGGGTCTGTCACACGCTCATAAATTTGTAAGCATCTTAGAGAGCTAAAATTTAGCGCAAATATAGTACTAACCAACAGAGTGGACTAACAATAATTAGGAAAAAGAAATATAAAATATATTTCTCTGCGGGGACTTTTTGAGGCATAATGTACCCAAATCAAATTAAGGAGTTCAAGTATATGAAAATATTTTTTTTGGATAAAGTTTCTTGAATTAAAAAAAAAATAAAAAACCATGGCATTTGCCATTAATGTGAAAAATTTTAAAAAAAAAATGTTGAGCATGTAAATTTATGAGTAGCTAAACTTAACTAAACTTTCTGGCACAAACAGTTCTTTAAAAATATTGAAATACGTGAGGTGAAAAGTTACCCCACTATATCTTACTCCGTCTTCATTCGATTTTGATAGTTTCCAAACAGACGTATCTACATATCCAACACAATTCAAAACCCAAAATTTCATTAAAATCCGGCAAGTGGTTCTTAAAATAGGCGCATGAGAAAAATTATTGGAAAATGTTTTACTCACACTCTATTCGATTTCAATCAATTTCAGTAGGAAACTACTAGCGTATCAATCTAAGTCTACCTGCCAAATTCCGTCGAAGACCGTCCACGAATTCTTGAGTTAGGCGGCGAACAAAGATGATTTAAAAAATTTTGAAACCCCTCCCGTCGTATCCTGCTCATACTTAATCCGATTTTGACAGTTTCTAGGCGATGTATGAGAAAAAAACATGCATTAAGGATACTTAACACTAACTGCTAGTGGACGGACTCGCATTTGAAGAACTTTTAAAAGTTAAAAAGTAAATAAAATTATAAAATTCTTTAACTTTATACCCGTTTTGTATTGACCATGGAATTCAGTGAATAAATTGCATACGTATTTCTTTTCTCTGGCAACGTATTCTACAATGAATTGTATCTACGAGTACATATACTGAATGAGTTAAAAAGAAAGCAGACGAATTAAATATAAAATACTGGCTAATAGAACGTAATTCGGATTCAGAACAAAATAATGCTATATCAGTAAATACTTAAGCCCATCTGGACATATGACATTCAATTATGGGGCTGTACAAAGAAATCGAATATTAGAATAATACAAACATTTAAAAATAAAGTCCTTCATGGAATAGTCAATGCCCCATTGTACGTAAGAAACAAAGACTTACATCGTGACTTGCATATCGACCCGGTGACAGATGTCATTAAAAGTAATACAATATGACACAAACAAAGATTGCAGATACACGTCAACCCTGAGATAGAAATCGTCCTAGATGTACGCAATAATATATAATAAAACACGAGCTTTTGATTTAACTGTGAAAAGTTAAATAATAAGAAGAAATTATTCGTACATAAAAGAAAAAAACATCATTTGTTTATCTCCCTTAGATTGGTCATGATCGAATGTGTTTTTAATGCGGCTACAATCCCACACTATTACGGGTTGAGATGCCCATAGTGTCTTTCAAGATTTCCACCTTCTTAAAATAAAAATAAAAAATAAAAAATAAAAAATCTACGTAGACAAATATTAAGTAAAATTTACTCATTGCATTATGACATTGTAAATTAAATGAAAACCATTTTGGATATAATTTATTTTTAGAAATACCGAAAAAAATATTCTTGGCAAAGTGGCAAAAAAAAAAAATAAAAATTAAATAAAACTTAGACATTGCACTTAATGGGGCTATATGTATAATGAATGCCACCTTGACGTCAGTAAATGAAAATTATTCATTTTTGCTGTGTGTCTGCACGCCCGGCAATGAAATAATCTTTAAAAGTTGTTAACTGAAACGAAGGCTTAATATGATGGTTGTGCTTGGTTAAATTAAGATGAATGAAGCTTTTATTATTCAATTTATTTTCAATTATTTAAATAGCTAACCATGCATTGCATCAATTTAGTTGTTACTTAACTTTTTATAAACAGATGACCTAATGTCGTCTTTTCCACAATATCGTGTCTATAGGCTTAGCGAAATAAAGTGCACGACTAGGTCACACGTACTACTTCTGTGCTGTTCATCTACAAATCACTGAAATACTTTCTTTCTTTTTTTGAAAATGCGTATCCAATTTTCCAAAACTTGGTATGTCATGCATGTGTACTCCTATGTATGTCAAATATTGTTTAGTTGCTGATTTAGTAAAGTACTATTAATTTGTTTATTAATTTTGGGGTTAGAATGAAAATTATAATTTTTATAAATTCATCCCAACGGGTCACTATAGACATAAGGAACATCTCAGGTAAACCGAGCATAGAGCAAAACACATAGGAGATACTTCAGGGCATCTGTTTAAGCAATGTGAAGCACTGATCCACGAAAGAAGGAACCACCTGGAGGCCTATCAACTATAAGAAGAAGATCTGCTGTCATTTTATCTGCTCCAGATACTCCGGTTGGACTGGAGGAGGTGCTCTAGGTCGAGTATCTCATAGGCTAGAGCTCCAAAACGGGGAACACAATAGATCTATAAAAGTCGCAGTGCCCATATACCCCTACAACCAATCTACAATTCTCACATTTTGAATGCAAAAAATGTAAGATACTGCTTAGAACATTTGTATGTTTTGGAAATTACTCATATTATACTCCAAAACTATGCGTCAATACAAAATATTTAGAGCAGTTTAACGCCTGTCGATACCATTGTTTGGATTTATGTGGCATGATGTGCTTTGTGATACTGACTTCTATAGTTTTTTTTTTTTTTTTTTGTTTTATAATTTGCGCGCGCCAAATGGGATACGAATACCATTAAATTATTTCAGGGCACGGGCGTTTGTATAAATTGAGAGAGAGAGAGAGATAGATTGGTGTAGTGGGTTTGAAACTTAGGTGGTATTAAGTTTCAGTAAACTCCAAGGGTGGCGTCCAGATAACTGGGGAGCTTGTTTGTTTTGCTTTTTGTCGTTGCTCTTGATTCACAGTATTTTTTTCCCTCCACCTGATGTCATCATCACGATCAAGTTGCATTTAAGCCATATGACTACCCTACTGCCAGTGTTATGCCTTCGCAGTAGAGCTGACTAAGCTTTCGCAATTGATAGACTTTTTTATTTATTTCAGACGAAATAAATAGATGACTGTTGAGATCAGGATTTGAACCGTGAACCAAGAGCGTGACAAGCGTTGATGTTACCACTACACCACGGCCACCCTCATGCTTTTATTGTTTAGTAAAAGTAGGCTCCGACATGACGTAAGAAATAATAAGACGGAACATAGGGAAACATGTTTGGCGTATCATCCTACTGCTACTTGAAAACAATTCAGCCCGCTATATTGCACTTTTTTCCGACTTACCTAGTACTTTATGGATAACTTGCGAAAAAAGTATTGGATTGTCATGGTTAGTATGCCAAATTTTTCGTTTTCTTTAATCTTAAATTGCATGTCCGTTTTTTTACTTTTAAGGTTCAGATAAAGTGTTCAAATTACTTTAGTAAAATTAAATAAATTTACCCATCGTGTAGAGCGTCATAACCTTAATTGCTATCATATAACAAATATTGTCATTCCGACGTTTGGACACCACTAGAAAGGTTACATCAGTAACATCGGTTCATAAGAAGCCAACTTCGTTTCTGAAAATCTGGCTACTTAAGGCTTTTTGGTGACAACAGTGTACAAAATTTCAGCTAAGGGATCATATTTGGTCATCTGGAGAGTACGAACTGTTACACACATTCGGACGCATATTATAAATTTCCGCATAAGATATTATAAATTGCAAAGGTCGCAGCTTTCTAGATTACATACTGCCCTCTGGAGGGCACATACACACGCATTAGGAAGTTGTTAGGGAATACGTGGAATTTGACCACAGTCGAGATTATTCATTTCCATTTCAAGTAAAGTTAACGATTGTTGGTATAAAGCGTGTAGACAGTGTTCCATTGCGACGGCACTAGACGAAATCTTATTCGCCAGATCGTCATGGCCTTCAGGGATGTTAATATGTTTTTTAGTACCAAAACTTAAAACAAAAATTTCATCTTTTTGCTTGTAAAATTATTTATGAATAAGTTGGTATAGACATTTTATTTGCATTTTAATGAAATTTGGTTTTTAAGTCCGGTTACTTTGCAGACGGTCGTACAGAAAACTCATTAAAGTCGAATTGACAAGATAGAGTAAAAATAATCAAATAAAGAATTATTCATTTCAAGATTTGATTTCACATCCCTGCCATATGGCATCTGTCAAATCCATCTGTCATCCAAAGTGACAGGTAGTTCCTTCTTGCTTTTCCATTTTATAACATGGATCGATTAATTACAGCTCAACCCATTCATATTGTTGCATCATTCTATAAAAATTATATTTCTGGAATGCCTGTGTATCGCGATTGATTGCTAGAAAATCAATAAGTTGATGCCGAAATTTCGAACAAAATCTTCTTCAACGATGAGACCCATTTCTCGGTCAGCGGCTGCATAAACAATCAAAATTGCAGAATTGGGGATTCTGAAAATCCAAATGTGATCGTTGAGAGGCCATTGCATCCACCACGGGTGACAGTTTGGTGCACGACGAGGGCGCCACTGTTAGTGAATTATCTGCTCTATTGTCAAATGATAACCAACTTTTTCCGGCCTGGGATTGAAGAAATTGATTTGAGCGACATGTGTTTCCAACAGGACGGGACAACGTGCCATACAACACATGCAAATTTGGCTCTATAGCACGATAAGTTCCCCGGCTGATTAATTTCGAGATTTGGCGATATCAATTGGATACCAAGATTAAAATAGTTAATAGTTAAATAGTTAATTAAAACAGTAAACACAAATCTTCAATATTTTTTAAATTGTGGAAATGAATAACCCTGCATTTAGAAATATTTGATCTTGTAAAGGGTGTCCCAAAATTCACGCAATTTAGTGACACGTTGTGGATGCATTTGTTTCTCAACAATCACTCGTGGATTTTCTGAACCCCAAACTCGACAATTTTGACGATTAACAAAGCCATCAAGGCGAAAATTAGCCTCATCGCTGAAGATCATTTTATTTGAAAAATTAGTTTCAACTTGTTGTTGTTCTATAATCCATTCAATGAACTCTCTTCGCTGTTCGTGGTCAGTAGGCATCAATTGCACTTTGTATGCATAAAGATGCAAATCTTTCGCGAGAATACGCTGTAGAGAGCTTCTCAAAATGTCCAATTCTTGACAACGGTGGCGCATTGATGTTCCTGGACTCTCATGAACACCCTTATGAACTGCTTCGATGTTTGTGTTGAATGACTTGTTGAAGGACCAGAGTGCCTAAGATTGAACCAGTCTCTCTGCATTTTTGAATTAATCTCTTCACAGTTGATGAAGTTAAATCACTATTCAGACCATGTTTTGTACGAAAATTGCGAACTGTAGCTGCCAAACCTTTAAATTTTTAAAATATTGCTCAACAATGAAAACGAGTTGTTCTTTCGTATAGCACTCCATTTTTAATAACCCTGAACTGCTAGCTGTCACGCTGTTTTTTTTTTTTTTTTGGTTGGCAACACTTTACCGCACAAATAGCGCGAAATTCAAATCTTGCATGAATTTTAGGACACCCTTTATTAGGATCCCAGTATATACTGCGTTTAGGACCTCAATCAGCCGCAATTTAATATTGAAGATTTTTAGACAGGACCACACGTAAGATCCATCTAACGAGCCAAATATTATCAAATTTCATCAAGTGATTCTTGAGTTTAGAGTGTGAGAAATAATTAACTAACAATCACAATATTTGATGATTTTCAACACTCAACTCTCTATGTCTTATCCCCAAGTTCGATTTGAATTTGTTTGTAGAAAAGACCATCTGCATACTATACCGGACGTAAAAATCTATTTATTGGTCTTGAACTAGGACAAAAGGGAAAGACAGGCAGATACAGAATGAACATGTTTTAACCTAAAATGAAAATATCAGTTGGAAATATTGAAATCCGAGACCAAAAATGTTATTACTTTCAGAAATAATCACATATCTTCGCGTAGAATCTCCAAATAGCGACGCAGCAAAATACTATACACGAACAATTAACGACAATAATATCACATCTTGAAACTGAAAAAAAAAACTACTACTTGGTCGTTATAGGTCGCCAACCCCAAAGTTGTTTGCTTTTGTTATACACCATACATTATTGTATCGAAACTACAAATTACATCACCGATCATAAGATGGTCACGGTTCTGTTCGCCACAAACAAATCCTCTGTCAATTATTCACATGTTTTATTTTCCTTTATTTGCTCAGCTAGTATTATCGGAAATGCCTTATTTATTTTTAAATATCATAACCTGACGAAAGACTACAATTATAATCGCAGTTTTTTCCTACTTTTCGCCTTGTTGGAAAATAGCATTCTAATTTATTGTACGAGTATTTTTTTCTTTTTCTTAGAAACCCAATCGTTTCTCGCACATTTCTTCCGAGAACAAAATCGGAATGTGCTTTTTTAAACGTAAATAAATGCTGGAAAATAAACATACTCGTACAGTAAGAAAGATTATTCTTTTGAAACAGTAGTCATACATATGAGTATATGTAAATATTCATCCTATTTTTAAGGTAGATTTCTCGATCATTATAGATTTGCACAGTGCAGCTGAGAGTTCGACTTTATTAGGAGCATTTTGACCGAAATTTGTGGTAAAATAAATTCGCAGCCATTTATTCATCGGCTATCTATAGATTGATCGAAAGAAGCAACTATTTATGAATATTTAAATAGTCGAATAAATTTGTATTTTTTTCCTACACAATCACCTTGGTCATAGTATTCAAAAAACAACATTCTTAAATCCAAAATGTACCTTCAGATGAGTAATACCAAGAGCAATCGGAAGTTCAAAGATGCTGCATATACAAAACCTCAACATTTTAATGTGTGTTGAATAAATTATAGTGAATTTTTTTTTTTTTTTTTTTTTGATATACTCGTAAATGTCGTCATCGAGATTCACAAACACCGTCATCATCATCAACATACATACTCGTAGTTGTTGCGTTCGATTTTTGTCACCCTTCCAAAGAATACCCAGGTTTGGTCGGATTTATTATGCAAAAAAAAAAAAAAAAAAGTATCTCGCAGATAGTAATTGCCAAGAGTGTGCAAAACATTTAATTTCAAGTTGGATGCCATTTCTACTTATGGTGTTCTTACGCGATTATAAAATTTCATTGCGCTCATAAAGCAAACTGTGTGCGCTCACGAATTTTTTATGACTTGGGAGCAAGTACGAGTATATAACGCACTAGTGAAGATAAAAGTTAACCTTTTTTCCCGGTTAAAAATTCAATTGATGTTTTCCGGTTGATGTCAGTGATGATTTCGTCTTTATTTGGACGGTGTGTGATGAAGGGCTTAGTATGAGTTTAAGTTTTTATTTCTTCCTGAGTGCGTGATTGATGGTTATTTGTCGTAAAATGACAAATCTGCTTAAGGTTGAATTAATTTGAAATTGATATTTGGGTACACAATTAAGTAATTTACGACAGTACATCTTGCTATGGCTTTGAGTGCATATGATGAAATGAATAGTTCAATGAGTAATAACCCGGAGGTGCCTTTTGTCATCTTCATATCTGTCGTCAGTTGTCATCGATAGGGTAGATAGTAATAAGACAGAATTGATTAGATTTCCATAAATAAGAATATACGAGTACGTACCTAGTCAAGTCATAAATACTGTTTTCCTGTAAAATTTTAACTGATTATTTGGGAAACGATATTTAAACAATTTATTCGAAATTTGCTTTCGATCTTTCATTCCGTTTTTGCTTTGATTGGGCTGTGTAAGTAGCCAATGCGTCTTTTATATGCGTTGAGTCCCAAATCTTGTTTGATAATGCGAGACATTGATTTCTGTGATATCTTCATTTCTCGCGACAAGATTTCCTGCTTTTGCTGCGGTTTCCAATTAATCCTGGTCTTAACAGTTTTGATCGCCTGTGAAGTTTTGATCTGACAGTATGAGGACGTCCGGATCTTTGATGGCCAGTTACACCAGGATGATTCCAAACGGTCTAAAGGTCCAGAAAATATCGCCTCTTTCCATATTACACTTGTGAAGGCCAATTACCACAACACCGTTTTCAATATCGCCCCCTACATATTTTCAAACGACTTTTGTGTAAGGCTTTTTGCATATTAACTTAGCGTAAATGGCAATCATTGAATACATGTCAATATAGAATGGATGTGTTCAATACTAGTTTCATGATGAGTGCGTTTAAACGTGTACCAGTATTTATGACATGACTAGGTATACACGCTGCCTCACTTGAAGAAGGCAACACTTGTTTCAAACTTGTTTTACAGTTTTGATGCGATTTTTATCTTATAAAACCTTTCACTTTGGAAGAGTATATGTACTACAATCAATGCAATTAACTTAACAAAATTTGACAATAGTTTCTTTTAGAATTTCAACAGATTTTCTTACTCCTTCCCTATTGGAAGGAGTAAGAAGACGGTCAACAATTACTTCAAATATCTTGACTTTTAGGCAACCTATTCCGCAAAATCCATTAAAATGGGATGACTTAGGTGCTGAATGGAACAGCGGCCCACAGGGCAATGCTTGCAGCAAAATAAGAATTGGCATTGCTTTTCATTTGGAAGATAACTCCAGATTGGAAAAAGAGTGGAAGCCGAAGGATTAAAACGTCGGTCAGGGTACAGGTGAGGTACAATAGGTAACTCACAATCAGGACTACTGTCGTACAACTAAAATCACGCACACAGAGAAACAGAACTACATAAGTTATGAGTATTATAGAAATACTATACTCGTATGTACCAAAATATTTCCTTCTATTTGATACATAAAACGTCAGCATCGATTCATTGCTAACTTCAGCAACTCTCCCGAGAATTCTACAATAGCCATTTAGACAACTGCATTGGATCTCTTTGTATAGAAGTAAATTTTTTTGTAAAAAAAAAAAAAAGATTTCGATTAGCAGTTTCGTCTAAAATGAAAAGTATTAAAGATTTCAATGAAATTTGTTTTTAATGTTTTAAATTCTGGGCTAAGCCATTACGTGTATGTATGGAACACAAGATCGGTTAAATGGCTGCCGCGGGAGTTTTTGAACACTTCGATTCTTGTGAGGTAATTTTAACTTTTTGGCACATTTCTGGCTGTATTGCGGCCTTATTTCACGTATGTTGGTTTTTAAGTACTTTAAAGTTTGCGGTTTTGTTTTCGCCAAATCTCGAAATTAAACGGCCGGGGAAATTTTCTTTCAATAGCGCCAAATATGCCTGTGTTGTTTGGCACATAGCCCCGTCCTGTTGAAACACATGTCGCTCACATCAATATCTTCAGTCTCAGACCAAAAAAAGTTGGTTATCGTTTGACCATGGCGCAGAGAATTCACCGTAATAGTGGGGCCTTCGTCGTTTAAAAAAAAAAAAATACGGCCCGATCATGCCGCCGGTCCACAGCGCACACCAAACTGTCACTCGTGATGGATGCAATGGCCTCTCAACGAACACATTTGGATTCTCAGAACCCCAAATTCTGCAATGTTGTTTGTTTACGTAGACGCCGAGCAAGAAATGAGCCTCATCGCTGCAGAAGATTTGATTCGAAAAATCGGCGTCAAATTGTTGCTTTTCTAGCACCCAACCGCGATGCACAGATATTGAGCTATAGTTGAAGTTCCATATTACAAAATGGCAAGAACTAACTACATGTCACTATGGATGACAGATAGATTTGACAAATGCCATACGGCAGGGATGTGAAATTCCAACCTCGAAATAAATAACCCTGTATTCGCGATTTGTTTGATTATTTTTCTTTATGTGTGTGCATACATACGTATGAAGAATTGTGTAAATTCTGCAATATTTCTCGGCCTTTTACTTCCCTAATTTGAGCAAAGCGAAGGCCACACCGAAGACCAAGAAGTACATCGTGTTATTGGAATGCAAACAAAAAATCACTCAAAAAGCGTGCAAAAGCTACATATGTATGTGAATGATTAAAAATAATATTTTGTTGATATATTTCCTTTTATAATTGTACATTCTGCAGTTCTAGAAAGCAAATTAAGTTAGGAAACTCATTTGTCATATTAGTTTAAGGAAACAAATCTACTTGGGTCGAAAAAGACTCAATGGGACAGTAGTGTGAGTTTTCTTCAGTGACTGATACTATTTGCATTCTAATTTTCTTCCTCGGGGAGAGATCGAACAAACACTTTTTGTTCAATGTCTGCGCGAATGTTTGTTCTCAATCGGCTCGCTAGAAAATCACTCAAGAGGTTTTGATGGCATTCAATTTGTATGTTTGTAATTGTCAAAATTGGATGAAGTGTGTCTGCGATGTTTAAATGATGACGGGGTTTCAAAATAATTAAATAATTTGTATTGGCCCGCCTAAATCAAGAAAGTCTTTAGGGATTTTAACGAAATTAGGCTTGTAGACTTGGACTCATACATTATATTAGTCCCAATTTTAAAATTATCGAAATCGAATGAAGTAGGAATAAGATATGGGGAGGGGCTTAGAACATTTTTCAGTACGACTAAATAAGGACCATTTACGGATTTTGATGAAATTTGAGCTTTAAGTTAAGTCAGATGTGCAGATGTGTCTGTTTGAAAACCATAAAAATCGGGGGGGGGATAACAAATAGTGGGATTACTTCTCACCCCATGCCAGAAGACTTGTTATAATTTTGATTTTACCTTCTCGTGACTTTACATACTTTTAATTCTTTTTTTTTTAGATTTTTCGCGTTTTTGCGACTAACTATGAAATGAAAAATAATTTTTTTTTTTTTTATTGACCGATTTGGTTTATACCAATTATGTATGGAATATTATATCGGCCAAATGGCTACTTTAGCCGCAGGCAGTTACGTGCT
The DNA here is from genome assembly GCA_963082735.1 of Pocota personata. Classification (NCBI taxonomy): domain Eukaryota; kingdom Metazoa; phylum Arthropoda; class Insecta; order Diptera; family Syrphidae; genus Pocota; species Pocota personata. The sequence goes on along the minus strand of OY720432.1, from coordinate 74,363,321 downwards.
CCTTCAACTTTTGAACATTTTGGCACATTTCGGGTATTATTTTACATTTCTTGAATAGTGTTGCTTTTTCGCATCGGCATTGTAGTTGGGTAGTTGCCGTTGACCTTTCCCATAAAGTACCCCCAAAGGAAGAAGTTGAGGGCGGTAAAATCAAATCGTCAGCTGTGTGTAATACGAGTATAGTACCGTCCTGTTGGAACCACAAGTGTTGCAGGCCCAATCGATCCAATTCGGGCACGATAAAGATCACCAGTAATTGTTGCAGCAATTGTTGTATCAATTGAGGATTTTCAGTGCCTCAATAGCGGATATATTCTTTATTAACAAAGCCAGATAACTCGAAATGAGCTTCGTCACTCATGATATGTTTTCCCCAAAAATTGGGGTCATCAATATGGAACTGCAAAACTTTTTCCCTCCACTATCGCCGCCGCATATGGTCATTTTCCATGAGTTGTTCAGTCAATTGAATTTTATACGGGTATGCATCGAACAAAGATGCCCGGACTTTCATCAATATTGGCTCCCACTGCAGCATTACTCAGTCGAACTTCATTTTTCCTGCACTGAGTTTCAAAGTTATTCATTGTGACATGACTTAAACTAACAAAATTACACAAATTTCTCGTGTTTTCACAATTAAACGATTATTTAGATAAAATGTTTTAATAACTTCAACGCTTTGTTGAAACGTTAGATGCTACATAATATATTGTTATCGTCTGCTCTTCACGACTGTCAAATGAAAACTCACAAATGCCAATCAAACCAAAATGGCGGCCAAACAATATCGAACTGCAACATAAAAAACACCCTGTTCTTTCAGTGATAGGGGGGAGGGGACATTGCCTTTTTCTTTCTTCTGAGTTTTTATGTGCAATAAAATCCACAAAAAAACATATTCTTACATTTTCGAACTCCTTGGACAGCTTTTATCGCATTGCATGACTGGGTAAACACTTTTTTTTTTTCTTGACGTACATTATGCCCCCAAAAATCGCCTAAACAATTTTTTTTTAATAATTTGTTTCCCTGATTCAAATTCAGGTTCACCACATTCCACTTTGGTGCAAAATGTCAGCCTTCTGGTTTACAGGGTTAAAAAATTATACTCTTAAGGAAACCGAAAAATAACCGATTCGCTGCTCTACTATAGAACCAATATCTACGAGTATTACTATAAAAGAAAAAAGGAAGCTAATATATTGCATCTCTTGGCAGCCCGTCATTTTCACTTTAACTGTCTATGTGTGTGTTCTGAGTTTTTATTTGACTGTAAGTTTTTAAAACTAGCTACGATGTCAAGTCATAAACTTATATAAACAAACAAAAATCGTAACATAGAGCGCTTTTGTATCAGTGGTCATGGAGACAAGACATATGGCAAAAAAAAAAAAAAACTATAAAGATAAGCAAGGTAATTAAATGTTATCAAGAAGTCATAAATAGACAATCTATGTCAACATTCTATATACATATACTCATCATACAATCGGCCACTACAGAATTATACAATGTGATTCCATTACACACAATCAAAATAAAAAGAAAATGTACATCTACATCTAAGGCAGAGTATAGAACAAACATCGGACACTTTTTGACCATGGGGACCCCAGGACCTGATTTTTTAAGAGTAGTTTAAATTCAACCCTTTTCCTAAATGCATCCGAGTTCGGAACTCATTCCGGGGTTTCAGTACTTAAAATGTAACAGCAATTCAATTCAATTTATTTAAATAACATGGGTACATTAAACATTCAGCACATAATTTCGATTAATAAGAAGAAACAGAAAAAAAAACAAAATAAATAATAGATAAATAAATAAATAAATAAATTAAAGCTAAAATTATAAAAATATTTAGTTAGGAGATAGAAGAGGAAAAAGAAAGAAGGAGAGGTGAGACATATAGATATTAGGATAATGTAATATGCGAGCTACGGCTCGAGTAGATAAAACAATATTCTGTGAGATTATTTCTTTATTTTCTAGTCTATAGAACAATTCAGGTTCACACTATGCTATTCTTCGCAAATCTTTTCTTACAAGGTCTCTGTCCTCTCAAATCACTTTATCTCCTTTCAATTACTTAATTCACAAATCCAAACTAATTACTTCTTCTTCTTAACTCTCAACTTTCAATTTATCACAAAATTACAACTTCGCCCATTATCACTTTTCTAATCTCTTCGCCACGGTTTTAAAACTACTGCCTCCTCTCGATCGCCATCTGTCCTTATATAGCAGAAGTTTCTGATAGCCAGAAACTTCTAGCAAATTCTTCGACCACTGGAACAAGAAAAATTCTGATGTAATAATTCCAAGATGACAATCATTCTTGCAGTTATAATTCCCTCTCATCGTCTCTTTCGCAGACATGAACTGTGGAAACCGCAGACACGAACCTCGAATGAAAGGACACTTCGGACCAAAATTCTGCCAGAATGACGTAGGAGCGTAGTTATTATTATGCTACAATAACATAGAATTTAAGATAGAAGTGAAAAATGTATAAAAATTGCGCTTTTAAAGTGAGTGACATTGGCAATAGTTCTGATATTTATTGGTAGAGAGTTTCATAATTTGATAGCATAAATAAAAAATAAACGGGACGAATTCAAGTAGTTATAACGTAGTGGAATTAAACACAGGGTTCTACGAGACTGAACGAAATTAAGTTTTTCATATAAATAGATAGGAATCTTATTAGTTAAAATATTATGTAAGAAAATACACTTTCTGGCGTCAATGTAATGTTTGAGAGTAGTGCCCAGTAAACTTTTTGTATGTTGTGAAATATGTTCGTATCTTGGTAATCCGTGAATATATCTTACTGCGTCATTGAAAGCTACTTGCAGCTTGCGTTGGGATAAGGAATCAATGTTACAGTATACGACCTCGGCATACGTAATTAGAGGTAAAATGAGGTTTATTACAAGCTTTCGTCTCGTTTCAGTGGGCGTAAAACTTGCGGTTACCCATAGCTTACGAAGGCATTTAAGTCATTAATGAACATACAGAACATTATGAGACCAAGGATTGATCCTTGTGGCACACCCTGCTTCACCGGTAGAAGAGCTGAACAAGAATCGCAAGTTACAACTTTTGGAATCTATCAGAAAGAAAGCTTTCAAAAAGCCTGACTGCGCTAGTACCAAAACCAAAGAAATATTTCAATTTCCAGCAAAGAATTTTGTGGTTTACTTTGTCAAAAGCCTTTGAAAAATCAATCAAGCATAGAAGCGTAATCCATCCCTTATCAAATAGTTGTCTAATATCTTCGAAGATCTTAACCATAGCAGAAGGCTATTGAGAGATAGGTGTTGAAGAATCTGTTTTGACATAAGTTTCTCAGAGACTTTTGGCAAGCAAGGTAAGATGCTTATTTGTCTAAAATCAGGGGGAGATATCGGAGAAGTTTTTTTGCAACAGGTATTATTCGAGCTATCTTCCAAGATTTGGGGAAAGTAGACGTTGTAATGCAGTGGTTAATAATATGGGTCAAGTGACTTACGATGTGGGGCAGAATCAATTTGATTTAATGGTTGCAATGGAGTTTATAACCTCATTGTCAGTTACTGATTGAAGTTCAAAATTTCGAACTGGATGTAAGGTTGAGTTAGTACTTTCAAGAAAATTAAAACTTAACTCAGCATTTTCAAGAAAATAATTACTTAAAATATCAGGATCAATGTCACATTTTAAATTATTTTTAGCACCGGAAATATCAATTTGTCGCAGATTACTCCATAGCTTTTTTGGGGGAAGGGACGTATTCAGCTCAGAGGCGTAATAGTTTCTTTTAGAGTTTCGTATTATCATAGTCGAATAGTTCCGTATCGCTTTATAAGCAAACCAATTTGAATTAGATGGACTGTGTTTCCATTTGCTATGAAGTTTGTTACGAGCTTTTATGGTCTTGATAACTTCGTTGGTAAACCAAGAACAGCTACTATTTCGAACACTAATCATTTTAACTGGTACATATTGATTGTATAACTCCGTAACTACTTCTTGAAAATAGTTTAGTTTGGAATCGGGATCAGAAATTAACCAACAGTCATTCCAGGGTGCCGAATAGGCGGCATATTGGAGGTCGTCAATGTTTATTGACCTAAAGTCCTTAAATGTAAAAGTCAGTGGGACAGCAGAGTGATCAAATTCAATATTGTAAGTACAAAATAAGAGGTCATGATCAGAGATACAGTCAAGCGAAAGCTGTTCGAAGAGAATAACACGAGATTGGTCGGATACGATTGTCAGATCGAGGAGGCTAGGAATGCAGTCTTTAGCAAACCGAGTTGGATAGGTGACATTAAATATATGAAGTCCTACAGAGGAAACAAAATCTTTTATTTGGAAGGCACGAGAATCATTGTTTAGCAGGTTTGAATTAAAGTCACCACAGACAATTACGTGTTCGTAAACAGACAAATATTGTGAAAGAACAGAGACAAATGGTTGAGGTGAACAACTCTGGTCCGGAACATAGGCACACGCAACCAAGCATTTGGTGCAACCGTCATAGATTTCAACAATTAAAAACTCTGATTCAGTACCCACAGATTTACTAATAATTTTACATTTTAGAGACGATTAACAGCAAGTAAGAAAAGAACACTTATAGCAGAAGTCAGTTTTTTGCCCGTCCGTCGGACATTGACTTTGGAAATTACAAGAAATCGAACAAAATAAACATGAAGTCCCATAGCTTATTCACATCTAAAAAAAATTTATTTTATATTTATGTATATTCGCGAAATTTACTAAGTGTTACCTTAGAAACAACATGTAATTTATTTCCCTTTTTGTAAGGCGAGGTTTAAAAGAAACCCGATTTTAAGGGTTCTAAGAGCAGTAGTATTTTTTTTTTTATTGACTAAGCCCTATTACACTAAGAAACACAAAAGGAAAGGTAAACTTTTGCATCCAATTTAAATATGCAAACATAATTTTCCCGAAACATTCAGATTTTGATATATTGGGTGAAGTTTGAGCTATTTTCTCAACAGTCAAACAGATTCTATGACTCATGTATCTTCGAATCCGCTACTGTAGTGAAATATGCTGAATCTATGTTTGTAAGCAAAATTTGTGTCTAATAGACTGAAAAACCTCAAGAAAAATATTGCATACAGGTATGGATTCAGCATATAATTCCACTTTTGAAACACATCTAATGATACATGAAACATAAAATATGTTCGACAGGGACCTTTGGCAAACTAGCTCAAACTTAATCTTAGACATGTTTTATCTCAAAAATTACATGTGCTCGTAAAATTCGGTTTACATATTTAAATTCGCCTCTAGAAACCATTTACACTTTGTTGTCAAGAGTCTATTCCCTAGTGTTATTATTTAACTAAACAATGGCCAACATTTGTTTAGTATTTTATCTGTTAGGAGATTTATAAATTTAAAAATAATATTTTTCATTTTATTTATGAAACTGATTGAAAAATATAAAATGTTAATTTAAGGCAAAAGTTTTAAAAAAAAATGGTTGTGATGTATTTTGTAAAACTCAACTTGGATGAACTATTTTATAAAAAAAATTTATGAATTACATTTGCCTCCGTATCTGCTCCCAAATTGTTCTCGCATCCCTGACTCAAGGCTAACTAGACGATTTTTCCAAAATTGTATTTCTAAGTATGACAGAATAAATGTGGATGCGTTGGCTAAAAAAAATCGTCAAAAATATTGTGCTTTTCAACTAAATCCTTACCACAAAAACCATTAAAAACCATTTGCTGAATTTTTAAAAACAAGTGGTTTGTTGTTTGGTTTGATTGATGGATTTTATGATTCCATCTCCGTAAAACACACATGGTGACAGTGCTACTCGTATAGCAACAATGCCATGGATGAAGTGGCTAAGACGTTATACCAACTATTCGTAGCTTCTGATGCATAAATGACAGTTTATTATCAACTAAACAGCCATCGAGTGTAAGGAATAATTATATTTAAGGAATTGCACAAAGAAGTGAAGATTTTACAAAAGGGTAGGGAATAATATATATACGCTGGCGAATATCCGGCTTGAAGTGTACAATGAGAACGTTCACACCTTTCGGACGCCGGGTGTAGGACGCTATGTGTCAAACCGACTTAATTTTTCCGAAATAGTCTCAATCATATGCCTGTTATAATAATTTCTTATATACTCGTACATATATATGTATACATTCTTTGTTAAAGAGGACTAAATTCGGTTTAGCTGAAAATAGTAATATATAAGTACATATCATGCAATTTTTGCTGGAATCTCTATAAAACAAATGAAGTCGGCAAGACAGTTTACGTCCGCATTTTTATCATTTAAAATAGTTGGAGCTAACTGTAATTGTTGGTAATTATCATTCTTATTTTATGGGTAAATATTACGTATACGTCCTAATTTTTTGCATTCCATCGTTGAATAACGTTTTAGAGTCAGTTTGTTCTATTCATATCTAACGTGCTGTACGTGTTCTTTTTTTTGACAAAGTAAAAAAGTATTTAGTAAAGAAAAAAAACTAATTTAATTTACTTTTTTAACTTAAATTGGAAAATTACAATTGAAAGAAACAAAGCTGAAATTCAAAGACGTGACAGTTTATTATCATAGCTGCAGTACGAATGATAAAAGGTTAGAAAGAGAACTTATGGCAGGAACTACTGACAATTGTTTGATAAAAGGCAACGACTATACAATACAATATTGTGCTGCAAATAAAGGGTATACTTTCACCGTTGCCTTTTGTGAAGATTTATCTTCAAAGTGAATATTTTGTACAAAATGTTCCTATAAATATTCAAGTGAATATATTCCTACTATCTTCAAATATCCATACAAAAAATTCTGAATCCTACCAAAACCATTATAATATTTTGTACGCAATTATCCGTAATCCGATTTCGCCTCCATGTCAAATTGTTTTCACTTATTTTGCAAACAAACATACCTAAGGGGTTGGATGCATTCATTTTCGCATTCAAGAAGAACGACAAAAGCCGCGTTTCTTTGTGAAAGTAAGTGTTTACATAGCAAAGAAGAACATCAATTAACTGGGTATACAGTTGCAATAATTTTTTATCCACAGTTATCGCTAACATAATGTAGCCTATTTCGACTATAGAACAACAGATGGCACAAAAATGTGTTTCCCTCAAGAGTGAAAGAAGAAAACATGATAGTTTCCCGCAGCCACTCGTGCTGTGCGCCTCACGAACGGTTGAGAGCTACAGTTTTATGCCGTTTCCGAAGGCAATTTTTTTCGATTGAGAGAAGCTTTTAATGACAATTTTACTCTCGGATGTTTGTCAGACGTTCACGAGAGGTGGGACCGTGAAAAAACTGGCTCCCACATCAAACTTCATATAAAGTTACAAAAAAACACAGCTAATATCTATTTTAGTTTTAAGAATTTTAACAAGACTTTATGTCTCTAAATAAGGGCTAGAATCAGCAAAAAATGAGGATAAATGAAAAGTCGGGCTAGATTTTAAATTTGAATAAAATTCTTCTAATAATTTGCCAATTTACACAGACGACACAAAGTTTGTTGATTAATCAGAATTTAGAAGTGATGATTTCTGACTACATAGCATGCACGAAATGAATATAAATAATACGAAATTTTTGTTTTCAAGCTTCGATAAGAAACATAGGCGAAAAGTTCAGATTTTCCTTAAAATTTGATGGAATAAATGGGACTAGATTTGAGTTGGGATAGAGGGCTAGAAATAAGTTTTTTTTTTCAAATTTTTCCGGTCTACATTTGCTAATGAAATGACTAAAAGCCAGTCTGAAAACTTTAGTGTTCCCTTCTACATAACTTTTTCTTCCCTTTACTGGGTTTTAACAAATTTGAAAAGACATTTCATTCATTTAGAAAAGTTCAATTTCTTAAGTTTCATTTCCTCATGTATTTCAAAATACCGAGTTTTTATTTTGTTTTAAAAACAATATAATGCTTATTTCTCCATTTATTGCCTATAAAAAGTTTATGTAGTTTATATTTATATACATATTTTTATTGTCATGAAAACTTTTAGATTTGAAGATATTTTGATATTAAAATCTTTAAATAAAATTTCATATTTTCCAAATCTTCACTTTCAAGATTTTCTTTAATGATTTACGAAGATTTTTTAATAATACTGTAATAATATGGTAACACTGGATACTTAACAGATGGGAGATCGTAAATGTGCAGCTAATGATCAACTTGTTGTCCCGACATACACATAAGGTATTTTCTAACTCGTTTAGAAGATCATAGGCAAACTTCAAACCGAAAATTAGTACTTTAATAGAAAATCAACAAAATGCTAGTAAATATCTTACGTATGCAGGTTCTTAGAGTAGGTTAAGAGTTAAATGGAATGTTGATTTTGCAAGTCCTAAACATTTTCATTTACAAAATAAATCATGCGACCATGTTTCCTTAAAATACAGACAGATACGTTTTTTAACTTAATTTGTTTCTAGAACTGCAGAATAAACCTACGGAAGCAAATTAATTGACACATATATAGCTGTGTCACGCCTATCCATCTGTTTAACCGTGATACACGTGTAACCCATTCTGCACATGCATGTACCTTGAGGGTGGCCGTTGTGTAGTGGTAACATCATAGCTTGTCACGCTGTTGATTCACGGTTCGAATCCTGATGTCAAGAATCATCTATTTATTTCGCATGAAATAAATAAAAAAGTCGATCACTTGCGAAAGCTAAGTCAACTCTACTGCGTAGGCATAACATTGGCAGTAGGGTGGTCATATGGCTGAAAATGCAACTTGATCGTGATGATGACATCAGGAGGATGGAAAAAAAATACTGTGAATCATAAGCAACGACAATCATAGCGAAAAACAAAACAAAATACTCCCCAGTTATCTGGACAGCCACCCGTGGAGTTTACAGAAACTTAATACCACCTGAGTTTCAAACCACACCACCCTGTCTTACACGGTCAATCGATTGACATCAAGCATGGTATATGTGTTGATTGACGCTACCCCTTACACAGTTGAATCGATTGACGTAAAATTTTTGGTTTTTGAGAGTTTACGTGGTGCGCGATGAGTGAAACGGATGATTGTATTGCATATATTGCTCTTCCACTTTGCATAAAGTGACATCCGCTTTTTATGCATCAGGGTACTTTTCTTTTTATTTTGTAGTAAAACTTCATATTGTTGGAATTTTTTGTTTCGGTCGCTATCATCATTCCTTTGCACATCCCATGAACTCGGTAATGACCGATAAGTTTCAATTAAATCCCATAAAAATGTTCGGTCTTCAACGCCCCTCAATTGTCCGTTAGCGATAGACATGTTTTCTCGTCCGTGACACAACACACAATGAAGTAATTACGTCAATCCAACCCTTAACACACATCAATCAGCATGACGCTGGTCATGCAAAATCAAAAATGTTTTGATTTTCATCAATCAGATTTCACCTAATGTGTGTGAGGCAATCACCGTAAGAGATTGTTTTTTTAGCTATTCAATACGAATGGGGAATAACCTGTCTTCCCCAGAATTTCCAGAAATCTATAATTTGCAAAGATTTAAAAATAACGCGCATCGTTACTTCACTCTCTTTCTTTATATAAGGTCATCCAACAAGAGGTGTCATTCTAAATTAATAGAAAAACGCAACATTTTTAAGAAAAGTGGTGATATTTTTATTTTAATCTAAAGTACAAACTCTGAGGTTAGTAATGGATGACAATATCTGGCAAATGTCTGCCTCGGCTCTGTCTACAAATAGCCATTCTTTTGATGAAATTTTCCATCAATTATTCGCATAATTGCGGCTATATTTCGCGAATAACAGCTCTGATATTTTCTTTTAGTGCAGAAATCGTTGGTGGAGGATTGGTGAAGACTTTATCTTTAACATAGCCCCAAAGGTAAAAAGTCTAATGGTGTTAAATCGCACGACCTTGGCGGTCAATTGAAGTCTCCATTTCGAGAAATCACAAGTCTGGGACATTTGCCATGCAATAGAGCCATTGTTTCACCAGCTGTGTGGCATGTGTCACCGTTCTGCTGAAAATAAACGTCGTCCACGTCCATAGCATCAATTTTCGGCGGAAAAAACCTCAGTCAACATCGTTCGGTAACACAATCCATTCACTGAAATGGTTGCACCAGCATCTTTTTTTTTTGAAAAAATGTGACCTAATGAAACCGCCAGCTCAAAAACAGTACCAAACTGTGCGTGGTCTGCTGGCTTCAATTCTTGTATCAATTGGACCTTATAAGCATGAAGGCCAAGATCTTTATGCAAAATACGGTGCAAAGTTGTTGCGGATAGGCCCAATTCCTGTGATCGTCTCGAAATGGACAAACCTGGGTTTTCAGTCATACTCTCAGCTACGGCGGCAATATTTTCAGCTGACCTTGTCGGACGAACACGAGTTGGAGTCTATCATATCACTAACCTGTCCAAGACATTCAAATTTATCGATTAAATACAGTATAGCTGTGCGAGAAGGCGCTTGATGATGATCAAAAGCAGTGGGAACTGAATTTTTACTATTTTAACACATTGTGCGAGTATGTAACCTTCTAGTTTTTACTTATCAAAAGTCATCGCAATGATAGTTGAATGTTGACAGTTCAACAATGGCGCGAAATTTAAAATGACACCTCTTGTTGGATGACCCTATATATCCACTCTTTAACACTTCCCCTTTTCCTGTCACTTCATCACTGAGTTTTTCAAAGAACACAGTTCTAAGTGGTGGAAAAACATTTTAAAAACCCCTTTTTCAAGCCACAGGATAGTCATGCAGAATTTCACATATACTCGTAGAGCCGGCAATTTTTTTTTCTTAGAAAAACCTGATTATATTTTACAGGTAATTTAGTACCTAAAAAATGTTAAGACTTTCTTTCTTTACTAATGGAAATTTACTTTGTCATTTTTTGACAATTCCATCGTAACCCAGTTATGTCATAGTTGAGTAAGAATCCAGAAATTTTTATAATATTACAAACCACTAAAGTATTTCAAAATCGGACTGTATTTAAACCAGAAGTTTAGCAACTACTGGTTATGAAGCAATACATCAACTGGAACTATTTTTGTCAGTGTTAACAGGTGTTATTTACAATCACATTCTCATGGGATTTAATTAATTTCAAACGAAATTAAAAGCATTTGTCTTTCATTATTCAAATGTGCATCTAATAATTCAACAAATCCACACCATGCGGCATATTATCTGTTATTTTCTCTTTATTTAACCTTATAGATACAATTCCTTTTTTTGTAGAATTCACCGATAGAGAATAAAAAGAAAAGCCAGAGAGCTTGATAATTTTATTTTCATTACATTCTCACAAATACACACATGAACCTAGTCTGTTTGAATTAAGATTGGGAATAAAAATAAAAATGATCTTCCACAAACCTTAAGCTTTTCTGTTTTGGTTTTTTCACAGAATTTTCGTAGAATTTTTCTTTTAATTTCTTCTTTATTTTTTTTATATTTCTCTCTTCTCCCGGAGTGAAGATATCCAAATATGATCAAATCCCAGAAAGAAATGAATGCGATGCCTCTCGTACGTTCTGTATCTCTTTGGAGAGAGCAGTGGTGGTGTACACGATCGGGTATGCAAGGCCGATTATGATGTCAAAACGAACGGCAAAGAAAATCACTATAAATTTATTTATTTAATAATTAGAAAAAAAAACAATTAAAAACAAAAAAAAATTATTTTGACATTTCACTGCAAATAAAAGAACACACTGACACGATCCGTCTACAGTCCGATCGATGCGATTTGTTCACAAATCTTTGCGAAAAAAAAAGAGTCAAGGCAATCAGATGAACAAATAAAATTCAGGGTCTTAAAAATCCACAAAAATAAGAGGCGAGACGATCTTCACTTTTCTTTAAATGTTCATATGGGTTCGACGCTTTGTTTTGTTCACCTCAGTTTCGATCGATCACACGAGTTACATTCCTTTTTTTTTCGGTTATCGACTCTGGTTAATAATCTGCGAACAAGACGACAAACGAACCGACGACGACGAATCGTACGTATTTCCGAATTTTGAATGAAACAGCAGGGCAAACGAAATTTTCCGTATTAACGATCAACAAAACGCGAGACGAAATCGCCCAAGATACACCAACACATTATTCGGTTTAGTTACCGCCACTACAACTGAATATATGTGTCATAATTTAAAAATACAACAAAAGCACAAAACAAAAATAAAATAAATATCTTAGGTGTTTCTTTTTTGTATCTTTGCTGTACTACATCGAAGGTGGATAAATGGACGGCAAAGATAAAAATTAATAAATAAAAATAATAATATTATAGCAAGTCCACTGCTTACTACCCACTCAAGAAACAAAAATACATATTTTTTTTTCAGATACTTTTAGTCAAAAGAGATTCGTCACGAATGGGATTATGGAAACAGATGTAACATATTTGTTTGGCTTTTTTTTCGAAATAATTCAGATTTTTTTAACTCTAGAGAATGTGTTTTAAGATAGAAATATGTTTTGAATTAATTTATTTCTATCTAATGGCATTACCCCACAAGCGGCCGTAACGATCGACAGTGACCAGTTAAGCGATTCGCGCAGCCCGATATCAACTCTACAGCTCCTCAAGTTGAACTGTTTGAACTGAATGATGGGAATTTAATTTTTGAGGTTCATTTAAAAATAAAGTTAACAAAAAAAAAAAAAAATAATCATATGCGACTACTAAGTACGCATAGTGTCGTTGTGTGTACTTGTATAACTTGTATACATTTGTGGACGTAATAAACAGCGAAGCTTAGTCACTTGAGAGATCTCAGGTGGTGTCTGTAGATACAGCTTTTACGTATTATTGTTGATCAAGGCAGGGGAACTTTTTTTTTATTGTATGCCCAGAAGTATACTTCTGGATGATTAGATTTGTTTAGATAGATTATTTTTAAACTAATTTATGAATTGTTACATTGAATTGCGGCGCACTGAATATTAAACAGAGGTTACATATTTATTGATGGATAATAAATAGTTTTGTGGACATGTAATGCAGCTGATAAATTATGGTATGGAAAATTTAATATTTATGAATTCGTGTACATGTACAAACTATAGAAGGGAATGATTAACACTGCACAAATTGATTGCATTTCTTAAAGATTTTATTAGCACTTGATACCATTCATATCTTTTTAATGACTTGAATTTAAGTGGAGGTTCCTTTTGAATAAGAATTCGTTTGTCGACGAACCCAGTTAAAGAAATAAAAAAAGAACAACGACCTTCGGATCTGCACGTGGGATGTTTGAACCCTTAGTAGCGGGCCATCTTTGCTCCACGGCGAAAGCGTGGCTTACCCTAATCAAACGTCGGAATTGTTATGGTTACTGATTTAAATGTAAAAAACAGGGATACCAATAATATTTTTAGCGTCAGGGCTAGATTAAATTAGGATTACACCTAGACAGTAAACTCATGTGAGAAAAGCATACACAGAAGAGATATCCTATAAGGCCACCCGTGCTCTCATGTTATATAAGATCCTAGCCGGTAAGTTTTTGTGACAAGCATTCTAAGATGGATGCCCAAGGTGAGGCAAAAGTAATGTCATAATGTGAATGTGCCATAATTTTTGCAAATTGCATCAACAAAAAGCAGTAACAATAATTCCGCCTTCTTAAGGTGTGTATCGCTCCACTGCTTGTTGTCAACTAGTTCTCTATCTGTCTACAACATAAATGTCAAAGCACAATGACATTTGACGCCATTTGCAAAAATCATGGCACATTCACATTATGACATTCCTTTTGCCCCACCTTGTATATCACCACTGTGATCACACCAGTGATCACATATGGAGCCATAGCGTGGGCAAAATGAACTAGTCTAGTCACAACGAAGGCGACACTCACTAAAGTGCAAAGACTTGCTTGCCTCTGCATTACTGAGGCCATGAGAACATATCCAACTGCAGCCATGGAAGAATTCCTGGAACTAACTCCGCTTCACATCCTAGTTGAGTAAAACGCAAAGCGGACGATCCTAAGAATGTCAGAGGAGAGTATCGGAAGAGAGAAATGCATCAGTTCGAAAGAATATGATATACGTATACTTTTCAAGAAACTCCCACTTCTAGCAATCCCTAGGGACGATAGTATCAGGACACTTAACTTTGATAAAAAAATTCGTACGAAGTTATGTAATAAGAAGGACTGGAGCAATGAATCCATAATATACGGACTGAGTAACAACATAATAGAGTGGTATACAGACAGGTCGAGAATTGAAGAAGGAACAGGTGCAGGTGTATTTGGGCCAAAAACAAAGCACTCAGAACCTATGGGTAAAAGTAGCAGCATCTTTCAAGCCGAAAGCAATATTGTCAGACAATCAAAGCACTTGACTCTCATATTAACTTTTGCAAATGCCTACAGAAACTTAATTGGGTAGTAGTAGCAAGGGCCTCCTTGACAAGGCAAGGAACTGAATAGGAAATCATACCATATGCGTAGAATTCAGGAATATGGAGAAAGAAGACAGTGCGAGAGCCTGGATTAATACTCCAGGTCTGAGGTTAGATAAGAAACTTCTGGGACACTTCAACCGGAAGAGATTCGAAGCGTGCATCTGCCTTAACAAGACTAACCTACGTATCCTAACAGGCTTTCTAACAGGGCACTGTAAACTCGGAGAGCATCCGAGGAAACTAGGTATAAAAAATAAAATAAAGGTTTTTGCAGATTCTGCAATGAGCCCTGCGAGACTCCAGAACATCTTCTAGAACATCTCTGGAGTCTTGTGGGGCACTGGTCCATAAAAGGTTGAAATACTTGGGCAAGTATCAACAGCTCAGATGAGGATATGCCAACCAAGGTACAACTTCTCTTTCTCAGATTTCTAAGAGAAACCGGATTAGAGATTGTGCTCTAGGGCGAACTATCCTTGCCAAGGCAATGTGTGTACGTGGCAACAGTGTTTGTTGGTTCCCAACATCACTTAATTAATCTAAAACTTACATTTTATAACTAACCTAACATATTTGACATGGTGGAAAGTGTTTTTTGTGCCTTGGATTGATTATGGAGATATAAGAAGAATCCGGCCACAGGGGTAGCCACCATACGAGTATCACTCATAATCAATCGGAGGTACACCTCAAACACTATAAACAATTAATAGTAAACAAAATAAACTTAATATTTAAGCCGGGTTATACAAAACACCGCCGAATTCCACTCGCACTATAAGCAAAACTGAAATGTCATATGTGCTAGGCTAGATCATTAACTTACATGCATGTTATCTCTTTCCATCTAATCGCTGACTTGTAAGAATCAGCTATATATTCAAAACCAAGCTTTTGGTAATATTTAATGATGGCCGACTTGAAGAAAGAGATAACATGCATTGATGGTTCCAAAAAATTGAATAGTGGCATCTCCCTCTAGTTGGCATTAAATATAGGGCATTAATTCATGTAAATATTCACACAGCCCAAACAAATGTAAATCATGTTAATGTATTAAAGTTAACTTGTAAAATTATGTACAAGGGTTCATCAACCCCACAAGTTATGTAAAGCTGATCAGCTGTTTGAACCGAGGCTAACTGGGAACATGAGAGGACAGCTTTCGACACTCATCTACAGCCCAGCTAAAAGGAAGTGTCTCAATAAATTTATAACGTGGTTAAGATTGAGTTTCATTTTTGGGATTTAAAATCAAAGTTTAGACACGGTCGTCATACTGTGCTAAACCAACAAATATTTTCGGTAGCATCTTAGCCCGAACAGTGTTTCACCCTCGAACACAATTCTGAAAGAATCCTAGGTATTACCATGGGTCACAATAGACCATTAGGTCGCAGTACAAGATGACCCTAATCAATAAAAAATAGGTTAAATTAAAATTAGGGCTAGATTGGCTAAATTAAATTTCAAAATTAAATTACAAGCATTAATAAACATCCTTTATTTAATAACCGGAAAGATCCTCAAGGAATTGCCAAAGAAAGCTCTATTAAAACTCAAAACTTTTTATCTTATAAATACTTCTCTATACTATCGCGATTATTTTTTTTATTTTATTTATTTAGCAAGATGCAAAAATTTTAGTGCGTTGATCGGTGATTAAACGATCCATATTATAAAATTGCAAGGCAAAAACTGTCTAACTGCCACAATGGATGACAGATGCCATATGGCAGGAATGTGAAACCCCAACCTCGAAATGAATAACCCATTATAATTCATTGGCACTGCCTATAAGTGAACATTTCCGAGCGCCACTCATTCAATCTTTTTTTTTCAAAATTTCTGAGAAATGTTAAAGCAAATTTAACATAATGCGGAAGTTAAATATGGAAAATTTTAAAAGAAAGAAGAAGCAATAACTTAGTTGTTTGCAATTGAATTGTTACGGTTGAAAGTCAAAATTTCCTTAAGGTTGCTAATAATAGGGGTCTTTACAATGCAATCCACTTCAATACAATTTATTTTTAATTTTCAGTACAACTGGAAAAATCTTTTTTCATCCCTGGTTGTTCACAGCATTTATTTTTATTTATTTTTTGGAGGGGATGTGACTCCTTTCAAAGTGTTATTGCCTTTGGCAGTGATTATTTTTGTTAACTTTTGAAGATGTAGCGCTTTACAAATTATTGTTGTCTTTATCGTTAATGACGACTTTCGGTATAGTTCGCATGTATTCATAGACACGAACCGAAGATAGAGCTGTAATAAATTTGTTGCGGGTTTTCGGGGGTAGGGCATTGCACGTCGTTTGTCTGTGTATAATTTATCACTGGTTAAAGTAAGGACAATTTTAGATTTCGTGAAATTTTTTGGACACGAGATTTTGATCGATCTTGGTATTACATACTATAATACAGAAACTCAAAAACTATCTGCATGTGCGCTGGACTGCAGTCTAAACAGCTGAACGTTTATAATTCAAACTTCATATCTGGAGTCTGCAGGGTCACAATTCGAGGTGAAATCGGAATTCTCACTCTAACCCCACATTTAACGGAACTTAACCAAAGGTCAATCCTTTTTTTCGAAAACTGCTCTAACGATTTTGTTTAATTTTTATATTTGGGTTGATTTTGATTTACTTCACCAAATGGCGCATCAAGTTTTTCGAAATGAATAACGGTACTTTACTTATTACCGATTTTTTTAAAATCGATTATTTCATAATGATGACAAACGATTTTGTGGGAAATCAATATCTAAGTAATATTTAATATCTCCAAGGACATGGTATACGAGTATTCGGTCCTATCTGCGAGGAGGGCGATTGGAGAAGAAGACATAACCGCGCACTCTATGAGCTGTACAACTATGTGGAAGTAGTCCGGAAGACAAAAATCCGTTGACTACACTGGCTCGGCCACATCGAACGAATGGACGACAACGCTCCAGCTAAGAGAGTCTTTGAATCCCAGGCCACTGGTTCGAGATGATAAGGGAGACCGAACCTCCAATTTAAGGACCAAGTGATCGCGGACGCAAGATATCTTGGTCTTGCCAACTGGAAGCAGCGAGCTCGGGGCCGTGAAAGATGGACGGCAGCAGTTCAGGCTCTGACCCTCCAAGGGTTGCAAGCCTATTAAGTAAGTAAGGACATGGTATATCCAGTCTCGCACATAATAGCAAGTGAGTGGGACCTAGTCATGCACTTTATTTCGTATTCGTGTCGTAGCTCAATTTTCGTAACTTTGTTACGATGGTTTCTGTGATAAGGTGAATAACTCTTTTTAATCAAGACAGCAGTTTCACTTGGTTAGTCGGTAAAAACCAGAAACGTAGAATGTGCTTTTCTGTTTTGTTGTATGCTTGTTCACACATCAAACAATTTTATTTTAAATGAAAATCTACAAAGCCTCTACAGATGGTATATTCAGAGCATTTATTTAAAAATATCAGTAAAATTACAGATTAATATTAAAACGTATTCACAAGTCTTATTTATGTGGGAAAGTGGAAAATAATAAAACCGCAGGCACAACAAAATCATAACGTTACTAACTAACTCATATTAGTAACTTGTTTACTTGATTTCAGCTTGGTCGTACCGCGATTTCATCATTCGCTTTATGTATGATTTGTAATCATCACCCGGTGCGAATGTCCCAGATTTGGTTCCCAATCCAGCCGTAGATGAGCGCGCATCAGCCTAATAAGGACAAATGTTAGAACACATACGGGTAACAGATTTCAATGAACTTACCTCTATAATATTTGTTCGTCCTTGATTTTTTCGACCAAGACCTTGTCCCTCAGACCAACCCATCTTTTGTAACAGGCGATTGCCAACATTGTTCTCTCCAATAGGCATAGCGGGTACATGCCGTGGCTGCTTAGTTGTTGATGTCATATGTTTTAATTCATTTTCAAACCGCTCTTTACTGCGATTCGGTGGTGGTGGATCACTTTCGCCATATTTCAAACGGCGCTCTTTTGCTCGATCGCGGTATCTATAATAGGAATAAATAATTACATGCAAACAATATTAATATGTAATTGAGTAGCAATAGATAGGTAGAAGAGGGGCGCTGAATAATGCAGATAGATGCAAATTATCAAAGTCAGATAAAGGCACCCTTGGAGACTTTGGGAATAAAAACCTTCGTACGATTTATGGTACTTCCGCAAACTACATACATACTCTTATAAGGTCTGTACAAACTCCTACACCTTACTACTCGTACGTAGTAGCTAGCTGAAATTACATTTTTAAATGGGTTAAGCTATTCGAAAACTTCGCCCAGTATTGGTGAACAATTACTAAGTTAAGAACGTCAACTTTTGTATACTTTACTGACAAGGAGATGATGAGGGTGAAATCGAAAGGCTTTAAGAAGAAATGCCGAATTTGATGAAAAAGAAATAACACAAGGTTAAGCTAGGTTCGAGTGGCTGATACTTTTAGACCAGAAGTAAAGACCACAATGATCTCGGGACTCCCAGAGTACCATCTGGAGCTACATATAATGCGCTGCAGTCACCTTCATGTCACCAAAGTTACTGAAGAGAAATAAAGCTCAATTCTAATACAAACTATGCAAAGAAGAACTCTCTCCGCAGTCTCCTGTGATGACACCTACTGTTGTGCTGATGTGCAACGTTTTTATAGAGAGCAAACTGCTGGAACAGCTCAGGGCATTTCTATATAGTGACGTGATACGTAACCTAAAACCACATGGCAGATGGGTTGTGTGTGGCTTAGATGCTAGAGTGTACAGTCTGGCGAATATTGAGCATAGCTTAGAGTGAGCAGTGCAGTCGGCATTATGAGACTGCCTGTGATAGCTACTCTTAGTAGTTATGTATACGAGTAGTGCCACCTGTCCATTTGAGGTTGGTTTATATGATTGCATTCAACTTAAGTAAAAAAGTACATACAGCGAAAGACATGCCAACATTCGTTAGGGTTGTGCCACGCATAGCAATAGCAACTGCATAAATCATACAGTTCGCTGGAATGTTCCCAGCCACTTAGATTTTATTTTAAGAATTTTCCAAATCCCGGAACACTTAGACTCGATTTTTAATCCATTATACTACCCCAAGCAGAAACCCCTTTTTGGTGTAGTGGTTGGAAAAACTTAGATTTCATTCGTTTTTCTTTTATTACCGGTTGGTTGTATTGTCACAAACAAACACACTACACCATGGCCATTCTTAGCCATCAAATTAGGCGAATGTTGAATAGCTCAGTCGTGAAGAGACTCGCGACAATCTAAAGCGGTCTAAGATGTTGAGAAGAAGCCACATAACCGCAGTTTAACTATCAGCGAAAATACTTATATCCCGAGCTGTTATTACACCGACTCGGCACTAAAGTAACTAATATTTGTGCAATAGTTCGCGTACCGTTCGTACACATACACTTTTAAATGATAAGAAAAAAAAAGTACAACTTACGATGATGACGACCCTTGTTCATCCGAATCTGTTACGCCTCGCGACAAATTGTACTTCTGTAGATTTTCTTTGTGTAAATTTGACATTTTTAAATGCTTGCTTAGAATTTCTAACGACTGGAAGGCTCTTTTGCAGAGCAAACATGTCAATTTTTGGAAATCAACATAATCATTCTCGCTCTCCATCTGTGGCTGCTGTTGATTATCCTCATGTTCGTCCGAATCGGATGCGTACGACGGCACCAATTTACTTATACTCGGACTCACGTAGTCTGTGAGTTTCGCACGTTCTTTCTTTTCCAGTATTGAAAAGCCCACATCTGCGTAGCCACTACCCAAAGGCTTTGATATCGGTTCATCCGATTTGTGTGGTATAATTGGCTGCGGTGCCGCGACATAAGACATATCCTTCTTTTGGTTTAATTGTTTCGCCCATTTCTCCATATCTTTGACAATTTTCTTTGCCACCTTAACTTTGTCGGGCTTATCCCTTTTGCTCTCCTTCTTTGATTCATCTGCATCCGATTTTGAAGCTGACGCTGCAACTGTGTCTTCTAAAGCATTTTGTACAGCTGCTGCAGCTGCTGCCGCTGTAGCTAAGACATACGTGCTCTTTCGCTGATCCCAGTACAAGTATGCTCCGGTTTCATTATTATAATAGTACTGTGAGTGTGCATCATAGTAAAGGCCTGTCGTGGGATCATAGTAGTATCCTGAAGTGTCATCGTATTGGTACAGAGATATGTCAGGTGTTGCTGCAACGAAGACAAAAAAAAAAAAAAAAAAAAAAAATTACGTTAAAAACTTCAATTTTACATTCGATAAACTGGACTTACGATATTGTTTGCCATCGTTGCCTTTAGGAGGTACTACTGTCGCAGCTGCTATAGCAGCTTTTGTTGCAGCTGCTGCTAGTGCGGCGGCTGCAGCTGCTTGTGTTGCAGTTGTCTCAATATTTTTCATCTTATTTTGTTTCCGCTGAATTGCAGACAACGCAACTGCTGCCCCTGAATTGGCAGACTCACCCAACTGGTTCACCGATGGCAAATTGGCATACTGACCCTTTGATATCTCAGTCATGTAATATTGTGTATAATATTTGAGGTAATGTTCTTGTTCCGCTGGCGTCGACGCGTAACACGAGGCACTGTATTCCGCCAAACGTGGAACATCAGCAATTGTGTATTGATAAGTATTCTGATTGCTGTTGTTTACATTTGACATCGCCTCATTGGAGGACTTGCTATTGCTTAGATTACGAGATAATTGACGATTTTCTGAGTCCACACAATATGATATCAAAACTAAAAACAAAAATTTAAACATAAATCAATTTGTACAGGTTGCCACATTCAATCCTACCCTCCCGGTTGTCTATCGTTAACGGTGGCTCTAAGCTATTTAGCGCATTATGTGTATTCATCGAATCGACCAAGTTATCAAAGTTTAGATAACAAATGCCGCGTGATGTCTGCGTAAGCAGGTCTCGACACACAAGTATTTTGGAGATTTTTGACACCAGATTTGGAACGACTTCTTGCATTACAGTGAGTACGCCCTCCTCATTTGTTAGCACGTCCAAATTGCGTAGCATGATTTCTTCATTTCGCAAAAAAACACGATGTTGGTGGAAGAGTTTGAACAACAATTCAATTGTGAGTTGCCCAGGTAGAAAAAATTTGTTTTATATTTATTTTTTGAAAATGTATATAGAGATGCTAAATGTTACTAGCGTTTTTATACTTTTCGTTAGGATGTTGCTAACTTCATCGCTGCCCTCGCCACCCTTTTCGCTTTCTTCACGGGATGCGCAGCATTTGAAGCATTTGTCACGTCTCTTGAAGTTGAAAACGCCACACTGAAAATTAAAAGAAAAAACAAAAACACAATAATAATAAATAAACAATTTTATTAGGATACAATGAAATGGAAAATACTTTGTGGCTAAGCAACAGGTGAATACATAATGTTGCATCTAGAATGTATGTTTGTCCTCTGTTAAATGTGTCTGCCAGAGACACCCGAACGACATCCATATTCATTCATTTAGGTTGGTACATCTGTAGTAGCTTGACATTTGTAAAAGCTACACTGTCGAGTGTACATCGTCCTCCGTGCGTGTTTTCGATTTTTTATGATTTTAAACGAGTTTGCATCAAATTGAAACTGAATCTGAATGATTGAAGGCTGAACCCGACTGGAGACGATTTATGAGTACGAAACGCAATCCAGGCATCAGGCGAGTGATGGTGTACACCGAATGAGCCAAGACCGAAAAAACCACGTCGTTTTCAGTCGAAAAAGAAGGCGATGCTCACGGTTTTCATGGATTACAACGATGTTGTGCATCATGAATTCTTGCCACAAGATCAGACAGTCAACAAGGTTTATTATTTGGGCGTTATAAGACGTTTGCGTGAAGCCAAAAAAGACCGGATTTGTGGGCAAACAACTCGATAACGCACCGTCGTAAAATGCCATCCTTATTCGTGAGTTTTTGACCAAGAAAAGTACGAAACCATCCAACAGTCACCGAATTCGCCTGATTTAGCTGCCTGCGATTTCTTTCTGTTCGATCGACTAAAGAAACCGCTCCGGGGAACGCGTTTTAGCAGCCGAGAGAAGATAATAGAAAAATCGGCAGTTATTTAAATGAAATTATTTTCTCTTCAATAAACCAAAACACTTGGATTTTTTTTTTTGCAATTTTAAAAACAAACCAACAGATAGCCCACCCTGTATAAGCAATTATTGAAGTCTGTTTGCACCGTATGGGGTTGTGCAAAGAAAACAAATATCAAAACTATACAAACATTCCAAAACAAAATCCTTCGTGGAATAATAATAATGCCCCTTGATACGAGTATATAAGAAATAGCGATTTGCACCGTGACCTACATAATAAACATGGTGACAGAAGTGATTAGAAAGCACGATGTGGCACACAATCTCAATCGTCTTAAATGTAAGAGACAATATTCGGAGATTGAGAAGAAACAAGCTCCATGAGCTAATGGTCTAAAAGTTATGGGAAAGTAATTAAAACTTTCCTCAATCTACACATATTTGTATGCATGCTATGGACTGCGGAACCAACCGATAGAGCTTAAATTTTCAGGCAATCTTCGGTATTGCCGAGAGTGCTTCTGTGAAATTTGGTCAAAATCGATCCAGCAGTTTGCCCACAGCTGCGCAGCAACGCACGTTGAGTACCCGCTAGTTTTAAATAAAAGAAAGAAAGATCATTTGTCGATCTTTCATTGATTAGTGGCGTTAGAGTCCCGACTGGAACTTGATAACCGAGAACCACCAAGTGTCTTTCGAGATTTTCACCTCTCTTTCTTCATTCCCTTATTTTGTTTATCCTTCGCGTTAACCGTCAAATAAGAAAATAATCATAAAAACACATTCAATGCCTTTTTCGCTTGCTCCTGGAAATGTAAAGGGTGTCCAGCGGAAAATGTTCAAGTTTAAATTGTCATTGCTCGTAAACTAAAAGGGTCAGGTGAGTGAGAGGGGTATTGTTCGACGCGCGTAATTTGCGGATTTTCCAGTCTGGTAATTTGGTCGGGGGAGCACCGCGCGTGAACCAATATTTAAAGTGCAGTGATTCATTGGTTCGCGCATTTTGTACTCCCTTCAATATTCGACGAGTAAGTGATGGGCCGAGTACGCAACTTATCTGGTCGTGGGTTCTAAAGTTTAGACAACCTCCTGATCGACGAGTTTTTGGTACCGCAATTGCAGCTTCTTACCCGGGTTCAACAACAGAACACAATGCCAGCAAGATGGGGCCACTCCACAATTCAATGGAGAAGCTGAGGGTCATTTTTTCAATAAATTAATCAGCAAGTTCGGAAACATATCCTGGGTACCTCGGTCACCGGATCTTAAGGGGATACCTTAAGTCGAGGGTTTACAGCAACAATACCCCAACAATTCAGGCCCTACAAAAAAAAAAAACCAACGTGAAGTTGGTGAATTTCGAGTGCTATTTTTAGTGAGAAAAAACTATCACGCAAACCAAACAAAAGCTTGACAAATGTTATGGGGACTCTTCACCATCGATTGGAACCATTCACCACGGGTTTACTCAATTTCGGTGCGGTCGTTCAAGCACAAGTGACGCCGAACATTCTGGTCGCCCAAGTGAGCTCACCACACCAGAAATGGTCGACAAAATCCATGGTTTGATAATGGACGATCGGCGAGTGAAAGCGCGCGAGCTTGAAGAGGCCACAGGCTTATCACACTGCTCAGTGATTTCGATTTTACATAAATATTTGGACATGAAAAAACTTTCCGCAAGATGGTTGCCGCGTTTGCTCACAATCGAGAACAAACGCATTCGTTTGACAACTTCAAAGGTGTGTTTGGCGATGTTCCAGAAAAATTTGGATGAGTTTTTGCACCGTTTTGTAACCGTGGATGAAACCTGGATTCACCACAACACACCAGAAACCAAGGAACAGTCAAAACAATGGACTTCTCCTGGTGAATCGAAGCCGTAGAAGGCCAAGGCGGGTTTGTCAGCAAACAAGGTCATGGCGACTTTTTTTTGGGATGCGCGCGGTTTTATTCACATTGATTACCTTGAAAAGGGTAAAACGATCACCGGCGCATATTACGTAGAGCTGCTGGATCGATTCCAAGCCGATTTGAAGCAAAAACGGCCGCATTTGGCGAAGAAAAATGTTCTTTTTCACCAGTACAACGCACCGGCGCACAAGACGGCAGTCGCAATGGCAAAATTGCTTTAGTTAGGCTACGAACTCCTCCTCAGATTTAGCCCCTGCGACTATTTCTTGTTTCCAAACATGAAGAAATGGCTCGGAGGTAAGAGATTTGGGTCGAATGAAGAGGTCACCGCTGAAACAAACGCTTATTTTGAGGGGCTCGAGAAATCGTATTATTTGGAGGGCATCAACAAATTGGAGAAACGTTGGATGAAGTGTATAAAGCTAAAAGGAGACTATGTTGTTGTAAAATGTTTTTATCCCTTTCCCTCCACGGGCTCACAATTGTGAGCTTTGGTTTCATTTTTTAATTTAAGGCCCTTTTTGGTATTGGCAGACCCCTGAAGCTCACAAATGTGACTGTCCTTTTCTCAGGACATCGTTGAAAAAAAATTTAAATTTCATATATTTTTGTGCTTTTGAATTACTAAAGAATAAGAAAACCAAATTTATAAAAAAAAAATTATTTTTAACAACTCAGGAGGGAAAGGGCTAAACCGAAAACAGTGTTCCTTATATAATTTTTTAGGGACTTATTGACCCACCCTCATATGAGAATTTCCGCTAAACACCCTTTTTTTAGTGGCGGTCATTACTATAGAATTCTGTATATACAAGGGATTAAGTAAAAAAAAAATAAAAATAACCAAACTCACCTTTGCACAATACCAATCGGACACGGTTTTGTCTTTATTTAGTGGCTCCTTCGAGTAGCTGTAGTGAATGACTGCACGATGATGGTCTTGCAGAATCAATATGCCCTAGAATAATATGGAAAAATCACAATGTCAGTAATCGTTCTATTAAAAGTTTCCTGACTACACAGTCACCGCCGTTAAATACTGATTCTATTCTCATTGTATCATTCCAAATATAGGTTTAAAGCAGCTCGTTCAACAAGCATTGTTGATATTTCATATAATATACAGCTTTTTTTTTCAAATAATCTGGTTTAGCAGTTGCTTTTCAAATACATTTACATAGTGTTTTCTTATTGCGAGTTCTTCGATATACTATTCTTTATAAACTTTTTCAATTTAAAATAGTGAATTTCCAATTGATCATTTTTTGAAATTAAAATTTATATTTTTTTATCCCTGATTTTTTTTTTTTAATTTTTTAAATTGTGTACTAAATTTTAAATATAATTTAATTTTTTTTTTTTTTTTTTTTGTACTATGTATATTAATAAGCAAATAATATTTGTGAACAAATAAAGAAAATAATATCTTTTACAACTGCACCAGATTCAAGTGATACCTGCTTCATATCCATCCAGCGTACGGCTTCTTCAACGGTACTAAACTCGACGAAAGCAAAACCTCGAGATGCACCTAAATTTTAGATAGAAGCAAACACAAAATTTTTGTAAATTTTATTTAAAACAAAAAGGGTTGATTTTTTTTTTTTTTTGATTTGTGATTTTTGATGGCAAATTGTCTTTTCACTTTTCACTAAGAAACAGATTTGTTCAATTGAGAGAATTAACAAACAATAAAGGTTGATATGGCGTGTATAGTTGCCTGGTGCAATATTTGAATCGCAATGGGGATGCGTTTATAAACGGTTTGCAATTGCACTGCTATATTCAATGCCCGGCATTTGCATACGGTTTACACACAGAATTGCTATTGCACAATCGACAGACGGTCATACTTACGTACATTGGATAAGATTTGAGTTTTCAATTTTATGCATTTCATTTTCAAGGACTAAATTTGGGGGATGGGATATTTTATAGGGATTTAAACTTAGATTTATATTTAGTCTGATTATGCCTACCTGTTTTTCTTTTGCGTATGAGACGAATTGAAATCGCACATAAACCGCACTGCATAAGATCGCTGCTTATCTGAAATGGGACAGAATTAGAGGTAAGTCGAACGAGCATTTAATTCTTTTTGTATTTTGTTATTTTGTTGTATTTTAAATCTTAAGTTGTGATCTTATAAATGGTGTCCCAAAATTCACGCAAGATTTGAATTTTGCGCAATTTTTGCGGTAAAGTGTTACCAACAAAAAAAAAAAAAAGATAACGTGACAGCTGAGTTATTAAAAATGGAGTACTACATGAAAGAATAACGCATTTTCATTGTTGAGCAATATTTTAAAAATAATGAAGGTTTAGGAGCTACAGTTCTCAATTCTCGTACAAAATATGGTCGGAATAGTGATGAATAGTGATGAACTTCATCAACTGTGAGGAGATTAATTCAAAAATTCAAGGAGACTGGATCAATTTCTGATCTTAGACATTCTGGCCGTCTTTCAACACAAAACATCAAAGCAGTTCGTGAGAGTGTTGTTGAACGTCCAGGAACATCAATTCGGTACCATGGTCGAGGATTGGACATTTCGAGAAGCTCTCTATAGCGTGTTCTTTCGAAAGATTTGCGTATTCATGCATACAAAGTGCAATTGACTCAAAAACTGAAGCCTACTGAGCACAAACAGCGAAGAGAGTTCGTTGAATGGATTATGGAACAATAACAAGTGCATGCTGATTTTTCAAACAAAATCATCTTCAGCGATGAGGCTCATGTTTATCTTGATGGCTTTGTTAATCGTCAAAATTGTCGAATTTGGGGTTCAGAAAATCCACGAGTGATTGTTGAGAAACAAATGCATCCACAACGTGTCACTGTTTGGTGCGGACGCTGGGCTGGAGGCATCATCGGACCATTCTTCTTTGAAACTGCGGCTGATTAGGTAATAACAGTTAATAGTGCTTTCTATCGCGACGTGATAATTTTTGAGCCTAAATAGCAAGATGTGGATGTGGACAACATATGGTTTCAACAAGATGGTGCCACATGCCATACAGTCCGAGAAACAATTCAATTACTGCATGAGTCATTCGTCGTGTAATTTTATGCGATTTAACGCCGTTGTACTTTTTTCTTTGGGTTTGAAGTCTAAGGTTTATGTCAACAACCCCACGACTACCCACGTCTTGAAGGAGCAACGAAATTCAACCACATTTATGCAAAGCGGTCATGGAAAATTTCGACAAAAGAGTGCGCATGTGCCAGCAAAGCCGTGAATGTCATTTACCCGTTATGCTATTCCATACATAACCCTATACTGTATACTTTATGAGTCAATAAAACATTTACATCTCTTAATTAAAAACCTATGTTTTCTTTCAAAATTACTTCTTGCTGGAATTTTGGGACACTTTTACGAGGGGGACTAACAAAAGTTCGCTAAATAGTAGATTGAAAAAGAAACAATTTGGACTTCCTTAATTTCCCGACATAATTTTACACTTATTTCAATACATTGCTTAAGTCAACAGACTCCTCTTGCTTTTGCAGCTTTCCAATTTCAACATTGATCGACTCTTGAAGACTATTTCCCTTTTTCTATTTTTGGGATTAAGGTACTGAGTGAATTTCATTGATACCCAATGAACTGATTGAAGCGGTAAGAGAGAGTGTTGCCGAGAATCCACACGTGTCGTATCGTCACCACGCTTAGCATTTTAGCGCCAGTGGAACCATTTTGAAGGATGATTTGCATTTGTTTCCGTATAAGAGGCAATTGACTCAAAGAATATTGCCGACAGACCGACCACGTCGCTAGGAATATGGCCAAACAGTCGTTCGAATGGTTGACACTGAACCTAATTTTTGGAAGCAAATTTTGATGACCGACGAGGCCCATTTCGCACTTTCTGGCGCCGTTAACAAGAAAAATTGCCGCATTTGGGGAACGGAAAATCCACACGAGATCCATGAAACACCATTGCATGACCAAAAAGTGACTGTTTGGGCAGGCGTTTGCGCCAAAACCATCATTGGGCTAACAGTCGATGGGAATCGATATCGGTGGATATTGGCTCATTATGTCTGCCCACAAATGTATGAAAAAGGTCTGGACGGTTACTGGTCTCAACAAGACGGTGCGCCATGCCACACTGCAAATCAAACAATGCAGTTTCTGCTGTCGTGGACATGGGCTGTCCAAAAATGGAGAAATTGACTGGCCACCCAGATCTCCAGATTTGACCCCCCCGATTTTCTTTTTGTGGGTTTATTTGAAAAGCAAAGTGTACGCCAGCAAGCCTTAGACCATTGACAAGCTCAAGGCAAACATTCGTGTCGAAATCATCGCTATACCGTCCGAGATGCTCGAAAAAGTGATGGAAAACGCAACAAAAAGGGCACATTTTGCTTTGCCCAATAGAGCCGGCCACTTGAATGATGTTGTATTCAAAAAATAGTCCAAATAAATTGTAAAGGACTAAATTAAATAAAAATACCTCATATATGGAAATCGGTTTTTTTCTTTTTTAAGTTATTCAATATTCACATACCGACATAAAAGATGACGCACCCTGTACATACAGCCATGGCCATATAAATAGCACAAATTAACTCGTAATAGAAATATCCGTATACTTTAAATTGTACTTGTACTATAGTAAAAAGGTTTTATTCATTTGAAATCTTAAGTAAAACAGAAATAAAATTTACTTCAGTAAAAGGATATGTTCAAATTCAGCGAATGTTTGAGGGAAAAAACTTAGGGAATATGAAATTTCTTCTGGACACATAAATAGCACAGATACATTTTCAAGTAAATAATTAATAAAAAATGAACACATGGTTCAGTATATCTTTTGATTTTGATATTACCTTATCAGTACTTCGTACTATAGCCTGAATTTTGAATTACCGCCAGACACCGCCTTTCCATACTCTCTACAAGCTTCTGGCATCTACTCTTCGGAATGGAATACCAAGCTTCTTTTATTCCCTCCCATAACTCATCATTGTTCTTGTAATTTTGTTGCCCAATTTTAAACTTTACATCATGCCATAAATTCTCAATGGGGTTAAGATCGGGACTTTGAGCTGGCCAGTCAAGAACATCAATACTTTCCCGCAAAAACCAATCTTTCACCACTTTAGCTGAGTGCTTTGGGTCATTGTCATGAATGAAGGTCCAATTTACTGGTAAAGACTCGAAAGCGTAGGGCTGCATTGCAGTTTTCAGTATATCTAAATACTGGAATTTGTCCATTTTGCCATTGATCCTTACAATAGGTCCAACTCCATGACAGGAAAATACACCCCAGACCATGACATTACCCCCACCATGCTTAATCGTTTTTGGATGCACAAATGTTTTTCCGTCTGGCCCAATTCTATTCACCTTTGTCTCATCAATCCATAGTACCCTTTTCCAAAATTGCAGGTTCTTATTTTGATGAGTTCTTGCAAATAATAAACGATTTTTTATATTTTTTTTTTTTTTATTGAAAAAAGTGGTTTCTTCCTGGAGATGCATCCAAATAGGCCAGCTTCATTTAATCTCCTTCTAATCGAACGACTTGAGATATTTAAGTCAAATTACTCCCGGATTTCATTGCATATCTCGCGAGATGACTTAAAAGGCTCCTTTTTGCTCTTCCGTATTATGGTTCTATCCATCAGAAAAGTTGTTTTTCTTGGTCTTGGACGGCGATTTTTGTTACGGGTTAAGAGCATCTGACCTTTTTCGGCTATTTCAGATGGTTTTTTGCCGTCTTGATGAAGAGCATAAATTGAGCTCCTTTTTTCGGAAGTGCAGTGCTTACCTCTACCCATTGTAATGCAAAATGAATATTATAAGAGATATTCCAATTACCACGATTTGTGCTATTTTTGTGTCCAGCCACAAAGACTACTTCAAAGAATGAAGCAACAGATTTGACATATGAACTCATTGATAACGGTAAAAAAATTTCTTCATAATCTACTGGAACATAGAGGGAAGCAGTAGCATGCATACAAGTTTGCCTTACATCGTTTAAAATAAAAGGAGTACAGTACGGTACAGTTAAAATGTAAGGTATACATTTTGTTTCGCCTTGTGCTATTTATGTGGCCATAGCTGTATATCAAATATCAACTGTTTATCTTTGACAGAACCAGAGTCTGTTGGCTTAATGCTCAGAGGAGAAATTGGAATTTTCATTCTAACCCCGAAAGAACAGTGTTTTACTACGAATATTTTTTGAAACCGTCCAAAAAAATTACGAAAAATCGGTGCCTCGCTGGCTATTTGTCGCAGAAATCATGGACTTTATTTCCTCTCTTTCATTCAAAATATTAAACTTTCTAAAAATGCGTGCGCGTCATTAGAAATCATCACGTGGGTCACTGCGTGACCCGCTGATTCTAACCTTTCAAACCAAATAACCCCATATTATATGTACATATATACTTACATCTGCTTCGGTAATATGTTGTGCAAGTCCCCGCACAATGATTGTGTTATTCGGAGACTGATTTTGGTAGTCATATTCATGAGACATTCCATCGCCGTCATAGCCATCACTATTATCATCACGTTCTGCCGAGTGGTAGCGTTTTGCATGACGGTGTCTGTGATCACTAAAGAATAAAATAACAACTCACCACCAAGAGCCAATTAAAAACCTCGTAATCACTTACCGCCTATCACGGTCACCACCTCTATCTCGTTCTCGATCGTAATCGCGAACCTTGTGTCTTTCATCTGGATGCCTATCATTATCATCGCCATTGCGATGTCCACGGAATTCCTTTTCTCTCAGTTCTTCATATCTTTGCTCCTCCTGGAATCTCTCTTCCATATAGCGAGCATCATTAGCATCAATGCGTTCGATGCGGCCAATACCACCGCCTCCATGATGCATTGGCCTATCATCCTGATGATAGTCCTCGTATATCAGCTCACGATACAAATCTTGTTCCGGACTACGCCGGCAATAACGTTCCCGGCTACGAGAACGTGGCGAACGAGTTCTTCGCCTGCGTTCATGTTCTCTGCTGCGATTTCTAGTCGATTACATAAAAAAAGAAAATGTGTTACACTCTCGAGATCCACTTTTTCCTTCCCAATTCAATCAGAACTCTACCTTGATCTTGAACGTGACCTGCTATAACGCCTATGATCCCTGCGTCCTCTGTGACGACGTGGTGAATCAATACTCCTGGATCCTAATGAAATAAGAAATTTATTTTATTTAACATCAACCTTTGCACAAAGTAATTTAATTTTAAAGAAAAATTTTTCTTTTCTCGTGAAACAAAGATGGCGAACGTACGTCGATCCATCTCCATAAACTTGTTAAAGTTGGAATGCAGTTTAAGGCCGTCTATTGTTGCTTGCGATGTAATTTCAGCAGCCAACTTCTCTAAATTAAGAATAAATGCAAATAGTTTTTAATTTTAATTGATATTCGATGCACTTTTGCACGACAGGAAGAAAAATCAATACAAGTTTCGACAAAGAACAACGCGTCATGAAAATTTTTCGTCGGCACTATTCGAAAAATTTTGAGTGACAAATGGAATGGCCTTCCGAATGTGAGCATTCCAGTCCTGTTCAGATAGTTGCCATACACTGAATTATAGGACAAATGACTGCGTCCAGTCGAAGTAGTTCGTCGACGATGTTTTTATTTCTGTACTTGAAGGTAGGAAGTAAAAAATGTCATGCGAAACGTATGAACTCTTTTCGAATGTATAAATTTTAAATAAATTAATGCCAGCAATTAAACAAAAATATTCACAAAATCTAGTGGAGAGATGAAATTTTAGTTTAACTTTTAGGGACAATAGAAATATAAATACATATGTATATATAGATACAGTGCTGTGTAAAACATTTGCAACCAGAAAGGTATAACACTTTTAAATGTTTTTAAAGCAGCAAAAAAAGTATCATAATTTATTTAAAAAATGTGAAAAATTAATTTAATAAAAATATACACTCAAAATAAATCAAATAGTATCATTTCTTGTCGTGCAAAACATTTGCAACTGCTATAACATATACGCAAAACTATAAAAAAAATCTTAATATTTTATGGCATAATCCTTATTTTTAAGGACAGCGCACATATTTTGGACATGCACGCAATTAAATTATCAATAAAAGTTTTTATAATGTCTTCCCATTGTTTTTCTACTTCACAGAAGAGATCTTCTTTCTTTTTGAAAATGTTGTTCCCAATACTTCTTTTAACTATCTCCTATAAGTTTTCGATTGGGTTCAGATCCGGTTGTGGCGGCCATTAGAATGTGTTGATATTTTGCTGCGCAGGTCAAGCTTTTATCAGCTTAGACATATGCTTGGGGTCATTGTCATTCTGGAACCACCAAACAAGTGGTGTTTTTTAATTTATTTGTAGCCTTCGGACACCATTATTCCCTCCACTCGTCGAATCGGACCGGTACCTTGTCCTGAGAAACACCAATAGACCATAACGCTACCACCACCGTGTTTTACTGAACCTTTGCTGTATTTTGCGTTTAGTCGCTCGCTTTGGGTCTCCTGACGCGTTGTCTCCCATCAAACCCATGCAGGTTGAACTTAGACTCATCAGAAAATAAGACGGTTTTCTATTGCTGTAGACTAATGTCAAATGAGTCTGAAAATAATTCAAGCTGGCTTTTAAGTTTATTTTTAGAAATGAATGGTTTTTTTTTGCTGATTTATAGCTTCGCAATCCGACCTCTAAAATCATTGGTCTTATTGTTAATGAGTCAAGGCTTCAGGATTATTCCGTACAAAACTTAATATTTTTTTGATCATCTTTGTATGCTGTTTTACGTGGTCTTCATCCTTTATGGCACAAGCGCACACATCCACTCTGGATAATGTGGCAAACTGTTGACTTGTGGATTGCATATTTTGACGAAATTTGATTTTGAGTAATACC
Source organism: Pocota personata (assembly GCA_963082735.1). Taxonomy (NCBI): domain Eukaryota; kingdom Metazoa; phylum Arthropoda; class Insecta; order Diptera; family Syrphidae; genus Pocota; species Pocota personata. Next base: position 74,329,944 of record OY720432.1, on the reverse strand, counting down.
GTTATTGTAATCACTCAAAATTGGTGATCTTATTTCAGAGAAATATTTGTTTCCACCCAATTTGTTAAAAAAAAAATACCAATCTCGCTTTACTAGGATCTGGAGCCTGTATATTTGCCCAACTTAAAGACTAAATAAATTTTGATAAATTTTTTTTAAAAATATTTCTGCTCATTGCTAGATCGACCTCATTACAAACAGAATTATATAGATCATAATTTGCCCGATGATTGGGAACATAAAATATATTGTACCTGTTTCTTAAGTGTGCCCACTGTGTAGTGGGTAGTGTGTTCGCTTGTGACCCGAACTGTGCAGGAACGAGCCCGGACGGGGAACAGCAACCACAGCCACCCGAGCATAAAAGAGAAACGAATAAAATCCAAGTTTCTCCAACAACTGCACCAAAAGGAGTTCCGCCTGGTAGTACAATGGACTTCGGTTGAATCTGAGTGCTCCGGGATTTGGAAATTCCCTTTAAAAAAAACTGTTTCTTATGTTTCTTTCTGGAATATACAAAGAAACCAGCGCAAGTAACTCGGGTGATTTAATGGTACCACTTAACATATGATTTATAAAAATAACGCATCGAGTTTGTCTACGGCTTTATAGGGTTTTTAAATCTATTAGCGCACATCTTGAAAAATAGTAATACATTTCACAACACGCGTGGAAACTAGAACGGGAAACTCGTGGTTGACCATCCATGCTAATTCGTTCAGCTAGAATGAGATCATTATTTTCTCTCAATCAAAATTGTGCTTCCTGCATAAAGATCGACGTCCAAATTCTTTGCAACTTGTAATGCTTTCCCTTACTGTCAGCAGACTTTTCGATATGTTTCATCCTTTTTTAAATGCGGAACTTGTTCGCTTCATCAATTAATCCACCATACAAAAAAAACCCGCAGAAGTTCGGCGCTGAACACACCGCAATAAGTGATGCAAAACCATTTTTCTTTGTTCCTTTGATTGATGACAGCTTAACAAGTGACAGCCAGATGATTCATATTTGTTTTATTTTGTGTCATCATATATTTCCGTAAAAAAGAAACCAATCAGTTTCTGGAAAAAGTTCTACCGAAGAAAAAGTGCTCTAAGTGCGTAAATATTCGCCGACGTAAGTTGAAAAATTAAAATCCCATTTCAACTCCATTAAATTCTTTCTTTTGTCGCGACTTTTTATTTTCTAATGACGTTCTTTGTTTTTCAATCTGCTTAGTGGGCGTTTTAAAACATATTGCTGCTGTTCTTTAGAGGTAATCGTCGAGTTTACAATTTTTTTTTTTTTTGAACGTTAGAAGCTAAAGCTGGAATATCATTAACAGATGGATGGGCGTAGTGTGAGTAGTGATGGTGGGGGCGATAATGAAACGTCGCCGATAGCTTCAGCCCGTACGAGTATGTTTCAAACTTTTGGATCTCTATTTGGTAATGGAGGCAACAGTGCTGCCGTTCGCCGACCAGCTACCCCACAATCTGGAGATGGCTATGTGGAATTTGGTATGACCGATCCGGAAAGAAGTGGACGTACGCTGGGGACATTTGCGGGAGTCTTCTCACCTGTAGCGCTCTCTATGTTTAGTGCATTGGTGTTTATTCGTGTTGGTAAGTGAACCAAAGAAAGGCATATTGTATTCATTTTACATCTCACCAAGCAAATCTATTTTGAATGATTGCGAAAGATTTGTACATACATACGTATGTGGTTATGACCAATGGTTCCTTAGTTGTTTTATTTGTTCTCCCACGAAAGCATTATACCTGCTCTACAATGAAATTTCATTACGATTTGAACATTAAAAAAAAAAAAAAAAACTCGTAAAATAGGTGGATCGTAAACTCGATTAGAGTTGATGCACTCTTTTGTTTGATAATCATTTAGCTGGCGACAGTGCAATCTGCGACTAGATCTTATTATCTCAAATATTTCAAGCTGTATCAAGCTTCTAGTAAAATAAGATCAATCTGGATTCCACTGGTCTTCAATTGTAGTGGTCTATCTGGTTTTGAAAAATTATGTCACTATTGTCGACGTAGAAAATCGGTTTTTATCCCCCATCCCACTAGGACTAGGGTATAATAATTTAATTTATTTGTTTGTATTATATAAATTATTATTATTAATAGAGAACAAAATTCATAGCACTAGCTACCAGGGCTTTCGGTTATATTTTGAACTATGTGGCTTATAATTTTAGTTTGTTTTCTATCGACACGAATGTGGAATGATCTACCAAGCTCTGTATTTCCCCATCACTATAACCTTCAAACATTTAAAGCCAACGTGCACAGGCTTCTCCTCTGATCCTCTTCCCCTTTTTCCTAAAAGCCCGTGCCCTGTATCGGTATAAGGGTATTTATACTCCTTTTGGCGCGCGCAAATTATAAAAAAAAAATACCTGTAGTGGAAGAAGATTATACGTGGGGACTAACAAAGGTTCGCTTAGTTGATTAATTTTTTTTTTTAATTTTTCCACATAATTCCCATTTATTTCAATACATTTCTTCAGCCTAGATCCATGTTTCAAAATCCTCTTTTTGGAGCTTTTCGATTTCGACATTGACTGGATCCATAATCTCCTCATTAGATGTGAAGATTTTTCCCCTCAAATCTTTTTTTATTTTCGGAAACAGCCAAAAGTCACACGGCTGGGCGACTTTCATTGATGCCCGAGAGCGCAAGAAAGTTGTTGGTTTTTTCAGCAGTGTGCGCAGGCGCATTGTCGTGGTTCAAAAAGTAGCGTCGCAGCTCCTCTTTTTGTCGGTGTCCTAGTAAATTTTGGAAAACTTGTGGTAAGCAAGTTTCAGTATACCAATTAGCAGTGACTGCCTAACCAGTTTTAAGCGGGATGACGGCGACCATTTTCGCCCTGGTGAAGTACATCGACATCATAACTTTTGTCGTTGACTTTTGTTGTTTGGCCTTTACTGGAGGATTTGCACCTTCTGGTCTCCATACCATGGACCGCTGTTTGATTTCCGGATCGTACTTGTAAAACCACGATTCATCTTTTAAGTTTATTTAAACCATGATGTACATTATAACGTTTCAGTGGATAAATAAACAGAAAAAAAAAAAAAAAAAAAAACCACGATTCATCACCTGTAACGATCTTATTTAAGCAGCTTGACTACCCATTTTCACACTTATCCAGGAAATATTGAGCAAAACGAACACGAGTGTCTTTTTGCTCTCCTTTCAAAATTTTCGGAAGCCATCGAGCTGACTTCTTCGAATATTCGAGGTGATAATTTCAAATTCGTGACACAGCCATGGCATTCAAGCCCAGTTTATCCGCTATCATCTTCTGTGTCATCCTGGCATCTTCGTCAATTTTAGCCTTCACCAGGGCCACATTTGTATCGTTGGTCAAGAATTTGGGCAGATCTCCACGAGATTCGTCTTCAACAGAAAAATGGCCAGTCTGGAATCTTCGAAACCACTTTGAAATAGTAGCAAGAGATGGTACATTTATTCCGTATCCATTTTGGCATTCGTGCAGAATTTTGACTGGCGTGAGTTGACGTCGAAATCCGAAGAGAATGGCAAAACGAATTTCTTCCTGTGTTGGCGGTGGAACTTCAACCGAACTTACGTCACTAAATTTTTCTCTTTCTCGTTTCCATTTCTACCTATTGTTCTGAAATTTGAAAATAAATATTGTTAGATTATAAGCTACAGAAATGGGTCTTTTTTTGTTTTCAAAAACTACTAAATTGAGACCAACTAAGCGAACTTTTGTTAGACCCTTTGTTAGTACGTGTCTACTGCGAAGCTCGAGCCGGTTCGAGACCTTCGCAAGCCGGTTCGAGTTCTTCTCCCACCCACCTTCTGAAATACCACCTTAATTTATTCAACATTTTTCATTGCATCCCAATTCTCATTAAGAACTTACTTCTAATTAGTTAATTCTTTGCAGGTTTTATTGTTGGCAATGCAGGACTCTATGTCACGCTCTTGCAATTTGTTATTGCATATTTAATTCTGCTCTTTACGGTTGCATCAGTTTGTGCAATTTCAACAAATGGAGCTGTTGAAGGTGGCGGGGTATACTGTAAGTAACTTTACAAAAAACATTTTTTTTTTTTTTTTTTTGTTTAGGAACATCTCTCTTTCAGTTATGATAAGTCGAACACTTGGCCTAGAATTTGGTGGTTCTATTGGTACGCTGTTTTTCATGGCCAATGTTGTCGGTTGTGCAATGGCTATATCTGGATGTACTGAAGGTATAATGGAAAACTTTGGACCAGGAGGTTACTTTTCCAAAGAAGGATTGCTGAACGATGGACAGTGGTGGAGATTCTTTTATTGCACCATAATCAATACGTGCATGTTGCTAGTATGCCTAATTGGAGCCGCAATGTTTGCCAAAACATCCGTCATGATTCTGGGAATTGTTACAATTTGCTTGTTCTCAACATATATTAGTTTTCTAACTAAAGGACCGACTTCGGTGAGTATATGCGAACTTGCTGGCTTTCTTTTGTCTATAACTAGTGTTAGATTAAATTATTTGACATTCTTATCGGTTTTGGGTGCGTTATTTTGTAAGAGAGTAGATAGTGACAAATTCACCGAAAATTCATATAAAGCCTAGTTGCGGATTGATGGGTATTTAATTTCGATTTTTGTGTGTATTTTTTCATTTTTGTTATCTTAAACAGATATGTACATAGATACTTTATTGAATAATAACGAGTGGATAGGGGAAATAATGCAAAGTTATTTATAAATGCTGATTAATATGTGATTCAAATTATTACGAATGGTACTCTGTTTGATAATAGATATTTATATCAGTTTTTGATTTTTTTTTTAAATACATACATACGAGTAGACTGCTTTCATTAGCTATGGGATCATATCAGAAATGATTCAAATGATTTGCATCATACTTAAGATCAGAGAGAGAGGAAATGGTATGCAGAAGAAATAGATGTTGAATGATGCAGATTAAGGAAGTACATAAAGTTTAAAGTCTAAAGTAAAATTTGACACTGAAGTCAAATAATTGTATGTGTGTGCAGTCAACAATTGCTTAACCGGGATGCTTGTAACCGACATCATCATGGGCAATCAAAACTCGCGATTGAAAGAATATTAGCACTATATAGGTACAAAATTATTTATTATTTCCATAATCTTAAAAAAAAAAGGTCGAGTGCAGTCGAACTATTTTGATACATGTGAGTAGTTTGTAACATAGAAAAATGATAACAATGGAGTCCCAAAAGCACATAACAGGTGGGCCATCTGCTGGTGTCTTTTTAAAGTGCATATTATTTTGACACTGACAGCTCTTTGGCGCTCAAAAAATTGACAGAAACAGTATCATCTCTCCGCGCTATGAAATGAATCGATTTACTCTTGAACAATGTTGCGAAATATTGAGAACTTATTTCCAAATTGACTGCACAGTGTGGCCGAAACAGTGCTAATTTTGAAAAGAAATTTCGGTCGTTCGTGAGGTTGGCATACAAGTTAACTTCGTGTTCGTCCTGTGCGCTCAGCTGAATGGCGGAATTATTGGTCCATTGGCCCATTTTTTTTCGAAGATGAAGATGACAACAGCTCTACAGAAGCATGATAAACGATTTGTTTGGAAACTATTGGCGATCTCTGGTTGCAGCAAAACGGTGCTACGTGCCATACAAGCCGTCCACCAACGGATCTTTTGCGCACTAAGTACAATAATCGTGTAATCAGCCGTTTTGGTGATGTTTCTTTGACGCCGTTGGAAATTTGTTGTGGGGGGTGCCGTTAAAGATCGATGGTATGCTGACAATCCAGAAACGATTCAGGCACCTAAGCACATTATTAATCGAGCTATTTGTGAAACAGAAACCCGAACCATCGAAAATATACTACAAAATTGGGTTGACAGGATGGGCCACTGCCAAATTATTTTCCATAAATGGACTTTTTTTCATACCAATTTTAAAAAGTAACCAACAGATGGCCCACCCTTTATATTTCTTATCAGCATCGAAAGTTACTCGTATGTCGGTCTAGCCATGACCGTCCATCAGTTTACGTATATAAGTGCTTTCGTGACATCCCACAAAATGTTCGCCATGACGAGCGAGAATACGTCCTTTATCTACTTCAAACAAAACCATCGTAAAATTCCTTAACTTTTCACAATACACTTTGTCGCGGTCTAGAGCACTAATGCGTTATCGACTTGTGTTTTTTTTTTTTCTTTTATACGTCAAAAAAAAGAAGCATATCACAGAAAAATTAAAAATATGAGAGGGACGCACCCGGAAGTCATGAAATCATATTTATGTTGACTTGCAACTTGACAGGTGGCTATAAATTTCACCCAAAACATTTAAATGAATCTTCATTCAGTTAAAAACAAAAACAAAATGAGTATCAATCGGGAAACGATGAATCTGGGAGTCTCATTGGGTTAGATGCTTCCCCGTTTAGTCTTCTTGAAAGTCTGGTAGTTTCTTCTCCATCAGCACTCCCCTAGAAATATTCGCTGCTTAAAAACATATTTAACAATCTTTTACCGGTAAATTTGCTTTTTTTGATACATTTAGTTGTGCTTTAGCGAAGTTAGTTGCGGTTCTAAAAAGCATGAATTTTTACTTTTCAGTTGGCAACATTTTGTTGCCATAGATCGCATTACATAAAATCATTACAGGTCGTGGGTATCGTTATCTGGATATTGTTTGTCATGACTCTCGTCTCGTAAAGCATAATAAAGCCCATGTGCTAGTGTAAACAATTTTTAAATCTGCCCACAAATACGCTCCGTTTAAAAAAAAAAATCAATATTTTTACTAGAACCTGCAAAAAATGTACTTAACAAATATATAGGTGTTGCCCTTCTCTACAATTTGTCCTTACATTGTACAGGGCCACTCCCGCATTTATTATTTACGGTGATGGTTAAGTCTTATTGTGAATACTTCACCAGAATTTGTGAAACCTTTGGCTACAATGGCAGCAGCCACGCCCTATTTCTTCTAAGGAAAATCGGCAAAATATTCTCTGAGTAGAAAGATATCATTGCATTTGAATCAAAGAGTTCACAACGCCACGTCTACTTCATTAAGGATGGGTTAGAAGATGATGGATATGCTATGGATATCTGTACCTAAGCAGCTAGACGGATTTTTTTTTAACTTTATACATATCTGTGGTCTTTTGTCGGCTTATGCCCAGGGGCGACAAATGAATGGTACTGTACTACGAGAATTGTAATAGAAGCCATGCTATAACATATTTTCAAAATTATGCTAAGTTCAGTTAAATTTTGCACGGAAACCAAGAACAACAATTAACTGGATATAAAGTTTCAGTAATTTTCTGAGTACATCACAGTTGAACTATCGAACAACTGATGGCGCAAGACGGTATTTCGCTCAGGAATGATGAAAGGCAAGTGGAAAGCGTTCGTTCATATCTTTAATTTTAGATTCAGTTTAATGTTATGCTATCATGACAAAGGAACTCTCGAGCGACATAAAAAGAAAGATTGTAAGACATACTTACTTAGGTCCTTTAACCCCTCGGGGGGCATAGAGCGTCAACCACGCCTGCGCGCCATCTTGTTCGTACTTCTGCAACGCGTTTGAGCTGCGCCATGTTTGCCTAGGGCGTCCCGCTATTCTGCCTGCTTGGGTGAGCGGATTCCACTGTATGGCGTATTTCGCAATGTAGTTGTCTTCGCGCCGTAGGGTGTGTCCAATCCATTGCCACTTTCTCCTTCGTATTGTAAGACATAGACTTTTATAAAACGTAAACGTTTTTGCAATGTTTTTCTTCTTTTTTTTTCTAGCAAATATCCCTTGGTATTTAGCAGATATGCACAAGATATTACTTGCAGATCCGACATTTTAAAATGTTGGGTTAAAAAGTCAACAAAAAAACAGCTGACTGTGGATGAAGAACTTCAGAAGAATGTCAAAAAAATTCTTTTTTTTTTAGTTGATCGAATCAATTTACGATAAAATCATAGCAAACTTTGACATTTCATACTCTTTGTGTTCTGTATACACTCAATCCCACATATATTTTCTATGCTCTTTTTTTCCCTTTCTATTTATTCGCTTTTTATAAAGGGTTATTCATTTCGAGGTTAGGATTTGACATAAATAGCAGTTCTGTAATGTCTGTGTACAAGTTGACGCCGATTTTCGGAACAAAATCTTCAGCGGTGAAGCCCATTTCTCACTCGGCGGCTGCGTAAACAAACAAAATTGCAGAATTTGGGGTTCTAAAAATCTAAATGTGATCGTTGAGAAGCCATTGCATCCACAGCGGGTGACAGTTTGGTGAGCACTGTGGACCGGCGGCGTAACCGGGCCGTATTTGTTTTGAAAACGACGAAGGCGCCATTGCTACTGTAAATTTTCTGCGCTATGGTCAAATGATAACCAACTTTTTTTGGTCTGAGATTGAAGACATTGATGTGAACGACATGTGGTTTCAACAGGACGAGGCTATGTGTCACACAAAAGGGACAAATTTGGCTCTATTGCACGAAAAGTTCTCCGGCTGTTTAATTGTTAGATTTGGCGACATCAATTGGCCACCCATCAAGATCGTGTGATCTGATGACGCCAGCACCATCTTGTTCAGAGTTCTGCATCGCGTTTGAGCTGCCTCCAACTCATTCCCAAAGAGCTTGATTCCTTCTCAACTGTTCTGCGCCACGTTTGCCTAGGTCGTCCCGCAGTTCTGTCCGCCTGGGTGAGCGGATTTCACTGCATGGCAATGGAGTTGTCTTCGCACTGCCACTTTCTCCTTCATATAATAATGTCTATAGGTTGTTCTTGGCCCATTCTCTGATAAAGTTGTTCGTTGGAGATACGATTGGCCCAACAAATCCTCAAAATGATTCTTAGACATCTATTTACGAAGGTCTTCAGCTGGCGTACGGTAGTGGTGCACCAATATACTCGTAGCAGTACTGATTCTACGTTGGATAGCGTTCCGAACTCAGCTTTTGCCTTCCCGAACGCGGTAAGTCGAAACTACATTTCCTAGATGTAGCAAGTTGTCCACTTTCTTGAATTTGAGCTAGAATTCAGTATTCAGTTCGAGCGAAGCTAAATTGAAACAGCTCTCACCTTTTGTGAGCCATACGGATGCTTAACGCTCGCTTAAATTTTAGTGCAGGATATAAATGTGGAATAACATTCATTTTCGAAGAATTGCTCATAAAATTCATAGCTAAAATCAACAAAACTGGAGCGCAACCAAATAATTTTTTTTACTACATTTAACCCTCAAGATAGTGAACTAAATTCTTCTTGGCGAAAATGTTTAACTTAATTTTAGGTTTGGAGGCAGCTTAGTTTTGGCCTGAACCGGATACTAGTCTTAATTTTTTTTTTTTTTTACTCATTTTTAAGGAGTAAATCATGTTTAAAGACGTCATTAAATCCAAACATAGATGAATTAAGCACAATTCTAAGTCATTCGTTTCAACTTGCATGCATGCATAATATTACCTCGCTTCTATAATCCTTTTACAACTAATATCTATATTTGGTTTCAGGTTCCTATTCCCGATGAAAATAAGTTGTTACCAAATACCACGCATAGTTTCAATTACACCGGCTTATCAGTAGAAACCTTAAAAGGCAATTTATACGAACAGTATGGACCAGATTACACGTCTAGTGGAAAAATGGTGAATTTCGCAGTAACTTTTGGTGTATTATTCGCTGGTGTTACGGGTATCATGGCTGGAGCTAATATGTCCGGCGAATTGAAAAGTCCTTCACGCAGTATTCCCGTGGGAACGCTATCTGCTGTAGCCTTCACCTTTGTTTGCTACATTATTCTTTCGTTCTTGATGGCATTTACCACTCCTCATAACTTGCTGTGCAACAACTATCTGTTCCTAATGCCAATCAATTTGTGGCCACCATTCACCGCCATTGGTATATTAACGGCAACATTTTCAACGGGTCTAAGCAATCAGATCGGTTCAAGTCGCATCTTGGAAGCTCTGGCCAAGGATCAAGTTTTCGGATCAGTTCTTAATTTTGTCATTCGTGGAACATGGAAGGGCAACCCAGTTGTAGCTGTTCTGACTAGCTGGACATTGGTCGAAGCGATTCTTCTTATTGGATCGCTAAATACTATCGCACAAATTAACTCTGTGCTATTCATGTTGTCATACTTGGCAACTAATTTGGCTTGTCTAGGCATTGAGCTAACCGGTGCTCCGAATTTCCGACCACTCTTCAAATACTTCACCTGGCATACTTGTTTAATCGGCTTACTTGGAACTTTGGTGATGATGTTCGTTATAAATCCAATCTATGCATCGTCCAGCATCATCTTGTGCTTGATTCTGGTTATTGCATTGCATATATTTTCACCAGCGTCCCAGGGCACGCAATGGGGATCAATATCGCAAGCTCTGATGTTCCATCAAGTGAGAAAATATCTATTAATGTTGGATCCACGTAAGGAGCACGTCAAGTTCTGGCGACCACAAATGCTACTATTGGTCTCTAGTCCGCGTTCATGTTGTCCACTTATTGATTTCGTCAACGACATGAAGAAAGGAGGTCTCTATGTGATTGGGCACGTAAAGGTAGGGGACTGTACCGCAACAACTGATCCAACAATTGAAGAAAATAAGTTATGGCTGTCATTGCTGGACCACATGAAGGTAAGTTAAGATATTTTATACATTTTATACACGAGTATGCCGCTATTAACAGTTTATTTTAGGTAAAAGCTTTTGCTGAAGTAACTCTTGCCAATTCAATCAGAGAAGGAGTTCAACATTTGATTCGACTGTCCGGCATTGGCGCCATGAAGCCTAATACTATTATCATGGGATTCTATGATTCGCAGATGCCAAAGGATTTCTTCCAAGTGTAAGTAGCATGCGGCAAGTCTTAGAAGCTTGTGAATGTAACAATTTTTTTGATTTCATATTACAGTGAAAATTCCTCTTACAAAACTAACGATTTCAACGAAGGTGAATACGAAGCGTTTCCCATACGGGAAAATGGTGAAGACAAGCATATAACTACTCAAGATTACGTGGCAATTATCTGTGATACTTTGAAAATGAAGAAAAACATTTGCTTGTGCCGGCACTTTTATCAGCTGGATAAGAATTTCATCTCAAAGTAAGGACACATTTTTCCTTTTCTTTTTTGGTAAGGTAAATAAGAACACTTTTTCTAAACACATAGGAGCAATCATATAAAATACATAGACGTCTGGCCAATAAATGTCTTTGATCCTAAGAGTGAGAATCCATTTGATGTTGTCTCGTTGTTTATGATGCAACTGGCATGTATCATAAATATGTTACCAAAATGGAAACGATTGACTCTTCGTGTCTTCCTTTGTGAAGCCAATGGAAGTCCTTCAAATATTAGGTAACATACAAGGTAATAGGCTTCAGTTATAGATTGTAAACTGTTTTTTGTTTTGCAGCACATTTGATACCCAAATTCCTCAAATGGACGTGTTTCCAAAAATGAAATTGGAACAATCGTTGAAAAATCTTCGAATTGTAGCTGACATACAAGAGGTTGGTGGTTATTTTTTATATCTTTTCTAAGACATTTTGTTCATTAGTTTAGCTCGGTTAGTGTTTCCTTCACTCTTGTTGGGATGTTCTATGAGTTTTTGACAAAATTCTCAGGCTTAACCTGTCTTAAATTCCTCATTAAGCATCTGATCATCTGCTAAGGTCATCAAAATCAGTTTCTACCTGAACACGACACCTTATGTGAGGTATTCCTTTAGGACACTGTCTATCTGAAGAATATCTGAAGACCGACAGTTTGTGTCCATACGTTATTCAAGTCACAGCTTATCTTTTCTTCTTCTTCTTTTCTTTACGGCGATATTATGATCCGGAGTAGAAGGATCATAAAATCGGGGTTTGCCGATCTTCTCCTCAGATATCCGTGAAAGAGTTTTCATTAAATTCTTCATAGTCTAAAGAAACACCGATTAGCAGAAGTACTGGTAACTCTCGGTTCGAACTATGCTGCACCAATATACATAACAGCACTGACTTCACGATTTGAGCACAACAGTCGCAGCTTGGTGTTTAAGCTGTTTATTCTGTTTCCAGATCTTGGACAACATACCGAACGCAGGCTATTGGATTGCTTACGTCCGATTCGGTACCACCGTCAATCGAGACAATACTTACAAGATACCGGAAATTTTGTACTCCTTCGACCTATTGTCCAGCAATGCTTGTGAGGGTGGTGTGTTGTCAGTAAGGCTGAGAACACACAAGGTTTGCCTCTGTCACCAGATGAGTGGATATTTTGTCCGAGTCCATAATTCTATGCAATAGGGGGCAAACAGCCTCAGCGTAGTCGAGATGTTTGAGATAGGTTGCAAGGCTTCATTGGGTTTCACCACTTCGCACCGACAAAGTACTCCGAAGAACCAGAAAGAGTAGTAGCGATAGTACAAAGTCTCCTGCGTAAGGCACCCCCATATGAACACTCTGTTCGAAAAGCAAGTGTGGCTGAGATAATCCACAAAGTCGAGAGTATTTTCTAGGTATTCCTTAATGCGTTCAAGAGCTATTTTAGCTATTATTTTGGCGATTGTAAAGAGCACATAGAAACCCTTCACACTCTATCATGTTACCTTTCCTTGGAAGTTTGACAATCATTCCTTTCCTCCATTCATCGGGGAAGGCCTCAATATCCCAATGCTTTTCTATGAATGGGTGCAGAAGGTCTGCCGATATTTTACAATTTTTTTTTTTCATTTCTCGACATTCTAGCTATCAGGTTTTGAATTGTTGCCTGTGGTATATTACTCCAGCAAACCAATAGTATATTCCACAACGCAGATTGATGATGGACATTGATCCCGGACCCTTCTATCCGGTTCCTCCCACAACAGCTCTATAGAATTTAAATCTGATGATTGAAGCGGCCATATCATAATTTGTAAGATTTCTTCATCTTCCCTCTGTTTCAGGTAGTCTTGACGTGTGTTTAGGATCGTTGTCCTGTTGAAATACGAATCCTTCGCCAATTAACCTTACTCCAGAGGTCACAGCGTTTTCAATATTGTTGTGTATGCCTCCTTATTAATTTTTTCACTTGAGCCAGATCTCCCACTCCATTTGAAGAGAAACATCCCCAGACCATAACATAATCGTCTTCATGCTTGACGGTAGGAACCACACAGTCTGGAGCATCTTTTGTTCATAAAACTCTGTTGAAATCTTTTTCCGTCCAGTCTTTATGCTTTGTGGCTCATTCTTACCTTTTCTGCTTGTTTTGTGGTCACATCAGGGGTTTTCGAACAGCAATTCGCCCAAATAGTCCAGCATGTTTTAATCTTCGTTTGACCATTGTCAATGAAAGCGGTTTATTCCGTGTTTCATTTATTTCAGCGCGTATTTCGGGTGCTGTTTTTCATCTACTTTGCTTGTTGTGACTATTAGCCGATCCTCGTGTTTAGTTGTAGCTCTAGGGCGGCCTGACCGTGGTCCAAGACTTCCGATTTGAGCGTGTCGTTCAAATGGTACGTTGATACCTTCAACTGCGAAGCATCTTCCCGCTGCGATTTGTCTTCTTCTTAAAGAATGATTACACATCGTTTCTCGATTGTGACGAATGTGACTTTTCCCATTTTTAACGAGGTGTTTACTCAAGACGTGATTAATCTCAAACAAATTCTTATGACTTGAAAGTGTGGCTTTTATGTAAAACCCTCGCAATCCAGGCCTCAAACTTTTGGCCTGCAGTGTACATTCGCCATATTTTTAGTTCGACTCATGATTGATAATAGGAATGGGTGGCGGCATTTTAAATGCTATTATCTTGTGATGTGCACGTGAAATATGACGATCAGGGCGATAATTTGTTCGTATCAAATACTTCAGTCTGAGCTTGATTTTCACCTTTTTTCCCTTAACTTTTACATTATTAAAAATTTGTTCTTACAGATCAGTGAATGGAGCAGAAATACTGATTTTATTCGTCACGCATCTATTCTGAAGCAGTTTACTCACTGCGCCGAATATGACAGTGAACCAATTACTGAAGAGAACCTGAACCGTTCTAAATTATACATGCAAAGGTAATTAAATAATAATCATTTCTGTTTGTTCACTGCTCTAATATTCCATATCACTTTAGAGCTAATCAAATAATTCGTGAACGATCAGACCAGACAGCAGTATCTTTCATCTACCTCGCAGCACCACCCAATACAGACGCCCCTCACTGGGAGGAGCGCAGTGAGCGTTATATGGAACTACTCACCGAACTGACAGCCGAACTTCCACCTACTATTTTAGTGCACGGTATTAGCACTGTAACATCAACTACACTCTAAAACAAATTACTCTTAAGATGATATCCATAGATTTAGGACAAATTACTATTAACATGCATTCAACGCTATGTGCGTGCAATTATTTTATTTTAACAATTTATTAAAGTTATGTTTTTTTTTATTAGAAAATTTATTTATTACTGGTTTCTTCCATAATCAAAAGTGATGTATTTAAGAAAGAAAAAGAGCAAAGCATAAGTATTTGCATTGGATACGATTCGATGCTTAGGGCTCGTTATTGAAAATTTATCAGAAACTAGTTGAAATTTTGTTTTTTTGTGCACTTTTTGCCTAATATATGCTCTCCGCGAATATTCAATTTTATTATTGTAAGTTGATCATGAACAAAAATATATGCATATATAGATCAAATATTATTGTGTAAAGTATTACGGCGCAAACAAAAAAAAAAAAAAAAAGAAGAAGGACACAGGAGGATGAGCGTTCATTATATTGTATACATATTTATATTATAGGCTGACAACAAAAAAAGTTGACTTAATTCTCTTATTATTATAACTATTTGTTTGTTGTTTATTTTTTTTTTTCTAATTTACATGACAACATGAATAAATGTATTATAAATTATATTTACTCTTTATCGAATCATTGTACTTTTTTGATGCAAAGAAATAAAAAATATTATTGTCATTCCATGCACACCAATATTTTAAGAACGATTTTTTTTTTACGTTGTCTTTTGCGTGCCCATTATTCGAAGAATAATAAGGCCCAATTCAAAAATACAGGGGTCGAATTACAACATTAGTTAATGAGTGAATGAAATCCATACGCTATCGAGTGATCGAGTAACTACATTGGGATGATCACATAAGAATAGTCACGTATCGAGTGCACTTTGAAAATTGTACTAGTACAATTCTACTACATTGAATTGAGATGGCTGACAAATGTTAAAACTATTTATTTTTGTGTGAGAAAAAGATTTATATTTATCGTCTTCAATTAAAAATTGAATATTTACTTTATTTTTCATCTTCTGATATCCTCTGAATCAGAAGATGAAAAATAATCGCTATGAGTGTATTGAACGAAGCCTTTTAAGAGATAAAAGCGATCCCTTCTCTTTACAAGACTCTGCGTACGTATACAAAACTATAATTTTCTGAAAATATCTTTCACAGCATACACTTTTGATTGCAGTTCTATTAAAACAATCAGGGCAAATAAGAATGCATTCTTATTTATAATGGAGAAGATAAATTTTAGAGGATACACCTCTATAAATAAAATTTGCCATAATTTCCTTTTGCAGACTCAACCTGAAATAAATTTCAAACAATAAATTTAAACAAACGCAAACATAATAAACAAAGATATTCTCACATATTTTCTCCCAAATGCACCTCAGCTTGTCAGCAGAAACCATATCGAATAAATAAATACACGATCACTGATGACAGAATTCCAAATTTCGATACTCGATTTCTTAAGCGGTCATGTCAAATCAACATTTATCAGTTACGTGTTGCTCGATAAATGATGCGGTAATTCGACCCCATTGTTGCGGCAACATAAAAACAACAGTTTGGCAGTACTGCTCAAATTAATTTTTGTTTTACAACACCAGCGCAACAGAAACTTAATACCATCTGAGTTTCAAACCACTAAACTAAATCTTTCGTTCTCTCTCTCTCTCTCTCTCTTCTTCACAACGCCCGTGTCCTGTAATAGTATAAGAGTTTTCATATCCTCTTTGGCGCGCGCAAATTATAAAAAAAAAATCAAACGTCAAAACAGAGCAATCTGCGCTACAGTATTTGTTACAGTTCGTTAGATATCATTATGTACATCCCTCCCAACCAACCATTCCTTGCATAAGATTTGAATAATATAGTGCAAGCAATCCACTCACCAATTTTATTACCCCTTAGGTACTCGCATTTGTAATTCCAAGGGGAAAGAATTAGAGAGTTTCATAACAAATTCTCATTTTTCTGTTCTAAACGACGGGAGTCCCACGCACTTCTCTGCACACAAAACTCAAGTTGTGCCCAAAACACATGTGCAGAATTCTTCGAAAAGCTACATATAAATGCTGCATGCAGTGGTGTTGTGCAAGGCATCTTTATTTTTAAATTCGCTGCAGTCGACAGTGTTGGCACAAAAAAAAGTTGAGGTATTTGGTATCACCAACTTTTGAAGTTTCATTGTTTGTTTACTTAAAAACTTCCAGTATGACTGATAAACTTTTAAAATCAGTATCACTTTCCGAACTTTATTGTATTTTGTAATATTAATTTTTTATCAATTCACAGGAAAATTATTTTCACAAAAGCAAATGAAATTACAATTCAGTACCCGTAAGTGACAGTAGCTGTAAAATGACAGTATCCGATGCAATGTACATCAAAAAATATCTGCAAGTCTGTTTCCCAATTCTCACAAGCATTCGCATAGGAAGTGAACTAAATACCAAAAAGCCAGCAGATAAATTTCAAACTGATCGCGGGGACTGGGCCACCTTCCAAGTCAAAACTTGCGACTTCTTGATTACCAATCAACAATCTTCAAATACAAACAAAGTAGCGGCTACAATTACCAAAGCTCTCCGTTTTGTAGCGAACATCTCAATCCAACAAACGAAGAACATACCACACAAATCATTTCTACCATGGTGGAACTCTGAGCTTGACAAGTTGCACAAAAATAAGCAAAGTCTATGGAAAAAAAAACATCCTCCTGACACTAACCTTATTAAATTCTGCAAGGCGAATGCTCTATTTCGAAAATGACCAAAAGAATCAAAAAAAGAATGCTCCCAAAATTTCACTGCAAACATCAACCCCAACTCAACCAGTAAACAAATCTGGGCGGATATAAAAAACTCAAAAAATTGGATATATACACAAGTGTACTTGAGGAAGTCAGAGTCGGAGTTAGATTTAAGGTAGGATTGCCATAGTTTGTTCCTATTATTGCGAAGGGAGCGTAACTCCTTGTAAAATCTATCCTTGTTAGATTTTAGTTATTTTTAATTAACAGCCACCTTACCACGGGTGGAGGGATAGCTATGAATAAGAGATCAGTTGTACAGTTGTTGCTTCAATAGATCTGAATTTATTTATTTTCTTATCGGGTATTTATGCATTAATTTTGCTTACTGTGCTAACTTAATTTTAATTGTATGATGTATTCAACACTCCTTGTTATACCAGGGCGGAGAAGACGAACAGTTTTTTGTTTTAGGTAGGTATGACACTGATTGGACAAAACAAGCAAAGATATCAGCGTAGAAAATCGCGAGAGCATGGTCAATGGGTAAATATGTAGCGACGGGTTTTATGTTAAGATTGAGTTTGATGAAATTAGCTTTACGAAAATTAAAGCAATAAGTGTGCTCTGAGGCGGGTGAAATCAGTCCAAAGTCGAAACAAGATGATTGCTCTCAGAGACTATAGAACTATAGGCATCGGACGAGAAGATGAGGTCAAGTTGTCTATTCAAGTTATTACGGATGCCGCTTACTTGAAATAGGCCAGAGTCAGAGAGACAATCAGTTAGTAGGATTTCCTTGTCCGAGATGGCTCTGGGAATACAGTGGGATTCATCATCAAATTAAGACCATTGAAGGTGCGGAAGATTAAAGTTCCCCAAAATGATGAGGTCATCGCATGGGTGATCGGTATTGAAATTAGGAATAATCTCGTGTGACTCGGGGGTATTATTACCGATGGGAAGAGATTGGGGAAGGGGGTACTTATAACTAGGGTTAGAGTTGGACTTAGAGCTAGGGAAATTTTTCTTATTTCTAGGATTAGATTTAATGCCAAGATTATTTATATCCTGTATCTTGGTTTGTCCGTCATTTTGCAGATAAGCATTAAGGAACAATCATTCGGTTACTTTTGTTTCTTTTCGAAGAATTTCGTAATCCAAGATACATCAGCATTACGAGGGGCGCCTTTGATGAGGATGGTGGTAAGCTGGTGGTCTTCTGAATGTAGTTTGTCCAGCCTTCACCAGTACCAAACTGTTTGATGAGCTTGCGTAGGGCGGCGACGGGTGGATTTGACGTTAAAGCTGTTCCGGACTCATGGATTGCAGCGGCAGCGGAGATTTTACAAACTGTATCTGTCCGCAGTAGACGAGGAGGCGAAGGTGAATGTGAGTCGACTTCAGTTTCCAATAATTCATCGAATATTGATTTGTTGTAGTTGACAATCTGATTTTGTTGGTTATGGATTGGTAAATCGTCAATTATTTTGCTTACCGTTCCAATCTGATTTTCAATGTCAAAAATGGTTGATCGTGTCGCAGCAAGTTCATCGCCGACCCCGTTGATTCTATCGAAGATTACACCGAGCATAGGATCAGGCTGCTTGGTTGTTTGTTTGTGGAGGTTTGGAGATGGATATCAATGTATTCCCGCAGAGAGTTTATTGATTCGCATATTTTACGGTTGGAAATGATTTGCGCGGAACAATTAGGTTAGTGGACCTAGTTGAAACCAACTCAGTCGGACTGGCTATTTGTTTGTCGATGTTGATGAGTTTACATTTGATGAGGTCGGTTGTATTTTTTTTTTTTATTTTCTACGTACTAATTTTCGATAAATACATTTTCTTACGTAAAACTCAGTCTAGTATAATAACCATTTTAGGCATGACCCCCACTCATCGCATTAATCGCAAAAAGAACGCATGACGACTATGCTTCGAATCGATTGGCAAATACTTTTCATAGAAGCCCAGTATCACTTCCTCAATTTTAAAACCGAATTTTTGATAAAGACACACTGCTGGATTAGTTGCAGATACATGTAATGTTATATCCTTGCTCATACACGTCTGTATCAAATGGTAGAGCATAAAGCTAGCGATTCCACTCCGTTGCCAGCCGGGACGAACAGCCATAAATGAAATGTATGCCTCATTAAAGCCAACATCGGGCACAAGAAATGCGCACCCAACAACCAGCTTTTTATAAAGGGCAACAACACTAAAATCCGGATAGCTGAGACACTCAGACACTGTTGAGAGATGTACATTTAAATTTAAACTCAAAGAGTATGATATGATGAAACTTACTGTCGATTCCAGGCCAAAATACTGACTGCAACAATGCATTCACAGCAGCAATATGATTTGGACGAACGTAACAGAAATCCACAGTGGAGCGTGTAGGTGTGTTTCCATTGATGCTGTGCTGTAGCTCGCACATAAGTTTCAGCCACGGCGGAAAACATTTTGTGTTGCGATATATAAACGGATGAAGAATCCGTGATGTGTACGGAGATTCAAAAACTTCGTAGTGAAATGAACCCGCAATTTTGGCATGGAATGGAGTTAATGCAGTATGACTCGAAGTTGAAATCAACTAGAGAGAGAAAAGAAAATAATTACCTCTGAAAATGTTACAGCATTCGATTATTACCTGATATCGATCCAATATTTGGACCTTTGATGTCGTTTCAAATTCGTCCTGACTCTGGTTATACGCATCCAAATTGAAGATCGGCTTCGAATAGGTTCTTTTTAATTCTCGTACAATTAATTTCCGGTAAAACCGCCTCACATAGGCTGGAACTTCTAGCTTACATTCCTGCTCTAGGCTCATAATATTACGAAGCTTATTATATATTTCTTTCTCTTCGTACTCACTCATTGGGATTAATCTACCAAAACAAAAAAAAAAACAGAGAATAATAAACTGTTTTTGTTAATGTGTTGACAGTAAGTTACCTTCCATCCATGAAAAGAGATTCGTTGTCTAAATTTTCGTCGTCATCTTGGTTCTCTGTCAACCACGGAAGTTCTCGTTTTGGCATTTTGGTGAATAAACTCTTTGCGCAGATTTCAACAGGCGCTTCATCATCGTCTTCAGCTTCGTCGGAAGTGTTTTCTGATTCGCTCACAGGCTCTTCTTTGATTGTAGTGTCTTGTGAAGTTGAATCAGCTGCATCCATTTGTTGGTAGTTTGTAATTTGAATAATTCGTGGCTGAAATAGTTCATCACCGATATGTTCCGGCGTTTTTGTGGTGCTACAAATCATATAGCACATATTTAGTCAAATTTTTCAACACATGTATCTACCTATACATATATATATGTATATTATATCTAAATATTTAAGGAGATGAATAAAAATATAATTAAGTTCCTTATCCACGATTACAGGGATCTTATTACGTGTTGACGTGACGAGAGGCCTGATAACGGTAACCACGACTTGTAATGTTGACTTATCTTCATTTCATATGAAATGAAAATTGCGGAGCAATGTTTGGTAATTATAATTACGTATTATAATTGAACAATGTGTTGAATATCGGTCGCCACTTCACCTTCGATATCGAGAAAGCTTTTGATAGCATCAACAGGGATTTATTTGGCTTGCATTGCGTAAGAGAGGCATTCCAGATAAACTTACAGCTATTATCAAAACGACTTATGATGGCTGAAAGTGTTACGTACTGCACACAGGGACGAGTCAGAAAAGTTCAAAATACAGAGTGGAGTCAGGCAAGGTTGAATCCTTTCGCCAATATTGTCTCTACTGGTGGTTAGCGATGTGCTTAGCTCTGCTCTGTCATCGAGAACTGATGAAATTCGATGGATACTTTCATTTCAATTAAAACACCTTGGCTAAGCTGACGACATGTTTTTACTCTCCCACAGGAGAGGGAGGCTATCGTCGTAGGGCTGAATTACTCAGCCATGGTAGCAATTCTCGCTCTCAAATAAAAATTGCTCGACAACCGGCTGAGAGAGTAGAAAGTTTCCAATACCTTGGAAGCATTATCTCAGCCAATGGACGAACAGAAGTAGATGTCGCAAACCGAATCGCAAAAGCGAAATCTACATTTGGAATGTTGTCCAAAATATGGAGAAGCAAACAACAAGCTAAGACTGTTTCGTTCCCATGAAAATAAACCTATTGCATGCAAAAGTTCATCATCATATAAAAAATAATCCTCATGATATCGCAAACGACGACTAAGGACGTATGGTACAACGAAAACCATTCTCGTTGCCATAACGATATGTACGACCGAAATCGTAAAGCATAATCGCAATGAAAATAACGAGAATCGTTAAACATAAGAAGGCCCCAGTTCAGGTCCCATACAGTTGTTTATTTTTTTTTTTTTTCAAAAATGTTTGATGCTATTCAACGTGTCGTCGCCGAACTCTTTCCGTTCAGGATACCAATTTGAATATCCATTCAAGTGCAAAATGTATGAAGTAAAACAACAAATTTGAATTATTAAATGTTTGTTCCTATTATTTTTTATTTAAAGAGTATTAATATCATAGAAATAGGTCGTGGGTGAGTCGCTCGCGGGAGCGAACGATAATTCCTGAGCAGTAAGATTTCGACTTTTTTACTTGCTTTAAAAGCACACTGGGCACTTACTCAATTAAATGCCCATTTAAGCGCCGGTACGCGTAAAATGGTCAGAGGAAAATTTAGTTAACGGATGAAAAAATTTTGAGGAATCGTTCAAAAAGAAAAATGATAGAGTCTATGTCAGGTCATCCAAGGAAGCATCAGAACTCTCTTCCACGAGTCGAACGCGCCAGCTCATAAGACAAACACAACACGAGGGTGGCACCAAAACAATGTACCACAGCAGACGATTGGCCGTCACGCAGTCCAGACCTCAATCCTTTGGATTGTAAGCTGTGTTCTATTTTAATGGCGATGGTTTGTTCTACTCAACAACCAAATATTAAAACCTTGAAGCGCCCACTTATCCGCGCAGTGGACAATTATCTAATGGACAAGATGCGTGCTGCGATCGACGACTAGCCAGACCGACTCAAGGCCTGCATAAATGCAATGAAAATGACGGGCATTTCGGAGAAATTGTTTAAATGTTGTTTCCTAAATAATCGATTAAAGTTTCACAGAAAAAAAAAATCAAAAAATACCAATAGGTACTAGTAAAGGTGTCTAAGTGTTTAAGGTTAAGCCATTGCTTAAATTGTACCTGTTAGGATTGCGATTGTAAACACTTTTTGTTTGATAGTTTTATCAAGGCACAGAGATGCACCTAGCGAAGCCGAATTATTGATTTCTAAAACACAAGACGTGTCAAACAATTATATATACTCGTATATATTTTTTTTTTATAATTTGCTCGCACCAAAGGGGATATGAATACCCTTAAATTATTTTACGGCACGGGAGTTTGTAGAAAGTGTGAGAGAGAGAGAAAGAAAGATTGGTGTAGTGCGTTTGAAAGGCAGGTGGTATTAAGTTTCAGTAAATTCCAAGGGTGACGTCCAGATAACTGGGGAGTATTTTTGTTTCGCTGTTATTGTCGTTGCTTATGATTCACAGGATTTTTTTCGACAACCGAATAAGAAAAAATATACATAAGCCTATACGGAAAAGTTCAAATTACATATTCAATTTTTATCCGATTCAATTCGCACTGCAATTCAATTCCCATTGATATGAGCGACTATGATACTGTTACTACGTCTGTTCATTTTTTTAAGCAACGACTTAACGACCTTCATAATCTAGGGGCTTCTTATCGTATGGCAGATCAAAAGCAATCCTTGTTTTTCGAATACGTATGCAATAATTGATCATACTAAAATTACCTTTCATCTGGAATGTCGGCCTGGTCAAAATCTTCAGCAAAACTGCTTAATTTCGCATCATCATTTTTGGTCGGACTAATATCAAAGAAGCTGGAGTTATCCGTTGTGCCAATCAATGGAAGTAAATCATTTTTTGATAAGTTGTCAGGTTGAATATCAGTAAAAATTAGACCATCCGAAGAGAGATTCTCAGCCAGGAAATCCATCAAACTAGACTGAACCGAATTCAGATGCTTTGTCTCCACATCTTCTTCCACTTTAATTTGTTTGTTAAGCTTTGGTTTCGGTTTTCTACCCATGTAAGGTCTGGAATCACATATTTTATAAAACAAACTTAATTCACAAAAATGTAATTAAACATCGAACATACAAAGTTCTGCTACAAGCTTCCTCCTCATCGGAATCCACACGGCGACGCTTCACCTCGTCGTTTGTCGAATTCGAAAAGTCACTTGAGTAGTTATTGTCTTCGGCATTGCGTTTGTCGTTTCTTAGTTGCTGTCGTTTTTGGGAAACTTGTTCATCTAGAATGAAAATTATTTATTATTAAGAATGTCCTATTGCCTTTCAATCAGACTTACAGAGTTTAAAGTAAAATTTTGGCGTCTGGTTATAGGTCAACTTCCACCAACCAGTTTCTTGAAACATTTCTTGACCAGAAACAAAGAAATCCGGACTGTTATGGGATAGAGCTCCTGACACTGAACCAATCCAGTTTTTTCGACGCTTTCTACAAATAAATTCATTTATATTCCTATGAACTGGGATAAAGCGTCATAGACTTACGTGTTTGATTCAAATAAGTACTCCCAGTGCTTATCGATGAAATTGACGATGTGAGTTCTCCAATGGAAATAACCATGGTGACTGAGACCATTTGACTTTATGGATAGATTATAGATAGCCAAAGTGATAACCATTAACCTAATGGAAGATGTAAACTTGTATTAGTTGTGACTAATTAAAGATGCTCGGGTGTCAATACACTGGATATGGGGTTTATTTTAAAGCCTTTCCTACAGACATCAGACAAACTTACGTATCCGCATTAGGGACATGAGTAATGCACGGGACACCGGATTGTGTTTTTCAGGGAATACTTTGCACGGGCTCCTTGCAAATACGGACCCAAGTCCCGTGTCTGCAGTAAATACGCGGATACTAAACACATGTTGGCATCAAACAACTGCACCTTCTAGGTAGTTAATCTATTTCGGTGTAAACCTCGTACAGATCCGACGGCTGCTACTTCGGTTTGACAAAACAACTGGGTTAAAAACTCCTAACTCGAAAAACGAAATTCCTTCCTGTTCTATTATGCGGCTACGAGTACTGACAAGCAGGAAAGTTGAGCAAATATTAGCGTCTTTCAAGAGAAAAATCTTTCATCGGATATTTGATCCTGTGTGCGGAGAGGGTGAATGGAGAAGATACAATCGCGAACTACTACTACTGGGATCAACTTTGCAACAACGAGTTTGCATCAAATTTTGTATTAAAAACGGATTCAAAGGCTGTATCCGACTCAACATTCATCAAACGCATAATTACTGGAGACGACAGGTGGGTTTATGAGTACGAAACACAATCCAGGCATCAAGAGAGTGAATGGCGTACACCGAATGAGGCAAGACCGAAAAAACCACGTTGATTTCAGTCGAAAAAGGCGATGCTCACCTTTTTCATGGATTACAACGATGTTGTGCATCATGAATTCTTGCCACAACATCAGACAGTCCAGAAGGTTTATTATTTGGGCGTTATGAGACATTTGCGTGAAGCAATTCGCAAAAAAAGACTGGATTTGTGGGCAAATATCTCCTGGGTTTTGCAATACGATAACGCGCCGTCGCACAATGCCATTCTTATTCGTGAGTTTTTGACCAAAAACAGTACAAATACCTTCCAACTGCCACCGAATTTGACTGATTTGGCTCCCTGTGATTTCTTCCTGTTCGATCGACTCAAGAAACTGCTCCGGGGAACGCGTTTTAGCAGCCGCGAAGAGATAGAAGACAAATCGATGACGGCTCTGATGACTATACCAAAATCCGATTATAAAAAATGCTTCGAGGATTGTTAAGACCTTACCTAAGGTAGCGCACGCAAGTGCAAACAAAATTCACTTACAGGGCCAAAAACTTGATGGAATCATCAGAAGAAATGTCCCAAGTTTAATCACCAGAGGCATTCAAACATCAGCTGCATTATAGACCACATACTCTAAAGCAGATCAATGCTTTCTTTGGGGGCAGCTCTGTCAAGAGACTAGCACACTGGCGGACTCCTCAGGGGGTGTGCTTTCACCTCTGCTCTGTAACCTGGTTCTCAACGAACTTCTGCTAAAAATAGGGAACTCTGGGTGCAAGGTTGTGACTTACGCAATACGATGTCGCTCAGTATCAGGCAAGTACCCGCAGACACTTAGACAAATTGGTCATTTGGACAAACTCGAGGGAAACATAAAATTCCCTGCTTCACCCGTCTTAAACTGAGAGGATCCACTCTTAGACTCTCAAATAGCGCTAATTATTTGGGACTAACGGTCAGTTGGCTCAACCGGGGAGTAAATATCGCGCGCTTACAGCCAATTATAATGCACTGGTAGTACACTTCGGTAGTCAGGTCGATTCTCCCATATGGTATATTAATGTGGTGGGCCCCCCTGGAGAGGAATTTTAACCTAGTTATTGAAAAAAAAAACTCAAGGACTAGCATGTCTGGAACCACACGTGCTCTGAGAACCTCTCCAACAGCGGCGCTTCAAACCATGCTGCACTTTATCCCAATCGACATAATCTTCAAACAATTGGATGCCAGCTTAGCAATAAAACTGAGAGGCCCATGCCAGTATCCTATTGATTCACCGTCATCTCCCCTGAGTCACCGACCCTCGGCCCACCAAATTAACTTGGGCTACAAACACACAATACCGGACAAATTAGAATGGACGCATCGGAGGGACGACACGGTAAAGGTGACGCAAACAAGTGGAATGGGACCTCAACCAACTTCGTGTGCGTGATCGAGCAACTGGAGACACTTGTTGCTTGAGGTCCAGGTCCACCCCAGGCTGTAGCGCCATCTAAAGTAAGTATAATCAGATTTACTTACCATGGAAGTTTTTGCCGAACAAACTGTTCCCGTTTTCCCTCAACTGTTGAGCAATCGCAACATGTAAATATAAAAAACACATCGCCTAGGAGATCACCTGGTGTTCCGGGGCGTTTAAGGCATTTAATGTGGACACTTAAACGGCACACTGTACAATTTAGGAAGTCGTCACTTTCAATCAATTCCGAGCAATATGAACAATTTGTTGGAGAATCTGAATCCATTCCACCAGTGAAATAAAATAATAGAATATGCTCTGGGAACTTTATTATTAAGTATTTTGTTTGGAAAACAAATAGAACTCATGCGAGCCGCATGCAAACGTCATAAAGAGAGGAGGAGAAAAAGTGACAATATTGACAGCTGTTTTATGGCCTACAGTAGCCGCCATATGAAGGTGACATGACATCCGTCGAAGACCTCTGAAGTATCCGCTGTTTCCCTTAATATCTCAGCTGAGGAATAACTTTATTGGATTCTTTAACTCTCTCTCAAGTATTTTGACGTTTGAAAATGTCAAATTAGAGCCATCGAGTTTATTGTTGATTTTTTTTTTTACAATTATTTTAATATAAAATGGCTACACAAAATGAACAGCACGCAACAGAATATGCCTTTTCTTTTTTTTTTTAGAAAAAATTAAAAGAGTATCAGAGAGCGAGAGTATATGTTTTTGACAGCTAGTTTCCTCCTTAGCAGAGAAATCTTTCCACTTAACAAATATTCTCCGATAAGGAATAGGAGGAAAATCTCTGAGGGATCCGTAAGTGGGAGATGCCTATTATCTTATCCCAACCAAACCCAAGTGTTCCCTAGAGATTAGATTTTATGAAAACAAAAAATTGGTCAAGTGCGAGCAGAACCTGACGAAGTTCCATACCATTGACATACCAAAATGGCTAATCCCGGTTAACTCACCGATCGCTATCAGGGAGTTGGTCTGTAACCTGTGACTAGACTTCAATCGAGATGAGCAAGAGAAGATAGAACCAAATAAATAAAATGGTTACAAGAATATGAAAACAACTATAGCTATTATGGAAAAAGATAAGACAAAAGTTTACCAAGATTTGTTTCCCCTCGATAAGAATAACATCAGTACACACGACCAGCCGAACTCTATGAAACACCCTGTATACCTTATGTCAGATAATAGAATTAGAAAAGGATGCTTATTACGAGTAATGCTTGTAATTTGATTTTGAAATGTAATTTATTAAGAACCAAAATCTAGTCCTTTTTAATCCAATCTAGTCCTCATTTAAACTTGATCTAGCCCCGACAACAAGAATAGAATTGGCATTATTGGTAGAAACATAGCACAGAGTAACCCTGGAGACAATCTCGACGTAAACTCTATATGAAAACATATATACATACATAGACACTGTTAGTTTCTAGATGGGAGAATTTTAATTTGCATAATTCATGAAAAAAAAAACTATTTATTTGGACTCAAATAACTAAACAAAATTATTAATACAGCCTACAGAGTGCATATAAAACGTGGATTTTAGTAGCAAACAAATGGAAGAAAATTGAGGGAACATTAAAAGATGTGCGCCATCGAGATCTGCAACTGCTTCGCATTCGTCGTAAACCTCGAGATAGGGCACCAATCCAATCAGAAGAAAGTTCCCAAGTCATGCCTAATTAGACATTAAGTTGTTATGTTGTGTTTTCTCAGACCATGTTGAAGATAAGGCGAACCTATTGGTTCTGCTCTTGTGTAGGTAGATATCAAAAGTTTCTGGAAATATGTCTACTGGGAATGGATTCCAAAAGTGTCTACAAAACTATAAATGTATGAAATGATAAAATAATTTTGCAGTAAGCGACACTTTTATTGAGTTTCACTTTTGCAAACGCTTCTACTTTTCTATATGCATTTTTATATACATAGGTACATACACATACAAGTTCTTGAAAATTTAAAAACAAAAAATAAAAATGAATGGGAAAAAAAAGTGGTAATTTCAACAAAACAGAAATTTATTAGTTATTCATTGTATAAGTTTTATCTGAAAGTGAAGAAACCAGATTTTGTATTTATTCGTCATTTTATCTACCATATCTAACAGATAGTTGATCTGGAAGTGAAGAAAAATTGCTTACTCCAATTTTCAAGAACATGGAATGCACACACACACCTGTTATAAATGAACAAATGAAAATAATCAAGGCCCAGGGCTTATATCCATATATTTTTGACATAATATTTTTAAATATTTTTCCCTGAAAACTAGCCAGTTGGTATATTTTTTTTTTTTTATAATTTGCACGTGTTAAAGGGGATATGAATACCCTTATACTAATTTTTAGAACACGTGCGTTTTTCTTGGAAAGAGGAAGAGACAGAGAGAAAGAAAGATTGGTGTAGTGGGTTTGAAACTTAGGTGGTATTAAGTTTCTGTAAACTCCAAGGGTAACGTCCAGATAACTGGGGAGCTTGTTTGTTTTGCTTTTTTTGTCGTTGCTCATGATTCACAGTATTTTTTTCCCTCCACCTGATGTCATCATCACGATCAAGTTGCATTTTAGCCATATGACCGCCCTACTGCCAGTGTTATGCCTTCACAGTAGAGTTGACTTAGCTTTCGCAATTGATCGACTTTTTTATTTATTTCATGCGAAATAAATAGATGATTTTTGACATCAGGATTCGAACCGTGAATCAATAGCGTGACAAGCGATGATGTTACCACTACACCACGGCCACATATATACATATGTAAGGTGTTTTTTTTTCGTATCTTATATAAGCTCACGGAAAAATGTTTGTATTACGATAACCTACATATATCGGTGTTTCATGTGTTATCGATAACTTGCAAGGATATGTCACAAATGACTTCACCGCCATTTTTATGTCATAAAAAATCTAGAATGGAATGAAAATAATGGATGAACAAAAAAATAATACTCAATGCATCCGGCAATGTGCATTTTTTCGGATTTTTTTTTTAGCTTATATAGCATACCAAAGAAAAAAAACAAAGCTAGTGATTGTATCCCAACACTTTTGCGTAGACCGTAGGTAAATTACGTAAGCTCGTTGCAACTATTTCTATGCCGGCTAGTGCTACGAGTTTTATTGTTATTTAAACAATTATTGGGAAATTTTTTTGCAGGCGCGCTTATTTTGCCCAATGGAAAATTACAAATAATAGAGCCAATCTGTCTCTCGCTTTAGGAACAGTCGATCGCACTGACGTCAGAGCAGAAACAAAACATGGTATCAGTATTTCCCATATCTTATCTGTTTTGACAAGCACACCCATGTCATATCAAAGGAGTGCAAAATTGGGGAATACCCAAAATATTTAAATTTCTGAATGGATAGGGTTGAAGGCTGTCGAAAGTTGTTCATTGAACATGATAGGAAGTTCTAATCCTATATATTCCCGCCGTAAAAGGTTTTTACCCGAATACCGTGAGTTGTTTACTGCGCTTTTGAATATTCCTGACGAAGATGTACGGAAGCGTGTTACCGATGCTGTAAATGGTATCCAGGTGTGTTCGGTGTGTAAAAATAAAAATGAATATATGATGGACGTTGCGACTCAAACAGAAGACATCGGAAATATAAGTAAAACGGAAATGATTGAAAAGACTGACGACAGCGGTTCAAAGCAAGTTTCCTGTTTAAAAAGGCGTCGAAAAAGAAAAAGAAATTGCCCGAAGGTTGTTAAAACTGCACAACACTCGAGCACTACTCCAGTTCTGAAACAAGACAGTGTACTATCCAAAGTAATATAATTTCGATAAATCATACCAATTAGCAATTATTTATATACATATGCATTTTAACAGGTGGACACTGACCGACAACCGGCTAAGATAACGCGGACCGATTCCGAAGACAATGCTGTTAGCTTTTACTTAGAAACTTACGGTACGAATGGTCTGAGTATAGATATAGACAGTTCAACGCAAAATGTAAGGACTATTGAAAATATTAAGCAGCAGATGAAACTTGAATGGGACACATGCGAAAAATACAATCCAGCAGGCTTATTGTAAGGATAATTCATGTTCAGTCCTTAGCAGTGTTGGTATTTTAATGTTTTAACTTGCAGGCCTATTCACGAAGCAATAGTACAGAATGAGTTACCTAAACTAAAAAGGCAAATTTATGTATGGAAATTTCGTAAAACTAATTTGATGAAACTTTACACTGAAGAAGGCGATGTGAGTATGATGATTACACTCCGGGGCAAAATGATAAGACACTCCCACAAATAATTAAGAAAAAGAAAAGTGTGCGTGCCATTTGCCAAATCTGATTGAATCATTAGGTAACAGGATGTATTTACCTCTTATTATTATTTATTAACATATAAATTAAAATAGTGGGAGGGGAGCACTAGCTGCAACGACTTACGGCTTTAAGGTGTCAGGTTGAGGTGGCTGTCAGCTAAAAGCCAACACACTTAGACAATATTAGGTCCATTGTAATAAAACGTGGATTTGGAAAGCGGTCTCTAGCCTACTCATTGAACCATTTGGAGCTTCTGATGAAGCGTACGAGGTTCCTAACGTCTATTTTTTTTCAGATCATTTAGGTCGTTGAAATAGAAGACTCCTAAGTGGTGTTTCCTTCTTTGGGTGAGAGCTGGCCAGGTGCAATGAAGGTGCAGAATAGTCTCCTCTTCCTCGTCCATGCACCTTCTGCAGAAATTGTTTGAGAATACACAAACTCTTGTTGCATGCTTGCCTATTAGACAGTGCCCAGTGATGGCACCACTTGCAGTACTGATATGCAATCTAATGAGAGAAATCAAATTCTTAGAGCGTTTCAGATCCAGCTTAGGCCAAATTTGTTTTATCGCTAGACACGTTGAACCACTTGTCCACCTAGAATTTGTCTTTTCAATAGCTTCCAGCTTTAATTTAAGTTTGCATGTAGCGATCGGCATACTCGGTGAGGTATTGTTGTTCCATGTCTGGTAAGTTCGTCAGCCTTACAATTCCCTGGAATGTCCCTGTGCCCCGGCACCCAAATTGGGTGAATATATCTCCGCCATCTCTATAAGGTGGGCGTCGTGGCGTAGTGGTTATTGTGTCGGATCACTACGCAAGAGGTTCCAAGTTCGAATCCCAGAAAACACCAAAAAGTTTTTTCACGATCCCACCCCTCGCGAACGTCTGACAAACATCCGAGAGTATTGCTTCTCAAAAACAAATTGCAAACGGCACTAAAACTGTAGGTCCCTTCCATTCGTGTGAAAAATATAACGCACACAACCACGAGTGTTTGCAAGAAGCTAGGCCCTGGCACTTAACGAGCTGTTGCGCCAAATATTTATTTTTTTTTTATGTCTATAAGGCAGTCTAGAGCTGTTAGAGAATTTATGGAGGATGATTCCAAGGATTTGATTGCTGCTTGGCTGTCTGAAAAGATGCGGATATCAGCGGTTGATATCACGTTTTTCTTTAGCCAAGACAAGGCTTCCCTTATTGTCATTATCTCCGCTTAGAACACGCTATAATGGTTTGGGAGACCTCTATCAGAGAAGACACCACCACCAACCCCGTCGTTAGTTTTTGAATCGTCGGTGTAAAAATGGAACGACTTATCTTCCGTGAAACCACCTTCTTCCCAGAATGCTCTGGAAGGGATGGTAACTTGGAAGTTTTTATCAAAATCTAGCTTGGGTATTGTGTAGTCAATATTTTCAGGGATAATGCGAATTACAATATTTGAATTGAGAAGTAGTTTGTTAATATTTTTGATATTATCTAAGTTGATGTCGTTTAGAAATTTATATATTATTTGGTTACTGGTAGGAATGGGATTTAAGCCGAGGATGTGGATGATATCGATGCCACAATTGCATTCCGTGCAGATCGAGGGTGGCTCTTTCCGTACGATGTGTACATGTGTCAGGGCAGTGTGTCCTAATCGTACACGTGTATAGTTTATGTACAGTTGGTTACTGCAGGTGGTTTGGTTCATTGCAGGTGATCGGTCCTTATTGATGTTGACGTAGTGATGTTTGTGGTTTTGCCAATTGCGGAGGCAGCAACTTTTGGTGGGGGTGTTGATAATGCGTTGGAGATTTATTTTTGTATACGTGTTGAAGAGGTAGACTGGCGCACGTACACATTACTTTGCTATGGTATCAGCAAGTTTATCTTCCGAAATCCCAATGTTGCTTGGGACCCACAAGAGTTTAATTTTTGATTGGTGTTTGACAATCAAGTCTTTTATTCGATTTGCTAATAAGTGATTTTTTTCAATAGACTATCCGAGCATATGACGTATTTACCACGTAATTGGGTTATGAATTTGGCTGCCTTAAATACATCTACGGCTTCGGCTGTAAAGTTGGATGCGCAGTCTGGTAAATGCTCATGTTTTATAATTGCCCTGTGTTCAAGAAAAAGATGTTGCTTAGTCTGTTTTAGAGCCATCCGTAAAAATGAGTTTGCAGCCTTGAGATTTTAGATTGCTTGCAATTTCATTAAAGCGTACTCGGAATATGATTCCTGGAGTTTGCGTTTTGTCAAATCTGGTGAGTGTCGTGACGAAAGAGGAGGATTGGATTTTCCATGGAGGGGAAGCAAGGAGAGGATTTTTTTATTCTAGCTCCTGGGCCTTGGTTAGTGTAGTTAAAATTGCTGAAGGTATCGTCTTCTTTTTGGCTCGTATGGTGTTGTTTATAGTTCATCAATAATAGAATTTGTGGAGAAAACCAGTGTGGGGAGCAGCTTCAAAGAATGCCCATAAGCCATTTCTTCAAGAGTGGGAAGTCAGCTATTATGTTGAATATAGGTGTGATTCGAAAGGCTCCTACGCTATTTCTTGCTGCTTGGTGATAGTACAGTTTTAGTACATTCTTTAAGTTTTTCTCGAAGTCAAGTGAAAGTATGGTAATGTGGTTTCTAGCTGACAGCGCATTAGAGATAAAGGGTTTTTCAATAAGGACATACCAATTTTGTATTTAAATAAAACACAGAATAATTGAGATATCTGAAATTTCTTCCAGGTGTAGTACACATGTTAAATTTAAGTATGGAATTCGATCTCGTTCATATGACCACCGCAAGCATGTTTGCAGCGATTGATTTTTTGGAGCCAATTTTCCACCTCTTCCACACATATCGGCCGGAACGTTGGCAATTTGTTCGATATTGTTCCTAAGCTGCTCTAATGTTGTTGGCTTGTTGGCATAAACCAACGACTTAACGTAACTTCATTAAAAGAAATCCATCGGTGTTAAATCGCATGAGCGAGCTAGCCATTCGACCGGACCATTTCTCGAGATTACACGATTACCGAACTTCCCCTTCTGTGTGGAATGTGGCACCATCTTGTTGGAACCACATATCACTGGTGTCAAGTCCATGCAATTCTGGCCAAAACTAGTCTTCCAACATGGCACGATAGCGAACTCCATTGTCCGTAACAAGGCGATCATTTTCATCGACGAAAAAATACGGTCCAATCACACCTCGGGTATGAAAGCCACACGGTCACTTTTTGTGGATGCAATGGAGTCTCTTAAAGCACACGTGGGTTTGTTGCTGTCCAATAACGCATATTTTGCTTGTTGAGAAAGCTATAAAGCTAAAAATGAGCTTCATCGCTGAAGATGATTTTCTTCAAACTTTTGCAGAGCCCAATCGGAGAAGTTTCGGCGCTTCAAATGTCCAAGAGGCTTCAGTTCTAAAGTTAATTGGATCTTGTAAGGGTTTAGGCCAAGAATTTTACGCAAAATAAGCCACAATGTGGACTGAGAGATTCCCAATTCCTGTGAAGGGCGTGGAATCGACTGATTTGGCTCATTTTGAACTGAAGCACTCACGGACCATCTTGTCCCATTCTGAGTTACTGGATTCCAATCCACAAGTTCTCAATTATATTCAAGTCAGGTGATCTTACTGGCCAGGGATATGTTTTTGGAGTTAAAGTACTCCTTGACTTGGCGGGTGGAATAGATTGCCGCATTTTCCTGTTGACAAATTGAGTTTTCCGTGGCAATAATTGAAGCATACCTCTCAATTTGTTCGTTAATAAGTGTAATACATCTGATACTGTTAATTCTGCCATTGATAAATTTTTGGTCCACCGGTTGTAGCCAATTCCAGCCCATACCATTACAGAACCTCCTCCAATTTGACGGCGACTAAAAATTCGTTGCTCCTTACGTAGATAGTGAAAATAGTAACACCACTCAGTAGGTCTATATAAATTGAACTTTTTTCATCTGTGAATCTGACTTTTTCTTTCCATGACAATGGCTGCGAACAAATCTCTAAACGGCACGTTTTGTGAGCTTCGGTACAAGGTGACATCTGTAGCAGTTTTCGCCTTTGCAGATGTTCGCATTATTGTATAACTCTCCTCACATTTATTATGTTGATTTTAACTCACGCTAACGCTTTAGCTGTGATTTGTCGAGCATTTAAAGAAGAATTTGAAGTTGACCGCAAAATCGTACGTTTTTCTCTTCTAGTTAATGCTGGTGGTCTTCCAGGAGACTTCCTTTTGCCATAATTTTTAGGATCGTTTATTAAATTTGCCACTACTGTTCGACTTCTCTTCACTGACTTTGATATTTTTACAATACTCCAGCTTTCACTCCTGTATTTAAAAATTGTTTGTTCTTCAGCTGAATTTAGTATTTGTCCGCGTCCCATATTGTCCAAGAGGTAGGAAGTATCGATACCAAATGATCAGCATATCCTATCTTTTGGTTGCAACCAGTTTTCTTGTTTTTCTCCCAAAACAAGAAAATTAAGTGTTTTTTTTAGAAATTATTTTATGACAGTGCGGTCTAAATACATATGTACATCCTGTTACGCTTTTGGCGAATGTTACGAACTTTTTTTCTTAAGAATTTGAGGGAGTGTAGATTAATAATCTGTAATTTATATTTTCTCTAAGCTGAAAACATTTTTGGATAAGTCACAAGAAGCTTGGTTCAAACAAATTTAAAGTTGGGCTAACACGACACTTTACTCCTCTTATTAGCTTACCTGCTTATATTTTATAATGAAAAAATGCGTCAAGTTGAAATAATATACAAATTTTGAATAATCAAAATTGTGCCAAATTTTCATAGAACATAAACTAAGACAAATTTTGTTCTCATGCGACATGTCTGAACAAAATAATTGAGAAGCTAAGAGATCTTGCTTGCGCAAAATATTTTTATTTCAGGGGTTTCATTAAGGGTGGCCGTGGTGTAGTGGTAACATCATCGCTTGTCACGCTATTGGTTCACGGTTCGAATCCTGATGTCAAGAATCATCTATTTATTTCGCATGAAATAAATAAAAAAGTCTATCAATTGCGAAAGCTAAGTCAATCAAATATACTGTGAATCATACACAACGACAATAACAGCGAAAAAAAAAAATACTCCCCAGTTATCTGGACAGCCACGCTTGGAGTTCAATGAAACTTAATACCACCTGAGTTTCAAACCAACTGCACCAATCTGTCTCTTCCCCTTTCCACAAAAAACGTCCGTGTCCTAAAAATTAGTATAAGGGTATTTATATTCCCTTTAACACGTGCAAATTATATAAAAAAAAAAAACATGACTGGTTGAATGTAAACCATTATTGCATTCATGGAGAATCCCCGTCATACTTTTCATGAATATGAAGAACCCATTTGTTGGTTCACGCTTTGGACCAGGGCTGCCGTTATGCGACTAAAGTCGCAATTTGGCTCATTTCCTTTCAAACCAACAGTATATTGTCCCCTGCCTCTGAAGAGTGATATTATCGCAGTCAAACCTAAAATGTAATTGATGAGGAGTCAATGTAAGCTCTATGTAAACGAAAAATCTTTAGCCCGCTCCATACGCTTAGGCAAACCTGGAGTTTCCACCTAAACAATCCTACATGACATACGGACGAGATACCTATAGTACTTACTGTTTCTCTTTCGCCAATCATGGTATTACCCAAATGTGATGAAATAATAATAAAGTTTCAGCAGGTGCTGAAACGGTCGCGGCTTTGTGCGCTGGCTCAAAATCCTGCTGGAACACGTATGGTCATCCTTCACTGACGCTGTCTATCCAGGGGTTAACAACTGCCTCTAGCATCTCAATGTATCTAACAGTATTCACTCGAAGACCTAGTGGAAAAAATTAGAGAGGCATAATATGACATTCACTGCTCACTACTCCACGGACCATCGCACTGGCAGGAAACTTAAGGTACGTCAGCATCACATGGGGGACATCTGAAGGCTCTGCACACAGATATCCGGCGTTCCATCTATTGACCTTCTGGTCCTGGTCGAAATTTTGCTCATTGGAAAAAAAAAGAAATCAAAGAACGCATGGATCTTCCGGATGCTTCAACTTGTTGCGGAGCCGCGTTGGTTTTTCTTTTCCTCCGGCATAAACTGGTCACTTCTTATGGCATAAGATTTCATATATATATATGAACCACACCGAGAATTAATCGCTCAGTCCCTTGCAATTAACCTCATCGACGTTCCGAGGACCTGGTGTTTACGGAGTTTTTTACGTTTCGAAACAGGCGAAACATCGCCGCCGGAAGTCTGCGAGCGCTACAACACTTGTTTTGGAATCTCTCAACAAGTTTCTGTAACTGAAAACAACAAGGGTTGAAGAAAAAAGAGACTGCACTTGTTGAAAAGTTAATAAATTCTAACTGACGCTGACCGACAGTGACAATGAGAATCAAAAAAATATAAAAGTATTTATTATTATTATTATTTATTAAGTGAATATAAATGTACTAAGTAAAATACATTATAGCGCTAGCTACTTATGCTCCCACTCGGTCGCCCCCGCATCAAGGTGTTCCTATTAGGGTTAGATCCTGTTTACTAAGTTGGTAATTATTAACATTTTGTATACATTTTTTATATTTTGTTCTGAAGGAACTGACAACAGGGAAACGAAATTTTTTTTGAAATAGGTTTTTACATAGTGAGTCGACTTTTTGACATTCTGATGTTAAATGTTTTATGGATATGCTATTATCGGATTGGCATAGGTGGCAAGTGGGAGGGTTATCCTTGATGAGTAGGTAACTGTGTGTTGATTGTGTATGGCCGATTCGAAGTCTCAGGAAGCATTTATTCATCTTGTCCGTTGTGTTCTTAGGATAGAAGACTGGATCCGCCTTTGGATTGAGAGCGGAGTAGTGGTGCGAGTAATGTATCCATTACAGTTTTCTTTTCCTTTTATTCCGATATGGCCTGGTACCCAAATTAGCTTTAGTTTCGGCGTTGTCTACTGTTAATATCGCGGATCTTATTTATGAAAGAGGATTGGTGTCTTATGTTCCGTATCGCGTTTAATGTGGAGAGGCTGTCTGAACAGATAACCGTTTTCCTATATGACGTTTTTGCTAGTTCTGTGGCTTTAAGAATCGCTAGCACTTCAGTGGAGAATATCGAAAAGTAGCCCGGTATCTTTTCGGCATGTATAATGTGGCCACGGTTGTTAACTATGGCATAACCAGTACCCTCGTCACTTTTGGAGCCGTCAGTGTACATTATGTCACAAGTTGAGTTAAACGCACTGATTTTTTCGTTGAAAAATTGGAGATAGGTTTTTTTTGGTGTAGCGTCCTTTTTAAACTTAGAGAGCATAGTGTCTACTGCGTTTTGTGGTAGCGTCCAAGGGGGATATATTTCGGTAAGTAGAGTTTTGACAGTTGCACTAAGTCCTATGTTTTTTTGAGAAATCGAGTGCTCTATGCAACGATCAGTCTTTGATTTTTTTTACGTTTCAGAATTTTTTTTTGCATCGCTTGTTATTGGCGAGCTATACGACTCGCAAGCTTTTGGAAAGAGGAGTGAAATAAGGTCGTCTCTTCGTTCTACGAAGCCTATAGCGCCGGCCTCAACGAAAATGTTTTTGATTGGTGAAGTTCTGAATGCGCGTAGACTGGACCTGAGGGCTGCGTGATATGTTGAGTTTAGCAGTTGTAGTGTTGATTTTGCAGCCTTCCGTAAATAACCAGACCATAGTCAATCTTAGATAGCATGATTGTTTTGGATACATTAATAAGAGAATTAAGGTGCACTTCGCTATGCCTAGAGGATAAATATTTAACTATGTTAAGTCTGGTAGCTAGCTTTTTCCTTAGATCTAGATAATGTTCCTTAAATTTAAACTTTCTATCATAAACCATTTCTAAAATGCGTAAGTTATTTACATTCGATATTAGTACATTGTTAAGGTCTAAATCAAAGCTGAAACAACTATTTTTTCTTACATGTATGGAGATGCTTGGTTTTATTCATAGATATATTGGTAAGACAATTGAGAATGTCTTTAAAGATGCCTTTTGTGCGATTGATCTCGTTGCACCTGGACAGTATACATAAGTCATCAGCACAGATTATGTGTTGGATATTACTGAACTGCAAGATAATTGTGATACGCAATTATTAACAATAACACAGATAGGGGTGAGCTCGGGGGAATGCCGTTATCCAAGTTGTGTATTTTTGAGTACACATTGTTGATTTTTGCCCTAAACTTTCTGTTTAGCAAAAATGATTTGATGAAAGAATACATGTATTGACCAACTTTCCATGTTTAAAAGCAACTTGGTTCTGTATCAAGAAGCGATTCATTTTTAACTTGCATTGGCTGCTGCGGCGGCGGTGGCGCTGGAGTTTCAACAGCTTCCAACAGTCTGAGCAGTTCACGATTTAATCCACGTTGCACAAATGCTCCTTGGTCAGGCGGAAGGGCTCGCAATTCGCTAGCAATATAGTCGCCGAAAGCACTGAATTTGTCGTCGTGTATCCTGAGCGAATTCAGTGAATTGAACGCCAGCTCTCTCATCGAATTAACGCTAGGTATCGGCGATGGCGACGGCGTTGGTGAAGGTCCTGGATTTGCACGACGTTTGCGACTCCCGACTACAACACCAGACGACGGAGGTACCAACGAAAAATCAGCTAGAACCGACGCATCGGTATTTGCGGAAGTCTGAAAATTACACAATCAATTCACAAAACCAAATCACAATTCAAAAATCAAATATTTTACCAGTGACAATGACGACGTCGATTCAGTTGATTTCTGGATGTCGTTTGCCTCCAAAAACATCATCGATTTGAAATAGCGCCAATGGATGATGACCGCTTCATCTGTTCCTTGCGCCGACTTCTTCGAGCGATACTTGGCCAAGTTATTTTTAAAGGAAATGCGCAGATTCATCCACTTGGCTTTGGCATCATCCACTTTTATATTGCCAATTGTACTTGCTACTTCCTGCCAGGCGTCTGTTTTCGGCAATTTATATTCGGGTGTGCCGATGTCCCACAACATTCGCCGCTCCTCTACCGCCACAATCAATTGCATGATTTCGTCATGAGACCATTCATGCTCCACTTTCTTCACATAATTCCGTCTTTTCTTTTTTGGCAATTTATCAAATTCGATGTCACTCATTTTGCTGTGAACAATTTTCCATAAAAAACAATAAAATAAATTACGCGGCAAACAAAAATAAAAAGAATTCAGTACAATTTATAAATACGAGTACGCACCAAAAAACCGAAATCCTATAAACAATTTTATTTATTTTATTGAGAACAAAACTCATGCGAACTGCGAATTCAACTGAATTGTCAAAACCATTTGTGTACTCGTATGCGCACGAAATTTGTGTATTCACCAATTTTCAGAATACACAAATGATGTGACATACGTAAATGGTAGCCACATATACACAAATAGTCATAAATTCATTTATGTACCCGATCAGATGATT
This sequence comes from Pocota personata, assembly GCA_963082735.1. Classification (NCBI taxonomy): domain Eukaryota; kingdom Metazoa; phylum Arthropoda; class Insecta; order Diptera; family Syrphidae; genus Pocota; species Pocota personata. Next base: position 74,290,194 of record OY720432.1, on the reverse strand, counting down.
TGTGTATGTTCACAAATTCGATTTGTATGTGTTCACAAATTCAATTTGTGCATGCAATACATAAATGATACACGAATTGTTTGTGGATGCCATTTGTGGTCGTCAAATTTGTGGTTCAGACGGTTTGTGTATTTTTATTGTAATTATGCACAAATTTATACACAAATTGTCTGATCTCAGCTTAGTACCAAAGGAGTCGTTATTTTAGAGCGCCAGGATTCGTTTTTTGTTGATGCCGGACTGTTTTTTATCATAGAGTGCGAAATACGGTCGAAGCCCAGCTTTCCAGCTCGATAACACTAATCGATTGATTTAGCAGAGGAGGTGAGGCTGTATTCTATTTCTGTTTTGTTAATTGATAACTGCTTAGAGTACTGAAATTCCGGTGAAAAGTTAATTTATGGAGTAGTTTGCCCACATCTTAGCAAAATGCTCGCAGATCTCTGAAGAGTCGGTGTAAATTGCCGGTGTCTAACACCTTTATGGTTATGCAGGGTGAATTTTCCGGTGAGCGTTTTGATATCGGCCCAAAGTCTTTTGCTGGTTGACGTGGGGTTTATATTGGCTGTGAATTTTTGGAAGTAATCTCTTTTTGATACTTCTACCTTCCTTCTGAACATGGCGTTAGCCTAACGGTATTTTATGAGATTAGAGTCTGTTATATTTTCTGAATGATTTTCAAGCAGCTTGTTTGTTCATTCGAACAAATCATTCGGTAGTGTTGGCAGGCAGGTGGGATTCTTGTATTGAAATAATGGCAGGTTTGTGTTCGTTATTCAAAAGTTGTAACTCGTGGTAGTTATTAATGTAACCATTAATGTTCTATTGAAGAACTTTAGTTAACGACAATGAACGTGACGGTGACTTATTTATAATATACGCTGTGTTATATTGTAACAAGCCTTGGGTTGGTAACTTTGGGGTGTCCAAGAGATGTCGACTCTGTAACCCAGATGTTGAATCCTCCGAACCTTCCCCTAAGGAGTTCAGTTGATTCAATTGTCGTCATTATCATTTACAGATGTGTTAAAGTGGTGTTGATTGCTTTTTAAGAGAGAAATTAAATTATTTATTTTAGAGATAGGTGAGTTTAATGGAAGAGGAGTTTTGAGTTAGTGGAACAGGAAGTTGAAGTGGATGTTTATGTGAAAGCTGGGGAGAGTGGGGGGTTTGAGGTGGATGTGGTTAATTGAGTGTCAGACAGGTTTGAGTTTGATGAATGGAATTGAGAGTGAGTGACTGATGTGTTTGCGCTTGGGCTAACGGGTGTAATGTATGGTGTTCTCTCTGTGTGAGAGTGTGTGAATTAGGTGAACTTGGCAGCTGTAGCCGTTAGAAATATGAAATATTTTTTTTGTTGGAGCAATTAACGGAAGCGTGGAAGCGGTTTGATTTTTTTTTTATATGAATGTTGGATTACAGAGTGAAGTGATGGAGATGATGCTTTCTCCTGAGGTGAAACGGGTTTTTTGGAGGTAGTGTTACTGAGATTCTTGGAGTTATTTTGATTTGTTCAAGCGGTGAGGGCTGAGCCTTCCCTGGCCAGTTTATCAGCAAGATCGTTTCCACAAACGTTACTATGCACTGGAATCCAGATCAGGGTTACTTTGAATTGTCCATTTAGCGAGGCTAGCTTATTTCGGCATTCTAACCCTAGTTTAGAGGATATAGTGACCGAGGCGATGGCTTTGATAACAGCTTGGCTATCAATGCGTATGGCAATCTTTTGCCTTGGCGTTATATTTGTGTGTAATTTGATCTGGCGACAGGCTTCGCGGATAGTGAGTAGTTCCATACTGATCTTGTGGGGAATTGTACGTCGAAACGATTTGTGAAATTCATTTTGAGGATAATGTAATCTGTTGAGGGCAATACGAGTTCTCTCGGTAGAGAATTCAGTATATTACTATGCCTGTAGGGTATCGCAGTCCAGCACCCAGACTCTCTGAGTCTGATCACGCTATGTGCTGTAATGTTTGTTATATGTAGGTAAAAGATGTAAAAGGACTGTTAGAGCATCTGACGGGGTAGACCGTAGAGCACTTGTAGTGCCTCTGCATGCTGTTTGTACCTTTGTTAAGTTTAGTTATATTATAGGCCTTCTTTAGAGCCGGCCACCACACTATTGACCCATATGTATATGAGAATCGGTCGTTATAGGGTCAATTTTGGTTGCAGGCCCTGCATTAGATGAATTCTAGGTTATGGCCTTTAAGTGCAGAAGATCAATTATTGTAGGGTCCTTTCAGATTATCTAGGTGAAGATGTGTCAAACTCGGGAAGGCGCCACTTTGAGCCTTGCTTTTAGATTTAAGAAACCAAAATTAATTTTTGTATATGAATTAAAACGAAATAATAAATCTATTTATCTATCTATCTATCTACGAAGCGAATGTTTGCAATTTTGAATAACCCAATATTATTAAACTCTAAACAAAAAAATAACTTCAATTTCTATATCTTGCAGAACCTAATTCAATTAGCCATTAAAGAAAGTTGCTTTAAACCCATAATTGATGAATTACTAAAAGAGGAGGATATCCACTTAAATGACGTCGACGATGACTGCAATACGATCATTCATTTAGCTGTAGCTCATCTTACATACGATGACATTCAACAACACCAACTATTGCTACAATCGTTTGAATCACTTTTAAAAAAAATCGACTTGAAAATGCTAATGGCACAAAACAACGACGGACTAACAGCATTACACATGGCTGTGAAAAGAAATAAATATCTAATGATTGAAAAGATTTTAAATGTCGTGGATGAAAGATTAAAGCTGAGGAGTGTCCTACGTCTAAATGAATCGTCTGCTGATGAGAAGAAATTTTTACAATATTACTGCAAACAGTGTGATAATTTTGATGGGCGTGAACAGAACGAACTAAAGAAAAAAATACTAAATACGACAGATATGAAGCGTGGATGTACGGTATTATTCTTCGCAATGGAGTTGGGCTATGGTAAGAGATTATTTTTTTGTTTAAATCAATATTTATTATTTACTTTGATTTGATGCTCATGCTACTGAAAAATTGTTGGATAAGTTTATTAAGTTTGTAAACCTGTTTTAATTCTTAGACTATCAACGGGACGCATGTGTCCCATGAAGGAGTATGTTGATACCAATGGAACAAAAGTTAATTTAGAATTCACAGGGTGTCGTCCCACTGTTTCAGAACTCAACTCACGATGTTTACTTTACCAGTGGGCCAGTGGGGCATATATGTCCAAACTCCAAAATCTGATATGACGTAAATGCCCCACATAGTTCAAACATGTAAACAAAATCATCTACGAAAGGCTATTACTGTTGAAAAACGTAGTAAAAGGGAACATTTACGCAGCGTTTAAGAGACTAAAGCCTCTGTTAATGGCGCATTTCAGAGAGTTTAATTTCTTGAGGATCGAGCAAACGATACTGAGGTTTCATTCGTCAGGCATACTTTCGTCCGACTATGTTTTACAGATAAGTTGATGTTTGCTGCGTACCAAATCATACCCAGTCGGCTCCAGCGGCCTAATTGGATTTAGCCTTAGATATTGTTATCTCTACCTCACTTTAGACGCGAAGTTGTGATTATTACCGCTGTTTAACTCTGCAGAGTGATCTTTTCAAATTGTCAGACTGTAACTCTACTACTGAATTTCGTTCTTCATCCGGGCTTTGGTAAAACTTTCGAACTTTTTTTTTGTAACACATTTCTAATGAAGCTGGTGTTCCGCCTTTTCTTTTGCTTTTAGATGTCGTAATTTGCAGCGTCCGCTTGATCAAACCATAAGTTTCTTGCTTACAATGCGCTTAACGCTGGCGACCTGAGCAGTTTGAAGAACACTCCATCTTTCCTTTAAAATTGTTGCGTTAAAATCGTCAACCAGGGTTTTAACGTCATGTCGAGATGCTCATAGAAACCGTCGTCCTCATCCTCTTCGTCTGTAGGACTTAAAAAAGAATCAACTTACTGCTGTTTCCAACCAAAACCAAAATACCTGACTTCGCACTTCCTCGGCTAAAAGGTCAACCACTCTCCCTATCGTCCAGTGCTAGGTATTTAGGAGTTATCCTATATCCTAAACTCAATTGGAAGCTAAACAAAGAACAACGGGTAAAGAAGGCATGTATAGCCTTCTACGCCTGTAACAAAACATACGGCAAAAAATGGGGCCTGCAACCAAAATTGACCCTATGACGACCGACTCTGACATACATATGAGTCAATAATATGGTGGCCGGCTCTAAAAAAGGCTTATAATATAACTAAACCTAACAAGGTACAAAGAACAGCATGCAGAGGCACTACAAGTGCTCTACGGTCTACCCCGTCAGACGCTCTAACAGTCTGCGTTATCCGCGAAGCCCGTCGCCAGAAAAAATAGCACACAAATATAACGCAAAGACAAAAGATTGCCATATTCATTGATAGCCAAGCTGCTATCAAAGCCATCGCCTCGGTGACTATATCCTCTAAACTAGTGTTAGAATGCCGAAATAAGCTAGCCTGGCTAAGTGTACAATTCAAAGTAATCCTGATCTGTGTTCCAAGGCATAGTAAGATTTGTGGAATCGAAGTTGCTGATGAACTGGCCAGGCAAGGCTCAGCCCTCCACCGCTCGCTTGCGGAATCAGTCGACGTTCCGCTTGGAGCGTTCAAGGCAAAAATCTCCTCAATTTTCCTTATAAAAGGCCAACCTCAGATGGACTAGGCTAACAAACTGTGTTATGTCCAGAAGGATGTGGCCAAGCTACAACAAAATTAAAACAACCGACCTGCCAAATAGAACGCGTAAAGACGTCGCCAGATTAAGAGCGATCACTACGGGGCACTGGCCTATAGGAGACTACGCAGTCAAACTAGGTATTCCACACAATACACAGTTCGCAGTTGCAAAGTCGCAACTGAAAGTGAAATCCTTATCCACTATTTATGCGCCTGTCCGGCACTAGCTAGCTTCTTCAATCCCCCAGCGGAAGTCTTAGAGAAAAACATCAAAGAACTTAATACATTTTTGAATTCCACAGGTTGGATCTAGACTCCTCACCAAATACCGTAACACCACACTTTGGTTCACTCTGGACCAAAAATCACTACAATGCTCCGACTCACACCTCCGCCATCGCAACAGTGAAATTGAACGAATTGCTTCGCTATCCGTCATATTATCCAGATTTAGCCCCTGCGACTATTTTCTGTTTCCAAACATAAATAAATGGTTTACAGGTAAGCGATTCGCGTCAAATGAAGAGGTTATCATCGCTATTTTGCAGAGTTCGACAAATCTTATTACTCGGACGGCTTTAAAAAATTGGAGCATCGCTGGGCTAAGTATATCGAGTTAAAAGGAGATAATGTTGAAAAATAAAATTGTTTTTTTGTTGTCGAAAAAACCATGTTTTCTATATTGTATGGAATTATCGAACGTTCCTCGTGCTGTAGCAATTTGTTTCAAACGTTATCGAGATTGCATTGTTGTTAAGTGATCGGTAATCCACAGCAGTAAATTAAATAAAATATATTAAAGATTTTAATGAATTTTGTTTACTGTTTTAAAGTTTTGGACTATGCCACCATGTGTGGAATACAACATTGGTTAAATGGCCGCCACGGGAGTTTTAGCAAACTTCGATTCTTGTGCGGTAATTTTCGATAACTTTTCGGCACATTTCTAGCTGTATTGCGGCCATACATCGATGTTGGTTTCCAAGTTCTCCGAAGTTTGAGGATTGTCTGCAGATACGATCTTTAGCATAGAGTCAGATCACACGTTTTTGGTGGCCAATTGATGTCACCAAATTTCGAAATTAAATGGACGGGGGAATTTTCATTCAATAGACTTGTGTGACACGTAGCCCCTTCCTGTTCAATCTCGCACCAAAAAAAGTTGTTTATCATTTTACCAAAGCGCATAAAATTCACAGTAACAATGGTGCCTTCGTCGTTTTCAAAAAAGTTACGGTCCGATCACGCCACTGGTCCACAGCACACCAAACTGTCACCCGTTGTGGATGCAATGGCCTCTCAACGATCACATTTGGATTTTCAGAAGCCCAAATTTTGAAATTTTGTTTGTTTACGTAGCCGTCGAGCGAGAAATGGACCTTACATTTTTGTTATGGTGAAGTTCACGAACGAGCAATGTTTCTAAATTATTAAAAATTACTACCGAAATTCTGAGTCGGTGGTCGTAACTTTAAGAGCGCCTACTCCAATTTTCGGTCGTAATAAACCAGACAGGCTGTACGTGCTATAGTGGATAAATTCGAGTCAACATATTCACTATTGAATTTTCCTGTGCCAGTGAGACAACGCACCAGTAAGTGTTTCAGTTCAAAATGAGCCAAATCAGTCGATTCCACTGCTTTCACGGGAATTGGGAATCTCTCAGTCCACATTGTGGGGAATTTTGCGTAAAAATCTTGGCCTACACCATTACAAGATCAAATTAACTCAAGAACTGAAGCCTCTTGATCATTTGAAGCGCCGAAACTTCTCCGCTTGGGCTCTGCAAAAGTTTGAAGAAAATCCTGAATTTCATCGAAAAATCATCTTCAGGTGTGATTGGACCGTATTTTTGCGTAAATGAAGCAGATCGAATGGCCAGCCCGCTGATGCGATTTAACGTCGATGGATTTATTTTTATGGGGTTACTTTAAGTCATTGGTGTGTGCCAACAATCCAACAACGTTAGAGGAGCTCAGGAACAATATCGAACGCGAAATTGTCAACTTTGCGGCCGATATGTGTAGAGTGCAAACGTGCTCGCGATGGTCATATGAATATAACATGTGCACTACACCTGGAATAAATTTTAGCCTGATATCTCAATTATTCTGTTTTATTTAAATATAAAATTGGTATGTCCTTATTGAAGAACCCTTTACAACGGACATTTCCGTCAAATAACTTTAAAAATATGTACATATATACTCTAAATTAATGATAGTAATCTTTTCAGATCATATAATCTACTTACTAATGGCTCACATGTGCAATCCAACTATAAAAAATCTATCTGGGTTAGATGCGAAAACATACTACACTGAATACGGAAATAATGCTAATATAGTTGGTGCCCTAGAGAAACTAACAATGATTTTACAGAAATAGTTTTAATTGTTTGTAATATCATAAATAAATTGTTTGAAATTGTATTTTCAGTGTTTTGTCTTTTAATCAAGCCCCCATTGGCTTTGGAAGCAAGATTCAGAAATCTTTTCGAAATCTAAAAGCTGCAGGGAGGGTGGTAATTGTGGCAAATTCTTTCTACTATTTGGATACTTCCACGGCATGTTTTCAGTTGTGCTGTCACGATTGACCATTTCATTTTCTTTAGTGCATTTGTTTTTATCCACTAGCAAGAGAAATCATATTAGGACGTCTGTTATGAACAGATGCAACATACATATATACCTATCCATTCCAAATAAGCTATTTCTTCAGGGGCGTAATGACCGTAACGGCAGAAAAACCCGAACTGGCATTCTTTATTGTTTAAAAATCGTTTGCATGGTATTTTTTTCTTTTCTTCTGTGACAATTTGTTGGGGATCTGAAAATTAAGCACCTCAAATTATTTGTTTTAAAATACATATGCCTTTAGTTTTAACTATAAAACCTTTGTAATTTTGTAAATAATTAGCTTTGGCAACGTTGTGGGTCATTCCAATATTGTGACTCTTGCGTACATTTATATCATTTTTCATAAAACAATCACAATAATTGCAGTAATAACTTTTGCCGCCCATTATTCAAATATTTTGAACTGATATAGGTACTGAACCAATCGATTCAACTTGTCCACTTCCCGAATCAATCGACGCGGCCAGAGGCCAAGTGCCGGGCCAGAAATCAATGAATAAGGAGATATCAAATGTTCGTAACTCTTTCTCCCAAAAACCATTTGTTTACAATGAGTTCTATTTGGTGTCTGTAGATACGTGTAAACAAAACAACAACACTACACATGACTTGAATATCCAGCAACTTCACGTGGTAAAACAAGTTAATAGAGGGCTGTGTTCAAGAAGTGTATCCGTTTAAGAAATATAAGAAAACTAATAATTCGATTAAAAATTACTGTTAATTACTGTATATTCCAATAGTTATTGACAATTAATTACTTCTGTGATTTGTGAGAAAAAAGTCAACCCGGTTAATCGATGTAATATGTCATAGTTTCATTCGGTTAACAACATTGTTCTGGAAATCAAGAGAGAACCCGAACTTAATGAACATATAATTTTTATTATATAGGGTTAAACACAATGTGGTTCTCGAGCGGTCGCCCATTTGACAGGCATTTGCAGAACAAAACCTCAATATTTGCAGCACCAAATGTGGCTTCAATACGATCGAGCATTGAGATGTCAAGAATATGACAGAATTATGTTCTGTTCCCTCAAATTTCCCACAAACGATTTCGCAACAGAAAGAAGAGTAGAAATGTACTTTTTATATTTTTATGGTTGGATTAGGAAACACAAATATAATAACTTCGCAAACAAATGTGTATGAATAAGAAAATAACAAAATAAAAACCTCTGCATACTTTAACATAATAAATTTGTGTTCATAAAAAATCAATTAGCAATTAAAAAATTTTACATATTAAATGCTAACAATTCGGAGCACATACATGACACAATGTCTTACCTTGCTGCTAAAATCGAACAACAATTGAAAAAAAATTGAAAAAAACTGAAAATGTTTTTTTTTAAAATTATGAGCACCGAACGTAATGCTTCCGATCCGATCCAATGTGGTATCTCGGGAAATTTCACATTTCAATACCTCATGTATGTATTTCATATGGCCTTCGGAAAATTCAAACACACATGAACAGATAGGATTCGAAAGATGTTCAACTTTTTCAAATAGTTCGGATTTTTTTTTATGGAAAACGACTCAAACGATATTAATAAAAATCGATTTAAGAGATAATAATTATGTTCGCCATATAACTGAATACCTAGTTTATTGCTGACAATGACTCAATAATGGTACTTTAATTATGTGTTGATTTTAATGACTGATATGCTTGGGTTATACTTATTTATCTTACGGAAACAAATTAAGATTATGACCTATTGCGATTGAAATAATTCATTTAGGACATGATCGAAATTGTTCGTGGAATGATCAAAAATGTGGAATATATAAAAGGAAGTATAATATAATAAATTTTTGCTTGCTTGATTAATTATTTAATTATTTTTATTAATTTTTATTAATTATTAATATTGAATTGACTCTTCTTTAGTAAAAATTCACCGTATCACCTATTTTTTATTGGTACAACTAAGTTTCTGCTCCTTCAATATGGGCAATGGACCTGAAGGAAACGAAATAAATGCTTCTGGCATACCAAAAATTGGGATTGGGATTTTAATATGTTTCTGTAATATTTTCCGCATTATGTTATTTTTTTTTTTTAACATTTTCAAAAAATTCTAAGAAAAAAAGGCAGTTGTATGATTAGCATTCGGAAAAGTTCAGTGTGGAAAAGGACCAATAAATTATATCTTAATAAATTAATTTATTAATTTGCTAATAAAAACATTTTCAAAATCTAAAACCAGAACTTGTAGCTTTAAATCAAATTGAATACAACTTAATAAGCATATTAAACAGTATGAACTACCTATTGCAATAGACAAAAATATCAGAATTAGAGTCGCTCCATAAGATCTCTTATTGATTTTGAGACAATAGCAACAATAATTTTGTATTAATTCAGAGATTCAATCAATGCAAAGCATATTGCAATTTGAAATCGGTTTCGACATTTCCTTCCTTTGATTTTAAGACAAGTTGATTTATTTCGATATATTCTGTTGGGGCCTTTTGTATTTATTTGGTATTTACAAAATTTTCTTTGAAAAATTTGGGTTTCAGTGAATTATGGAAAACTTTAATGCATATTAAGGAAAGCAAGTACGCATCTGTCTACCTTCAATGAACAATAACAATAATAAAAAATGTCCATATGGCGTTCGAAAAAGCTGGCCTCGGAATCAGAACAAATCTATACATCGATTAATCCTGCATTAAATGCAGTTAACTATTTATGTTCACTCTGTAATTTGTAGGAACCTGAAAGCACTTTTTTAGGTATTTGTCCAATCTTTAATAGCTTAAGGCTAAAAATGTTTGGTGCAAAATAGGTTTTCAGACGTAAAGTTCGATCAAATTTGGATGTCAGAAATTGGGAGACTGAATATATTTTTAATTGAAGCCCTAAAATACAGACAACTTTTGGTAAATGAATTTAATTATTAAAAGTGCCATTTGATTTTGAGCTGGGAGCAATCGTTATGTAATTAGATTTTATATTTCTTAGAATTGTTGTTAAACCAGTGTCATGACTATTGCAAAAATACTACTGTCCAATGGATATTATGAGTTAATGCGTGCAATGGCAATACTGTAAAATACCACTTACCATTCAACGACAAATCGAACAATCCTTACATTTTGAAGTCTTGGCACTTTTGACAGCCAGCAGCGTTTATATACGTTTTTGGTTACTACATCGCATTTGTGTTTACCCTTTTATTAGAATTTTAAGTTAATTCAAAAGTATCGACACCCATTAAAGTTTCGCGGAACAATTTATTGAATTACACAAATGGCAGGCGATAAAAAGCGTCGCTCCCGATCAAGGGACAGATACGAGAAAGAACGTGAAAGAGATCGGGATCGTGGTCGCGATAGAGAGAAGGAGCGCCGCCGTAGATCTCAGGAGCGCCACCCCCGTGATAGATCTGTAGAACGGAATATGGTGCGTTCAATGCGATCTAGATCTAAGTCTCCTCGCGAGCGAAATCGCATGGGGGATACATCAGAAAAATTTAGAGATAGAATGAGAAATGAAACTTTTAGGAAAGAGAACATCGACGAAAAGAAACCCCCTAAGGTGGAAATGAAGGGTGATGTCAAGGACGAAGAGAATTCCAAGTCGAAGAAAACTGAGCCTCTGTCGTTGGAAGAAATTTTAGAAAAGAAAAAGAAAGAGGAGGAGGCGCGCAGTAAACCCGTTTTCTTGACTAAAGAGCAAAGAGCTACAGAAGCGTTAAAGCGTCGTCAAGAGGAAGTAGCTGCAATGCGGGCGGGTCATGCTGCCAGTCGGTTTGCAGCCGCCGCAGAGACTGGTATGCAAATTAAGCCTGACAAAGAAAAGGAAAGGGAAAAGGACCGCGAAGATAGGCGCGATATTCGCGAACGCGACTACGATAGAGGACGTGATCGCGACCGTCACAAGGACGATAGAGACAAGGAAATTAAACGTGTCGATGACCTCAGTCAAAAAGATAAAGAAAAGGAATTGGAAGCCATTCGGGAGCGATACTTGGGCATTATTAAGAAAAAGAGAAGAGTTCGAAGGTTAAACGACCGAAAATTCGTTTTCGATTGGGACGCCGGAGAGGATACGTCCATTGATTACAACAATTTATATAAAGAGAGACACCATGTTCAGTTCTTTGGACGTGGAAATGTTGCCGGTGAGTTGCTCTTAAGAAATCTTATAAAATAGTTTTAAGTTTTATTTTGTAGTTCTGCCATAAATTCTGTTACAAAGGTTAGGTTAGATTAGGTTGGAGGGAAGCCCACCTAAGTACTTATCACGGGGGCCATAAGGTCCATTGTGTTTTTCTTTTTGTTGTGTGGAACCTATATTTAAAACCTTTGTCTTGCGGTGGGTTCTGTTGCAAGCCAGCTTGCGCAACTTATGAAACATGTTCCTAAGTGGAACTTGTACGAGATGCTCTAGTTCGTCAAAAAGCCTGTTTCCCATATGACGGAGGGGGCGGTTTTGAAGATTTGGGCAATCACATAACAAGTGTTTGATGGTTTCTGTCTTCTCTATATAATTTTGAGCCTGATATCTCAATTATTCTGTGTTTTATTTAAATACAAAATTGATATATCCTTATTGGAAAACCCTTAACAATTCTTAGGGTTCAGCGCGGTCATCATCCGCTACGGCAATGGTTGGCATCTCACCAAGGTGTTATTGCTCTCCATTTTTGTGAAAAAGGATTCAAAACTGGTCCAAAGGTGTACCAAGAAGATGTCATAGAAGGCATCGTTAAAGGCTTGACGAATACCCTTTTTAATGGAGCAAAGTAAGTTTTCCAACAAGACTCTGCTCCAGCACATAAAGCTAAAACAACTCACCTGTGGATTAGAATCAATATTCCTGCTGGGCAAAAGACCCGGATTTTAATCCTTTGGATTATTGTTTGTGGTCGGTGTTGGAGAGTATGGCCTGCAAGAGAACTCACCGAAATTTGGAGAGCTTCATGTCCATATCCGCGGAACCCGTGCGTTTTTTTAAAATGCTTACTATTTAAGCAAATAAGTTTTATAAATACTAAGCCAAAATCTTTAGTTGTTTAATTTTTATATCATTTTCCAATTGTAACAAAACTTATGGAAGGACTAGGTACAACGATATGTAACCGAACTTACTTACGTTTACTTTATATGGCGATTTCAGTCCGCTGCGGACCTGGACCTCAACCAATATGCCTCTCTAGTGACTTCTATGCTTTGCTAGCTGCCTCCAATTTTGTACACCGAGTTGTTTGAGATATCCCTTACAACTGCGCACGCCACCTTAGGTAAGGTGTTCCTTTACCGCGCTGAACCCCTGGAGTGGATTCAAAGAATCTCTCCACTGGTGCGTTGGTGTCCATACGCCGTATATGTCCTACCCATCTTTGTCGATGAATTTTGACTTTTTTTTGACTAGATCTACATCAATGTACAGCCCGTACAGTTCTTCATTAAATCCTCTTCTCCACACTCCGTCGATACAAACAGGACCGAAGATCACACGGAGAATTTATCGCTCAAAGCAGCTCAGAATATTTTCATCCACTTTTGATAGTATCCACGTTTCTGTGTTACATAGCAGGACTGGGATGATAAGGGTCTTGTACAAAGTTTGCTTAGTTACTAGTGACAGGATTTGCTGCCCATTTGCCTTCTTAGTCTGTAAAAAAAACGATAGGCAAGAATAATTGTTCGTTTGATCTCCGCACTGATGTCATTGTCAGAGTTCATCGTAGAGCCTAGGTAGAAAAGTCTTTACCTCCTCAAAATTATACCGGTCCATTGTTGCGTTCTGTTTAAGGCGCTGATGTTGAGCGTTCCTTGTAGACAGTATATATTTCGTTTTGCTTTCATTCACCGCTAAACCCATCTTTGCCGTTTCCGCCTCAATACGCACGAATGCACCACTGACGATCCGCTGAGTTCTTCCGATAAATGTCAGTGTCATCGGCGTATGCAAGTAGGCACAGATTTTAGAAAAATTGTGCCTTTGGTGTTGACATTTGAGTTTCGTACAATTTTTTCAAGTATGATGTTGAAGAAAGCGCATCACCCTGTCTAAGACCTTTTTCTGACCTGAAACGGTTCAGTGTTGTTCTTACTGACTTTGATGGAACAGCGAGCTGTTCAACGTCAACCTGCATAGACGTGGCTCTATACAACTTGTCTCTATACATGTTGTCATAGGGAACTTTAAAATCGATGCACAGGTGGTGGGCATTGTTTTAGGCGCTCACATAATACGGGAGACAAAATTTTGTATGCGGCGTCGAGGACGCTTATGCCTCTGTAGTTGGCGCAGTTCAGGGATCAGGATCAGGCTAACGATGCTGAGATTCTATTTATCGGGCATGCTTTCATCCGACCAGATGAGTTGGTGCATACTCCTAACCAACTCATCTCCTCCAGCTTTGAAAAGTTGGGCGGCTGGACTGTCGGCTCGCGCAGCTATCGGGTTGACATGATTCTTCTCTGTCATTGTGAATAATGAATGGCTCATCCTACGTGACAGCGGAATGTTGGTCGTCATCGCCGTTTAGCAGTCTGCAGAAGTGGTTCTTTCAAATTTTCAGCACCGACTGCGACTGTACTACAATGTTTCCTTGTTCATCTTTGCAGACTTCGGTTCTTATTACCTTTTGGTAAAATTTCCACACCTCATTCCTGCAGTAGCATCTCTTTCTCTCTATCAACTCGACCGCGTGTTTCTCAGAGTTTGGACTCTTCTTTTTTCCTCTGCTCATATGCGTAAGCAATCTTCCTTTCAGCTCTCTTCCTTACATGTAGCATCGCAAAATATAGCAGTTGTTTGGCTGAATAAGCTCGCCGGCATTCTTCATCGAACCATGGATTTCTTCTCTGTTGTCGTCTGATGTAACCTAGCACATCAGAGGCGACACTTCTTATGGCTTCCTGGCAGCGTTGCCATTGGTCTTATGCACTTGATGTTGCTCACACAGAGCTTCTCGAGAGGTTGAGGCAAACGCGGTCGACGAAGTGTGAACGCCTATAATACTGGATGCGTGTTTTCCGTCGATCGCAATCTGTTTGTTTCGTGTTTTGATCAGGGACCGCCATGTGGCCTTCTGAATGTTTAGATGTGGGAAACGCTTACTTGCTACGAAAATGTTTCGTCTCGTGGCGAAGTTGATTAGCCTGTGTCCGTTTCCGGGCGTGGTGTCGTGTAGGATATGTCATCTATGATGTCATCCTTCCCTATTATGGCGTTAAGATCGCCAAACACGATAATGTCATACTTAGGATACTGCTCATAGGTCCTTTCCAGAAGGTCGTAGAGTCATTCGTTGGGGGCGTGCGCGCATATAAATCAGATTTTGGCAAATTTAGTCTGAAGCTCAAGACTTCTTGCCTAAGTCTGCTTTCAATGACAAATCCGCATCCAAATAGACGCTGCTTCTGTTCTCGGTAGCAGTCGCCATGGTAGATATCGCAGCTTTTCATACTCCTTTTGTCCGGTTGTGGATAGCGGTTACGAGTATGTCCGCTTTATATCTCCGTTAGTTGTTCCACAACACTCAGCGTGTTAAGGGTCCTAATATTCCACGTACATATACGTACGTCATTATCCTTAATTCGTTTGCATATATCGTCAAAGGTAAAGTCAATCTTATGCTAGGCTGTTTTATGTATCGTCACGATATTTTCTCTTTCGCAGAGCCTTGTGAGGCCTAAGGCGACGTAAATTTGTGGATTAATGCCGGCATTATTGCTCACGGCACACCATTTTGTTGCTATGACTTATCTGAGACGCATTAAAGCATATATTTCTTATATATTTCCTGAAGTTCACCCAGTGGTGCTTGCATAGTTCTGAGTGTTCAGTTCCACATGTATAGTCAGATACAGTATACGCTCATCGTTGGTTCGCTATGAAATACTCGTAGCTATCCCGTGCACCGTGGGGAGATGAAGATGCGTTTTTGCCTACGGCAAATGAGGAAGTATTGCTTCTTGAATTCTACGAATTTGTCTATCCCATTTCTACGTCTGATTTCTCTTTAACCTAGTGAAAAACTCTGGTTCGACACAATAATATTAATGAACTGCGTTTTGTCTTTATAATAAGGTATACCATTACACAAAAAATTTATTTTTTAGGCATAGACATCAAGGAGCAAAAGCGAACACAGAGTAAATTTTATGGCGATCTACTAGAGAAGCGGCGTACAGAAGCGGAAAAAGAACAAGAGAAAGTACGATTGAAGAAAGTAAAGCGAAAGGAAGACAAACAAAAATGGGATGACCGTCATTGGTCGGAAAAAGATCACGACGAGATGACCGAACGAGATTGGCGTATTTTCCGTGAGGACTACAACATTACCATTAAGGGTGGCAAAATACCCAATCCTATCCGTAATTGGAAGGAATCAGGCTTTCCCAAAGAAATCATTGAGATCATCGATCTTGTTGGCTATAAAGAACCCACTCCCATTCAGCGACAAGCTATTCCAATTGGACTGCAAAATCGTGATATCATTGGCGTTGCTGAAACAGGTTCTGGTAAGACCTTGGCATTCCTTATTCCACTATTGTCATGGATTCAGTCGCTTCCGAAGATTGAACGTCTGGAAGATGTTGATCAAGGTCCGTATGCCATCATTATGGCTCCAACACGTGAATTGGCACAACAAATTGAAGAGGAAACCATCAAGTTTGGCCAGCCGTTAGGTATTCGTACTGTTGTTGTTGTCGGTGGTCTATCGAGAGAAGAACAAGGATTCCGCTTGCGTTTAGGTTGCGAAATAGTAATTGCCACGCCAGGTCGTCTTATCGATGTTTTGGAGAATCGGTATCTTGTACTCAATCAGTGTACGTACATTGTACTCGATGAAGCTGACAGAATGATAGACATGGGTTTTGAGCCAGATGTTCAGAAGATTCTTGAATACATGCCAGTGACAAATTTAAAACCTGACTCTGAGGAAGCAGAAGATGCAAGCAAACTAATGGAAAATTTCTACTCAAAGAAAAAATATCGTCAGACTGTGATGTTTACGGCGACAATGCCAGTAGCAGTAGAGCGTTTAGCACGATCCTATCTGCGAAGGCCTGCAACAGTATACATTGGCTCAATAGGCAAACCAACAGAGCGTACAGAACAAATAGTTTACATGATGGGTGAAAATGACAAACGCAAGAAACTTATGGAAATTCTTTCTAGAGGCATCGAACCACCTGTTATTATTTTCGTCAATCAAAAGAAGGGAGCCGATGTCTTGGCTAAAGGTCTGGAAAAACTTGGTTACAATTCGTGTACTTTGCACGGTGGTAAAGGCCAAGAGCAGAGAGAATACGCCTTGGCTGCACTCAAGAGTGGTGCTAAAGACATGTTGGTGGCCACAGATGTTGCTGGTCGTGGTATCGATATTAAGGACGTCTCCTTGGTTATTAATTACGACATGGCGAAGTCAATTGAGGATTATACCCATCGTATTGGTCGTACTGGTCGCGCTGGCAAAACTGGTATGGCTATTAGTTTTGTTACCAAAGACGACAGTCAATTGTTCTATGATCTAAAACAATGTGTAATGGCTAGTCCAGTTTCTGTATGTCCACCGGAATTGGTGAATCATCCGGATGCGCAGCATAAGCCAGGTACAG
This sequence comes from Pocota personata, assembly GCA_963082735.1. Taxonomy (NCBI): domain Eukaryota; kingdom Metazoa; phylum Arthropoda; class Insecta; order Diptera; family Syrphidae; genus Pocota; species Pocota personata. The sequence continues at coordinate 74,273,228 of OY720432.1, read as the reverse complement.
TGGTGACAAAGAAACGAAGGGAAGAGAAAATATTTGCTTAGTTTGTATGGAAAAAGAAAAAAAACTTGTAGTTAACGCTGGAGAAGAAATAAAAACATTTATTTTGTTGTGAAAAGTTTTGTTTTTTATTATTTTTTTTTTTCATTTCGTTACCGATGGCTTTAAGTATTGTATGATGACTGGTTTTGAAGGACAATTTGTATGGAAAGGTGACGCTAAGATGAACAGTTGTTACACGCCAATTTGGTGGGTCAGTGGTAAGTGTGTTAGTCTACGAAGCGGTAGGTTCAAGGTTTGAATCTCATGGTATAGTTATAGTTGTTCTACGGTCATCTCTTTGCCTATTGATTTCAAGTAATGCAATGGCTTTGGATAAAACAATGTTCCGACAGCCACTAAGATCAGTAAAGTGATATCGCCCTCTTATATGTTCCTTGGTTTGTCCGAGATACATATAACCAGCGGTTTGAAATCTTCGGATCTGATCTCATACAACATCGATCCACTGAATGATGAATCGAAGATCGGAACATGTACTGTAGCTAAAAAAAAAGTACAATCCATCTGGACCGGATCGTATGATACTTTATCAGCACAGCGCTATAAAAATAGGCGTGGCGATGTACACGTACATATATTGAATTCAGTCTTCCTACTTGAAAGTAATTTCCTTGATTTGAAGAGGTTTTTGTTTCACAGATTCCGAAAGGCGAACCTATAACGCTGTAACAGCGCCCCGAGATGCCTGTAGTACCGGCCCATCTGTCACGCTCCGAAACGTAATCTCGACTAATTCACAGAGCCAATACGTGAGTCTGTACGATCAGTGCATCATTGCTGGCTCCAGGCCCCACTCCGTGTACTCTTTAATATGAAGTGGTCATTATAGGCTTTTCAGCTTTCTGTCCAGAATAATGTCACGATACCTCGCATGGAACAGCTCCACCCCATCTAACTTGGGCAGCTTGCAGTGTACTCTTAAGTTAAGAGAACCAGTTTCGTATTATCTGGATTGACGTGAAGTCTGCAGTATCTTGCCAACTACATATTCCGAATAGGAATTGATACTTCTTGTGACAAGCATCTTACATAGCCAGCTGGTTACGATGGGAGATGGGGATTAAGTTTTCCTTATTCATGGAAATATTGGGTTTTCGCCACACAAAACGTCGACCATCTGAACCAAATATATTGTATTTACTCTCGTCGACAAAAATTACTTGTTACTAGAACTCATCTGGTTTTTGGCATACTCCAAGCGCTTGATGGCATTTTGCTTTGATATGGAAGGTTTTCTACGAGCTACGAACCCTTTGTAACCCTTAGTATGTAACAAATTGCGAATGGTTTGAGGATTTACCGCTGGTCCCCTAGATACTTCAAGATTTGTAGCTATTTGAGGTGCCCCAATTTTTGGATCAGCCTTGACCATTCGCTCAATAACTCGTTCATCTCGCTCAGTTAGGATTTTTTTTTTGCCTCTTCCTATACCCATGTCATATGAATTATTTCTTTCAAAAATTTTTACTACGGATTGGATTGTGGCACGAGGTCTACTAACTGTTTTATTAATTTCTCCGTAACTTTTTCCCTCAGCTTTTAACTTTACAATTATTTTTTTTTACATCTATAGGCACTTTCTTATGATTGCCTTCCATTACTTTCTTTTTTGTTTATTTAGTTTTCAAAGGATAAAATAAAAGACCACCAAATGCGAGTGTATAATACTAAATATCTTAAACTTCTATTGACTGTACACAGCAGCAAAAATATTTACCGTTAACCGAGTATTTACGACAGAAACAGGGTGTATGTGCAATTAATTGAGTCGAATTTTAGGCTGTAAAAACATTTTTTTTTAAATTTTTCTTTTTTTAATCCTGATTAACATATGACATCGAAAAATATTTGGTAAACTTTTTTAACGATGGCGTTGTATTTTGCATTGGTAAATGATTTGGTGTATGTGCAATTTTTTGATGCAGTGTATTCCGAATAGGAATTGATACTTCTTGTGATAAGCATCTTACATAGCCAGCTGGTTACGATGGGAGACTGATACGTTTTACGGTTTCTATCATGGTGTGACCTTGATTAGCCGCTTTAGGTATGAGAATCACATTGGCCCTTAGTAATAGAAAAACTAAAAGCAAATTCCTAAAATCGCTGTTAGTTAGGTGATTGTAAGTTACCATACATTTTCGTCGTAATAAATAGATTTAGCAGAAGTCAAATTTAGAATAGTTATTGTGATTCATTTTCAAATGTTTGCTACTTGCACAGCTCTTGACAGATCGAAGAAATTCAATTCTGCATTATTTTAGTATTTGAACGCATTCAACGTTCTTTTATAATTGCCTCGTGTTCTATTATTCGTTTTATCATGAATAGTATCCAAATCACTTATAATTTATTCAACCCCCAATTCCACCTTAAAGGAGGGTGAGCCACACCCAAACTGTTTCCGAATGCCATCCGGGCCTGGAAATGCTTCTTCCAACTTCCTATACCTTTTTCTCAGATCATCATCATCTGTATGTGCATTCACTATAGGTGAAGGTTTCTTGTAGGTGAGACATTATGAGGACCGTAAAACGCGTGCCGGATTTTTACACCCTAAAAAAACGTTCCTTCAAAATGTTTTTTTCTTACTGCAACTAAGTATTGACTTAACAAGCAGTTTTCATATAACGAAATTAAAACGTTTGGCAGGTATCTTTCCATTCAAAATTCCCGCTTGTTCCGCAATCTACTGATTTATTGAGTTACAGTGCCGAGCAAAAAAAAATGCAAACGGTCACATCAACGGCACTGACTACATCAATGAACATTTGGAGGTTAACGTAGGAGTACACACAGTTAGGCGACGATTGAGGGAGTCGGAACTGTATGCAAGACGTCCAGCTAAAAAACTATACATCAGTTCTGTCAATAAGAAGAAACGGTTAGAGTTTGCGAAGCGCCACATGTATTCTCGAGTGAACAATGCACAAAGGTTTTATGGAGCGATGAGAGCAAGTTCAAATTATTCTCGTCAGATGGCATTTGCTATGTGCGAAGGTCTCTGGGACAAAAGTACAGCCCCAGATATTAAGTTGCGACAATTAAACGCGGGGGAGGATCATTAATGGTGTAGGGTAGGCAATCTAGAATATTCATTAAATCTGATTTCTAATAAGGCATTTTTTAAGGTTCATTCTCTCGTCAAGGAGTGGGTCAATTGTGTCAAGTAAGCTGTCGGATGAATGCCGAAATGTATCAGGAAATACTGAAAAACCATATGCTTCCACATTTGCGGTCGAATATGCATGAGGACAGCTTATTTCAACACGATAATGACCCAAAGCACACCAGCCGGTTGGTGAGAAGCTTCTCGTAAGAGGAGAATGTTGATGTGTTTTGGAGTGGCCGGCGCAATCGACCGACCTCAATCCCATAGAAAATTTATGGGATCTTGTAGACCGGGAGATAAGGAAGCGAAAGCCATCAAATTCCACTGAGCTGATGGAACGAATAAGGTCAGAATGGGAGCAAATATCTTCGGACTTATTGGTTTCCCTGGTTGACTCAATGCCTAATATTATAGATTGCGTGCCGTGATTGCTAACAAGGGGTACGCAACAAAGTACTAAGCTATTTTATTTATTATGTCTAATATTATTTAAAAAAAAATTGATAAATCCTTTCATTTAGCAGTTTTTTTTAAGTATTTGCATTTTTTTGCTCGCCTTCAAACCCACTTTGGCGAACATTTTTAATATAATAATTAATTTGCAGTTAGATTTGATAAAAGTCGGCTCTGCATAAAGAAAAAAATCAGTTTTAAAATTTGGGCAAAATTTCAAAGTACTACCATGTAAAATGGCAGAGTTCCTATTTTTTGTTGCTCGCTGTATGTCTAATGGCTTCGTTCTTTGTAGACTATGCAATAAATTTCGCTCATCTAGAATTTGTAGAACTGCATTGTTCACGTATCCTTCTAATCGATTTTTGTGTTTTCGCGCAAAGTTTTTAATTTCGTCTTCCACAGTGGAAATTCCGAGATCTCTATGGATATCATTGTTTCTTATGTACCAGGGTGCGCTGAAAATTCCTCTTAGCACTTTATTTTCAAAAGTTTGTAACATATTGTAATTGTTTTTTTTGGTACAACCCAAAAGTTGTATACCATATGTCCACACCGTCGGTTTTAGCACTTGCTTGTATAAAAGCAGTTTGTTCTCTACGTTAAGCTTGAAAAAAAAAAATGTTCGAGTTCTTTGCGTTTCTTTTTCACGTGCGGCTTCCACTTCATCTTTACGTCAAGTGTCATCCCGAGGTATATAATCTCGTTTGAAAAAGGAATTCGAATGGAATTGATACAGATAGGTAAATTATTTTCTTTTTTATAGGTTAAATTTACATGAACAGATTTGGTTTAGTTGAGCGCGATTTAATGCTTCTTGAATCTTGTTATTGGTTTCTTCTATAATTTGCCTTCTTCTTGCGGTATATCACGAGTATGCAACAGATACAAGAGTGGACCTAGAACACTTCCTTGCGGTATCCCAGCCGCTATTTCTTTAAATTCTGAATAATCGATATCATGTTTGACACGGAAGAGTCTATTCGCGAAATATGACTCCAAAATATAATATAAATGTCTTGGCAAAACTTGTCGCAATTTGATCTTCAAGCATTCAAGCCATACCTTGTCAAAGGCTTGAGAAACGTCTAGAAATACGCTTGAGCAAATCTTCTTTTCTTCAAAAGTTTTTGAAATTACATCTTATTCCGGATCGTCAATTATCTGGAATAAGATGTTTTTCTTCTATAACAGGCTACAACCAGCTACAACAACATTTTTTTCATGCGGCGGTTTACCAGGTTATGGAATCATTATAAGTTCTGCGATCTTCCATTGCCTTGGAACATACTTTAGTCTACGAGTAAGAGCAGCGTTTATAATATAAAAAAGTTTAATTACCGCTTTTCTACGTAATTCTTTGAGAAGCTCTCCTGTAATTAAGTCGTAGCCAGGAGCTTTTTTGAGTTTCAATTTCTTTATTTCCTGTTTGAGTTCAATTAGCGTTGCACTAGCTATTGCATAGTTGTCAAGTGTTATGTCCCGTGCATTGATATTTCAATGAGTGGTTGACCATCGAACGGTTTAAAGGTTCCTTCCAGGTGGAAGGAAAGATTTCCGCATTCTCCTTATCATTCTTGGCCCATTCGCCATTATTTTTGTTGGATTGGCGGGACTTCAACCTGTTGTTTTTTAATGCCCTTAACCACTTTCTAAAGCGAATAATTAGAATCCTTTTCCGGTGTTAAATTCTAAAGGTACATTCCGATTGCACGATTAATCGTTTTTTAAATAACACAAATGATTTGCATGTGCTTTATGTTGTGGGAAATGAGTTTGTTCTTACTATTCCTTTTTTCTTTTACCAATTCTTTAATTTTCGGAGGATTTATATGATACACTCAGATCTATATTTTCTTCAATATCTTTCTTAAAGTCTTCCCAATTAGTTTTGCCGTTAGCTAATCTGGCTGGTACCTCTTGTCTAATCAGGGTTTCACCCATCGTTAGAATGACTAAAGAATGATCAGAGGACAGATCATAGCTCTCTTCAACTTTTATACAATTGTGAGGCATTCCTTTTACGACGAAGAAGTCAATCAGGTCGGGTATTTTTTTGGTATCATTTAGCCAGTAAGTAGGTTTACCCGTCTAGGGAAAGTCACAGATACATTGCATACCTACGTTGTAAAGCATTCTACCTTTTTGTGAGGTACATCTTGAGCTCCAGAAGCAAAAGCCCATTGGAGATCCAAGTAAGTATTTTAAGCATCTTTTTCGTGTTCTTTTTTAGGGTGCGCGTACTACGAACATTATTTTCAAGTTCAACTAATCTCCCGAAAATAAGTTTGATAGCTCTAGTTTGCTCCTCAAGTTTGGCAAGAATAATCGAAAAGACGTGAGATACCGCATTTATTGCATTTAGATGTTACGGCTTGTGCGTATGTTTGTACATTACTGTCAGATGGCTTTTCTTTTACCACTTTTTTTTAAGGGCTTTTAGGCTTTTCTTTATTTAGTGATCTTAGAGCTATATTTCCCGATGTAGTGGTTTGAGCGTATGTCTGCGTGTCTATATCCGATGGCTTTCTTTCGTCACTTTTTGGGTGAGACTGTGATTGCGATCACTGTTAGTCATCGCTGCTCTTCGCACTAAACAGAGATCACTCTTCAGCTTCTCAATGCTTTTTACTGCTTTGACCTTACACAGACAATACTAAACATAAACTGCTTGCTCATTGCTCCGCAACAGTTGGATTCCTCTACAATATAACTGCTCTGCTGCTCAAAGTTCTTACTGCTTCGATCCTACACAGGCATACATACTCATTTGCTTCTCAGTAACATTGTGCAGATACTTATATCTTACTCTTACCCAAATCATATGTATACTCTCAACTTACTCACACTTGTGTATGATTCTAAGGAGAGAGAGAATTTTAAGAATTTCATTCTTCATTGTTCGTTTGTGTAAATTTATTATCGTTAATTATCGCTGCAAATCTTAACTGCTCTTCTTCTTAATTGCGCACTGCAATCAGTGCTCACTGAAAATCGCACGAAGCCCACCTTTAACTATAGATTCTCCTGATGTCCTCCAGCCCGAAGAGTAGTTTCCAATAGCGTTTTTAGCATTTATTGACTAAGAATTTCTTTTAGATTGCCTAATTAAGTACATACTTGAATTGTATTTTCCTTCAATGCAGTCGTTCCAGGTTAAATCATCTCCTATCTCACACTGTTGTACAATATCCTAACTTATTTTTCTTGTTACCACCAATACGGCTCTCTCAAGTGGCTGATTCGATATTGTTAAGTTACCCTGGTACTAACTAGTCAGTCGGCTCTACTAACTTAGTCAAACAAATGGACAATCTATGATTCGTTTATAATTATTTTGATGGTAGATGCCCAAAAGAGTACATTAGGATAAAGTGGAAAGAATAAAAAAGTTGTCATTTCAACATTTATGGAGTTGACTAAATTCTTAAGCTTTGACTAAAATATTAGTCCCTATAATACTGAACGTGTTCTTTCTCCGAGGATTGCTAAATCGGCAGAGAGGTTTGCCTTGGGGTATTTCTTACCTTTGTTCTGTGCACGCAAACAAAGGTCGGAGATGTATAGATTGAATAGTAAGGAGGCCAACACTAATCCTTGTGATAGGCCGTTGTTAAGTTTACTAGATCTACTGCAAGATCCGCCTGGGAAAACTTGCAAAATCCTTAATAATGGAGTAACAGAAGCACTGAGATCAACGCCACAAGCAGGATTAGAAATAATACTTCACATTCTTCCCGTGCAGGAGTACATAAAAGGCCTGGCAGGTAAAAGCGCAATCCATCTTAAGGTGTCCGGTCTTTGGAAGCAAAGTTCCTACGGTCACGCATTTATACTTCACAGTTATGGAATTGTTGACCCCCGGATAAATTCAGACTATGTTATTTCATATCAGGATTTCAATAAGAACTACTCCACCCTTATTCCCAAAAGGCAAGAATTGGAAACCAGCTCATTGTTGAATGAACACGACATCCAAAACTACACTGTTGGGTCTAAAATGGAAATAGGAACCGGAGCAGGAGTATTCTGCGAAAACTCCCAGATGTATGCAGTGTCTTTCAAGCTGAAATCTTTGCCATTGATAGAGCAGCGTTGACAATCCTAACAAAGAAAATAAATCCATCTCGGATTACAATTTTTGTGGATAGCCAGGCAGCTATCAAGGCACTGGACAGTGAGACAATAAGATCTAGGACAGTAGTAAACGTCGTAAAACCCTGAACAAACTTAGTAATATTCATGTGGCCAATCTCTGCTGGACATAGTGATATAGAAGGGAATGAGATAGCAGATGAACCAGCTAGAAAAGGATCAGCACTAGGTATAGAGCATATACACACATAAATAGACATCCCTATTGGTGTAATGAAAGAGAAAGTAAACCTCTGGACCAGGGAACGAACCAACACTGCTTGGTTATCAAGAGATGATTGTATTATATGATGGGAGAACCAAATGCTTACTAGCTATGGGGAAAAAGGAAATCAGCATCTTGATAGGTGTACTGGCGGGACATTGTGTGATCGGCATTATGGTCAAAAGGCTGGTCATAAACTCCCCGGACTATTGCAGGAGCTGTCAAGATCAGGAAGAAGTAGAAACCATCAAACGCCTACTCTGTGCTTGCCTTGATCTCAACAACCACCGCCTCATTCATATGGGAAACAGACTCTTCGGAGAACTGAGTGAGGTGGCGCATGTTTCGTTGATGGACTTAATGAGATTCATAAGGAGCACACGTTGGTTCGAGTAAGAACCAGCTAACTAGAAACAGTGTTAGATGGGGTATCACAAAGTAACAATAGGCCCCCGTGTAAGCTTTCTTTAAGACGCACAGCCCCCCACGACCTAACCTATCCGTCTTTTTATCTCAAACCGCTTTTAATAATTGGAATTATAAAATTATAAAATATTGTTTTTATTCATTAAAAAAATTACCAGTACCAAGTAAATGGTTGAAAATAATTGTAAGTGGATGAAAAACTGAAGATACCAACACCATCTGGCTCTGGGTTGCTATTTAAATTTAGTTTTTCTAACACGTTAATTACATCTTCATCCGAAAATTGCAACACACCTATCTTCTGATCAAAAAGTACACGGAATTTTTCAATAAAACGAAAACGGTTCCTCGATATTCATTTTATTCTCTTCAAAGTAATATCCAGTGCAAGCAATACACATACGAGTATGTATTCCAACGCTTCCTCCAATCTTCAAAAAGACTTTTCATAGGCCTTCATTTTGGAACCGCCTTCAGCTCCTTCTGCGAATTCTCCTTTATCGCCTCAATCATCTCAATACGATTTCCGTGAAGGGGTAACTTGAGTCGTGGGAATAGGAAAAAGTCACAAGGAGCCATGTCAGGTGAATACGGAGCTTGCGGAACGGTATGAACGCTGTTTTTCATCAAATAGTCGCGTACAAGATGAGATGTGTGAGCCGGTGCGTTGTCGTGGTGAAGAAACCACGAGTTGTTTCTCCACACTTCTGGCCTCTTGCGACGAACATTTCCCCTCAAACGCTTTACTACGCTCGGAGTGGACCAAATCACGACAATCAAAAAAAACGGTCAACAAATCCTTGATTTTGGATCAACTCTGTCGTTTTTTTTTTTGGATTTTGGCTCGTCTGAGAAGCGCCATTCCGATGATTGTTGGTTAGTTTCGACGTCATATTCATAGACCTATGTCTCGTCACCGGTAATGATGCCATCGCTCTCACGCATAAACTCGCGACAAATGGCGCTCAAACACAGATGTACCAACCTAAAAAAAAAGCTTTTGTCAATATCTCAAGCGCGGTTTGTTTGAATGGGAAATTCCGAGTACTTTTTGATCAGAAGGTACATACTAGTATGTCCAAAAGTTCAGGAATATTAACGTAGTGGTTTATCTTGAACTCCACTTGAGACTTGTTATACACCAACTCGAAAAAATTAGCAAACAAATCGCAAGTGTGTTTCAAATCTTACGTTTTCTTAAAATTAGAAAAATGAAGCCGAATAAGTAACCGGTAATGAGTAAAAAATTTATTATTGATTGGAATAAAAGAAATTATCTCACATTTGTTATTTTATGATTATGCTCTTCTTATTCATTTTGATCAAATATTCGCGTACAAGATGAGATGTGTGAGCCGGTGTGTTGTCGTGGTGAAGAAACCACGAGTTGTTTCTCCACAATTCTGGCCTCTTGCGACGAACATTTCCCCTCAAACGCTTTACTACGCTCACGTAATACTCCTTATTTACTGTCTGGCCTGGCGGAAGAAATTCGGAGTGGACCACACCACGACAATCAAAGAAAACAGTCAACAACCTTGATTTTGGATCAACTCTGTCGTTTTTTTTTGGATTTTGGCTCGTCTGAGAGGCGCCATTCCGATGATTGTTGGTTAGTTTCGACGTCATATTCATAGACCCATGTCTCGTCACCGGTAATGATGCCATCGCTCTCACGCACAAACTCGCGACAAATGGCGCTCAAACACAGATGTACCAACCTAAAAAAAAAACTTTTGACAATATCTCAAGCGCGGTTTGTTTGAATTGGAAATTTAGAGTACTTTTTGATCAGAAGGTACATTGTCCAAAAATTCAGGTTTATCTTGAACTCCACTTGAGACTTGTTATACACCAACTCGAAAAAATTAGCAAACAAATCGCAAGTGTGTTTCAAATCTTACGTTTTCTTAAAATTAAAAAAATTAAGCCGAATAAGTAAGCGGGAATGAATAAAAAATTAATTATTGATTGGAATAAAAGAAATTATCTCCCATTTGTTATTTTATGATTACGCTTTTCGTATTCATTATTGCAATTTATATTATGATCGTGTATTTGTGTAGATTCTGTAACCATGACAAAATAATCCTTAACAAACATCATCTACCTAAAGTGGCGTATCTACTCCATGCGGAATCTGTTCCCTTTTTTTGTGTATAGAACCAATAAATATTTCTGAATGAGCTGTTATTTTTACAAGTCAGTTTAAAAAGTGTTACGCAAGATAACAAAACTCATAAATGTCATAGATAATTGTCAACAGTTTCTTATTGTATTTTATGAGATGTTCATTGAGATTCGTCCCATTGCAGGTAAGGAAACACAATTTCATCACAGAGTCAAACTGAGTAGGTAGATCGATTGAAAGATTCAATACCAAGCGCTACCACACTACCGAGAACTATTATCGATAGGATTCCAGTATCCATCGCAATTAAGGATGGGGTAAAGAGTAATAAATTTTGTTAATGGAGTAATTAGGTCAAGCCCTTGTTGATCAAATATTGTCACCGGATCTCGTGATACTACTGAAACGTGCTAAAATATAGACTTCTCTTGACGCTGCTGTCTACCCAATAATTTGTATCGGGTATCGGAAAGTGTTTGATATTTTTTCTAGGAATGTATTGTAGAAGAATAGGAGTGAATGGCATGGAATTAAAGCATCTTTATTTAATAGGTGTTAGCAGCTGGAGTATTACCATAAATACCCACATTTTCACGGCAATCAACTACTTTCGTTACTGTTTTTTTTTTACGACGCTTATCTAGAAAATAATACTTTTTGATTTTAGATAAATTGTTATCAAACTTATTTAAGAAATTTCCTTTGAAATGGAGAAAATTAGCCAACCATTAGATAATTGCATTCACTGGAATATACCCCTTCAAAATACAACAATCAGGTCCAAAGAAGCAGTTAAATACCTTGGAGTAATGCTGGACAACAAACTGCAGTTCAAAAGGCACGTTGATTATTCACAAAGAAAGCATTGTAAATACAGGGCACTCTCTGGCGTATACTACCTTACATCGGTGGACCTGGATACGCTAGAAGGATACTGCTCTCCAGAGTTGTCACCTCGGTTCAGTTTTATGCTGTCCCAGTCTGGGTGCAGATACTAAGAACGAAGGAGATCAAAAGGAACATATAGACTCTGCGCGCTATCAGCGGCTTCCGAAACATCTCAGACGAAGCCGCCTTTGTTATAGCTGGTATGGTCCCCATCGACATCCTTGCAGACGAGATGTTAAAGAATATACAATAGAAGAACCCTGAACCAACACGACGCCAATGGCACCAAGATGATCAAAATGGAAGAAAGGGCAGCTTCAGCATCTCAGAACTATCTGCTGATAAGAGCACTGTGTATTCCCTTTGAAAAAGTACAAAATATCTTAAGGGACCAACAAATCATATTCCACCAATTAGATACGATAACCGGCAATGGGCTAAAATCAATGATGAAAAAGCTACTGTTTTTGCGGACGATCTAGCGAATACCTTTATGATGCTGTCTATGATAAGTTTCTAAAATCTCAATGAAAATTACAGTTCTATGATTCCTCCGACCACAATGTGCGAGCTAAAATATGAGATAAGGCGCTTAAAAGACAAAACAGCTCCAGGTCTTGACTTGATCACTGTGGAAGTCCTGAAACAACTTTTTAAGAGTCTCAATCGTTTTACTCGTAAGAGATAAGAATCGTTGAATCAAGAAACCTAATCCCAAGTCATCAGTTTGGATCTCGAAGCAAGCACTCCACAGTAGAAAAAGTACACAAAATAACGATTGAAATCGAAAGAGCATTAGAAGAAATAAAAGTGTGCTCTGCAATCTTTTTAGACGTAGCACAGGTTTTCGACAGAGTATGGCATGAAGGTCTTCTTAATAAATTAGAAGCGTATTTACCTGAATAGTACTTTCACCTAAAGGAGTCTCATCTAGCATCGTGTTACTTTCGTAGAAAACAAGAAAACTGGTACTCTAAGCTAGTGCAGATCAAAGTCGGAGTTCCCCAAGGAAGTGTCTTCGGGCCGTACCGTTGTACCTCTTCTATACCAAAGATTTACCAATAACACCCTACACCAAGACTGTAACCTTTGCCGAGGTCACTGCAGTCCTAGCAGTGGGAGATACAACACTAGATTCGACGCAAAAACTGTAAGCTGCTACAGATCAAATAGTCAGGTGGACTCAAAGATGGCAAATCCGCACATATTGATTTCACAAACAAGTCTGTCTCGTACTCCCCTATAGCAATACCAGGCACGGCTATATCATATGCTATTACAGGGAAGTACGAGTATTTAGGTATGACCCTAGATGACAAGCTTCGTTGGAAGGAACATATTAAAATCAAAAGAATAGAATTGGACATTAAATGGCGAAAAATAGAATGACTTTTAGTTCCTCCCTAAGGGCTATCAATTAATAACAAAATTACTTTATATAACCAGATCCAAAAACCAGTGTGGACCTGTGGCGCTCAACTCTGAGCATGTGCCAGTCATCCCTGTCTGCGACTCCTGTGGAGAAGGCGATGACATTGCGGAACACTTCCTATGTGATTGTCCTGCCTTTGCTCGGATCATGTGGTGAGTGCTGATGACCTAAGATCTTCATCACTGAAGCGTCTACTAGACTTTTTACAAAAGACGAAAAAAAACACATTAAAATGGGGTTCTCTGCCTGGTTGTACACTGGACCTGTTTTTGAGTGTGAATGCTCCAGTAGGGTGTACCCGCCCCGACAAAAAAAAAAAAATGTGCCAGTCAAACCAATATTGCAGTCATCCAATGCTTCCAGAATAAAGTCCTTAGATGTATTGTGAATGCTCCATGGTACATCCGAAACAGTGACCTCCATCAGGACCTAAGGATTCCTACTATTCTTGAAGAGATCAACTCTAGAGCTAAAGCACACGAGAAACGACTCCAGGAGAATGTTAACGAGGAAGCAACAAGTCTTCTTAACGTATATGGTGTGAGATGACTGCAACGTACAAGACCGTCAGACCTCACCAGGCAACCGGAAATTACACGACTAACCACATAATCGCGACAGTAACAGAGCGACAACAACGGGCGAAAAGAAGTGCTCGGTGTGAACTTAACCTCCAACCATGCTCCTGTTACTGTCATAAAATTATATAATTATAATGTATTTGAAAAATAGTAAACTGTTAGCCATTTACTTGTTTCCCCTCTACTAGTCTTGAAAAACAAATTTCTCGTTAGCTATATAACTAGTCGCAGTGTTAACAAACATTTGTAAAAAAAAAACGGATAGCTCAGTTGGTAGAGCATTGGTGGCTAAAACCAAGTCTATTGCAGGTTCCGACCCTGCCGTGTACACATGTTACTTATCCGCTAGTTTGGTACAAGTGGGCCTTAGTGACTCCGAAAATATTCCCACAGTCCATCTTTAATCCATTGGGTAAGATTGCCGTCTTCTTCCTTCTGCTCTCTGATTGGTAAACTCTATAAGAATCTTTCCCATTTGCCGTATGCAAATGCTTCCAAAAAACGAGAAATTTATCTTTCGGTAATAAGGTTCACATTTCGTTGCAATATATTAAAGATTCACCAAAACTGACTTCGAGTGCACTTGTCAAGGAACAGCATTCATGACGCCCACACGAAAAATACAATCTACAATCATTTTTTGTATGTCTGACTTTAATAATTACTATTGAGGCTCGTAAATGCAAAATATTTTTGCAGCTGACATATTTCAGCAACACGCAATTTTTACATTCAAATAATATTTATCCTCATGCCAGTACTTAATGATAACTCTTTTTGCCAAGGCATCTATTTATGCATTCACAACAATGGTCCTTTGTTTGTGAACAAAACAATACTCACCACGCACACCGAGAATACTTTCAGTTTTATTGTTCTCCTTGGCACCTAATTATTATTTTATTGCAGTACAAAAATCCAAACATACCCAAGTGTCCTTAAGACCCTAGTAAGTGATCGGAACCTACCTCAGCATAGTTATGTGCCTACATGTGAAAGGCTTACCGATTAATTTTACCATTTTTCTTCCCACTTTCATTCAAACCGCAGTGGCACAGTATGTATTCCGTTCATACTCGTATTTTAGCCTTCCTGGTCACCACAAGTTATTAATTATGAATTTTTAAGTGGTGCGTGCAGTATCCATGCTTCTAATGTGCTGCACCGAAAATTAAAAATTCCACAAGCATCGGAATGAAAAATTAGTGCAACGTCATTTATTGCTGTTGACTCGTATCTAGATACCTACTTGTACGAGTATAATGCGAGATAAGTAGTTGCGCCCATTTGATTGGCAGAGGACGACTTCTGAGGAAGATTGACCACATTGCGGGTTTTGTTTGCTCTTGCTTAAGTGTCTTTTAAGTTACCATGTTCTCGCAAATCGAAATTGAACGTTAATGTTCGGCGATTATTAAAGGAAGCAAAAAGGTAGAAATACCTCTAGGAAGTTGGCTTCCTGTGTAATTTTTTTTCAATTAGCTAAACCTTATCAGTCACGTAACATATTTTATTTGGTATTTCTGAAGACATTTCCTAACATTTTATCGTTGTACTTCCATGTGAGAAATATTGGCGCCCGTAAATCATTTAACTTTTCCGAAGATGCTTAGATCCGTAACAGGGTTGTTTTGTTTTTACCAAATAACGCCTACCTGTTACGCCCCGGTATTCTTGTTTGCGCTTGACTTAGGTCACCTACGCCCATGATTTGAATAAAAAGGAACACGGAAGATATTCGCCGATTATGTATTTGTATTACATATGTATACCACAAGTGTAGGCTTTGTATACCGTATAATATTCGAGGACTGATTTTGTGTTTGAAAAACTGCAGTGACTATGATCAATATTTAAGAAGAGAAGCAATGTAGGCAAATAATATTATTTGCATATTTGAAAACAATAAATTATGACTATGGTATCGTTAATAAAGCAAATGGTGTTCAGCTAGTGGAATGGTGTTTAGCTAGTGGGGACAGAATTGACCTTCAGGCTTTGGGATCATTGTACTCTACCTCATAGGGTATGTATGTACATATATTAATGTTGATACATAGTTTGTAACATACAGAAATAATAAAGGTAAACAATCGAAAGTATATAGTTACTCGTATATCGATCTAGCAATGTCCGTTCATCCGTCCGTATGTCACCACTTTTTGAGAGTAAAATTTGTGAGCTAGGAAGATGAAATTTGGTTTATAACATTCCCTAGACCCGAAGCAGTACTTTTTAAAAAGTTTTCCTTTTATAAATATTTTCACTAGAAACTGAAAAGTATCGTCTTAGCGAAATACCATTCACATTTTCTATCATTCATTCGTACATTATATAATGACACGCCCACTTTTAGAAGGCGTTTTCTTAAAAAAATAAACTTATTTGCTTTCTCAAAGCTATTTACGGTGACTATTAAGTCTAATTGTGAATATTTCACCAAAATCCTTGACCTTGGGTTACAAATGGCGACGCACTTCTTCTAAGAAAAAGTCTTAGGCACAAGTTATATTGTAAACTCTCTTAAAAATCGAGAGTATATTCTCTGTTAAAAAGATTTCATTGCATTTGAAATAAAAGTTTCACAACGCCACGCCAACTTTATTAGAGATGGGTGGAAGTTGAGCGATAGGGTATCAAACGATTAGTTTCTGATGGATTGAATTTTTTCTGTCTGTGTTTTACCTAAGTTCCGCACTCAAAAACATTTGAGATTTAGATCAGGTAAATACGTACATATGTGGTGCAGACAAGTTAATACCTATATAATTAAATCATACTACTTAAATCATATTAGGCGCGCAACTAAGTTCTCATTGTTTGTCAATAGATGGCTCCAGCAGTAAGTCCTGGTCGATTTTGACATATCCAAAACGTCATGAACCGAGCTTAGACATATGGTAAACAAACTGTTTTGACACACTAGTGATTTTGTTTTGGCGTCATATACTTTTGGTTGTGTGAAAATGTCTGATTTTGTGCCAAATAATCGTCATTTGTGGGAAGTGTCGATTTTCTTTTTTCATTGGGAGAAAACTGCGGCTGAAGCGCATCGAGAGCTCCAAAAAGTTTATGGAGATGCTGCTCTAAGTTAAACAACGTGCCGTAATTGGTTGTTGTCGCTTCAAAAATAGTGATTTCGATGTTGACGACCGTCCGCGTGAAGGAAGGCCAAAATCCTTCGAAGATGCTGAATTGGAGGCATTGCTCGATGAAGATCCGTGCCAAACGTAAAACAGCTTGCTACAGCATTAGGAGTTACCCGTCAAGCTATTTCCAAGTGGTTGCATGCGTTTGGAATGTTTCAAAATCAAGGAACTTGGGTTCCATATGATTTGAAGCCAAGGGACGTTGACCGTCGTTTTTTCGCCTGTGAATTGCTCCAACGGCAAAAAAGGAAGGGTTTTCTTTATCGCATCGTGACGGGTGATGAAAAATGGATTCATTACAGCAACCCAAAGAAAAGAAAGTCATGGGGACTATTCACGCTGCAAAGATTATGCTGTGTATTTGGTGGGACCAGGTCGGCGTCATTTATTATGAACTGTTGAAACCCAACGAAACCATCACTGGAGAACATTATCGACTTCAATTGATGCGATTGAGCCAAGCACTGCGTGAAAAACGGCCACAATACTTGCAGAGGCACGAAAAAGTGATTCTACAGCATGACAATGAAAACCGTTAAAACCTACCTGGAAGTGCTCAATTGGGAAGTCCTACCCCACCCGCCATATTTCCCAGATATTGCGCCATCCAATTACTTGTTCCGTTCGATGGCACATGGTCTGGCTGATCAGAAGTTCCGCTCATATGAAGACATCAAAAAATGGCTTGATTCGTGGATAGCCTCAAAAGATAAACACTTTTAACGTAACGGTATTCGAGCTCTGCCAGAAAGATGAGAAAAAGTTGTAGCTAGCGATGGGCAATACTTTGAATAATTCATTTGTAACAATTTTTTTACAATAAAGTTGCATTTTCATCAAAAAAACAGCGAGAACTTAGTTGCGCACCTAATACTAAAAAAGCACTGCCTTTCAGTTTGTGTTGGTTGGCAACGACTAAACTAGCTCATTTTCATCCATGTATGTCATTTACATGGATGAAAATGAACTAGTTTAGGGTCGCTTAACCAACACAAACTGAAAGGCAGTGCTTTTCATAATTTCGTGAACCCCTAAATCATGTATATTTTGTATAAACTTTAACTTTATAATTGAGTCCTCCGCTCAGTAGTCCACGTACTTAACCACTGCGTGACGGTGCGCTTGGAAATAACTCATTATTTTGCCTTGAGTTTCGTGGCAAACATTAGATGAAAATACCTGTAAAAATGGTACTTTAGTACGGGGAAGAGTTTCTTAACAGTCGTAAACAGATGTACAAACCTAGTCTAAATGATGATATAGTTCGATATTACGAGTATGTTATCTATATCTGCATGAATACTTAAAAAAAGGAAGCATGAAGCTTGATTTTAAAATCTACGGGTATGTAATTTCCAGGTTAAGAATGAGTATATAAATAATTTAATTTTAGGTAATCTATTGTAATTATGGGATTATGACAGTGAAAAACTGTGTATATTTGAAAGTTAGTGTATGTGTACTTATTCTAAGATTTATACAAAAAAATATTTAAAAAAAATATTAATTTATTATATACATATATGTATGTATATCTACATCTACATTTGAATTGAAATATTTTCTTTTTTTAACCTTTTTAAAGAGACTTTAAGCATCGACCAATTTCACATGCCTCTAAATATACATATATAAAAGTCAACCAAATTTTACATAATTTTAGGAGAGATAGTTCATTATAATGTACTTAAAAAAACCTAATATTGTATAAACAAATTCACACTTGGAGATTTTCTGCTACAAATTGCCTTAAGCCTGAATGAACGATGTTAATATTTTTCAAATCCCTCCTGAGTCCCACTTTAGGATAAAGAAATCATCTAAATAAAAAAAAAACATGGTGGAATTTAAAAAAAATAACTATCAAAACGGTTTTTTTTTTTTGTTTTAAAAAAGGTGGAAATCTCGAAGAACTCTATGGGGATCTCAACCAATAGTAGTGCACTAAAATCACTTTGGATCATGACCAATCTAAGAAATATGGACAAATGATTTTTATTTCTTTTATTTACATATGTAATCGCTTTAGAGAAAATAATATGTTTTTGAATAATTTCTCTTCACAGTTAAATCATAAACTCGTGTGGTTTAGTTCTTCGCAATCATCTAGGACGACTTCTATCTCAGGGTTGATGTGTATCTGCAATCTTTGATTGTGTCGTATTGCATTACTTTTAATGCCATCTGTCACCGGGTCGTAATGCAAGTTACGATGTAAGTTTTTGTTTCTTACGTACAATGGGGCATGAAGGACTTTATTTTTAAATGTTTGTATTATTTTAATTATCGATTTCTTTGTACAGCCCCATAATTGAATGCCATATGTCCAGATGGGCTTAAATATTTGCTGATATAGCATAATTTTGTTCTGAATAGATAGCCCTGAATTACGTCCTATTAGCCAGAATAGCTTTTTTTATTTTATAATTAATTTTTCTAATCCGATTGACACCAAATTCAATAGGGCTCTAATTCTCAAATGGTAAATGCAAGAAAAACCAATGAAATCGGTGCAGTTTGTTCAAGTTATCAGAGACCAACAAAATGTAAGAATTTTACAAAATAACTGTAAATGGTTCAGGGAGCAAAATGCCTTACCCCATCACTCAACGACGAAAGTGGCAATGGATTGGTTAAACTTTTCTGAACGATGACAGCTCCCCAGCTAACCCAGGATGACAGAAGAGCGGCTTCAACACAATGCTGCCAGTCCATGGTAAATTTACCATTTTGTTGTAAATTTTAAGCATTACGAGTATTTCCGAAATATGGTAATGGAATATGGTAATTGGTTTGAAGCGGAAAGAATTTTCTCAATTGTAACCGATGTCAAAAGTAAGAAAATTAATAATTTAAACGATAATTTGGTTAATAATGGTGTGCAAAACTAGATCTTCTATTCACATAAAAATATTACTTGTACTTGATGTAATTTTGATTTTGAACTTTCTGGATATAACAAAAAACTATTTTTTTTTTTAGATTTGTATGTATTTTTCTGTTGATTAGTCCTAAAATCCAATATTTTATGAATATTTTACTAATTTGTTGTTGCTTTTATTGTCGTATATTTCGTGTGCAAATATCTATTCGTTGGAAAATTGTTTAAATTGTAATATTTCCTAATTTTGTGTGGTAAAATTGTTTCGAAAATACTGTCAGCACTGGTTCAACGTAAAATTCATGACGCAGCACTTTGTTAAACAGAAACCACGAAAATCTAACAAAAAGAGTTGAGTACTCAGGTTCACCTCTAAGAGCCATACTACTCGTATGGTGCGTAGACATTATGGAAATCCTAAAAACTTCAAGAAGAAAGAAAAGAGGACTTTTAAGTAAAGAATGAGTAGACATACAATCAGCTTTTTACTTCCACCTATAAGGGCAAGTATTGGTTTCCTGAAAATGTTTGATTTCGAAATTTTGATCAAACTTGACATATTCAATAAAATGAGTCTCTCAATTCTGTCTGTCTGTACGCACGACTTAAGCCAAACGGCTGAGCGCTGTTTTTTCAAACTTCATATCTGGAATTAGTTGGCTTACAATTGGAGACTAAATCGGACGGAGTACTAAGTTTTTGCCAACAAATATGTATAACGGTACTTTACCTTTCAATTGGTTTTTAAAAATTGCTCGGCTATAGCTCAATCGATTTTATTCGAAATTAAGATCTAAACAGTATTTGATATATGGAAGATCATGGCCTTCCAAGTTTTTGAAAATTGTTATACATTTTTTTTTTTTAATTTTAACGAAATGTCAACTATTTGTAATTTTAATGGATTAAAAAAAAAAAGTACACAATAACAATTAACTGAAAATTTTACAAATACGTACGAGGGTGGGTCAATAAGTCCCTGAAAAATGAAATAAGGAACACTCTTTTCGGTATAAAAACATGTTATTTTTCAGCATAGTCTTCATAGCCTTCAAATAATACGATTTCTCCAGCCCCTCAAAATAAGCGTTTGCTTCAGCGATGACCAAAATCTTTCTTCATTCAACCAAAATCTCTTACCTCCGAGCCATTTCTTCATGTTTGGAAACAAGAAATAGTCGCAGGGGGGCTAAATCTGGAGAATATGCTGGATGAGGGAGGAGTTCGTAGCCTAGCTCATGCAATTTTGCCATTGCGACTGCGGACTTGTGCGCCGGTGCGTTGTCCTGGTGAAAAATAACTTTTTTTCTTCGCCAAATGCGGCCGTTTTTGCTTCAAATCGGCTTGGAATCGATCCAGCAACTCTACGTAATATGCGCCGGTGATCGTTTTACCCTTTTCAAGGTAATCAATGTGAATAAAACGGCCATGATCTTGTTTGCTGACAAACCCGCCTTGGCCTTCTACGGCTTCGATTCACCAGGAGAAGTCCATTGTTTTGACTGTTCCTTGGTTTCTGGTGTGTTGTGATGAATCCAGGTTTCATCCACGGTTACAAAACGGTGCAAAAACTCAGCCAAATTTTTCTGGAACATCGCCAAACACACCTTTGAAGTTGTCAAACGAATGCGTTTGTTCTCGATTGTGAGCAAACGCGGCAACCATCTTGCGGAAAGTTTTTTCATGTCCAAATATTTATGTAAAATCGAAATCACTGAGCAGTGTGATAAGCCTGTGGCCTCGCTCGCGCGCTTTCACTCGCCGATCGTCCATTATCAAACCATGGATTTTGTCGACCACTTCTGGTGTGGTGGCCTCTATTGGGGGACCAGAACGTGTGGCGTCACTTGTGCTTGAACCACGGCACCGAAATTGAGTAAACCAGTGGTGAATGGTTCCAATCTATGGTGAAGAGTCAACATAATATTTGTCAAGCTTTTGTTTGGTTTGCGTGATAGTTTTTTCTCGCAAAAAATAGTGTTTAATGAGCACTTGAAATTCACTTTTTTCCATTTTAAAGAAAATGCTAGTAGGCGTCTATATAAAATGGCTGCCACAACAAAACTATTTGACAGATCTGTCTGAAAATTTGGGTGCGTTCTTTTGAAAGATGTTTCTTGACAAAAAAAAAATAAATTTAAGGTGACGACACAATTTGTGTTAACTTTCAGGGACTTATTGACCCACCGTACACGTGTTCATCACGAGATGTATGGTAATCACGATAAACGATTATTTGCCTGCATTGTTGGATTAAGTATGAAAATGTCTATAATTTCATACTTAATACATTTATTGAAGTAAACAATAGTTCTTAATCCTAGGAAATCGTATCTGTTGTTGCAGGGAAACTTCCATGAAATTTGCCAATTCAAATTGCACAATAATAACAACCAACACCACAAAAGTGCGTGACCCTTTGTTACATGACATGACAATAGATTTTTCATTCCAATGCCAATTAAGCGCCATCGTCTATATAGCAGTATATCGATCCATAATTCAACCTATTCTTCGTCATTTAATCCTCGCAAACAATTGTGCAACAACAAAAGGACACCGAATAATGATCCTGTCATGAACTTTTCACATAGTACAATGCCTTTTGCCTATCCTTTAAAAGGTCACCTACAAGTGTCAGAGTGCCGTTCATATAATCGAGCACCCTTCGCAATATTTAGATTTCCCACCTCTTCGTTTCGAAGGATACCATGATGTTCGTACATTGTATCTATTTTGACAAGGAGTATTTTTCAAAATCAGCGTTTTCGCCCAGGTATGTGATATCACAAGAATGAGCGGCTAATCCTTAACTATGCGATGCGGTTTCCTTTCAGATTGAATTTTGACAGCATTGTGGGTGTAACAGTGTTTAGGGAGCCTATAATTATCTTTTCCCATGTGTTGTGCGCTAAGAATTTTTCACAGAAATATTCAAAAAGGTCTTTTTTTTGCAAGTACAAGATATTGCAGTCGCGTGGCAATTGTTATTCTACTTCACAATGTTATCGATCGTGTGAAATGCGCTATCATTTGTATGTTTTAGTCATGGTTGTTGTGAAGGGTATAGAAATTTAGAGAGTGAGAAATTGAATTGGAACTAGTCCATGCATACCTATATATTACATACTCGTATGTACGCATAGACATTTCCCAAATTTGCAATTTTGAAATTTAGAAATGAAAACAGACAGATAGACTCGTTACTCGGAGAATAATAAGAAGCTGCGTGATCATTTGTGAAAGCTAAACAATTTGAATCTTCTCTTCGATTTCAAAATTTCCACTTGATCTTAGGTTAGGTAACCGCGATAAATTTCAGCGGCTGCTTGTGGTGAATATAAGTGTTGAAAATTTCGAAATATAAAATTGAAAGGTCTTTTAAATAATATTAGGCACAGTCTAAGAAGGTACATACATATACATATGTAGGTCTATCGGTTTCCTCGGTTGATCGGAAAAGAAGATAGGTTTGCAACTTTGTCAAATCTTATTGCTTTAAAAACTGATATCTCGAAGAACACGTAAAATGCTGACATCTGTGAAAAATCGAAGCTGTGCAAAGATTGAAATCTCTCCTCAAGTCTGGCAAGTAAGATACCAAATGTACCAGATTCCTCCAACTTCAATCATTCGTCTCCAGTTAGTGGATTTTCCTTGTTTTCACTCAAGTAGGGTCAAAGGCGAAACAGTCCCCAAAAACGAAGAAATTCAATCTCACTCTAAGCAGTAAGCTCATTGGTAGCTGTATTAAAAAGATCTAAAATCTATACTTTTTATAGTCTAGAAATCAAGAAAACCCATTCGGTCTATTACAAAACCGATTTGAGAAGCAATTTAGAGTGAATATGAACTGGAGATGGGCAAAAATAACCGCTCTTTTTTTAAAAATAATTCGGTTAACCAGTTATTTGTGCTTCCCGGTTAACCGGCTATTTATAAGCAAAATAACCTGTTATTTTATGCACTCTCTTGTAGTTCAATCCTTTGAGAAAAATATCTTGTTATCGGGAGAAACAATACTGGCTCCAAGATTTAATAATTGTATATTAGTACTGCACCCCTCAGTGTCTCAAATTCACTGGACTGAACCAAAGAGAAGTTGTTCCACAACATGCTTTAAGTCCTTGAATTTAAATTATATTTTAATCGGTCTGCATTGCCATTGACACGATCTTTCGATCCAATCGATCCAATGCATTTCTATCAACCTATCAAGTTATCATGAAATATTTACGTAACTGTGTTGAGTAATTCAATTCCATCTTAAGGACATGTTCACACTATTAAATTAATATTTCATAATTTATGGGCCTTTGTTTTGGAAATCTCTGGGTGAGAATATTTTGTAGGCCTTTTTTCAATTGAAGATAAAATAGTGAATAGGTTTGTTCAAAAATGAGCGGATATTTGAATAACAGGTTAGTTGGCACCAGTTTAATGGGATTCTAAATTAACCGATTATTTCACAATAACGCCCATCCCTAGTATGAATCAGTGAAGTGACCCGACATTCCTTAAGACGGGAACATATTTTCAAAGACCTTCATTGGAAAATTGGAGATACAAAATGGTAGTGAAAAAAGTAAAAAGTTAGATAATTTGAGATCCCACGTACTTAACCTGCTAAATAATAATAAGTAGGATGGATATTGGCATAGCTTCACAGAGAGGTCCAAGTAGTACAATACAATTCCGTGATGCGTTACTTCCACACATAAGCCAAAGCGAGTGTTTTACCTACTCCCACAGCAGAGGAAAGTTCACACAGACACCCTTTGGGAATTTCATCCGAAAAAAGAGCTAAGGCTTAAGCAAAAACAAACTAAGTGTACTAACTGGAAACAATCTAATCCTCAAGTGGTAGTCAGACATCCAGCCTTTTTTTTATAATTTGCGTTCGCCAAAGGGGATATGAATGTCCTTATATTGTTTCAAGGCACAGGCGTATGGGAAAAGGAACAGAGGAGACACCGCGCAGTTAACCAATGGGTGCATTCGGATTGTCAGACACTATCCAGTGCATTTCATCATCACTTGACGGTATTTCGACCAAACAGAGCAAGTGCACTAGATAGTGTTTAACAATCCAAAAGTTCTAAGTTGAGTACACATTCGCAACAGTTGTTGGCCAATAATGTTGCGTTTTTCTAATAACTTTCTCAATGATTCTTCGAAATCATATAAAACGTTAGACGCAAGCGGGAAGAAAAGGGTATACCCCACTCCGCCCCAAGATAATTTCTTACGAAAAATATTGTTTTACTTCTAGTTACTCGTATTTAGATTTAAAAAAAAAAAGAAGAAATTTCCAAATCTCGGAGCACCAGGTAGAAACTCCTTTTTGTTTTGGTGTAGTAGGGGTTGGAGAAACTTATATTTCGTTCATTTTTCTTTTATTCTCGGTGGCTGTTGGTTGCTGTTCCCCGCTCGGACTCGAACCTGCACAGCTCGAGTCACAGGCAAACACATTACCCACTGAACCCTTGCTTATGGAAATATTTATATATAGATCAAAAATTGATTAATATTACAGATTAGATAATTTTACTTGGTAAAAAGTGGAAAACGTACTTTGAGTAAAAACTCGGTAAAGTTGCAGCTACGTACCAAAAGTAATGAATTTTCTTGGAATTAACAAAAGCGGCGACGCGTTAGAATTGTCAAATTTCCCATGTGCATCTGTATGTTTGTAGTAGGACGCATTCCACTGAAACATGTAACAATTCAAATTCTGAGTAATGAGGCGTGTGTTGCGAATGAAGCATACATATTCTGCCCCGAGTACCCCTACTTTTTGCAGCATATCGGATTTGAATTTATTTCCAAGTGAGGAATATATTTTGAATTTCATTCTACCATTTTTTTGGATAATGCTTACCAGTTCTTGTAGTTAATAATCTGGATAAATCTTATGTCTTTAACTACAAATTCTCCACTTTTCCAGAACCTTTTAACTGGTTCTATTCGTCCTGTGTATAGATTCTGTACAGACTTCTTATTTGTCTCTTGCCTGTTCTGAAATCCCTGTTGCAGTCATTGAAAGTATGCCCTCTTATAGTAAAATAATGTTTAATCTACAGCTTTATATAGGGCCATTAAAAATCTTGCCAGAGTATAAATTTTAATTTGTTACATCTGCATTACATTACATACAGAATAAAGAGCATTAAACCTAAGGCAAACTCGTGGTTTGACCACAGCTGTAAAGAGGCTATCAGGTTGAAAGAAGTAAGTCTTCGGTCTTATAAAGCCAACAAATCTGAGGAAAACCGAAAAAAGTTTAAACAAGCCAGAAAAGACTGCAATGCCCATATTCGACGTGCAAAATTCTTACATGACCAAATTCAGGCAAAAAATCCTGCAATGTCCCAAAGGTAGTAAAAATGTTTGGCCATTCGTCAAAAATGTTACAAATTCTGCCTCGTCTGCCATTACCACGCTCATTTGCAATGACATTCCAGCTGTCAGCTGCTTGCTGCTCACTTTGCAGCGAACTTCACACTGCCAGATAATGCTTTGTCTCTGCCTGTGCTTGAAAGCGTCAAACTTTCCATGGGACAAGTCCACTTTCGCTCCACTCTCTTAACATACACAAATCCGCTGGTCTCCCCATTAGTTTTGAAGAGGTATTCTTCTACGCTGGCAAAACCTCTGCGTAAGTTTTCCTATCTATCCTACTCTTCAGGGCTCTTTCCGAGTAGATGGAATACAGCATTTGTCCACTCAGTCCTTAAAAAAGGCAAATCCTCCTCCTTGTCCAATTACCGACCCATTGCACTTACGTCCCTTCTTTCCAAGGTCATGAAAACGCTGATAAATCGTCCGCTTATGAAATATCTCGATTCACGAAAACGCCTTAATGACCGGCGGTATGGTTTTTGTAGCAACAGGTCCACTGGTGATTTGATGGCATATCTCACTGAGAAGTGGAACCAATCTTTCCATCACTTCGGTGAAACTAAGATGGTTGCGCTTGATATTTCAAAGGCATTTGACAGAGTTTGGCATTAGGCTCTTTTGTCGAAAATGCGCGCATATGGCGTCGATGAGTGTCTTCTTCAATGGATTAGAAATTTCCTTTCGGGACGTTCAATACAAGTTGTCTTGGATGGTTTCGAGTCTGCAATTCACCAATTAAATGCTGGTGTTCCTCAAGGCTCTGTTTTGTCTCCGACTCTCCTTCTTATTTTTATAAATGATCTCTTGCCTGCAACTTTTAATCCAATCAATTCCTTAGCTGACGACAGTACCCTCAGTTTTTCATATTCGTTCCCTAACTCACATCCTTGCTCTTCGGCTGTGGAAGAGGAACGGTAACGTATGTTAAACACATTAAATTCCGACCTGGACAGCATAATCAAATGGGGTTCAACCAACAGAGTGGAATTTAATGCTTCTAAAACACAATGCTGTTTTCTGCTTTTCAAGCGAAACCATAACCCTCAACCATTATCCATGAATGATACTTTCATCATTGAAACCGAAAGATTTGCCATTCTCGGTATGTGTATTAATAACTATCTTCGATGGAATGATCACATATTCGAGGTCGCCAAAAATGCTGCAAAATTTCTAGGATTCCTTAAACGGTGCAAGAAATATTTTACCCCGTTTGATCTGGCATAAATTTATAAGGCATTCATCCACACAAAGCTGGAATATAACGCCCATATCTGGAGCACCCAAGACCGTTTTGCACATACTAGACAGGGCACAGAATAGCGCGTTAAAACTTAGAGGTGCTAGAGACATTGTGAACTCCATGCATTCACCTGAAAATCGTGAAATGTGTCGTGTCTCTATTTTATGGTTTTTTTTTATATAAAAAAATGCTTCATCGAAATAGCCAGTTGAATTCCTCCCCTTCAAAATTTCACCCGCAATACGCGCCATGCTTCGAATGCACATCAGTTCACCCTTAAGTCCAACTTCGGCCGTACTGTCAAATATAGGGATTCGTTTATAAGCCGAACGACACGAATGTGGAATGATCTACCAGGCTCTGTATTTCCCCATCACTATAACCTTTAAACAGTCAAAGCCAACGTGCACAGGCTTCTCTGTTCCTCTTCCCCATTTTCCTAAACGCCGTGCCCTGAACAAATTTAAGGGTATTCATTCATATTCCCTTTGTCGCGCGCAAATTATAAAAAAAAATACATATACCTTTCTCCAATCAAACATAATCAAATTACTATATATTTATGTATACGGATATTCTGACGTTAACAGCCCATGCAAAGGCCTGGCAACTATTAGTGCTGTACGACACACAATCGTGAAGGGGTTTGTAAAGCTGGAATTAACTCAATTTCTACTTCAGCCTTCACTTGAACTGTATCATTGAATACAATGGTTTTCTGTGTATTTCAACTTTTAGCAGCTCGTACTTTGTCTTGAGCTTAGCTTCAGCTTTACCATTATGTTCCGGCAGTGAAATCATAAAATGTCATGTTTTGCCCAACATTAAAATGTCGAAGGCACTTCCAAAATAAATGTGTAGAAACAAATCTCAGGCCGATCGTATTCCCAACCGATCTTTGACATTATTGGTGTCAAATCTATCTCTAGAAAGCCTTTTATTAAATCATTTTTTACATTTGTAAATAAAAATACTACTGTACTTAACCCATTCCTTGAAAGAAAGCGAAAGTCTTCTCGAAATTTTGAAAACCGCAACAACCTCAATCGTCTTCAGAACAAGAAACAAAATGTTGCTGGCGAGAAAATGAACAAAACAAAGAGCGTAACAAAGGTAACGAGATGTAGGAAAAAAAAAAAGAAAAACAAAATTAAACGGTTCGACCACAAGCCATTTATGATGATCTCTGGTAAAGAGAACGCTACCCATCCTTTTACCTTCACGCCACGAAGAAGTGAAAAAATAATGCAGGTCAAAAATAAAGGACCGTATTCCACGATCTGGCAGAATCAAATAAATACGCCCAAGGATGTTGGTGGATCGTCAGTCAACATCGATCGATTGCAGTGATCACATTTAATATCATAAAAATGATGTCCGGATACAGTGAACAATATTACGTAAATCCTTCCCAACGGTGTGGAGATTTTGAAATTTATCATCTCGATTATAGTGACAGTTTGTCGGACACAAACATGTCCGATATTTGTTTTGATGTGAGTCCTGATTACCAGTACGAGACATTGGATGTTTACCAAATTTCAGCAGTTCCAAAACATTGGACAATCGAGCAGCAACACATTCAACAGAGTCTAAAAACAAAATCTAATATCCAGAAACATAGGGATTTGTATCGCAATCCAAATTCTAATGGTGGTGTAGAGGTTTTAAAGAAACGTCGACTTGCAGCAAATGCTAGAGAACGTCGTCGAATGAATAGCTTAAATGATGCCTTCGACAAACTGAGAGATGTAGTACCATCTTTGGGAAACGATCGTAAGTTATCAAAGTTTGAAACACTACAAATGGCACAAACCTATATTGCCGATTTGATGACCTTGCTTCGAAGGGATTATTAAAAAAAAAATCTCACAAAATTTGTATATAAAGGTAGCTTAATTTGTATAAAGGAATGTAAAGACTGTTTGTTATGCCTATGTTATTAAATTTTAATTTATTGCTTAATAAAAGAAATTGTATTTAAACCTAATTTTAAACTGTGTGGTCACATTGTGTCTCTTAACAACAATTGTTTGTCTTTTACATACAAATTGGAATAAATGCAGTTTAGTGGCGCCTTATGATCTTTTATTTCGTTTTTTTAAAACCACGTAGGGTTTATCTCGAAACACAAGTAGTACACAACTGTGTTTGCAGCAAAATTAAATTCTGCACGCAAAGCAACACTGACCTTACTCCAAATTTTTTGATCTGCATGCAGTGACGAATGCAGACTTTCTGCACACATGTTTTCGGCTTTAGCAGCTAATTATGAATATAAGAGTAGATTTTGACTTTCGTACATGGCCCATCAAAGTTTACAGGTAGTACGTTTAATGAAAGACTGCCAAGGAATGCGCAAATTGCACATATGTACATTATATTTCAATTCAAGGAGCAAATACTCCGGGGCGGAGTTTTACCCCGTAAATTAAATCTGTACTAAAGTTCTAGTGGATTTCGCGCAAACCGGCATTCAAGAGAGCGCCTAAAAAGTATTATTTTGTCAAAATTATTGGAAACCTAAATATTTAAAAAAAAATTTTAAAAAAATCAGTTCTTAATGCAGCTAACTGGTTTTTATTTCATAATTCTTTTCTTCTCTCTTCTCTTTCTTACTCGCAATCCAATTCATTCCTTCGCGGATGACAGCACCCTTGACTTCGCTTATTCTTTATCGACTCCACGACTAAGGCCCCAAGTTGTCATCTGAGCGACAGCGAGTGTCTACCGAACTCAACTCTGACATTGATGCAATCATTAATTGGGGTGTGAAAAACCGAGTTGAGTTCAACGCTTCAAAAACTCAGTGCTGTCTCCTATTTCTCAAAAGGGATACTAACATAGGCAAACTCAAAATGAACGGAGTTGATATTGAGGAATCTAATGGTTTGTCAATGCTTGCAAAGCATGTTACCTCAGACCTTTGTTGGAATCAGCAGATAGCAGATGCTGCTAAAGCTGGAGCTAGATGCCTAAGATTCGTCAAAAAATGTGAACGATTTTTCACTCCCATAGATTTGGCTACAATCTATAAAGATTACATTCGTCCATAACTTGAATATAACTCGTATATTTGGGTGCGTGCTCCCACCACATGCCTGAGTTTACTCGACCGTGTTCAGCGACAAGCATAAGGCTGATTGGTGATCAGTCCATTTGCAATCATATTCTCTCGCTCGAACACCGCTGAAATGTTGGGTGCTTAGCGCTCCTGTACCGGTACTTCCATCACAAGTGTTCGGATGAAATCTATAGTCGTGTCCCACCAGTTCGTCCGTTCAATTGCAATAATACACGTACGGCAACTTCCGCACACCCTTATACATTAAACCATGCTTTCGGGCGCACTGTGAAAATCCGAAGATCGTTTTTTAACCACTCCACATGAATGTGGAATAACTTGCCTTCGTCAATATTTCCTGATACTTATAATCTGCAAAGATTCAAAATTAACGCGCATCGTCACCTCACTCTCTAACTTCCCCTCTAATCTTTGATTCTCCCCTATACCCCTTCCCCTGTCTCTATCACTGGGTTAATTAACTTTAAAGGACATAGTCCTAAGTGATGCAGGATATTATTATAAATAAAAAATCTGCTCATATGCAACACGTTGATGAAAAAACATATCATAACTCTAATTTTTGTTAATGAAAACGTACTCAAAATGCTGCCATAATTTGCTGCCGCTTAATTCCATTATTATCTGCCGCAGATACAAATATTATTATCTACATTATTGTGGACAACTAGTTCCCTGCAATTATTGTAGTAATTTTATATTCAACTTCGTTGACTATTTAACATTGACTACTTAGTACAACATTGAACTTTCAACAATGTCTGTTGAAAACTCATCACAGAAAAGTATTGAGAATTCAACTTGCTTGGAAAACCAACATAAAATTGTTGTGAGTTCAACATATTTTGCTTAAAAACAAACATGAGTTATTTGAAAAATTTAAAACATCGACTATTTAAAATTCAACTTAAGATGTTCGTATTGCTGAAAATCTAACATAATACTCGTACGAGTATGTTTAATAAATCAACATCAAACTGCTGAAAATTCAAAATTTTACAGGACAGTATTTTATTTGAAGTGGGTTTTCTTTATTACATATGTCCTCGTACATATGCTTTACTAGTGCTTTTAAGTTATTTAAAGCGCGTACAATAAACAAATGTTGGGGTACGATCTTTCAAAAGTCTGTACAACTACTCGCGTACGTCGACGACATTGACATAATTCGAAGAACGCAGCAGGCTGTCAGTTGTCCTTTCGTGAATATGGAAGAAGAAGCGGCAAAAATAGGTTTAGCGGTTAACGAGAGCAAAGCAAAATACATATATGCTGTCATCAAAAAAGAACAGTTAAAATCGGCGACTTGAACAAAACGTCACAATAGACAGCTTCAATTTTGAAGTAGTTATGGACTTTTGTGTACCTAGATTCTGCTGCAAATTTAAACAATGAGACCAGCGCAGAGATCAAGTGAAGAATCACTCTTGCCAGTCGCTGTTTTCAAAGCTCTCTCACGGACAACTTAGGTGACTTTGTATAAGACCTCATCATTCCAGTTCTGCTGGCGCAGAAGCATGTACGTTATCAAAGACGGATGAAAACACTATTGTTGTTTTGAAAAAAATCCTTCTAGTGATTGTGGGTCCAATTTAAATTGACGGGGAATGGAGAAGATACAACAATGAACTATACCGGTGTACAGCGACATCAACCTAGTCAGAAGGGTTCGAATTCATCGCCTAAGATGGCAAGGACATATAGAGCGAATGAATATCAACGCTCCTGCTTGGAATCTTTTCGAATCCATCCCGCAGTAAAGAAAGAGCTCACCTACATAAGTGAAAAGGGACCACAACCAACTTCGTGTGCAAAACTAGAGGCGGCTTCACAATTACAATCAAGCCGGCTGGAGACCATTGATTGTTGAGATCAGGTCCGCCCCGGACTCTAGCGCCATCTAAAGTAAAGTAAGATTTATTTCGAATTACTTTGCAAATTTTCTCTGAAATGAGAGATGATAATGCTTTAATGCATATCGAAGACAGAAATTGTGTCTGTTTACGCTCAATGAACAAATTTGGCGGCACTAACTAATTAGGCGTTTGGAAAACAAGGGTAAAACAATTACCAGGCACTGTTTTAACCACCATTATTTAATTTTTTTTAATGGCTCAAACTCGAATAGTTATCATCATTTACCAAAGCCAATGACCTAAGCTTTCTAAAATATAACAGCTTTTAGGTTTGGCTTTTGCTAAGCAAGAGTTTGAATTTGTTGGTTAGAAGTTTTTAGTGTAGCAATCATGTTCGCTCCTATTTCAGTCGCCGTTTTTTTATTGCGCTCAGAGAAACAGAGCTTTTTTCTGTCTGCAATCTTTTAGTTCTGTTTCTCTCAACTTTTTTCTTACAGTTCTCGGAGAAATTGAAGGACCTCAATAATCAGCGAGGCTGCCAATACAGAGGATTTTAAACGACGGTTTTTTTTTTAACGATTCTCCAACAATTATTCGTTGCGTTTTCTTAGAAATCAATTTTTTATTCTTATCCCTTTAGCAGTCTTTTGTTTTTGGCATTTGTCGAATGCTTACAAAAAAAAAATAATGATTTCAAAAATTTACGCTTGTTTCGAAAGATGCGCTGTGTGAGGTTATTTGGGAATCCCCTTCATTAATGAGCTGAAAACTCATTAAGAAACACCCACTCATGCATTTTTTTTTTGCATTCATAATTTCCAAAAAAAAACAATTTTTAGGGGTGCCTAATACTTTTGGTCAAGGCTCCATATTTTCTTTCCGCAAAAGACCCAAAAGTATGTATTTGGTAGCATGTTATCTGTGATTGAATAAGGTAGTTACTCTCAAATCCTGTTCTCGTGACTCAAATTTTGGTGGCGAATAAATCTTGGTGGATCCCGGTATGACTGATAATTATTAATACAGAAAAAGGTCGCACTCTTAAGGGATATTTAAGGTCAAACCATTGGGAGACAAGGTTTTTTTTTGATAGGACATCGAGTACACTGAAAAAGGGTCTTATGTGAACCGCAAAATTATAAATTTGGTCGGAGGTCAGTTAATTAGGAGACTATCATGTTTCCCTAAGGATATTGAGATGTAGGGCTCTCGAGCTACATGCTACCATCACAATGGATCTACATTGATCTAAGTGTGGCGTAGTAGGTCTTTCAACCTCTACGTCAACCCATCAAACCTACCATACTTTGTCTCGCAGAAAAGTTAATTAGCTTGAGTTCGTTTGCAGAGGTATCGTGTAGGTTGTGTTTGTTCTGTCAGTCCTAAGATGTCTTTCCTGCGATATCTTCCTAGATTGAAATCGCATTGTTCCATTGTACATATTGTCGAGTCAACCAGCTCATAGAAACAATCTTTGGTATCCTAGATTTTCGAGGCACGATCGCAAATAAGATCCATATTGCAAAATGTGTTATTGGCGCGGATTGTCATTAAGCATTCACTCATATGGCAAACACTCAAGACTTGTTGCCTCTGATAACAAACCCGAACCCAAATAAAAGCTGCTTCAACAGCGAGTTAATTTCATCTTTCTCTTGGGCAGCAGCTATGTCTGGGCAGCAGCTATATCTTTCCGCTATTAGTACCTTATTTGGGATGCCGTCGGGGCCGGGCGCCTTATGGTCCCCTATCTTGCCGCATGCCTTTTGCAACTCCTCCATAATAATTAATGAGATATCCTCAGCATTGACTTCCCTTACGATATTGCACGTAGTAGTTGGTCTTTGGGTAAAAAGGTAGGCCATTTTGGCGGTCGATAGTGATACAGAGGAGACATCGATGATCGGCCCTAGTACAGTGCAGAGGGTCTGTGATGTGGGTAATAGACGGCGGGCCATGCATTAGATCTTCTAATCAACGACCAGTTCGCAGATTTTAATGCCATGTTTTTGACGTCCAGTGTTACCAATGCACAGTACTCCCTTGTGCCGTTGTTGCAGCCAATATATGCATATCAATGAATTTAGTCTACACGCAACCGTCACCGACAGCGGAACTCTCTTTTTTTGACTCTCTTCAATAAATCGCTTTTTGTTGTTAAAAATTGATCGTAGTCTTTTCTTTTCTTTTTTCGTCAATAGCGCGAACATTGGTCCTTCTAACCGGTATAGTAACCTAATTAAATTAATTATCAAGCCTATCGTAAATATCATTATTTGCCTAATCGCGAAAAAAAAAAGCTAAAGAAATTTAATCGCGTTGTAATTTTCTCATTTCGCTTTGTCTTCCATTTCGCGCTCTCACACCACACCACTTGAGCTACTACGTTGGCAAAAGTTAACGGACATTTTTTTCTATCGCTGACAAACGGTCTGTGAATTCGTGTGATTTGTCGGTACAGTTTTTTTTCACAATGACTTCCGAAGCAAAACGCGATAGCAGCCGAAATGCATTAAAAAGAACCCTAAATGCAAGTAAAAAAGCAGAAACACTCGACGCAGCTGATTTGGAGTCGTATTTCCACATTCTTGCAGATCAATGGGGAACTTTCTGCCAAGCCCAAGATAAGGTGGAAATAACATGTGGAATCGAAACGGTGGAAGCACAGGAAGCGGAGCGGGAACAAGGGGAGCATTGGTATCGGGAAGCCTTCGCAAATTTAACTCGTGCCGCAAACAAATTGAAAGCTGCAAGCAATTTAATATCACAAACAACATCTGACAACACAACACAGTTATTAGCGAACACCATTTCGCAAACACGTGCTGATATCAAACTCCCCGGCATACCGCTCCCACATTTTTCGGGAGATCCAAAAGAGTGGCGACCATTTCATGACGCATTCGAATCTATGATACACAAGGAATCGTCACTCAGTGGGTCGCATAAGTTGCACTACTTGCGCAACAGCTTGGAGGGACCAGCTCTTCAGGTAATTAGGGGTTTTCAATCAACCGACGAAAACTATGAAGAAGCCTGGGCCCTATTAAAGAAACGCTTTAATGTCCAACGTGTTATAATTGACTCCCATTTTCGAGCACTTTTTGCGTTGAAAAAAGTCAATGGCGAATCATCCACTGCTCTGAAGGCACTTTTAGACACTACTCAGGAGCATTATCAGAGTCTGAAAGCACTTGGAAGGGCCGTAGAGAACTGGGACGACTGGCTGGTTCATTTAACAGTTAGTAAATTTGATGCCGAAACCCATAGGCAGTGGGAGTTGTCGCAGACAAAGGACGAAGTTGCAACGTTTGACACTCTAGTCAATTTTCTCGAAATTAGATGCCGTTCCCTAGACGCGATAGACTCTCATCAAATTGCACCTACCAGTTCTAAACCGTACCAGCAATCCAGAGGCAAAACAAAGTCCCCCTCAAGCTCACTACATACCGCTGCATTGGATAATCAGCCAAATAAACGAGCAGCATCAAAATTCCACAATGACACGTGCGCGTACTGCTTAGCAAAACACAGAATTTACAATTGCGACAAATTTCGATCTCTTGACATTGCCAGAAGAACATCGGTAGTTCGAGAGAAAAACTTGTGTTCAAACTGCCTTGTTGTTGGTCACTCCCATCATGAATGTCGCAGCCCTAACGCATGTCGTGTGTGTCAAGTACGCCACCACACTCTTCTGCACCAAGAGACCCCAACAACAAGTCCATCGGTAGAACCCAGCACAAGCAGTCAGTTCACGCAATCCAATTTCGCACACACTGAACATCAAGTTCTTCTTGGTACTGCTATTGTAAAAATTGTTGACCAATCTGGACGCTATCAACCAGCCCGACTTCTATTTGACAACGGCTCGCACCTTTCATTTATTACTGAGGGTTTTTTTACAACGACTTAAGCTGAAAAGATCTTCGACTTCAGCAGCGATTGAAGGAATAGGTGGAACTGCAGCTGGAAGTTCTAGGGGTGAAGTTCAGCTCACTTTATCTTCATACGATCAGAGCTTCTTGACGACAATACGTGCTCACATTCTTTCAAAAATAACAAGCTTCTTACCGCCGGTCCAACTCCGCCAAACTGATTGGCCACATATTAAGCGCCTAAATCTTGCGGACCCGAATTTCTACACTCCGGCTCCAGTTGATATCCTTTTGGGTTCAGACGAACTAGGACAGTTTTTATGCACTGGTTTGGTTATGGGACCCATCGGTACCCCCTTAGCACAGCAATCTACACTTGGGTGGGTTCTCTTTGGGAAAGTCATGGAATCACCACCGCGAGGCAGCATTTCTCTTGCCGTTTGCTTGCATACAGACAACGCACTCACAAAGGCTGTCTCCAAATTCTGGCAGGTCGAATCGCTGCCGGAGATAAAACATCTAACCCTCGAGGAACAGTTGTGCGAAAAATCCTTTGAACGCACACATTACCGTCAAGAGGATGGACGCTACGTAGTCAGACTTCCATTCAAACCTGACTGCCCATTAGGATCTTCCCGCCACGCTGCTGTTCGCGCACTATTTCGAATGGAGTCACTTTTTGCCAAGGATGAACACCTCAGAATTCAATACAAGGACTTCATTCATGAATTCATTCAGCTGGGACATATGGAAAAGGTGAGTCACCCCCCAGTGCTTGGAAAACACTATTACATGCCACACAGAGCTGTCGTTAAAGAAACAAGCACAACAACGAAGTTAAGAGTTGTGTTCAACGCTTCTTGTCGCACCACTTCCGGATTTTCTTTAAACGACACTCAGATGATCGGACCACAACTCCAAGCTGATCTTTTCGTTGCGTTGGTTCGAGTGAGAACATATCGTTTTGCGATAAGTGCTGACGTGACGAAAATGTATCGACAGGTACGAGTAGATAACGAACACGTGGATTACCAACGCATCGTCTGGCGTGACTCACCTGAAGATGACATCGAAGATTACCGAACACTAACTGTCACATACGGCGTCGCATCGTCTTCTCATCTGGCAGTAAAAGCCATTCAACAATGCGCTCTAGATGAGGGTCAAAACTACCCTATGGCAACAGAAGTCATACTGCACCACTTCTATATGGACGACCTGCTGACTGGCTGCTTTGAAGAAGAAGAGTTGCTAAAACTTCAATCTGAAGTATCAACAATATTGAGCCGAGGGGGTTTCTCTCTTCGCAAATGGTCAACAAACTCTCCTCTTGTGATCAACGCCGTACCAGAACACCAACGAGAAATCTTACAGCCATTGGACTTCTCGGAAGCAGATAGCGTGCGTACGCTGGGATTACAATGGGAACCGTCATCAGACCTTTTGTCATTCGCCGTCCAGGTTTATAAAGTAGATGCTTCAAAATTTACTAAAAGATTACTTCTTTCAGATGCATCTAAACTTTTTGACCCTCTGGGTTTGCTGTCCCCATGCACGATCATTCCCAAGATGATGTTTCAACGGCTGTGGAATCCTAAAGTAGACTGGGATGAAGTTGTGCCAGACGATGTTAAACGTCAGTGGTTTGATTATAGGGACCATATCACGAGCCTCGCAGCAATCAAGGTGCCGAGGTGGGTTGGTACTGGAATTCCTAACGCTATTGTAGACCTACATGGCTTTGCAGACGCATCGCAAACCGCTTACGCCGCTGCTGTATACGTCCGCACGATTTCTCCCGACGGTAGTGTTACCGTTCACCTACTCACGGCGAAAACAAGAGTGGCCCCACTTAAACAAACTACTTTGTCTATTCCACGTTTGGAATTATGCGCCGCTGTCTTGTTAGTCCAATTAATCAAACACATCAGACCGATTTTGGATCCATACATACGACACATCACTTGTTGGACCGATTCGACTGTGGTAATTGCTTGGATTCAACAACACCCTGGAAGATGGTGTACCTTCGTCGCAAACCGTGTGTCGCAGATACAGGAGATCATACCCTCTGAAAATTGGTTTCACGTACAATCTGCGCACAATCCAGCCGATTGCGCCACACGGGGTGTACCGCCGCAAAACTTAGCCAATCACGAACTTTGGTGGAATGGCCCACCTTGGCTGAAATGTCATCAGTCGTCATGGCCTTCACAACAGATTTTTACTACCAATCTAGATCAGCGCTCCGAAGCAATCAATACAGCAAGTGCGTCACATGCGCTGCCTCCAATTTGGGATCTCATCGATCGTTACTCGAGTCTAAGGATGCTGAAGCGTGTCACTGCTTATATTTTGCGATTCGTGCATAATCTCCGAACAGCTATCAAGATACGTAAAGACGCCGTTTTTGAGGCGACCATATATCGAAGTGGTCGACACTTGCAGCTGTGTGAATTGGACGAAGCCCTGTTACTATGGATCAAGATCACTCAATCCTTCTTCTTTGCTGACGACATACAACGCCTATCTTCCAACGTACTGGTAAGTCGCCAAAGCAAACTAATAAGATTACATCCGTTTTTAGACGAGAGAGGACTGATCAGGGTGGGCGGTCGATTATGCAATGCATCGTTACTACCTGATAAAAAACATCCGTTTCTACTGCCAGGATCTTCAAGGCTCACTACGCTCATTTGTGAGGACATACACCGCATAACGCTTCATGCTGGCCCGCAGGCTATGCAGGCGATGCTTCAAAATCGCTTTTGGGTCATCAGTGCCCGCAAAATATTACGCAAAATTTACAGACTGTGTGTAAAATGCCGAAGGCACTCCCACGCACTCCAGCAACAATTGATGGGGGATTTGCCTAGACCACGTGTAGTAGCATGCCGTCCTTTTTTGCGCAGCGGTGTGGATTTTGCGGGTCCAGTTTCACTTTGTTTCAATAGAGGACGTGGCACCAAATCTGTGAAGGGATACATATCCGTCTTTATTTGCATGGCAACTGGAGCTATGCACTTAGAGCTTGCTAGTGATTTATCATCCACAATATTCATCGCAGCCTTCAAACAGTTTACCTCCCGGCGCGGACAATGTCGGGAGTTATACAGCGACAATGGCACCAACTTTGTTGGGGCCGAAAAAGAACTCAAATTCTTACTATCGCAAGCCATAAAGGACGAAAAATTGGCCAAATACCTTGCAGAAGATGGAACTGTTTGGCATTTCAATCCGGCAGCCGCTCCTCACATGGGTGGCTACTGGGAGGCTGCTGTTAAACGAGTAAAATACCATCTACGCCGCACATTAGCAGAACATTTGTTGACCTTCGAGGAGTTCTCGACGCTGTTGACAGAAATTGAGGCGTGTGTCAATTCGAGGCCTCTCTGTTCGATCTCTTCTGATGTCAACGATCTCCTTGCCTTGACCCCAGCGCATTTCCTGATCGGGGAGCCATTGAAAGCAGTACCAGAACCTAACATCGAAGACTTTAAAGGCAGTTTGGTAAAGAGATGGCATTTCATATCAACTTTAAGACAACATTTCTGGCGAAGGTGGAGCTCGGAGTACATTGTGCAACTCCAACAGCGCTCGAAATGGACTCGTCCCAGCCCTAACGTCAAAATGGGAGATTTAGTTGTACTTCGTGATGAACGGCTACCGCCAACAAAGTGGAAGTTAGGTAGAGTTACAGGTGTTCACCCCGGGCCAGATAGTAAGGTACGTGTCGTTACACTGAAAACCGCTGATGGAATTTTAACTCGACCTATCGTCAAGATATCACCACTACTTTCTGTTCACGAAGACAGTCGTTAGCGATTGAAAACTTTTCGCAATTTTAAACAAATTTTGCAATTCGTTTCAATGTGGGCGGAATGTTGCAGCCAATATATGCATATCAATGAATTTAGTCTACACGCAACCGTCACCGACAGCGGAACTCTCTTTTTTTGACTCTCTTCAATAAATCGCTTTTTGTTGTTAAAAATTGATCGTAGTCTTTTCTTTTCTTTTTTCGTCAATAGCCATCTTTCTCCTTCGATGGCACCTTCTGCTATATCAACTACCGTTCTTATGGCACCAACTATAGATCGCGATTTTCTGAAGCCAAATTGGCGGTCTGAAAGAGTTCCTTTCTCTTCTGCTACTGCAAGTAATCTATTGTAAATTATCTTATCAAGAAGATAATTTTGTGGAAAGGATCTTTCTGCTATTAGTGCTTTATTTAGGATGTCGTCGCGCCTTATGGTCGCCTATCTACCACCTGAAAGTGAGGTTAAAAGTTAATAGTGTGGAAGAGAGAGAGAGAGAGAGAGAGAGTGCAGCTTATATTCATTTGATATATGAATTTGATAAGGTAAAAGCCATTAGTTTAGTCTGTATACCTTCGTGTAATACAGATGAGATGTCCTGGCCTGCAAAAGGGCTTGAGATCGAATTTTTTTTTTTTTGGTTTTGATAGGCATACACCCTTATTCCTCGTGGCGTTTTACTAAAACGCCGATTGTCGTTCTTTTAGGCGTTTCGTTTTTTAAGAGTTATTTCAGAAATTGAACTCCACAAAACACCTTCGTCGGTAAGTAGGTATACAGTCCATATGCGATCCACTGTCAGTGCAACAGTTGATTTACCGATATGACAGATCAATTTCAAATAGATCACAACAAAGTTTTCAACAATATAATTTGAATAAATTAATATGAATAGTATTGCAATATTTTGGAGTAGCGACGTAGACGAGGATGTGCAAATACAAGATCTTATTCGTATATGACGAAATATAAGAAGAAAATCTAATCCGTTCGATTTGCCGAATGCAAAGCAAGTGGTAAGATAAATCTGCCTAATTTTCAGATCTAAGATGTTTTTTCGAATGTCCAAGGAAGCGTTCGTATATTTGCTGAACGAAACAAAGAATCATCTCCCTGAAACCACGAGTTCGACATCGGTGTCTTTGATATTAAAGCTTGCTGCTACTCTGCGCTTTTTGGCTGTGGTTACCAAAAGGGTGTGGAAATGACTTCAACTTAAGAGTAGTACAGCCCACCTTTAGCAAAATACTAACAGAAATGTTAGATATAATTGAGACCCACATCTGCCCTCAATGGGTAAAATTAGAGTACATCGAGCAAGAGAAAGATCAAGCCAAATTAAATTTTTTTTAAATACCGGAATTCCAGGTATTATTAGCTGCGTTGACGGGACCCACATACAAATCGAAGCACCAAACCAGGCGCAACAGCATTTACACTACAACAGGAAAGGATATTATAGTCTAAACGCCATGATTGTATTTAAATATCGCACATAAAATTTAATGGGTATACGAATTGATTTTTAGGTTTGTGATCATCGAATATTCATTATATACGTAGATGCAAAGCAAAGCTTTAAATTGTTTCTGATTTGTTATTTTGCCCCTACAAATCAAAATAAATTCATTTATAGTCACTCTCCGGGGTTCACTATTCTATGAACGACAAATACCGTCGTTTTTTCTGTCGTTTTATGGCGTTCAACGACTCGTACGATAACGGGAAATTTTCGAAAACGTCATTTGATCGTCTTTTTGATCATCAATTTGATAGTCATTGCAGCACTTAAGGGTTGCGAACATCAAACTGCAAATGTTTGTTGCTACCATTGATCTGTGTCGACTGCATGATTTTTTTTTTTTTGCAATCGCATTTGACGTTTTTAAACAAAGCAAAATGGAGCACTTAACAAAAATTTATTGAGAAAATTGTGTTGGAAAATCTTAGTG
The DNA here is from genome assembly GCA_963082735.1 of Pocota personata. Lineage (NCBI taxonomy): Eukaryota > Metazoa > Arthropoda > Insecta > Diptera > Syrphidae > Pocota > Pocota personata. The sequence goes on along the minus strand of OY720432.1, from coordinate 74,231,521 downwards.
AGAGTACAAGTTATAACTCGATTCTGTTAACCATACTGTCTTAATACACAAGATAAAATGTTTTGGCTTTCATTCATCTTTATTAAAATGGATTTCCTCTTTTTTAGTTAATAGGGTGCAGTTAGTAAAGCTCGATTCTGCTTATTCAAAACCAATTATCTGTAGTTCAGGTGTGCCTCAAGGTAGCCATTTAGGACCATTACTTTTTATTCTTTTCATCAATGACATAACTTCCGTTATAAGGTACTCCCAGTGCCTTCTTTATGCCGATGACATGAAATTGTTTTTAAGGATTGTAAGCTTAACTGATTGCGCTAAACTACAGTCTGATATCGATGATCTATTTATGTGGTGCAAGAAAAATTGCCTTCTCTTAAATGTAAAAAAATGTAACGTTTCCTCTTTTAGCAGGCGTTCAAACTCAATAATCCAACGTTATACAATCGATTCTGTTGAACTTACCCGGGTAAATACGGTTAAAGATCTCGGGATTGTATTCGATCAGGCATTGACGTTCTCGGACCACGTGGGCTACATAATTTCCAAAGCTAATGCTCTGGTTGGGTTTATCAAAAGAAATACTGTTGAATTTTCCAATCCTCATTCTCTGGTGTCTTTATTTGTGTCCCTAGCTTGATCTCTACTAGAATACTGTGACATAATTTGGTGTCCATTCTACCAAGTTCATATTGATAGAGTGGAAAGGGTACAGAGAAAATTCTCAAAATTAATTTTTTTCAAAATGCACTGGAATTTTTCACCTGGTTATAATGCCAGGTGTCAACTTTTTGGTATATCAAAACTATCTAAATGTAATGTCTAGATGTAATGTTCATTAGAGACCTATTATGCTATAATATAAAAAGTCCAAGTTTACTTGCTTTAATTCCTCTATATGCTCCCGAGAGGTCGTTAAGGCAAAGAGAGCTTCTTTTTCGCACGCGGCATAGAACAAACTACGGGTTAAATGAACCTGTATCGCGGGCAATTTCTAATTTTAACTCAGTTTGGATTGAAATAGATTTAAGCTCATCTAAAACCAAGTTTAAAAATAAATTGTTTTCATTAAATGTTTAAAAAGTTAGTCTAAATTTATTTTTCTTTTGTTTCTTATATATATTTATACTTATTTATAAACCTACTGTTTATCGAATCTGTAAAGCAATGACGCTTGTAGATAAATAAATAAATAAATAATAAATCGATTTTATGTACATATGTACTTACTGTTCACGAGATCAAAATTCCTACGAGTAGTCCTATTCAGTCATTTTTCTTATTGCGCAGCGCAGATATCTGGCTGCCTTTTTGCAGCGCAGATGACGTTTATGAACATCTGCTCTGCAAACACTGCATTATCGAATATGCAGCAAATGCAGTGCGATTTATAAATGTTGTTTCCGAACAAACGACTTTTGCAGCTTGCGTTTAAGAATATAATGCAAAAGCATTTTGATGCAGATGACGTTTTCGAAAACGGTCACATTCAAGGCACTCAGACGACATCTGTCGTCGAACAATGGGTTCCATTCCACAATGCGTTTAACAGCGAAAAAATGTCACACATAATTCCAGTGTGGCGTTTTCTGACGAAATGTCTCACGGAATCATGCCCGATTCACAATGCAGCGTGATGGCGAGACGAGTCTAGCGCGAGTTGTCCAAAAAGGTTTCGATCTATGCAAATATATGAAGCAATTCACAATGATGCGAGACTCGTTCTATCGCAACGCATTCTTTTCAGAAAATTGAAAAACTCTCGCGACGAGATTGCCTGTCAGTAGGCTGATGCGACTTTGTTATGGAGCCAGAAAGAGAAAGATGGTGTGTTGCCGTTGTTGCTTTTTCACTTTAACACAGATAATACATGCTCGCTGTATCGCCTTCATTGTGAACTGGGAAACGATTTTATGAGGACGAGGATTCCTCGCCTCGCTCTAGTCTCGCTCTCACGCTGCATTGTGAATCGGGCATCATGGTGACAGTTTCCTATTCTGGGTAGTGTCATAACTTACCGTCATACAGTTTGATCCGTACCATGAGTAGACGATTACTTGTTGCCATAAAATGGAAGGACTTTCATTCCCACACAGACTTAAAGCGTTCACATTAAAAAGCCATTTTCTCAAATCTTATACAAAAAAAAAAAAACACTAGTAGGTATATGTAAGTATGTAATAATAATTATATTTATGTATATTTGTTTCTTGCATTTTATAATTACATAAATTTTATTTTTTTTTTTTAATTCGTTTCGATTCTTACATGTTCACGCGCTCTCGTTAGTTTCGCTTCAACTCATTAAAATTATATCATATATTTATGTGTATATTTTTTTTTTCATTCGTTTTTCATCATAATAATAAATTTGAATATCAACCTAAAACAATTTACCATATCCTTTGCGATAACGTTGTTGCCTGGCCCTATTCTGTGAGTAGCTTCGACACATTGCGGGCACAACAAGTTGGGAATTCAAACGACGTTGGCTATAACTATTCCTAGTAGTATAAGGCTAACTGAGCAGGTCTTTGATCTCTTTATGCATGTGACATAAGAAGTCTACATAACTCGCCGAACCATCTGTACCACGATCTTCGATAAGGAAATGCCGGAATACGCTCTCCAGTTTGTCGTTTTGTCGCACGCATGTCACCTGTAAGGTGACATTTTTGTAAGGAATTCGGAAGTCTAAAGGTTTACAATTTAATGACTTACCCTCATGTATCGTGTTCGCTCGTGCATTATTGTATCGATAATTTGCCGCACTCGCTTCGCCAGCGGGGTATCACCAACAATAGCAAAACGTTCTGCGTTCACTTGTTGCGTGCACTGAACACTGAATAGTGGCTGAATAAATGATTGTGGTAGGGACTGACCCAACCAGAAGAACAAATAGATTCCATTCTCTAAAATATAAGCGCCATCTTCAGACATTTTCTCATGAGTTACACGCATCGGTAACGGCAGATCGTTCTCATCAGGCTCTACATTGTGTATTGGAATGAATCTCGGATAGAAGAAAGTGACAGACATTTGCAGATCCATCGAGAGTACGAACTGAATGACATATGATCGGTCGTCGGTTGTCATGTCTGAACCACCGGAAATAGCATCGTTTTTAATTAAGCAGGAAACGTAGAGTGGTAGGAGTTTTAGACATTCGGGCAGAATTAATTGGCCCGCAGATGTTGGCGATGTGCAATGTTTACGATAGCAGGCCAGAACCTGGGCGGATCGATGTATAAGAGTATCTTTGACGACCTTGGGTGTGAGTTCCATCAGCTTGAACATGGATTGTTTGGCGAAGAATAATATTATTGTGTCTAGGTCACAGCTCTTGAACACATCAGCTATTGTCGTAGTTACTCTGAGAGCTAAATTCAAGACTCGCAGTCGCCGCTGACCACCGCAGGATGTGTACAATAGAGCAATCTGCAGATAAATGTTCTCCTCTGGTGGCAGCTTGTCGTCATGCTTAATTTCAATTGCAATTGCTTTGCTGGAATCTAATCAAAACATCAATCATATTTGTTGTATATATTTTAAAAAGAATATTTATTTGTGCTTACCAATGCTGGCTAATTCAACATCTGTCGTATTGGACATGAAATAGTGGCCATAGAAGTCTGTTGCACGGATACCAGCCGATGTTCTTACTCGCATCACTGAATCAAACGCAATTGGACGCGAAACGTTCTTAATTAAGTCCTCTATAAGACGATTTCCATCAAGATCAGCCTAGAATGAAAATTAATTAATTGTTTGAACTGTAGAAGGTATAAGTTAATGACATATGTTTGTAGAAGCTTGGGGTGTATTTAGAATCTCATATATCGTATAAAGTTCGGAGCTAGAGGATTAGAGTATTAACTGGATGCATAGCCCATATCACTGTTGACGGTCGCAATAAATGCAAACCTATGATGCTTAGAGTTCATGCAGTCGATCAACTAGCAAAGATATGAACTTTCTATAAAGCGGATACAACCACTAGTGTGATAAGGTGGATTGAACGATTGCCACACTAACCAAAAGCATTGTTTAATCAAATGCTAGTTTTTTATCAAGCATCTTGAGCTTTTGCCATATGAAGAAATTGGTAATAGAAATCTACATTTTTATTTGTCGCATCAGCTTCTGTGACTTTCACGCTAAAGGAGAAAATTTGGAAGACGGCACCAATTATTATTTTGACAACCTTCTTGAAAAGCCTTTTGGCGAATGAAGCCGAATTCGATTGGATAATGGATACTGGATAGAAAAAGCTTAACAATAGCTAAATAAAGGCAACGTATGACGAAGCTAAGTGTCGCGTTCTGCACAACATTAAGGTGTTAGAAAACTTTGAAATTTAAAACGGGTTACGACAGGGCTGTATACTTCCACAACTTCTATTTCTGGTAGACATCTGCGATATCATCCGTGGAGCACAGATGAAGGAAAGTCGTCATCTTATTTAAAACAACATCTGGACTACGCTGATGGTATCTGTCTGCTCTCACATACGATTTTGGACCCATACCTACCGAGGCAAACAGAGTAGGTCTGTAACGAATAAATAATGCACTAATGCGCATCATGCCAAACCATGGGGGACCAAGATACAGCCGACGCTGGCCCTTAGCCAGAGTAATGACATCTGTGATACTCTACCGGGCATCAATATGGGCTGAAGCCATGAAAGTTAAATCATATAGGCGTAAAATTGAATCGATAAAGGCAGCCTATGCTATCGCAGGATTACTCCCAATTAACATGCTTGCTGAGGGAATCGCAAAAAACATATGAAACTAGGAATCAGGAGCCTATGTAAACGACAACGAAGCGAACCCATCAAAGAGAGCAATTAGCATGGCAAAATGGCAACAACGATGGAGCGCAACAAGTAGAGGTTGATGGACCTATCGTCTTACACCACTTCTTGAGACATGGACAAGTAGGAAACATGATGAAGTTGATTTCTATACAACGCAACTTCTAAGTGAGCATGGATGTTTTCGAGCGTATCTCTACAGATTTAAGCACGACAATTCCCCCTTTTGTCCGTACTGCATCCAAACTGTGGAAGATGCGGAGCATGTGTTCTACCACTGCCCGCGATTCGAAACCGAGAGGCAAACACTGAGGAATAAACTGGGAGAAATACCTACCCCCGAGAATATAGTGCAATACATGACACAATCACAGGAGATGTGGAGTGCTGTAAGTGACTTTGCAAAAGAAATCATGATACAACTCTAAGAAACATTGAACGAGAAAGGCGCCACAGTGAAGAAAACTCTACAACAATGTGAGCACACAGCCAATATAAAATGATAGGTGCAAGGAAAGCCGAAATCTCACCCTGTGAAGAAATGCTTAATGGCGGTACGTCAGGGAACAGGGGAGAGAAGGGGAGATGGTTTTAGTCGGTAGAAATCCGGCATGCTGTTGAACCGACTATTTCTACAGTATCGAACAAAATGCCCTGACCCTTTTAAATTTCTACGCTCAACTAAACATTGCTCGTCGACAAAGTCAACAACTTTCTTTACCTAGGAAGTATGGTTTCGGGAAAGCAAAAGCTGCGGAATGCTATCCAAAATACGGAAAAACAATGTTTATAGCACTAATACTAAGCTAAGACTCTTCGCTCCAACGTGGAATCAGTACTTTTCTACGGAAGGTGAACCCCGTTGTCACTCATGCAGTGCAGACCCTTATAAATAGGTGTCTAGATATCATACTGAGGATTTTTTGGCCGAATCGTATCTCAAACGAACGGATCCATACATCCTTACATTTGAAAATAAAGTGCCACTAGTTAGGTAAAGGTACATGAAGGAATCGAAGGAATTAAAGAATTTATAGATTTATTTGTCCTAAACCTCTTGCTGCGTGGTCGTGAAATGGACGGATGGACTGAACAACAGAAGTGGTGGTTACTAGGAAAGTGTAAACCCTACAAAATGTCGGTAGGTTCTATGAAGAGGTCTGGATTGTTCTTCGCTCAAATCGATAGAACCACGGGATATGACAACTCTAGGTAGTTATCGCCTAAAAAAAGATAAGCCTTCAGGAAGTTGATAGCCACAGACCATGCTTCGAGGATGTAGAAAAGTCGGCACAGATATAGTGCCAATGTCCCGCATTAGATCCAGTTAGATTTGAGTGGCTGTGTGTGCCTTAAGCACAGACACACTTAAACCAAAGTAGATTCATTGTGTTACCACAGAATCAAGAGATTTTCCCTATCCTCCCCTAGAACCAGTGGGATCTTCTAACGAAACGATCGAGGTTCCTAACGTTCGAGTTAGCCAGTTAACCGACGTGGTTTTAGAAGTAAGCTTTCTGGTGATAGATAGAGAGCTTGACAAGTGCAGAGGAGATGGCCAAGAATTATAGCTTGCCTTCCAATAAGACAGGTTCTTGTAATGACACAGCTGTTTCGCGTTTATGCTTCCTTCTAAGGGAGACCAAACTGTTAGAGCACTTCTAATTCAGCTTTGACTAAATCTGTCTCGTGACATGACACTTAATGTCATTTTTCTACCTGCAATTGGTCTCCTTAATTGCATTCAGCTTGAGTAATTGCTTGCATATAACGGGACGCATGACGAGATTTCCCTTTTCGGTTAGAATCTGCAAAGTTGTGCCCGGAGGTGGAAAGAGACGCTAACGTTTAGCCTGGTAGAACTCTTATCGATCCATTACATTGCTATTCGATAAATATATGCATGCAAACAGACTTGTGATGATGCAAACCAAATGCGTCTGCAATTGTGATTTGGTAAGAATGATTTCCTGGGCCGGGACTAGCTTCTTTCACACAAATGGAAGGGGCCCCCAGTTTATTACTTACTGGCAATATTTGAGAAGCTTTTCATAGCATTTTTAGTCTCGGATATTTGTCAGACGTTCACAAGAGATGGGGATTGTGAAAAATCTGTTTAGTGTTTCTGGAACTGGAAACTGAGTCTCCCTCTTAGTGGTCCACACACTTAACTACGGCTGGCTAGAAGAATGTGCAGTATAAACAGAAAAGAGGATAGGAAATAGCAGCAACGTTATATCGTTATTCAAATATCTGCCCAATGGGCCAAAACAAAGTCAAAGTACATGGGTATCCATAAGCTACTGGGAGAAAGCAGCTGGCTCGAGAAAAATGTTGGTTTAGGCCCTACTCTCGAGTATATAAAGAAAATCTTTAATTTTTACACAAACAATAAACTCACCTGGAAATACGTGTATTTATAGACTTCTCCGCCTGTTAATCGTGACACTTGTCCAATTGTTGCAATGTCAATGTATGAATTATTAAATAGGAATAAATCGACTGAACATCCAACTTGAACGCATTCCTGACCCAAAGTATTATACGCAGTCGACTGTGGAGTCAGTATCGTTTTTTCCTTCTCTGTTCCCAAAAGCTTACGATCATCGCGATTTCGTAGTTTTCCAGGTGCCTCACAAATTGGAAGAGATGAATTAAATACAAGTAATTTGCCGGCACAATTTGATGCTTTAAGTGCTTCTAGACCAGCTTGAATGGCTGGCAATAGAATAGTTTCAGTTTCCTTTGTGTCAACAAACATTTTAGGTATTTGTTCCATTAGTGCATCTATAACAGCTTCAGATTCTTCCGGATCAACAAGAAAACCATCCAGAAGTGGCATGAACATATCATTGATATCGCCAACAACCATCATTTGTGGTTGCGCCAAGTTGCTCTTGATGTTATAGAAATGAACAGTGCTGTTGTAGGTAATGAATCCGACGCGCATCTTTGATTTCTCTTGACCTTGATCGACAGGAAAATGCGTAAGGATCCTCTTGATTTCTTGACAAAGTAGATGAACTAGTCCAGATTTAATGTTGTTATACGAAACATCAATGACGAAGACAAAAGCTGGAATTTCTGGGGGAATATTGTTCTGAGAAGAAGAATATTAAATGAAGATATAATCGTTGCCGGGGAAAAAATAAAATTTACCCGACAATAATCCTTTGTGGCAACAAATTCATATGTTCCCAGAACTAACTCAGGCCTTTCGTATTTATCCACTCGTTGCCCGGTGTGATCAAGATGCTGGAAGTACTCGGTAGGAACTGAAAAATTAATAATAAATTTGTAAATTAATAAAATTAGGTATGCTACGCTGGATAATGACAAACATAATACTGAAGCAAGGAAGGGCCCACCTTGTGTAACCCATACCAGGTTATATTCCGACCTGCTCCAGCGCATAAATAGTAAGTTTTCAATGCCCTACATCAGAGCAGTACATTTAATCTTGCATACTCATTTGTACTCTGACAAAAATCATCGAAAAGCAAAAGGTTAGATGGCTGCCCAAGTTGCGGCAAGGGCACACTTAGACCAAAGGGATAGGTCTGACGGTGACCCACGGGTCCATAGTCTGGTGGACTGCTACAAAAGTAAAAAGCCTAGCAGCACTTGCTACAACGAGGGCATTGAGAAGTACACCGCAGGAAGGGATGTACATGATTCTTCACTACCTAACCCTGTATTCTGCAGCAAAGGGACCCCTCAGATGTACCATAGGAGCTATGCTCTGCAAATAGCACGCTAAGTCCAACGATATCTGTAGAGGAAACAGAATCAATCCAATATCCACAATGCTCTACAAGAACAACGACTCCGCGCTCTGGGCCGCAGATTCTTGGACAGAAAAACAGAGCTGGGAAACTCAAAGATATCGGATCTTATGAAGTTTATTAGGAGCACGAGAGTTGATAAGAAAAAGAGACATGAACGGATTCACAATGGGTAAAAGTACATCAAGCTCCAGAAAATAAACACGATGATATGGCAACGGAAGTGAACTCAAAGATTCACTGAATATTTAGTAAGATTTAGCGGCTTTTCCCAATGGTGAGTGATAGTGATACGATTAGGTTGCCGGAAACGGATATCGTAAACTCCTAAAGACAGATTGACCACGGCTGACGTCGCAAATAAACGACGTCAGCCGTTGTCTAGGAGGTTGTCTGGTGTTTCCAGCAACCCACGTCTTCAGATTTCAAAAAGCTGTCGCCTAAAGAATACGCAAATCAAGAACCTACCTTCTCTCCTGAGTCTTTCGTGGCTTTAAACAATGATAACGGTAAGTCTACCAACAACTCCGGATGAAGAAATAAGCAATTAAGATCAAGCAACTAAACAAAGTATCCTCCCACTTCAATTGGAGCTACACATACACTGTGTTTGACCTGCGACTATTTAATCGTCTGCATGCATACTTGTACTGCAATATAAAGCTGTGGAATTATTGACATTTACAATAGTTGCTCGATTAGATTGGAGGTACTCGTATTAGAGAGAAACAAGTAAGGCCCGTAGAAAGTATTTAGTGTCTTCAAGACACGATGGGTCATGGGAAATAGCCGCCTTCAGGATCAGGTATCCTATTATCATAGGCAGGTTGATATCGACGAAATTATTATTAGATTTTTCTTTATAATATTCTCTCAGGATAGGCGAACCTACAACACTGTAGTAGGTGCCTCTTGAATCCACTTTTTAATAGCTGGATATAAAAAGGTTCTGGATGTTCGCGTGCTTCCAGGTGTACATAAAGGTTATGTGGCCCAGCGGCTTACCTAGTAGAATGCTGAAATGTCACATTTCTAAGGATCATTTCACTGAGGTCTTCGGAGCATCTGCCATTATAGTATCTATAGAATAAGCAAAGGTTTGTTACTTGCTTTGGGTGAGATAAAGGTTGGAGATTGGATGTTAAAGCTGAGCTTTGGGAGCGAACTCTAAGAGTGAAAACAATACTCAAAATGGGGTCTAACTTGTGCTTTGTACAGAAGAAGGAACTGTTGCACTGCAAAGTATGTATCTCACGGAGGTCGATTTTTAGATTTTAGATATATAACCGTGCCATGTTACCCCAAACTTGACCGTGACGCCAAGAAGATGCATGGTTCGCTTGGGTTGGATAATTTGATCGGCCAGTAGACGAATTCTTTCTGGAAGGTATATTGAGTTTTCTTCGCATTTAATTCATCTAAGTTTGCTTTTCTACACTGCAAGATATTCGTTTAATGAGCGGATTCGGTCACATCTCTTAAGGGGTTAATTAATAATTAAACAACTTCTAGGTGGTTGGTTATGCACTTGCGATCAATCACGGGTCGCTAGGCTAGACTATCCCGACTGCGGTTGGTGATGGCGAACGAAAGAGTGTGGGGTTGAAGTGCTTAGTATAAGCAGGTAAGGGATTTTGAAGAAAGATATGGTTGCGGATGAACCCTTAATGGACTAACGTTAGAAAGAAAAAAAAAAAAACAGCAACACCAAGGGACTGAAGTTCTGGTTAGGGGAATAAATTCATGCATAGGAAACCAGTTGATTGAAATGTTTTTTTTTTTTTTTTTTTATAATTTGCACGTGTGAAAGGGGTTATGGATACCCTTATAATAATTTTTTACGACACGAGCGTTTTGAGGAAAGGGAAAGAGACAGAGAAAAAGAGAGATTGGTGTAGTTGGTTTGAAGTTCAGTGAACTCCAAGGGTGACTGTCCAGATAACTGAGGAGCTTGTTTGTTTTTGCTTTTGTCGTTGCTCATGATTCACAGTATTTTTTTCCGTCCTCCTGATGTCATCATCACGATCAACTTGCATTTTAGCCATATGACCGTCAAAAAAAATACCTCCTTTGTTCTGAAAGCCAGTACTTGGAGCAGCTTATGTTGTTAACAGAAGTGCAAAGTGTCGATGTAAAGGTTGATGAATATAGACCTAGCTATGACGGGCTAAAAATCTGTGACCTAAAACTAACTTCACTTGAATATTCCCGATTTAATAAGATTTGTTTACCAACTTACCTTCTGTTGAAACTTTACACATCAAACAGTGGAATCGACGACCAGCATCAATAAACTGCATATTTGGCGACATGTATGCCTTGCAACGATTACAACGAATCGGACCCAATTCTCCAAAATCAACAATTGGTGCATCGTACTCTCCTTCGACGGTCCTCGCATATGGTGAAACCATTAATGAGAAAGGTAAAGCTGTCGTTTTAAGTAAATCTGATGTCGATGGAACGCAATACAACGAGGATCTACAATGTATATCAGTTTAATAATAAAAAAAAAATCCCAAAGTAATGACGGCATTAAAATTACCTAACAAAACGTGGACTTGAATTGCCTTGATCCTGGACAACGAACTTCGTTGTGACTAATGGTGGCAGCAAACCGGGCTGATTGGTGACAAATGCCCCACCAGCATTTCTTTGATTTTCAATTATAACTTGAATGGGATTTGGCATCTGATCGGGATCCAAGCGGCGTTGCATTGCCGCTGGTTGCTGTTGGTATTGTTGATTGTACATGCCAGGTGGTTGCTAAAGAAAACAAGAACATTTGTTGTAACAATTTATAGAGATAGTTGATTCATTGGCATTACATTAAAATTTCTTCCAGGTATTTGCTGACCAGGCTGCATGGGCATTTGACCTGGTTGAGATGGGTACGAGGGCATTTGCCCTGGTTGTGGAGGCATCGGGCCTGGTTGTGGAGGCATTGGGCCTGGTTGATATTGCATTGGTCCAGGTCCTTGTTGAAATGGCATTTGACCTGGTTGTGGAGGCATTTGACCTGATTGTGGAGGCATTTGGCCTGGTTGGGGAGGCATTTGTCCAGGTTGTGGCGGTAGTTGACCTGAAAGAGGAGGCATTTGCATCTGACCGGGTTGTGGAGGCATTTGCATCTGACCGGGCTGTGGAGGCATTTGCAATTGGCCTGGTTGAGGGGGTAATGGACCCGGCTGTGGAGGCATCTGTATTTGTCCAGGTTGCGGAGGCATTTGATGACCTGACCTTGGGGGCATTTGCCCAAATTGCATTGGCTGCTGTTGTGGTTGTTGTTGTTGCATTTGATTTTGCAGTTGTTGTTGCATTTGGTTTTGTTGTGGTGGGTACAAAGGACCCGGTTGCGATGATGGGGGCAATGGTTGTGGTGGATACTTTTGTTGCATTTGTGGTTGTGGGAGAAATTGCGAAGCTACTGGAAGCTTTTGTTGCATGTCTTGTGGTTTTGGTGGTTCTCCTGCCTGTGGTGGCATAAATGGTGATGACTGTAAAATAGAAAATCATTAATCAGTGCGAAATTCTTAAAGGTGAATACATAAATGCTTATTTTTATCGAATCTAAAATATAAAAATCATCGGCAATGCAGCGACAGTTTGTACGATACAAATTACTAGTTTAACAGTTAACAACATAGATTAAATGTGTTTCAACACACAGTAAAAAAAACTTCTAATATACGACGATAAGCCGATGGTTCTGCTTCCCAAGTCTAACAAGATAGGATAGATAAAAGGATAAAGAAGTTTAAGTTATAAATTGGTGCGCGATGATGATAATAGCCATCAGTTCTTTATACGTACGTAGAAAACCTTGATATCCCAGATACAATAATAAAATCATTAGAAAGGTTCAAAATGTATTCATGTAGAATTTAGAGGCCTTAAAGCATAAGTCTATTCGGATGCGATGCGAAACGGTTTGACTCTGCACCGAAGATTACGAACATTTGGTAGTCCTGCTGCTTCAGAATGAACACAGAACGTCACAAATACACCAGATGGGAAACGATTCTACGCTCTTTTAATTGGCCAACAGAGTCAATTATCCAGATCACGCATAATAGGGCAAAAATTTGCGAAGAATTCCTACAGTTTCCTTGTAAGTTAGAGATAAACTCGATATTTCCCACTTTTTTCAAATATTATTTCCAATTAAATTGCGAGATATAACATTCTATTAGGTAAGCATCGGAGAAGAATTCCCTTTCGGGTCCCCTGAGCAACAAAAAAAAAAAAAAATCACCAAAATCGGTTCAATAATTTAAAAATTATACAATACAAGAAAACGACCGACGTATGGAATAATATTTAAGTATTGTTAGCATATTATTTCTAACGGAACCCTCTATGTGCGAACGAAGTCGCATATCACCAATTTTTCACGTAAATCTTCTTTTGTAAACGAAAATTCGGAAAAATCCAGAAATGAACGATTTTGAGGTTTACCTTACGATAAACTTAGAATTTGCGTTCTGTGTAATCTGAACAGTCAGGAACTGGAAGCGACACCGCAAAATGGCATCCCAACAATCGTTGGATGCTAGCTAATGTGAGCGACGACTGTAGATATGCCCTACGACGTCAACAGATCTACAGTAGGTCAGCGTAATGATAGCAACCTTAATAAATAAATATATATTTTGACGCAAACAACCCAGTACAGGGCCTGGCCTAACTTCTCGCAGACCTTCGTGCTGTGGTTGGGACCTACAGTTTTATGCCGTTTCCGGGCAATTTATTCGATTGAGAGAAGCTTCTCTTGACAATTTTAGTCTCGGATGTTTGTCAGACGTTCGCGAGAGGTGGACCGTGAGAAAACTTTTTTGTTTTTTTCTTGGATTCAAACCTTAAACCTGCTTAGTGATCGTGCACTTAAATACTGAGACACGGCGCCCAAAACCAAACAAAAATTAAATTGCTTTCAACGACCAAATCAATCCTCGGTTAAATAACACGGATTTACGACGGCGAAATACACAACGATTAATCGACAAAGATTTTACTACCCCGGAACGTGGAATGTTGCTAGTATGCTAGTGCACCAGCGTGCACTAGACATTCCTATAAATACATTAAACAATTCTGAAATGAATATAACTGACCAGGTAAGGATATATTGGAAAAACAGAATTATGCATTCTATGTACTATAGGACGGGTGAGCGAGGACGATGGAAATCAGATACTGAATTCATATTGAACAAGAAAACAATGAACCATGTAATAGACTAGAAACCAATCAATGACAGACTATGAGTCTTGTGCTTACGGTGTGAATACCAAAACTTGACGCTAATAAACGTACATTCACTGAAGTAAAGGAAGAATTTTATGTGCATTTTGAATGCACCATATCAACTGTTTCAAGGGAAACTGTAGGTAGACACAGCGTACACAGGCTTACAAACGACAATGGCAGCCGAATGATTGATTTTGCGCCCTCTGTTTAAGCATAAAATCAATCGCAAAGACACCTGAAAGATACCAGGATATGACGCAAGAAGCTTCCGAGGACGCTTGAGAAATTATATTCATCATGTGCTGATAGACTCGCAACATATATCCAAATTGGTTGATGTTAGGAGCGACAAAGGTGCCAATGTCGATTCCGATCTCTTCGTTGTGAAAGCAAAGTTCCAACAGAAGAATTCACGATTGTCACAACTAACGGCAGCTAATGTTGCCAAATGCAATACAATCCGCCTTAAATGACCGAACGTAAGGCAACAATATGAGAACGAGATGAGCAACAGTATAATGTAGATTCAAAATACACAAGGAAGTGCAATATAGGATGGTATTCGAAATCACATGCAGAATTCGACCTGTGGTCACTTATTGTTCTGAAACTTGGTGCACCACTAAAGAACATGAACGACAACTATCAGCCTTCTAACGAAACATACCCCGACGCTTATATGATGCTAAACAGATTGAGAAAGGTGTCTGGAGAATACGATTCAACCACGAATTGACTAAAGAATTCAAACCCCGAAGAACACAGATCTCAGGACGGCCAACGAAAGGGATGGCTAGCAGATGTAACTCGCACGTTTAGGCTCTAGGGATAGTCAACTGAAGAACAAGCGCCTTGGACCGAACATGTTGAAGACAGTCCAACGGACTGTAGTGCGAAGAAGAAGAAAAAGGAAGCCAAAGCGCACCCATTTGTAAGATTCACCACAGCTGGGAAAATACTGATCCGACAAATTCCCCGCGACTATTCAACTTTTCTATTTGTTATCTATTATAGAGCACAAAAAGCATAAAGCACTAATATTCATAACTTGTACATACTTCCTCAGGTTTTGCTAAGGCCTTACGCATATCCTATTCACTAGTCTAGCGTTTGTAATGCTTTCTTATTTATTTGGAAGCATCACGGCTTAGCAGTGCAAATGTAGGAATACCCTTGTGTGCTCTCAGCATTTTTATAAACTAAGTACCTCTTCTTATTCTATTGGTGATAGTTCTGCTGATTAAAACAATTTCAAGAGCCGATAAGTGAATGTAATACTCTGAGAAAGACGTTGAATGGATTTAAAAATAAAAAATAAATAATTGGCGCAACAGCTCTTTAAGTACCAGGGCCTAAGCTTCTCGCAACCACTCGTGTTGTGTGCGTTATATTTTTCACACGAATGGAAGGGACCTACAGTTTAGTGCCGTATCCGAAGGGCAATTTGTTTTGAGAAGCTTTCTCGTGACAACTATACTCTCGGGTGTTTGTCAGACGTTCGCGAGGGGTGGGATCGTGAAAAAACTTTTTGGTGTTTTCTGGGATTCGAACTTGGAACCTCTTGCGTAGGATCCGACACACTAACCACTACGCCACGACGCGAATGGATTTAGCTGAAGTTAATTCAGTGGACTAATGACTGGTATAAAATTTTAGGGTTAACTTAATTCCATCTCAGGATAGTTATCCAATGCTTACATCACCGAAATTATAATTGGCATTGAAAAGCAAAAATTAAAAGCAGCATCTTATAGTGTATGTTGACATAATCTTCATTTATTTATTAGTTTTCTCGATAAGCAAACGCCAAGACAGACTATCGCTATCTACTAAAATCTATTCTATTGCGGAGATTGCGTGCCGATGTCAAAAAAACAATGACCATGTATGAATGTGTAAGAATAACTAAATGAATTGGGAATCAGCTAGCTCCGTTATCATCTGTTTTGCAACCAAAATAACATATGTACATGCTCAGACCGGTAAGATAAGGCCGTCGCGTGGCTTCATAATTACCATCTGAAGGTGCACGTGTTTTTTATACACAGGTATTTATTTTATCTGTTTTTACATATCAATAACAAATTGAAATGTATTACTAACAAAGTGCACTAGTAGCAAAGGCTTTCGGCTTTAGCCACGTACACATGGACAATAATCAGAAATTTTGATAGGTTTATTAAAATGATAACGCTGAACTATTGACTGTACTTATGCGATAATATTGTGTTAAATTAATTTACGAAAGTAACTCGATACATAATAATATAATCATAATAACTAAAACATGTCTTTTCAGACTCTTGTCGTCTTCAGGAAATACTATGTGCTTCGTACTTAGAGTAAGCTTCTATCCACTGTTTCGTGTGGACTTTAAAGTGATAATTATTAGATGTTATGTTATTTTTGCTGATCTTTGGACTCATAAGTTCTCCATTGTCCGTTTTTTTGTTGGCTCCAACGTTGAATCCGTGCTATTATATGGATGCAGCACGCGGAGAGTGACCACTGCTATCACCAGAAAGCTGCAAACGTTCGTTAATAGGTGCCTACGCAACATCTTAAGGATTTTCTGGCCCAATCGTCGTATCTCTAACGAACACCTTTACGAGAGTACGGGTCAGAAACTAATAGGCACAACCATCCAACGACTGAAGTGGCAGTGGATTGGTCAGACGCCCCGAAAGGGTGACAGCTCCATAGCGAACAATGCTATGCAATGGAACTCAGGATGGCAGAAGACCTGGTGGTCCAAGGAGAACATGGCGCAGAACAGTCGAGAAAGAAGCACGGCAGTTGGGGAAAAGTTGGGGAGAGCTGAGACACATTGCCAGAAACCGTACACGATGGCGCGTAGGCGTAGTCGAGGCCCCAGGACCCACAAGGGGATATAGGACATAAAACAACTATTCATTTACACTTCCAATTTTAGTGTGTATCCAATTGGTTGCGTGTCTAAAGAGGTATTTTCCGTCAGCACAGTTACGGATTAGGGGATGGTTTTAATGCAATGCAAATTACTAAATACTAGGAAGATCATAGAAACATATTAAATGAATCTACGGATCAACAAGACTCCGAAATAAGGAGCACAGAGCTGGGGTCGAATTACCACATCAGTGAACGAATGACACGTCACGTAATTAGCATTGTGTTGTTGCTAGATCTACTACTCGTATGAACACAATAGAAATTACGTGGCGAGCAATACGTTCACTGATACCGTAATTCGAGCCCTGGTATCAACTCCAATGGCACGCTGACAATATTGACATCATTTTCATGGTAATTGAAGACCAGTCGAAACGATTTAGTCTTGAGTCCCGTCTAGGACAAAACCTCACTTTTAATAATTCCAACTTCAAAGCAGTTAAGAAATTCATCTATCTCGAAGTAAACATAAACTCTTCAAGTGACACCCTCATGGAGATCCAACGACCATCGGCCCTAGGAGATCGCTGCTACTTCGGTTTGACAAAACAACTAAATTCAAATTTCCTAGCTCGGAGAAGAAAATCTGTGCTCTATTATACGCCGCTGAGTGCTGGAATATAAACAGGAAAACGGAGCAAATATTAATCTCTTACGAGAGACAAAGCCTTTGTCGAATATACCATCCTGTGTGTGAGGAGGGCGAATGGAAATAATAGAATATGAAACCGCAAATGTGGATGTAATGTACGAGGGCAAGGTGAAAAGTTCTCGGCCTGACGCAGAGATGGCGTTTCAATCAGCAAAAATTTATGTTTCCTGCTTGGGTGCAGTTCTCATTAGTTCGTATGATAAGTTTCAACTTGTTCTCTCAAGTAGTTTCTTTACACGAATTTTTGCAGTAGACGTCTTGCTTGTTTTTCGTTAAAATGGATAAACTTGAATATCGTGCGGTGATAAAATTCTTCGTTTTGGATGGGTTTACCCCTAAGGAAATTCATCCAAAGTTGACAAAAGTTTACGGCGACTCTGCTCCTTCCATGTCAACCGTTAAAAAGTGGGCAGCTGAATTTAAACGTGGTCGCACGTCCCTCGAAGATATCCACGTAAAGGACAGCCAAAAACCGCAACCAAGATATCGTGTTGGACGATAGACGAGTGAAGGTGAGTGAGATAGCTGAGGCTGTGTGTATATCGGAAGAGAGGGTGCGAAACATCTTACACAAAAACTTGGGGATGCGAAAGCTCTGCGCAAGATGGGTGCCGCATTTGCTGAATGCCGATCAAAAGCAAATACGCAAACGATTTTCGCGGCAATCTTTGGACCGATTCAATAGGGATCCGACCGATTTTGTGCGGCGAATTGTCACCATGGAGGAGACATGGGCCCACCACTACACGCAAGAAACGAAACAGCAGTCGAAGCAGTGGGTGGAAGCCGGTGGTTCAGCGCCAAAGAAAGTGAAGTCGATCGCATCTGCCGGAAAGGTCATGACCAGTGTGTTTTGGGATGCGAAAGGGATCCTGTTAATTGATTACCTTGAGAAAGGCAGAACAATTACAGGCGAATATTACTGCAACCTTCTTGACCACCTGGATGCCAAAATTCGCGAGAAGAGGCCTGGCTTGAAGTAGAAAAAAATCATTTCTCACCAGGACAATGCACCTGTACACAAGTGTGAGTTGGCGATGGGAAAACTTAGATTTTGGCACCTTCAGACTTCCATCTGTTCCCAAACTTGAAGAAATTTGTTTCTGGCAAGCGCTTCGCATACAATGCAGAAGTTGAGAGGGCCGTAGATGAATATTGTCACAGCCTTCCAGACTCTCACTTCCGAGAAGGAATACTGATGTTGGAGAAACGCTGGACCAAGTGTGTTGAAGTCAAGGGAGATTATGTAGAAAAATAAAGTCATTTTTTAACTGAAAATCACAGTCTTTCATTGTCAGGCCGAGAACTTTTCACCTTGCCATCGTAAAAGGCCACGCAAGGTGGCTACATTAAAAAGGTCACACCGAGCGAATGGACAACCACGTTTCAGGCAAGAGATTCTTCGAATCTTAGGCCCCAAGTTCACCTGTCCGTTTTAAAGACCAAGCGATCGATAAGGAATTAAAAGCAATATGCACGGGATCTACGATTATGCAAGGCTACTGCCACGGATGTCACTGGCCGACGAGGATGCATGGCTGTGGCTTCTCAGACACATGCCCAATTCACAATGCAGCGTGAGAGCGAGACGAGTCTAGCGCGTTTTGTCAAAAAAAAGTTTCGATCTATACAAATGTATGAAACAATACACAATGATGCGAGACTCGTTCTATCGCAACGCATTCTTTTCGGAAAATTGAAAAACTATCGCGACAAGATAGCCTGTCAGCAGGCTGATGCGACTTTGTTATGTAGCCAGAAAAAGAAAGGTGGTGTGTTGCCGTTGTTGCTTTTAGATAGATAATACAGGCTCGCTGTCAAAAGTATCGCCTTCAATGTGAACTGGGAAACGATTTTATGAGGACGAGGATTTCTCGCCTCGCTCTAGTCTCGCTCTCACGCTGCATTGTGAATCGTGCAACAAACTTTTCAGGAGTTGGCAACCCGATAAGTAAATAGTATAAAAATTGCGATTAACAACAGCAGTGTAGAGCACTGCTATATTATCCATAAACAACAGATAAAACCATTTTCACTATTTTTATTCATGGTAGCAGCAATATGCCAATTTCAGTTGTCATTTGTTTTGTGTTTGTAAACAAGAAAAAATGGGTCCAAATCGATAGATATTTGCATAATTAGTACTGCGAATATTTTATGAGATGTGACAAATTAATTCTGAGGTTAAACTTGAGCCAATGTTGACAGTTAGCGAAAAAAATTCGGTTATTCCCGAAAAAATAAGCGAATTGTCAATTTCTTCAATAAATAAATTGAACTCGGTTCTTTTCGAAATGTAGGAATTGTAGTTTTCTGTGTATAAAAGTACTAAAAATGGTTTGGTCGCAATTCGCTGAGCTAGGAATACTCTTAAAAAAAATATATATATATTTTGGCACTAACAGCTCAGTGCAGGACGTGGCCTAGCTTCTCGCAGCCACTCGTGAAGGACCTACAGTTTTATGCTGTTTCCAAAGGGTAATTTTTTTGATTGAGAGAAGATTTTCATGACAGTTTTACTCTCGTATGTTTGTCAGACGTTTGCGAGAGGTGCGAGCGTGAAAACATTTTTTTAATTTTTTTTATTTTTGTTTTCTTGGATTCGAACCTTGAACCTCTCGGTCAGTGATCGCGCACTTAACCATTGAGCAACGGCGCCTACTGAATACTCTTTAACACTCCTTTAATATCATGCAGAGAAAACTATAGTGTAAGCTTTTCGCCCGCTGCATTCGCTCCAATGTCAAAGCGTTGTTGTAGTTGAACGCCATATATTTTGTTGCATTCGCATGGCGTCCATTTGCATTGTTGTCAAAGAACCCGGCGCAAACCCAATAATAATAGATTTTGTACCGCATTTCCGATTTGTCGAGTAGGTTCGGAATTTTATTTCATACATTTTCTACCAAATTCGGTAAGTCGAGAAAGCCGCAGGCATTATACAAATGTCATCGGTGTAAACACTTTGAATACAGCACTATACTGGTTGGGTCAGTTGAAAGATTGAAGTAACCCAGACTATATTCTGGTGTTGTCTACAGCGTGTAAACACGTCGAACTAATAGGTTTTCTAGAATGCGATAGATGGCGCTTTTTAAAGAAATGTCAAAATGGCATTTCAAAGTGTCATATTTTAATCTGCCAAATTTGTTGCTTGCAAAGTTTTATGTGCACTAATAAAACATAACGAAGATGAACAAAAATAAATATTAAGGTCGCAAATGGGAGCACGATGAAACGCGATAATTGCGCTATAAAATCAATCGAAACTCTTCAGCAGGGCGATTTAGCTAGCACGATGAGTGAGAGCGAAGGTGCAAATTCGTGAAAAACGATTACCACGTTTAAATGACCGGATTGAGAGATCGGATTGAAAAAGGATTGAGTTTTTAGGTTTTCTCTGTAACCGAATTGAGGGATCGAGTTAGAATGGAATCGAAAGAGGATTGAGTTTGACAGTTCTCTTGTGTGCGGAGTTGTGTATGCAAGCCCTTATCGATATCTCTTTTTTCTCTATCTGTCGAACTCAATCTTTCGACCCGCGTTTACATGCAAAGACTCAACTCGATCGCAGAAAATTTTGTGATCGGATCGAGTCAATCCTGTTTCAATCCAATTTGAGTTTACATGACACTCAACCCGAATTGAATCCGCTATATAAACGTGGTAGATTTAGTTATTCCAGAGAATACTAAAAAATCGATCTAGCTAATTTTGAGAGTACTCTCCAACTTACTTTGGAACATTTTGCCGAGTTAAATGGAACCGGCTGAGCTTCTAAATATGTGGACAATTGCAAGAAGTGTCGGAATGACTTATAAAAAATCACAAAAGATATAAGTATCTGAGTGTATAGCTCAGTACAGCTTGTTTTCGATCGTAGTTTGGCCAATACAAAGATACATCTTCTAAAATATATTGATTTATCTATAAATTACACGTTATTTTGAAACTGACACGTTTTTCGCGCTCAAAAAATTGACAGAAACATAGCAACATAAGCTAATGTCATAGCTGAACGAAATGCTTCCTTATGTTATGTCAATTCCAACCGATGACCATAATACTTTTGCCTGCATACCTATCTGTCAATTATTTGCTCGTTTCTTTTGAAATATCATCCCATGCCCTTTCCATTTTCATTTTATTACAATAAAAGGTATCTCTTTTATCGAAAAGGCACATATTTTGTGAACGAACATTAAACGAATCGACGCTGCGCTTATTATGTGTCGGATGATAAGACTGAGTATTCGTGGGTTTACATATGCCGTGCATATTTTTTTTTT
The DNA here is from genome assembly GCA_963082735.1 of Pocota personata. Lineage (NCBI taxonomy): Eukaryota > Metazoa > Arthropoda > Insecta > Diptera > Syrphidae > Pocota > Pocota personata. Next base: position 74,209,798 of record OY720432.1, on the reverse strand, counting down.
TTTTTTTTTTTATAATTCGCGCGCGCTGTTACAGGGCACCGGCTTTTAAGGACAAGGGGAAGAGGAACAGAGGAGAAGCCTATGCACGTTGGCTTTAAATGTTTGAAGGTTGTAGTGATGGGGAAATACAGAGCTTGGTAGATCATTCCACATTCGTGTCGTTCGGCTTATAAACGAATCGCTATATTTAACAGTACGACCGAAGTTAGGCTTTAGGGAAAACTGATGTGCATTCGAAGCATGTCGCGTATTGCGGGTGAAATTTTGAAGGGGAGGAATGCAACTGGCTATTTCGCTGGAGAATTTTTTATGGAAAAAACGATAAAACAGGGAGAAACAGGAGACATTTCTCCGATGTTCTAATGAATGAATGGAATTCACAATGTCTCTATGCAGGCGAATGTTGATTATGTTTCTTACTTTACGCTTGAACGTTGGGAAATATTGAAAACTTATTTCCAAAGTGACTGCTGTGTTGCCGAAACAGTGCGAATTTTTAAAAGAAATTTCGGTCGAAATAATTTACCAACCGTGCCTGCTGTACGCAAGTTTGTGTAGAAAGTTAGTAAGATTAGTATGCTAATTGATAACAAAAGTTATGATCGTGTTCGTCCTGTACGCTCAGCCGAAAATATTGCTACTGTTGTCGAAAGTGTGTGCCTGAACCCGAGAACCTCAACTCGCCGCAGATCTCAACAACTGAGCATTAAGATTGCAACAACGTTACGGTCAACGAAAAGCACTACAGAGGCACGATAACCGATTTCTTCGCCAGAAACTGAGGAAATTAACTTGTACGATCTCTGGTTCCAGCAAGATGGCGCTACCTGCCATACAAACCGTCCAACAATCGATCTTTTGCTCACTAAGTTCTATCATCGTGTAATCAGGCGTTTTTGTGATTTTTGCTTAGCCTTCGCGGAGCTGCGATTTGACGCCGTTGGACTTTTTTTTGTCGGTTATGCTGACAATCCAGAAATGATTCAGGAACTTAAGCACATTATTGTATGGACTGAAGCTTCATTTTGGCAAAATTTTAGTCCTTGTCCGGACCTAGTCCGGTTCAAGCTAGGCCATCGAGTCATTTTTGAACTCAAATTAATAGTGCAGCAATTGCACTTCGTTTTTGTAAACAAATAATTAATTGTTTTCCAAAAAAAACTTATCAGCGGGAAGTGGATAATAAAAATGATTGCTATACGTGTTCAATGGGTCATTAAGCGATTAATGCCGGCCCATTGTTTCGCCTTCTTCGTAAGCATTTCTCTCTGATCGCTATAACTAATGTCTTTAACGGCAAAAATTATTATTTCTGATTGATGTTTGAAAAATACCAGTGTAAATATGTACGTACTCGTGCTGCCTTAGTAGTTTTCAATACAGATGCCGGTACTGGGACATGTACAGCAGTAAATTTTATTGCAATGCTTCCCAGCCGTGCTGTGCAGAACCACACCCACAACTTTTATTATCATTTTAATGTTGAGAAAGGTCGTATTTGTGTAAATACCTCATATTAACTCAGAATTTATCTAATCGTGCATTTAGTACAAGCTTCAATAAAAAAATAATAATAATAATGAAAGGTGAAGAAACTATGGTTTTAGTACACGTGGATGCAGCCTATACAGTCGCCCATTAAATGCGTTATTACTTAGTCCATCTTCCTTTTTTTTTTTTTAATTAGTAGCCTACGGTTGATGTACATTCCGTTTGCATACTCACAGTTTTTGGTGGTGGCATATGTGGCATTCCCGGTATGTTAGCGCTATTAACCGTCATCTGTGCCGGTCCCTGTTGAATGGAATGATTCGTTTGTGGAAAAGCATTTTCAGTTGGTTTCGATGCGTCCATTTGCGGTGCGGGTTTCATTAAACCAGGATGTTGAGGCACTCCTTGCGATTGCGTTAATGGGGGAAGCATTGATGTTTGAGATGGACCAGCCTGCGAAGTTTGTGGCAATCCTTGCTGCAAAGTAGCTGCTCCAGGCCCCTGAGGAAGCGATGTTGGTGGCATTGGTCCATTAGGATAGCCCATTATCCCAACAGAATTATTATTCGGTATCAAATTGTTGTTCCTACCAAGCGAACCATCACCAGCACTCGGTCCATTTCCCGTTGGTGGTGGTGGTGGGGGCATATTCCCCCCCGCATTGGGAAAGGCTTTCATGGGGTTCATTGACATTCCACTTATCGAATTTACCAACTGAAACATGTAAGCTGGTAACCACCTCAGCACATAGACAAATTATTGAACAATTTACCTGCTGCTGATAGTTGCCATTCAGCATTGCCTGTGATTGTGGTGGCATTGCTGGCGGACCACCAACTTGAGGTGGCTGTTGTTGTTGCTGCTGCTGCTGTGGTTGTGGCCATCCTTGGGGTGGGTAATTCTGCCCATATGCTGAAGGATTCATTTCGTAATTTCTTTATTTCACTATTGAATTGAATAACACATAAAATCACAGAATTTTTATCAATACTTTCACCACTTTTTACACGGTGGCTAACACGTCTTATCGATGATATTGCCACACAAATACACCACTGACACGATTTATCTCCGCTAATGTGGGCGAAGAAAACCAAACTGGACAGGATTTTCACGCGATGTCCTTCAGAGAAACTTGAAGTTTTAGCCGAGCTTTGCCAAAGATCTGATGTAGTTTTGAGGAATTATTATTTTATCGAAGATATCCACGTCAGAGCAGTATTTTGTAGCCAAGTATTATATTCCAACTTGTTCTGTTCGAAAGTGTCGAGTGTCGAATGAACGAAATTGATCTGTCATCTTGTGCCACGTAAATCTGCTATAACTTAACGAACTGTCACAGCAGTGTTTTGACATTAATTCTCCGAAATTGCTAAGTTCAGTGCTAGAGTTACAGTATATTACATAACAGAATTTTCTTTAACTGGAATATGAGCTGTTATTTATGGTTTTTCTTCTGATAGTTCTAGCTCTATTTTAAAGATTATGTTTTTTTAAGTGAAATTAAATAAAAATTAATTATTTGGTGCGCAAACTATTACTATCATTTTATAAAGTTTTCCGACTTATCAGTGATATGAAGACACATTGGAAGATATAAACATATTATAGATACGTTGCTGTTTCACTTTACTTTCTGCTTAATTGTATTACTTTGTAGAAAAAAACAGTAAAAATCATGCCAAAACAATTAGTAGCGAAATGACACTATGACACCTATCTGTATGCAGTAATAGTGGAAAGCGTGATAGGCTTTTCAAATGAAGGTAGAAACCAGAATTATTTATTGAAGTCTCCATAGACATAGACTACACTTTTAATAAATCCCCGAGACTTTCCTTCGATTCGAGAATATTTGTTAAGTTTTCCGGTGGGGAGAAATTAGCTGTCAATAACATATATATGCTCTCGCTCTTAGATCTTTTCTCAATTTTTTTATAAGAAAAAAAAAATAAAATTAATATTATATTGTTTGCTGTGCATTTTGTATAGCTGTTTTAAATCGAAATAATTGCAAAATAAAATAGAAATAATTGCAAGGCTCTTTTCCATCTGTAAACCATATGGTTCTCATTTGTATTTTGTAAACGTCACAATACCGCTCTCTGGATTTTTGAGGGAAAATAAGGAGACGAATTCAAAAAATGTTAGTCATAGAATATTCGAAAAAAAATTTTCAATTCCTTAGCTGAGAAATTAAGGCTCATGTTTTCGTTGAGTTGAAAGTAAAAGAGGGAACTTGAGTTCAGTTCATTTTCAACTCACCATTTAGACATGATAAATGATGCCTCGTTTGGCCCCCTCATCCTATCCCTCAATTAATTTATTTCTCTCTTTCCTCCTCGAGGATAAGCTTTAAGACATGATAACCTACAAACATTAAACAAAATTAATCTTCCCAACACTGAAAAATTATTAAAATAGGTAATTGCGAAGCCTAGCTGCATATGTAACTAAATTGTACATCTTTGACTCCAGTCTTTACAATAATGAAAGTGCCCTCTAAAGCCTGGACATAAGTGGACATAAGTTTTCACAAAGTTCTCTGCCTGTGAAAACATTTGTTTGTGGGCTACGCGAAATACAAGCGTGTCTACACCCAGATTTAATTAAAACCTGAATTTGTTTCCCATGTCGGCCGTAATGACTGCATGTTTTACACATTTATTTTTCATTCCAAATCTTTTATTCGTTTATTATCAAAGACGTCATTTTCCACACTTGCAGTGGTACCCGTTGGTTGGGAATGAAGTTAGCTTTATTAGAGACAAAACAAAAATTGACTGCCCGATATTAGGTTTTTTTTTTTTTTTTTGCGTAAACACAAATGTTTTCCATTCAGTTTTGCAATGTTTTTGTGCAGTTTACACTTTACAACACATACGGCGGGAACCACTCTCTTACCGCTCGATCTATTGGACAACAATTTTCGAGTCAGTGATTTCCAACAATCTTTTTCATTTTTCTATATAGTAATAACATAAGCTTATTCACCCAAATTCACTCTGTTAGTATATTTGTCCATCTATAGTCCTCTACTCGAGTGACGTCTAGGAAGTTAGTACTTTGTCGTAGCTTCTTTTGATTTTCAGAAGAGACCTCTCCATAGTTCTTTGGTTTACCTGTTTTTTTTTTTTTTTTTATTGTTTATTTATCCACTTATACACTAACACAATATATTGTTCCAATAAACTTAAAACTATAATATTATTATGCCTTAAAGTAACTGACCTGAAGGGTGCTCAATACTTATGTTATGGTTTTAAGAAAACTTAGTTCTAATGTTTTATTTAAATCGGTATTTTTTTAATTTCAAATTAATTATTATTATTATTATTTTTTTTTTTTTTTTATTTCATTTAAAGGAAAAACGTGGGAAAACCTTTTCGAACGCATTATTTTATTTTTTAATAAAAAAAAAACTAAAAACTACCTTAACCTAATTCCAATTCCAGGGCCGAACCCTGATATGTGATCTGTGTCCCGCCACTGAAAAGACCAATCAAATGATAGTTAAACCATCCAATCGGTTACTCAGCGGCGTTTCAGAAATCACATATCAGGGTCCGGCCCTGCTTAACCTAGGTGATAGCCTCAACCCAGTCGAGCCACCAATATCTCTCTCTATTCAACCTGTCTACGTTTTCTGAATCCCGCTCAGGCATGCTTACGCAGTATCTCAAGTCAGTGTTTCCTTCTCCTGAGTCCAACGGCTCATAGAGAATACGTTTATCTGTCGCCCTTCTAGCATGATGGTAAATAATCAGAACGTTCAGCGAATCTGACAAGTAACCATGTGCATCCAGATACAAGAATGCTTCCGGGGGGATGTGTCCACTCACCATATAGTACTTCGAAAATACCCAGGGTTAGGATAAAATAAGCCCGACACAAGTTCGTTCTCCATAACGCTCGCTGACCGCGCGAAATGGTTCCTCACAAGATCCAGAATGACATTGTCGATTCTGGACACGCCGGAGGCATCCAATAGTCTCTTATTAGAAACGTAATGACGAAAGTCAGAATGTGCGCTTCTATACATACGCATGCAGGCTCGAAGACATTTTCTTTCAAATAGTCTAAGTTTTTCCATATAAGACGGGCTTAAGTTCCACCATACTGGACTCGCATAAGTCAGAATTGGACGAACGAAAGCTTGGTAACATATGACCTTTACATCGGATCTCAGATAGTTGGAGTAGAAAAGGCGTTTGAGAGACATAAATGCCGCTCTTGCCTTTTGCAACTGTATATTTATGTGCTCATTGTAGTACAAAAACTTGTCCAAATGAACACCTAAATATTTCACAACAGTCTTTGACTCGATGTGAAGGCCATTAGAACATGTTATTTGTAGGTTTTTCCAGTTCCGTCTCAAATCTGAATTACCGCGTCTAACTGGGGTGCGGAACAGTATAGTTTCGCATTTTGCCTCGTTTATTTTAAGCTTCCACTCTGAGCAGAAAGCTTGCAGTCTCTCTGTCTGTATGTCTTGGATTTTCGAGCCGCTTGCATACAATATAACATCGTCAGCGAACGCTATTGAATTATCCATGTCCCTCAGCATTTCCGAAATGTAGATGTTGAAGAGGAGCGGTGCTGTAACCGTGCCCTGTGGCAGACCATTAGTGACATTAAAAACTTTAGTCGTCGTGTATTGTCTATCTGTTACAACAAATTTCTTCTCGTTCTTTGGTTTACCTGTAGTTCTTGCTTCGTAGTATTCTAGATTTTTTCCACCTAATGTCGCATTTTGTTGTTTTGTTTATTATCAGCTTAGTCATGTTGTGTTCATTTCCAGTCCGATTCCTTGACAACCTTGGGCTAATTTGTTGATAATAGTTTCGATTTCGTTTGCAGCTTTGCCGAATAAAGTCATGTCATCCGCAAACCTCATGTTTGTCAAGTTTCCCCATTGATGTTTATTCCAATGAAGACAAAAAGTCGCTCGCACATTGCCAAATGAGTGCGTTCGGCATTTTGACAGTCAACATCCACCTCAACCATTCTTTTCAGTACTTTACTGAATTCAGCAGAAAACTGCAAGAATTCATTATTTTTTTCCCTCCTAGAATGTATTCATTTCAGACTGTCAATTTTTCTTTTCCGAACTGTCATACTGGTGTTGTAGATGGACGGTATCTCTGTCGTCCATGTCACACAAGTGCTGCTAGCTGGTTGCGATCGGTGATAACCAAAAATTGGAAAAAGGCGAAATTTTCTCCCAGTTTTTTTTGATTTTCTTTCGAATTATTTTGTACACAGAACCTACCAATAAATTTTAGTAATATGTCTACCAACGATAAGAAAGACAGTGCTCCCAAAAAGGACAATGATCTCGATGAACTTTTGGACGGTAAGCTCGAACTTGCAACTAAATTAAACATAATCTCATTATGTAATATTGTAGATGCGTTAAAAGATTTTGAAAAATCAGAACAGACCGCACAGTCATCAAATGCAGATACCACAGTCGCTGACACTGACGACCAAAATGCGTTTTTCATGTAATCACCTCTCGCTTTGTCGCTATTCATTTTTTTTTGTCTGACGAAATTGACACTTAATTCTAAACTCTGTAGCTATAATCATTGAACCTTTGCATCTTGATCTTGCAGGGAACAAGCGAAATTGTTTAGCGAACGAATGAACGCACTTGTTGGTCAGCCCGGTGGTGGAGAAGAACAATTGACTGACCAGATTATGGCCGGTTTTAAGAAAATGGCTGAAGCAACAGCAATCGCAATTCAAGGCGAGAGCACGGCGAACGATGAAGAAGTAAAAAAATACTCCGATAGTATATCAGAGGCACTAAAGGTTAAAAAAAAAAACATTGCATGTGTCATGTAAATGTGCACTAATATAGTTTTTTTTTTTTTTTTTTTATCCAAAAGGGTATGAATGAAGCATCGGACACTCTGCAGGCAGGCATTTCCGAAGCAGACGTGGCCAAATTATTTTCGGGACTCGGTTTGGAAGAGGTATGTATACTTGGATTGATTGTTATTGGCATTGTGACCTTTCGAAAATTTGATAGTATCGCAAAATACAATCGAAATAGAGTGCATGCAAGACTAGGTCTCACTCGCACCAGAGACTGCCGGTACATATTATAGAATTGAGAATGTTTCTCTGTCTGCCTGCGTGACCGTTTATAAGTCATTAACCACTTAACTAATTTTGATGCTGTTTTCTTCATTACATTGTAACATCTTCTGAGCGCCTACGCTATATGCCAATTCCGTTCGTTATCAACACGCAAGGCTATGAAACTACGACGACAATTTTTAAGTTCGCAGAATGGGGTAGAAAAGGATGGATATATTCGAATTTTATGGGAACAGAAGGTGGGGCAAAAGTAATGTCATAATGTGAATTGGCTGTCATTTATATATTAGTCGAATGACCACCTCTTGAGGAAATGCACATTTATACTCGTTTTACGGCATTTTGAATTGTTGCTCACAAAATTTTTGGCTCCAAATTGGTGATTTCTTCTTCAATGTTGGCTTTCAAGACTTGAAAGGTTTGTAGTGGTAATCGCCGTCGCTAAAACGGGGAAATTGGTGATTCAAAATCTCCATCATTGCCTGAGCTGTGTGAGCGGTTGCTCCATCCTGCTGGAATCAACAATGCTCAAGACCCAATTCAGCAACTTGCGACAAAAAAAGACCCGTCTAACCAGTTACAGTTACTGTGGTGCCGTCGGCCTCGGCCAGAGCAGTGATATTCTCGGCCGACCGAGCAATACAGGGCCGGCCACTACTTGCGACATCTCTAGTGAACCCAGTTTGCACGAGACGCTCAGTCAAACGTTTAATTGTTCGCGCACATGGTGCAGGACGACAAGGAAAACGACGACGAAATTCGTTCTACGTTAAAACAACAGACCGGAAATAGGTCAAATAAGCAGTAGAAATAATACCGCGTTCTTCAGGTGTGTATCGCTCCATTGCTTGTTGTCAACTAATTCTCTATTTGTCTACAACATAAATGTCAAAGCACAATGACATTTGACGCCATTTGCAAAAATTATGGCACATTCAGATTATGACATTACTTTTGCCCAACCTTGTACGTGTATACACTTCTTAGATCTACAGATTAATTGGCAAAGCACAATGTGGCGCTCGCGCGGTCGCGCGTTTGACAGTGATTCTACCGACTTACGATAATATTTGTCACAACGCGCGACCTCAAAATTTGCAACACCAAATGTGCCTTCAAGGCGGTCGTGCGTTGAGAGGTTAGAAATATGACAGAATTATTTTCTGTTCCTTCAAATTTTCCACATGCGATTTCGCGGTAGAAAGAAGAGTAGAAATGTATTCTTTTTATTTTTATGGTTTGATATAGGAAATAACATCGCAAACAAATGTGTATGACTAAGAAAGTAAAAAAATAAAAACCTCTGCATACTCTAACATAATTAATTTGTGTTCAAAAATCAGCAATTAGCAATTAAAAATGTTTACATATTAAATGCTAAGAATTCGGAGTACATACATGACACAATGACTTACCTTGTTGCTGAAATCAAACAAGTCAAAGAATAATGTCAATCCAAAACAACTGTGAGCTGTCAAAACGCGCGACAATAGTAGAGAGTAGTTCTACTCCGAGGGTAAGGTGGCGCTTACGATATTTATGATCAAAAGCAGACCAAACGCCTGAGGTCACATTTGGTATTACCCCATAAGATCCAATTGTTTCTACTCATTCTGTCAACGCATTGTGCTTCTACTTTAACACAACACAACATAACTTTGTGTTTAAGTTGAAAAACGAACCATTCTCTAATCAACCTTCTTATGGTTTCTCTCGTTAGGAAGTTGATTGTCACCCTTTTGATTTTTTCTGTCAAGTTGGTGGTCCTCATTAGCTGGATTGGTGACAGTCCAAACCAGTCTTGCAGATTTTTCATCCACTTTGTTCTTTGTCCTCCTGCTGAACTTCTACCTTCTATTTTGGGATCGACACGATTTCCCGGATTCCAAAATCCTGAATGACCAAAATCCCGGAAAAAAAATTGGTAAATTTCAGAAATCCCGGAAAGCAAATTGAAGATTGGAAAAAAAAAATTAATTTTCATTTTTTTTTTTTATATTTTGTTGGTAGCCAGAAATTATTGAAAATTGATAACAACTTACCTTCCCCATTCTACCAGCCCTCACAACGAGGGTAAATGCACTGAAAAATGTAAATACTCAATTGGTTAAGTTCACTGTATGAGAATCATGAAGAATTGACTTTTTTCATGATTCGCATGGTTCTCATTTAAATTTATTTGTGTCACCGTATTCAATCTGACATCATCGCTGACCCCAAATGATTTTTTCACTTTATTAATACCAAGACAAATTCAGACAGCTACCCATCAACTCTGATATTCTCCAATACATCGTCGAGCGATTCTCGAATAATAGCAAACTTATTAGCTCATTTCTTCAGTCAATCGTTCTCCAACCACACACCAGAGCCCGACCATTGAGCCCAAACCTCATTAACTTCAATCGATATAACAGTGGCTCTCGTGAAAGAAAAGATCGAAAGACTTAAATGCGAATACTCCACTGGACCGGATGGTATACCTGCCGTAGTTCTAAAACAAATGTGTAGACCCTCCAACTGTCGCTTTCACAGAGCGTTTTCCCTAGGCTTTGGAAAAGCTCTTTTATTATTCCTCTTCATAAAAAAAGGACAGAAAAATGAAGTTTCTAATTATCGTCCTGTAGCTAAACCCTCTTGCATACCTAAGCTATTCGAAAGTATTGTTTACGATGCAATGTTTTTCCATTGTAAGTCTATATTTTCCCCTCACCAACACGGTTTCTTAAAGGGAAGGTCATCAACCACAAAGCTAACCGAATTCGTATCCAACACCCTGTGCGCATTGAAGGATGGCAACGAAATCGATATTGTTGCTACCGATGTCAGCAAAGTCTTCGATAAAATTTCGCACGCAATTGTATTTTTGAAACTCAAAGCTCTCGGTTTTCAGTCTGGGTTTAGTGCATGGGTGAACGTCATGAACGTCAATATGAAGTCCTTTTTAGATCCTTTGTATCCGATCCCTTTATGGCCCCCTCTGCTATCCCTCAAGGTAGCCATTTTGGTCCCCTGATTTTCATTTTGTCAATTAATGATGTTGACATTATTAAATATTCCCGTCTATCAGTTTATGCGGACGACATGAAAATGTTTGAACACATCTCCACTTCCACTGACTCCCGTGCACTTCAATCTGACTTGAACAGCTTTTCTACTTGGTGTAATAAAAACTTTCTAATGACACCCATAACTTTTTGATTTTCAGTGCAGTATAAACTCACTTAGAACTCACTTATTCCCCTTCCTCACTCAGGTCTTGATGTAGATTTATACTAGCTACTAGTATTAAGTAAACATTGTAAATATTAATTATAAGTCCCTTACCGCTTGTATTAAGCTAAATAAATAACTAAAAAAAAATTAAATTCGGATGGCTTTTTGGCAATGTTGTCACTGGTCTTTAATACTCGATGCTGGCGACATAAGACCTCTTAAGAGATTATGGGAGACTCAATCCGAAATGGGACCTAACATTCCACGTACAGATCCGAAGTTCGTTGTCCTTGTTTCGTTTGCATGGTTCGTCATCAGTAAATCCGTCCGTTTCCGAGGCTTGTTGTTGCTTCCGAGCACAGCTCCCAACCTGGAGGACCAGTTCTAGAAACCCCTAGGACGAGGGGTCGTTTATACCGATGTCAGTAACCCACTTCGGGGGTGTGAGCGCTGCCGTTGGCCCCTTTAGGGCTCACTCGCCACCATCTCTTTTCCAAGACCCTAACTAATTCTTGGAAATCCTTATCGGCTTAAGCTCCAAATATGTCGAAAAAGCCCGAACAAGGTGCTATCTTCGCTCCGGAGATTTATCACACCACCTTTGGTGCCATCTGGGGAATTCCACCGCTATCATGTTTATAGTGCTGCTATTTTCTTCTGGTCAACACTCGCGCTTATAAGTTTAGCAAGTTGAGTCCGGGTGGACAACAAGCAATATCCGATGGCTACCGCGTAGAGGTAAGCAAAATTGAAGTGTAATACCAGTTACAACTCTGGGTATCGCCTGGTTAACACCGATCAGAGTCTACCCCATTTCTACAACATTAATAATAGTAAATGGTTTGGTTAAAAAATTGGTGTCTTAAACTTATGAACGATAATGTACCTAAGAGCTCTAAATAAATAAATATTTAGGGGCTAACAGCTCAGAAAGAACCAGGTCTAGCCGCTCGCAGCCACTCGTGCTGTGTGCCGCACAAATGATTGGGTCCTATAGTTTTCTTCCGTTTCCTGACATTTTGACCTCTGCTCGCTTTCGGAATAATTTCTGCCTCCAGACTGCGCAAAAGGTGATAGTCCGTTCAAATCCCAACGGTAACACGGACCTAACATTGTCGTGCAATAGGATGGGATCATGCCTATTGACCAACGCAGGTTGTTTTTCAATATTTGATGACGTATATCGTTTCCCCTGGTTGAAGAAATGAAAAGTGAATTGGTCCTTTCGATGTTCACCAGATTGTCACCATAACCTTATCTGGGTGAATACCGGGTTTTGGAGTGTGTTTCCGTTTTCCGTCTGCATCCAACCATTGCCAGGTGTTTTACGGTTGTCAAACAGTTCACTTTTGTGTTGCTATGTTTTTGGGGCTTGTTCAGTTCATGGGGTACCCGCTTGTTTCTTAACCTATCCTATGAGAGAAAGATGTCGACTTAATGTCATGGGGGATACTCCCATATTCTGTGCAATGTCCCTCACCGATTTCGTTGGGTCCACTCTTAAAACATCGTCGTCAATTATCGTTTCCGGTTTCCCACGTGGTTTGTTTTCGACGCCAAAATCTCCCGAACGGAACTTTCCAACCAACGTCGAATGGTACGTTCGTTTACCTCTACATCATCAAATGTGTCATTCATGTTTTTCTCTGCCAGAGACGCAGTTAAAATTCATAAGAAAGAGAGTCTGAATTTGAACTGCCGACAAAAAATAACTGTACTTGTAATGTACTGTAAATGTCTGAAACATCAAACACACATACCACTTTATCTTATTACGACGATTATTTGACACAAAATCAGACATTTTCACACAACCAAAAGTTTATGACGCCAAAACAAAATCACTAATTTGTCAAAACAGTTTGTTTACCATATGTCTAAGCTCGGTTCATGACGTTTTGGATGTGTCAAAATCGACCAGCACTTACTACTAGAGCCATCTATTGACAAACAGCGAGAACTTAGTTGCGTACCTAATATAAAAAAAGAAAATTCCACCTTCTGGCATAGATGTTCACTTCTTATTTTAGACTGAGTGAAAATCGGACATTTCATGTGGTACAATCTAATATTTCACAGGTCACGAGGAAATTATTTGTCTGCCCCATTAAATTTGGTGTATATCAGCTATAGTATAAGACATACATACGTCAAATTGTGGCATGGCAAATTTTTACGACATCAGCAGTTCTATATAAAAAAGAGTCCATGAAGACATTCACTCGTATATATTTAGAATAGCTTAGCTCATTGTAAATGTAACTTATTTTGTTACTTATTTTGAGCTATAGATGATTATTGCACGTCATGTGGAAACTGCGCAGCGAGCAGTAAATTGTTGGTTTCGTTTCTAATAAAACTAACCTACAAAGTCATTGCAAGTGCGTGACAAATGGGTTTATAGTTTGGCTGTTTGTTATATCATGGCTTTGTGTGCTCTTTTCTTCGTCATTGCTTCCAGTATGTATTAGAGTCATTAATTGAGTCATTAAAAACATATTAGGCAAGTGATACATACATAGTTATTTACCTAATAGTGAACGGAAATGATACGCAATATTCCCTACAATAGGAAATGGAGCAATACGAATTTCTGAAACAGCTTATATCTTAACGGGAAGTGTGCTTGGGGGCTTTTGGTATGGGCAAAGCCAAGTGGGTCTGCTAGTACTACTAAAGTGTGTCCCAAAACTCACGCAAGAAGTAATTTTGATAGAAAACACAGGTTTTTAATTAAACATTCTAAATGTTTTATTGATTCATAAAGTATAAAGTATAGGGTTATGTATGGAATAGCACATCGGGTAAATGGCCTCCACGGCGTTGCTGGCACATACGCACTCTTTTGTCGAAAATTTCCATGACCTTTTGGCATAAATGTGATTGAATTTAGTTGATACAGCGCTCAATTTGCTCCTTCAAGGTGTGGCTTGTCGTGGGCTTGTGGGCATAAACCTTAGACTTCAAAAAACCAAAATGAAAAAAAAGTCCAACGATGTTAAATCACGTGATCTGGGCGACCAATTGTGATCACCAAAACGGGAAATTACATGAACAGGAAGTCACTCATGCAGTAATTGAATTGTTTCTCGGCATGTGGCACCGACTTGTTGAAACCACATGTCGTCCACATCCATTTCTTGTAATTTAGGAACAAAAAACTGGATTATCATTTCGCGATAGCGATCACCATTAACTGTTATTGCCTGACCAGCCGCATTTTCAAAGAAGAATGGTCTGATGATGCCTCCAGCCCAAAATCCACACCAAACAGTGACACGTTGTGGATGCATTTGTTTCTCAACAAAATTCAACAATTTTGACGATTAACAAGACATCAAGATGAAATTGAGCATCATCACTGAAGATGATTTTGTTTGAAAAATCAGTATCCACTTGTTGTTGTTCCATAATCCATTCAACTAACTCTCTTCGCTGTGCGTGGTCGCTGTTCTTGAGTCAATTGCACTTTGTGTGCAAGAAGATGCAAATCTATCGAGAGCTTATCGAAATGTCCAATTCTTGACCACGGTGCCGAATTGATGTTCCTGGATTCTCAACAACACTCTCACGAACTGCTTCGGCTTTTTGTGTTGAACGACCTGTTGTAGGACGGCCAGAGTGTCTAAGATCACAAATTGATCCAGTCTTTTTGAATTTTTGAATTAATCTCTTCACAGTTGATGAAGTTAACTCAATATTCCGGCCATATTTTGTACGAACATTGCAAACTGTAGCTACCAAACGTTCATTATTTTTAAAATATTGCTCAACAATGAAAACGCGTTGTTCTTTCGTATAGCACTCCATTTATAATAGCCCTGAACTGTCAGCTGTCACGATGTCTTTTTTTTTTTTTCATTGGCAACACTTTACCGCAAAAATGGTGCAAAATTCGAGTCTTGCGTGAATTTTGGGACACCCTTTAGATATTAATTAGGGTTTGGAAAAAAAGCCATGACATTGGCGAAAAACATGTATGCACGTTTGAGAAACTCACGACCCAAATTTCATCAAAATCCCTTAAGTGGTTCTTGAGTTAGACGTAAGAGAAGATAATTCGATTATATTTTAAGCCCTTCCCCAAATCTGCCACTTGATTTGATTTCAATTACTTTCAACAAGCAATTATAATACGTCGGTCTAAGGCTCCAATCGAATTTTATTGAAATCCGTTTAGGAGTTCTTAAGATTTTTGATTTAAAGATTTTTGAAACCCCGCCCTCTTCTATACTCACATTTGATATAATTTTAAAGGCAGTTATTAAAGGAAATGACCTATTTATCACGACATAGATATAGGTATGTACATACCAACTAAATTTCATCAAAATGTTTCATCTGTTCTCGAGCGAGCCATGAGAAAACAAACATTTGCATACATGGAACAAAAAATGTGTGTTTGACCTGACTTTTTGAAATACGTCCATAACTCTCCCTTTTTTCGCGGATTAACAAGAAAGCAAAATTAGTATACAATTAGAATAATGGTACGGAACACTAACCGCGTGAAGCCCGACTCTCAATTGATCAATTTTGTTTTATTATGCTTTATCAGATTTGTGTCGTAGATTTCTTATTACAAACAGCTACCAAGAACAGAGATTTGTCAAAGGAAATATTTAACGTGTAGCACTGGAATGGGTCGTTTCATGGAAGCCAATGAGAATTGGAACAAGTTTCACTGAATAGTCTCAAACCGATCTTAATGAACTTCATAAAATGGAGTCCAAACTTGTGAAACATATTCAAAATGGGAACGGACAAAACAGTTATACAGAGACAGAGTAACGTATGGGTTTAAAAAATTCTTTTGAGCATCTTTTTATAAAACCTAAGATAGAATTGGACCTGTTAACAATGAAGTTATTATGCTTCGGGATGTCAAGATTATCCTTAAAGCAATTGATAGACAAAGAATATGTTGCAGTTGGCATACACTTTGATATTTAAGAGGGTTTAGAATTAGACCGTTTTTAACACACCAAGTGGCGGAACTGTCAATATCGGATTGAAAAAAAGATTTCGATGGTTTTGGTTAGACAGATTTCCATGTCATCAGCAGAAATAAGAATATCGTTATGACTAATTCTTGACGTAGCATCATAGATAGCGAATATAAGCAGGATGGGACCTAAATGACTACCCTGAGGAACACCAGATTGGTCTGTAAAAGAGTTGGGAAGTAAGCCTCTAAAGGTAAACTCATGCAGTAAATTAAGAGGAAAATCCATATATCTTAAGTTTGTAGTTAAGTTGGACCTCTTGACTTAGAAAATGTATGCAAGGAACTTATTAAGTTAGTAACAGTAGACCTGTTTCTAAAGAAGCATATTATATTGCGACAGATTAATGTTAACTTATCGTAGTGCAAAGAGTTTCGGGATACAACACAACTTTAAAATAGGTCTTTAGTTGGTGTATGACTTCTGTCACCTTTTTCGACCACAGGTGTGTTTCGAAAGCGGAAATTTTCTAGTAGTTACAAGACAACTCAAACAAATATCATACTTCAAAGAAAGAGCAAGCAGCTCTTCAGCACTATTAAAGCTATACCATGAGTATTTCAGAAGTAATAATCTTTCAGATGGGAAATAAATTTATAAATAGTTTCTACAAAAATTCAGAGGAGTGTTATTAAATGTATTTGAGATTAATACTAAAAGGAACATCGTTAAATGATTTACAAAAATGTTCAGTGAAAGAATTACTTATGCCAATGGGGTTGTTGATTTCGCAGTCGTTATACATGAAATTAGCTGGATAGGCCTCCGATTTTTCCTTAGAGGTGACAAATTTTCACAAACGTTTAGGCTTATATTTTACAAAGCTTTCCATTTGGCTTATATAAATTACTGTGGTCATTGAAGAACAGTATGTACTTATTAAATTTAGATGGACAAGACTTTTAATATAGTTCTTCCAAGCCTTCTTTTCTTTTGTTTCTTATCGCCCTTAGTGTTTGTGTATACCAAGGATGACACTAGCTGTTGTGTATGTTTTGAGAGGAATAGTTTTGTTCATACAGTCGTTAATAATAGAATAGAAGACGTTCATTGTTTGCCTAAAGAGATTTTTTCCTCTCTTCATACAATAGCTCTACTCGGATGATGTGTCCTGCCGGCTCATGCAACAGAACAGGGTTCTGGCCCTAGAAACGAGGTTATTGCCCTCTCTTTCGTATGCCTATAGGCCTTTAAATAAACCTTTTGACAATTGTCTTAATCCTTTTTACTTACTTTTCACTTTGAATGGCGCCGGGGTGGACTAGGGCCTAAGCCAACCAACCTTTCCAGCCAGCATGATCTTTCGCTAGCTGCCTTCAGTTCTGCATGCCAAGTTGGCTGAGCACCCTTTCCAACTGTGCCCTCCAGGGTGGTACGCTTATGTCCATACCTTCTACATGTCCTAGCCATCTTGGCACTGGATTCTCACTTTTTCACAGCATACCGAACGCAGACTTTGCTTTACGAATTCTGCTGTCCACATCCAGTTTGGTACCACCATCTTCTGAGACCATACTTCCTAAATATATCTAGAAAGCTGCTTACTTTCTCGACTTGCTGTTCGGCACTGTAGAGTTGAGCGACGCTGGTGTTTTGTTGAGAAATTGAAGTGCTTAGGGCCATTTTTTTTTGTTGCCGTATTTATTTGGAGCGCTACTTTGTTCGCCTCTGACTCCAAATTATGGGCCACTGATGCAGGTTTGCCTGCTCTCACACAGGATAATGTATTCTGTGTGTGAGCAGGCAAACGTCATCAGCATAGTCAAGGTATTTGAGATATGACAAAGATAAAGCTACCCGGATCACATCACTGATTACTAAAAGGAATAACAGTGGCGAAAGAATTCATCCTAGTCGTACTCCGTTGCGGACTTCAAATTCCTCTGACACCTTACCGTTGTGTAAGACAAGACATTTACCGCCATTTATAGGTAGCCTTTATAATAGAGACGAGTTTCTCAGGTATACGTCTCCTGCGCAAGGCTCGCCAAATAGCATATCGATTCAAATTGTCGAAGGCCTTCTCGAAATCAATGAACAGCAAATGTAGCAAGAGGACCCAGCTCCAAAGCCTGTCTGTTGAATTGAGATGTTCTCTTACTCGATCCATAATTACTCAAGCTATTAGTTTGGTCACAGCCCTTCTTGGGCAGTGGCCCTTCCAATTTTCGGGGAAGGCCTCGGCGGTTTCCCATGCTTACCTTAATAATGCCTGTAGGATATCCGCCGAAATGTTGGGTGCGGCTTAAAAAAGTTCCGCCGGGATGCCGTCTAAGTCGGGCTTCTTTTTTACTTAACAATTTGATACGAAATGTTTGTTTTTTTTTATTATAAAAATTATACGTTGAACATAGTAAACCAAAACTTTTGAAAATTCTCTAACAGGGTGCTGAAGGCGAAGAGAATCCATTCCTGCCGTTCATGGAAGGTATGATGCAGAGCTTACTTTCGGCTGACATCTTGTTGCCAGGAATTAAAGATTTATTGGAAAAATACCCCAAATATCTTGAGGAGAATGGTGATAAAATAAGTCCAAGTGACAAGGAAAGGTATATTTAAGTCCGAATTTTATTTGTCGCGCAAAAATGTTTACTTTACTTTTCTTACAGATACGAGAAGCAACTTGATCTGTACAAGGTAATTTGCAATCGTTTGGAATCACAGAAACCCGATGAAACTCCCAAAGAAAAACGAGAAAATTATAAGCTCGTAATGGAAGATATGCGCAAACTACAAGAATACGGTCAACCACCAGAGGAAATAGTTGGAGAATTGGCAGATATGTCAGCGTTAGATCCTGCCGCAGCAGCTAATCCCCAATGTCCCATGATGTAGTAGTATTAGAAGCACTTAACGGAGCATGTTATTTTTTATGTTAAATAATTATTTTTTATTCTCGTGGAAATTGTAATGTTTTAGTTTAAATTTTTATTAAACAACGGTGATTGATGGAATAGAGCAAACACAAAACGAACAACTTTAAAAAAAAGTGTGTTTTACTGCATTTGTGATACCTCGTGCTGGAAAAATCATTTATGTTTCTATTGAAACTTTGAAACCAAGCCAAAACAAGCCCAATTCAAAAATACAGTATTGCGGCAACATAAAAACAAAAATTTGGCAGTACTGCTCAAATCAAATGTATTTTTTTGCAACACCAGCGCAACAAAACGTCAAAACAGAGAAATCTGCGCAACTGGTTTTGCTATTGGTTTCGTTTGTCTTAGACAAGCTTTTGTTTGTTACAGTTCGTTAGCGATTATTATTTATTTTATTCTATAATTTGTGTAAAAAATGTCAAACGACATATCCGATGAAAGGGTTCATCCCCCGTATACATATATTAAAGGTGAAGCTCCAAGCGAGTTAGTATTGAGGCGGAAGCGGCGAAGTTGGGTTTAACGGTCAATGAGGGCAAAACCAAGTATATGCTGTCAACAAGAAACATTGATGTCTCGGGCAATACGTCACCGTAGGCAGATATGACTTTGAGGTAGTTAGGTTAGTTGTCTATCTAGGATCCGCTATAAATTCAAACAACTACACGAATAACTCTTGCCAACCACTGCTTCTTTGGTCTAAGAAGGCAATTGAGTAGCAAATCCTTCTCTCTCGAACAACTAAAGTGACCATTTATAGAATCTCTTGGCTGTTTTGAGAGGAGAGTTCTTCGGATGATTTTTGGTCCCGTCTGCATAGATGGTAAGTGGAGGAGGGAATACAGCGACAAACTGTACGTACAGCGACATCAACTTAGCCAGAAGAGTAAAGGTCCAACGACTGAGGTGGCTGGATCATGTAGAGCGCATGGACACCAATGGTCCGGCCCGAAAAATCTTCGAATCCACCCCCGGAAGACCGCGACTCAGGTGGTGCATGCAAGTGGAAGGGGACCTCAACCAACTTAGTGTGCGAAACTGGAGGCAGCTAGCTAAAAATCGAGTTAGCTGGAGATACTTGTTGGTTGATGCCCTGCTCAGGTTCAACCCGGACCGTAGCGCCACCTTAAGTACGTAAATTAATGACAAGAAGTCGCTTGATATGTTGGTTCATTTTGTGGAAAGAAACCATGACAGAGTGAGCAACTATATGCCAAACAATCAAGCGGGGTCGAAAACAAAAATTGCTTGGCAGAAATTGGCCAACTATATAAATAGTCCTCTTTTTTGACACATGTCAATGAAAGTGAAGTTAGTTGCGTTTCTAAAAAGATTACAATTTTTTGTTATATATAATCGTCGGAACTCATGGGTATCGTTTGCCATGCCTCTCGTCTCGTAATGTATAATAAGGCCCAAACACTGCACGTCCTCATACTTAAGGAGTGTACTAAGGATATTTTCGCATAAACTGAAGCATTTTTCTTGTGTACAGGGTTTTAACGGAAAGGAAACGCACATTATTAAAAAAAAAAAAAAAATTCATTTTTATTGTAAATAAAAATCGCATGACACTTTTTACAGGAAAAATCGTCTTCTTGATTCCATTGCGTGTCGCTTGTTTGATATAATCCAGGCATAGTCTCCCGTCTTACTGTCGAAGGTTCCTTCTTGCAGAGAACGCAGTTTTAAAGTGAATCTCGGTCCCAGTTCCCTTAGTTTTGCCTTCTTCCCCTGCTTCGTGAATTCGTATCGATGATGTCTAAAGAAAATGTAATCACGCTGATTGTGGAACGTTGCTGCACGACGACCACGAAACTCTGGATCATGGTGGAAGAGTGCGCCCAGCATTCTTCCCACAGTCAAACCCAAACGGGTGGTGAAGTTGGTCAGAATTACCTCGGGCCTGTGCTTTGTGATTTCCCTATGATCACGACGAAGATGTTCAGTTATCTTTACGTTGCTCAATTTGAAGTGTGCCGTCGGACCATTGGGCAGATGAATGACCAGCAGACCATTGGGTCTCCTTCGATTCTCGTTAATAATAACCACATCGGTGAATTCCTCACGAATAGCACTCCGAACGATTTTCTTGACTGAAGATTTGTTACGAATCTTCACGAGCGCGTTGACAAATATTCTCGACAATTCAAGGCCGAACTTCCTGGTGAGCGTTACTGGATTATCAGCGAAGGTGATTAGGATTTTCGGTTCGTAGGTGCCTTCGAAGTACGCACTAAAGTCGTCAGTTTCAAGCTCCTTGCGCAGCTCCTCGTTGTCGGAATCTTCTATGTTGGTAACAGCCGTTTGATCGGGTTCCCGAAGGCTTTCTATTGTGTGGCCAGGGTTTGCAGGCACTCCGTCCTTTCTGCGTTTTTTGCGTGCCGCCTTCTGCTTTTTTTTCTTTTCTTGTTGAAGTTTTTTGTACAGAGCACTCCTTCTCTCCTTATTTCGTATCAAACTGCATGGGTTTATGACTGGCATGCGAACATCTTCGTCGTTTTCGTCATCATCGTCGCCGTCGTCTTCACCAGATCCCTCTTCAATTTCCTCGTCATTGTTATCGCTCGCAGTTTCAATTTTTGAGGTATCCACGATTTTTGTTTTGGTGCTGGTCTCTGGTTCTTCATCAAAACTAGAATCACTGTCCGAATCCATTTTAGATGCAATTTTTCTTAAAAAGCTCCCGCAGTTTTGTAACACACGTGTGGTGTTTGGCTAAAAAGTGACATATGCGGTGATGACAGCTGTCAGCGGAATTGGGTGCATTCAGACAGACCAACGGTTGAGTATTTTCTGTATGGCTCTGGAGTGGCTCAGTGGTTGCGTGCCATAATTAAAAGAATATGCATGTATTGCTGCATGATTTGACGAGAAATAAAATTCGGAAAAATCCCCTTTCGATAAGTCGAAAAAGATATTCAAATACAATCCGCTTGTTTCAGTTAGACTGGTTCTTTACCCTAAGTTGACTGAGGCACTGACAGTTATCTAGTGAACTCAAAACAAAAGATCCATTTAGCTGGAAACCAGAACATGGTCAATGGGCCATTCCACACTGGTATTTTTGCATTAGAGTTCAAACCGGTTTTTTAAGGCAAAAAAACTGATGCACTTTGGAGACATATCTTTAGCAGAAATGAAACCTATTTCTCGTATTGTCGCGCACTATCTTAAAATTAAATGAAGTGAAATAGCAAAATACATGAATGACCCAATGATCGTTGTTAATTTGTTAACGGGCCCTGAAATCAATAAAGAAGACTACAGATACCATAGGGATATTCACGATTAGATGAGATTTTAAGAGTGTATACATTTTTTGTTACAAAATGCATTGGCTGCCATTTTTATACGCTGTAAACTCCGAATGCTTACGATTCCATACGTTCCGGTACTTCAAAAAAGTTGAAAATTTGCAGGCTATATATTTCATACGACTTACAGAAAAGATGCACAGAATTAACGGATCGAATTGGAAGACATGAATTATTAATTTGATATTTGTTGGTAGAATCGGTGCCAACGAGGTCGTAAGGCATTGTGCAGAACAATTTAAATAACAGAAGAGTTTGTTGAGAAAATTAAATTGAAATTGAGAAACAACAACAAAGGAACTGAGGTTATGTGCACACAAAATATTTTATTGTGTCGTTTAATACAAAGTCCAAAGAACAAATTATAAAAGCTCAATAGTGATAGGGTAGTGATAGGGTATATTTGAAAATGATAAAATCAACAACTAAGAAGTTATCTGTAAATTTAGTAAAATGGATTGAGAAGTTTTACGAGATGAGTTTATAAATCAACGTTCCTACATAAATGCACAAAAAAGGCAGACCAAAAACAACTGGATCAGATAAATGCAAAAACACCAGCATTCGATTGGCCTCAGTGACAAAATGATCCGAAGCCGGGAAGACTGCCGGTACTTCCTGAGGTCAAACCAGCAAACCCCACAGGCGTACCGGTAGCGATGCAGTAAAGTGGGAGGGTTGTGATTATTTTACTTCGGATCATAACTTCGCCGTAAGCAAAAGAAGAAGAAGAAGTTTATAAATCAAATCATAATGCCATACATAGTCAAAGGCTGTTTTTTGAATCTAAAGTCGTGTCTGAATTGGTTTAAAATTTTGGCCTGTGGTAAAATTCTGACACTATCGTAGGGAATAAATAGAAATATTAAATGCCAAAAATTAGTCAGGTCTGGGAACAACATTTTAGCCATCGGCTAAAATCTGACATTTAATTTTATTTCATGTTTGTTAGCAAAAAAGCTGTAGCAGATGGAGTTTTGATAGAGAAATGTTTCCGCGGTTGTTATGAAGGACGAGAAGATGTTGGGCCCCAGTGGCATGCCTAGAACGCTCAAATGTTGCATTTCTGGTGATCGTTGCATTGTCTTGGTAGCTCATGCATGCTACTCACATAGGAGCAATTGCAGTGATAAAGTGCAGTGATAGTGGAAGAATAATAGTGGAGTTGATTGGAAAATAATAAAAATAACAATAATAAAAAAAAAAAAAAAACATTCAAATCGCTATAATTCTTGAACTTAGTATACCCTGAATAGGATATAAAAAGTCAAGCTCTTGACTTTTTATAGTTTGCAACATAGAGAAATAATAACGACAGACCCCAAAAGTATATATATTTGTGATGATATGGCCATGTCCGTCCGTTCCTCCATCTGCATGTCACTACTTTTTGGGCCTCAAGTTTTGAGCTACGAACTCAAAATTTGGTATATAAGCTTTTTGATATCCGAAGCAGTACAAGTGTAAAAATTGTTCAAATCCGCTCACAGACAGGCCCACTTTTGTTAGAAACTGAAAAATAACTTTCTCTACACTTCATCCATACATCATATATAGCCAAGCCTACTTTTTGGAAAAGATTCTTTAAAAACCATATATTTCTTTTTCGAGGCTATTTACGGTGATGGTTAAGTCATATTGTAAATATTTCATTACAATGCTTGAACTTCTACTGCTAACTAAAAACTGTAACAACAGTTTTGTGATAAAATTTCTTAAAAGTCTTAAAGTGGAAATATCTTCTCTATAGAAAGATATCTTTGCACCTGTTTCAAAAATTGCTAAACGCCACTTTCACTATATTAGGGTTGAGTTAAAAGATAGAACATAGGGTATCATACGATCCCTTATAGGCGAATTGTAACTTTCGTGTATGTTTTTTATTAGTTTTAAAATCAGTGCTATAAAACACATCGGAAGGCATAAACAAAATTGCTTTGGAGTTAAACTGCAGTCGTGCATAATTTTGCTAGTGTATATCTTAACAAAATAATACATCTTCAAAGGGTCTATTATCTGCGGCCTAACGAGCATTTCATTTGGAAACATTCTGTTCGCTTAAAAGTTTTAAAATACTAACGACTTCATAGTGCTTCTATATATGACCACAAGTTCTCCAACTGTCGCTATTAACCTATCACATCCAACAACCTGCTGTCAAAATGTTGAGTTTACCCGAATAACCGCAAGCACTCTGTGTACTTCGAAGTGAAGTTACAAAAAAAAAAAAAAAACATGGCGTTCAATTATTTTCGGGAGAGCAAAGGCAGCATAGTTTTTCATTAGTATTTCATCTGAAACTACAAAATAATTCTACAAAACACTAGCCAACTAATTTATAGCACATTTACAGTCAGTTTCCAATATGATTTGTCTATCTTGCGGATAATGCATTACGGAGTGATTCTGGAAAAGTTTCACGCATGTGGGTCGTCTCCCGCAAACGGTCTCAAAATGTCAACATTAAGTTTGCCGCGTTAAACAAATTTTTACAATCGCTCGCTAAGCGTTAATTGCAAACTTTTAGATATAAATTTCAGGTGATATCCCTCGCTTGTTGTATTGTTTTCCAAATAAAACACTTTCGGTGTGAAGAAGTGCGTTTTGTGTGGGAAATTGCGCTTAAAGCCGCATACCTTCGCGGGTGGAAGTGTCAAGTTGATAAGTAATTCGGAATAAAGGGTCTAAAGATAGAAAAAAAAAAAATGTCAAGCATGAAGCAAGACTTCGATATTGATCAGTTTGAGTCTAGATTGGAGAACCTCAAGGATACACAGGATGGAATACAACAGATGTCCTCTTGGTGCCTACAACAACGGTCGCATCACAAGAAGATCGTTGCGAGTTGGTTAAATGTTTTCAAAAAAGGTATTCCTATCGATAATGTTTGTGTAGAGTTTTTCGAATCTAAAGCATGTTCTGTTCTTTCTAGTGCGAGTGGAACATCGACTGGTTTTGTTTTACCTGGCCAACGATGTGATACAGTATAGCAAGAGGAAGCGCTATGAATTTGTGGAGAGTTGGGCGACCGCCTTACAGAGGGCGACGACAATGGTTAGGTAAGTGAATGTCAATATGTGGATACAAATGTCACCAACATCGTTACATGTTATGAAATTGCAAATTTGTCTCTGTCTGTCTCTCTGGGTGACGGTTCATGCCGCAAGAACCACATAAACAATTTTGATGCGGCTTTCTTCAATGAAGGAGGAGCCGTTGCGCAGTGGTTAAGCGCGCGATCGCTGAGCGAGAGGTTCAAGGTTCGAATCCAAGAAAACATATATAAAGATGACTGTGTGCGTCACCTTTTTTTTTATTATATCTGGTTCACACTAGTGTATGGTGCAGAAACTTGGACACTACACAAAGCTTCGATGAACGGAATAGAAGCCTTTGAAATGTGGCTACTCCGGAGAATACTGAAAGTAGTGGGAGCCGTGGATCAGTGGTTAAGTGCGCGATCACTGAGCGAGAGGTACAAGCTTCGAATCCAAGAAAACACAAAAATAAAAATAAAAAAGTTTTTTCACGGTTCCACCTCTTCCGAACGTCTGACAAACATTCGAGAGTAAAATTGTCATGAAAAGCTTCTTTCAATCGAAAAAAAAAATTACACTTCGTAAACGGTATAAAACTGTGGGACCCTACCATTCGCGAGGCGCATAGTACGTGAGGTTGCGAGAAGCTAGGCGAGGCCCTGGACTAGGCTGTTAGCGCCAAAATATTTTTTTTTTTCTTCAGTGCATTGGGATTGGATACAAAGTACTATTCATTAGTATTGCTTTAATCCACGACACCAATAATTCATCTACGCCGTGTTGCCTGGCAGAATCGCACATATTGTCAAAAGTTGGATTA
The DNA here is from genome assembly GCA_963082735.1 of Pocota personata. NCBI lineage: Eukaryota > Metazoa > Arthropoda > Insecta > Diptera > Syrphidae > Pocota > Pocota personata. Next base: position 74,183,923 of record OY720432.1, on the reverse strand, counting down.
TTTACTTAGGGGTGGACCTGGACCTCAACCAACAAGCCTCTCCAGTTAGTATGGTCTTTGGCGCACTCCAAGTTGATTGAGGTCCCCTTTCAATTGCTCGCGTCACCTAAGGCAAGGTCTTCCTCTGCTGCATTGTCCCTCAGGGTTGGAATCGAAGACTCTTCGGCCCGGAGCGTTGGTGGCCATTCTCTCTACATATCCTAGCCATCTTAGACGATTGATGCGCACTTTTCTGACCAGGTCGATATCGCTGTACAGCTCGTAGAGTTCGCTGTTAAATTTTTCTCTTCCATAGTCCGTCAACGCAAACCTGACCAGAAATCACTCGAAGAATGCTTTAATCCACGAGACTAATAATTCATCTATCTATACCTCGTGTTGCCGGGCAGAATAGCACATGATGTCAAAAGTTGCATTACTTACTTACTTACGAGTGTGGTGCTACTGGTCCTGGACCTCAACCAATAAGCCTCTCCAGTCTTTGGCTAACTGCCTCCAGTTGCGCACTCCAAGTTGGTTAAGATCCCCTTTCACTTGCGCACGTCACCTAGGTTAGGTTAGGTTTTATGGGTTGATGTAGAATTGTGCCCAAGGAGTGTAGCTTCCCCACTCATGAACTCTATGGGTTCTTAAAACCAACCCGATGCATTTATAAATTTGGTTATCTTATTTACCGATACATTTGATAGTTCTTCTAAATCTTGGAAGAAATATTTCCCTAATATTCACAATCTAAGGTGGTATAGTCCTGGACAATGGCACATGCAGTGAGGTGTATCTTCGTGTACATCCTCATTGCCGCAAACGCTACAAACATATATCCTTATATTATGGGTGGCCGTGGTGTAGTGGTAACATCAACGCTTGTAACGCTCTTGGTTCACGGTTCAAATCCTGATCTCAACAATCATCTATTTATTTCGTCTGAAATAAATAAAAAAAAGTCGATCAATTGCGATAGCTTAGTCAACTCTACTGCGAAGGCATAACACTGGCAGTAGGGTGGTCATATGGCTCAAATGCAACTTGATCGTGATGATGACATCAGGTGGAGGGAAAAAAATACTGTGAATCATGAGCAACGACAAAAAGCAAAACAAACAAGCTCCCCAGTTATCTGGACGCCACCTTTGGAGTTTACTGAAACTTAATACCACCTAAGTTTCAAACCCACTACACCAATCTATTTCTCTCTCTCTCTCTCTCTCTCTCAATTTCTACAAACGTCCGTGCCCTGAAATAATTTAATGGTATTCATATCCAATTTGGCGCGCGCAAATTATAAACAAAATCCTCTTCACTTATTTCCAATTTCTTTGTGTGATAACGCAACAAGTTATGTCCAGTTATCATCCCCACTAAACCAGATAAGATATATCTGTTGAAGTGTAGAATTTGCTCGGTACTATTTTTATCGTAGAGCGGCCAGAGTTTTCTTGTAATTACACAGGATTCTAGTGATCTCCACCTGCTGTTTGCTATGGCGATCATTTTATTTCTCAATTCTAGGTTCAGGTTGCAAGGTGGTGTCTTAATTGACGAGTCAGCTTGTTCTAGGATTTAGAGCTGATACCTCCCTTGCCAGCTCGTCAGCCTTTTCATTTCCTGAAACGCCATTATCTCCGGGTACCCAGCAGAGCTTTACATTGTGTTGCGTACCAAGAACCCGCAGCTCTTCGCGATAGCAACGCACAAGCTTCGATTTTATTTGCGTGGCGGAAATCGCTCTTATCGCTGCCTGGCTGTTAAAGAAAAAGGTAATATCATCTGGTGGTAAAGCTTTCATTGCAACGTCCCGGGCAGCTATTGCCACCGCCAAGACCTCGGTGGTCGAATTGACTTGTTCAAATTGAGTTTTCCAGAAAAAATTCCTGCACCTACTCCCACACCCATCTTTGATGCATCAGTATAGATGGAGATTGAGTTGTCATTTAGCGGGATATTAGTTTCCCATTCCTTCCGACACGGAAAAGAACTGGCTTATGAAAGTCTAAATAGGGCACTACGAGTATGTAGTCTGTGCTATCATCTCCGCCCATGTATTTGCGTAAAATCGGCGCATGACCCGTCAAGCTTGACCTCCAACCTTCAGATTGGCTTAATCTTAGAGCACTTCAAACTGCAGATTCCTGTGCAAATAGATCTAAAGGTAATAGATTGAGTATGGTCTTTAATCCTGCAGTTGGTGTGGTTCTCATAGCTCCTGTGACGCCTATTCGCGCTATTCTTTCTACTCTGGTTAGTATCTTGAGGTTTGTGCTCTTACTTGCGGCTGCCTTATGTCAATATAGGTCTCACAACTGCTGTGTAGAGCCAGAAAATGAATTTTGGTTTGGGCCCCCAAGTTTTTTCAAATATTCTGCTACAAGTATAGAGAGCTATCATAGCTTTCCTTGCTCTCTCCCTTGTATTTAGTCCCTAATTTAGTCTAGTATTAACCGTAGATATGTAGCCCCATCAGAAATTTGAAGAGGAGTGCCCTCAATGGATGGAATTTTGAATTCCGGTGTGTACTCTTTGCACGTCACCTAAGGCGAGGTCTTCCTCTTCTGCGTTGTCCCTCTGGGTTGGAATTGAAGACTCTTCGGGCCGGAGCGTAGGTGTCCATTTGCTCTACATGTCCTAGCCGTCTTAGACGACTGATGCGCACTTTTCTCACCAGGTCGATGTTGCTATACAGCTCGTAGAGTTCGCTGTTAAATTTTTCTCATCCAAAGACCGTCAACGTAAACGGGACCAGAAATCGCTCGAAGAATTTTGTGTTTAAAAACGACCAACGTCTATGCTTCTGCTCCATAGAGCAGGACTGGGATGATGAGGGTCTTATATAGAGTCTCCATAGTGTTTCTTGACAAGGTCTTCTTAGGCCAAAGAAACAGCGATTGGCAAGTGTAACTCTTCGCTTGATTTCTGATGTGATGTCGTTGACAGAGTTTATAGCGGAGTAGAGGTAGACAAAATCCTTTACAATGCTGACAGCATATACTTGGTTTTGCCCTCGTTAACCGCTAAACCCATTTTAGCCGTTTCTGTTTCTATACTCGCAAACGCACCGGTGTGCGCTGTGTTCTACCAATTATGTTAATATCGTTGGCTTATGCAAGTATTTGTACAAGATCGTACATCGTTTGTTGGCTTGTAAGTTTCTTACAATTCACTGAAGTATAATGTTAAAGAAGTCACATGACAGCGCGTCGCCTTGTCTAAATTCTTGTTTGACATCAAAAGTCTTAGTAACGTCGTTACCGACCTTGATGGAGCAGCGAGCTTTATCCATCGTCATACTAGAAAAGCAGTCGAGTTTGGCAGGGATACCAAAACTATACATGGCTCTGTATAGCTCGTCTCTATAGATGCTGTCATCGGCGGCTTTGAAATCGTTGAAAAGATGGCGAACGTCGATTTGGACTTCTTGGGTTATACCAGGATTTGTCTAAGTGTGTAAATTTGATCGACAGTGGACTTTCCTTGCCCAAAACCGCACTGACAATGGCCAATCAGTTTGTTGACGAAAGGTTTCAGAAGTTCACACAATATGACAGATGAGATCTTGTACGCGATATTGAGAAGACTGATTTTTCTATAGTTTTTCGCAGTTAGGGGTATTCTGCCTTGTGGATCGGACAAATGATGTTGAGGTTCCATTCATCAGGCATACTTTCTCCCGCTGCCTTAGATAGCTCAGCAGGTAGGCTGTCCGGTCCAGCAGCCTTGTTGGACTTATGTTTATATATTGCTATCCTCACTTAGTTTTGATCAGTTGGACTGAAGTCTTGGCTTTTATCGTCCAGGTTGAGTGGTTCATTCTCTTCTGAATTTGGGTCATCTTCGCCGTTTTAGTTTTTTTTTCCATATCCTCAGCACCATATCCTCTCGTCCTTCTGTGCAGCCCCTCTTCTTAGGCGAGTTATTTTGCTGCATGTGCTTTTCGGCACTCTTCATCAAACCAAAGGTTTCGTGGGGGTGGTCGGGTGAAACCCAGCACATCAGTTGCGGCGTTTCTGGTGACTTCTTGTCATCGATTCCACTGGTCTTCGGCACCTGATGCTGGCTGCATAGGTCTTCTCGAGAGGTTGAGGGATACGCGATCGGCAAAGGTGTTTCCAGTTTGTTGCGGTTGCAGCCGTCCAACGTCCATTTCTCCGTTGTTGTGGCGTCTGAGATATCAGTACCTTGTCTACAACTAGGTAGTGGTCGGTTACCGCCATGCTCCTTTTTAATATTGACATGAGAAAATCGTGTGCTAGCTATAGTAACGTTACGTTCCACAGCAAAGTCAATTAGCCTAACTCCGATTCCAAACGTGGTGTCGTGTAAGCTATGCTTTCCGATTGTTTTGTTTTTTTTTTTGTTTTTTAGTCTTATTTTATTTCCACTTTAGTACATAAATTTACATTTTTAAGTAAAAATAAGAGAAATACTTAATTGATAAATTATAATGATGAGTAAATGACCAATAGCATGGTTCTCATTACTAGAAATAACTTATTATAATTCTACTTTACACGTTATATATAACTACATTTGGCTGAAATCCTTCGATTGTAATTTTAATATACATATTTTAAAGAAAATGTGGTTTGAAAAACTTTATATGACAATATTTTTTTTTTAAATTAACTAAAACTACCTATAATAATAAAAACTTAAACTAACTTAACCTAAGCGTCAGCTTAAACCCAATCAAGCCACCAATATTTTCCCCTATTAAGTCTCTGATCATTATTATGATCTCTTTCGGGTACGCTAGTGCAGTATCTCAAATCAGCATATCCATCCGCCGAGTGCCCAGGAACATAGAGGATTCTCTTGTCTGTGGCCCTTCTTGCAACATGATATATAATGGGAACATTTCTCGAGTCTGATAAGTAGCCATGTGCATCCAGATACAGGAATGCCTCAGGTGGTATATGTCCACTTTCTAATGAATTTCTAAAATACCCAGGGTTAGGATAAAACAAGCCCGAAACTAGATCGTTCTCAGTGACATTCGCTGACCGCGCAAAATGATTCCTCACAAGGTCCAGTACGACGTTGTCAATTCTGGATACGCCGGAAGCATCCAGTAGTCTTTTATTTGAGACGTAATGTCGAAAGTCGGAATGTGCGCTTCTGTACATCTGCATGCATGCTCGAAGACATTTTCTTTCAAAAACTCTAAGTTTTTCCATATACGATGGACTTATGTTCCACCATACTGGACTCGCATAAGTCAGAATCGGACGCACAAATGCCTGGTAGCAGACGATCTTAACATCGGATCTTAGATAGTTGGAGTAGAAAAGGCTTTTAAGTGACATGAATGCCGCTCTTGCTTTCTTCAACTGTGCATTTACGTGATCATTGTGGTATATGAACTTATCCAAATGAACACCTAGATACTTCACAACAGTCTTTGATTCGATGCGAAGCCCATCAGAACCTCTTATTTGGAAGTTTTTCCAATTGCGTCGAAAGTCTGAGTTACCGCGTCTCAGTGGGGTGCGGAACAGTATGGTTTCACATTTGGACGTATTTATTTTTAGTTTCCAGTCTCGGCAAAATGCCTCAAGCGTGTTGAACTTACGTTGAAGTTTACTTTGGATTCCTTCGATTTTCGTGTCGTGAGCATACAGAATGACATCGTCAGCGAATGCCAGCGAATTATCCATATCCCTCAGCATTTCCGAAACGTAAATGTTAAAGAGTATTGGTGTCGTAACTGTGCCCTGCGGCAGACCATTAGTGATATTAAATACTCTAGTTATCGTGCATTGTCTATCTGTTACAACAAATTTCTTCTCTCGCACCATTGAGATGATCACCTTTATGAGGTGAGGCGAAAATTCATATCTGATAAGTTTGTAGATTAACCCGTCGATCCAAACCGTGTTGCTTTCCGATTGTACTACCAAAGATGTCCTCCTTTTCTATTTTGACGATTTTAACGTCATGCATAGACATTGCTCATGTGTTTTGTCGCAGAGCTCGTAGAAACACTCTTTGGTAGCATCGTCTTTTTCTCTGTTGGGCCGTGAGCGCATATCAGACTAATGTTAGCGCACTTAACCTTGATGAAGATTTTTATAAGGCGTTCACTCACGTGTCGAAAGCTTAAGATTTCTTGCCTATGTTTGCCGCTTATAACAAATCCATAGCCAAATAGACAGTGCTTTTGTTCTCTGTAGCAATCACTGTAGTATATGTCACAATTTTTGATCCTTTTGACCATCCCAACACACTTTCTGGATGTCGATAATATCTGCTTTATAGCAGTCTAGGGCCTATGTTAAGTGTTCAGGGTCGGAACATTCCACGTCGTCAATAGTGAATCGATCCTTATCCGATGCTCTTAGTTGCTTCACAACAGTATTTTTGACCCCTTGGATGAAAGCGTCCGGTTTTTTCGGAGTCAGTAACCCCCTTCGGGGATATGAGAGCTGCCGTTGACCCATTAAGGGCTCTTCCGCCACTTTCTCTATTTCAACACCCTGACTATCCTTAATGATCTCAGCTCCAAATACGTCGAAGTAGCTCATATAAGGTATCTGCCATGCTGACTGTTGACACCACCGTTGTACGTCTGTACGTCTTCCTTCTGAAGGGCTCCTGGTTTATTACTGAGACTCGTACAGTTAGTCATTTCCGACAAAGCATTATAGTGTTGCTATTTTTTTCTTGCTCAACACTCACGCTTATAAGTTTAGCAAGTCAAGTCCGAATGGACGGGGAGGTGAAATAAGAACAATTGATGTGTAGTATCAGGTAACAGTTACAGCACTGGGTATCACCAGGTTAATGCCAATCAGTGCCTACCCAATTCCTACAACACCCAAAGTAGGATTGTCACATAAAAATACATATCGCGTACTCATTTCTATCAAGAGCGCATTCAATTCTGCCAACTAGTTTCTGAAGCACGGTCTTGCAGGATGTTCAGCTTTGATAGGCATGTTGCATCTCAGACAGAGGATGTAATAGCAAGGCAACTCTTTTCAGTTAGAATGAAGTCAGACTTATTGGTCCCAACGCATTTGGATTCGCCAGTTTTGATTCTACGAGCATGTCTGTATATTCTTGCAAAATGGCGTTGCTTTAATTACAAAACTCGTGCCTAGAGAGCGAAGGATTGCTTTCCTAAGAAGTCAATGTTTTTGGATTTCTTGCGACGTTTTTGTAGCCGACACTATTGGTAATCCTGGAGGCTGAGGGATGCGAAGTGATCGCCTATGCGGACGACGTTGCTATAGTATTATCATTACCTTAAAATAACTATTACAAAACGCTTTAAAAAAGCTATCTAAGTGGGCAGCTCGGTGTGGTCTAGCAGTGAATCCCCACAAAACCGAACTAGTCCTCTTCTCAAGGAAATATAAAATCCCATCCATTGACCTTCCATCCCTTAATAGAACAAGCTTAACCTTCTCCAACGAAGCAAAATATCCGGCCTTATTTTGGATAGAAAATTAAGCTGGAAACTTTAGCATTCAAGAGAGAGTAAAGAAATCGACTGTCGCATTCTTCTCTTGCAAAAAAGCCAAATGGGGCTTACAATCCAGATTAACTCACTGTCTCTATATCTCGGTCATCAGACCGATCCTTATGTACGGGGTAGTTGTCTGTTTTATTGTCTTGGACAAGGGGATACACCAGAAGAAATTAATCAAAGTCCAACAATCAGCTTGTCTGTGTATTAGAGAAGCACGACGAACGACACCTTCTGCAGCAATGGACATTTTTTTCATTTGACAGCCTTCGACATTTTTGGTTGGCAAATGGCAGCTAGCTCAGCTATTCGCCTTAAAGTTACTTTACAGTGGTTCAGCAAAGTATATGGCCACGCTTCCATTTTAAACAATTTTAAAATCTTTCCTGAAAACATTGACTACATCAATTCCAAGCTAAATCCCTTCCAGAGCATTCTGGGAAGAAGGTGGTTTTACGGAAGATAAGTCGTCTCATTTTTACACAGACGGTTCAAAAACTAACGACTGATAGGCTTAATCTAAACCTCTCTTTTTGTCTCCCAAACCATTGCAGCGTGTTCCAGGCGGAGATAATGGCAATAAGGGAAATCTTGTCTTGTCTAAAGAAAAGTCATCTTTTCAGACAGTCAAGCAGCAATCAAATCCCTGGAATAATCGTCCATAAATTCTCTAACAGCTCCAGACTGCCGATAGTCTCTTATAAGAGATGGCGGAGCAGTTCAATATTCACCTAATTTGGGTGCCGGGGCACAAGGACATTCTAGGGAATTGTAAGGCTGACGAACTTGCCAGACATGGAACAACAATACCCATCCTTTCAGACAAAATTTCACTGCGTATGCCTATCGCTACATGAAAACTTAAATTAAAGCTGGATGCTATTGAAAGGACAAATTCTAGGTGGACAAGTGGTACAACTTGTCTAGCGACAAAACAGATTTGGCCTAAGCTGGATCTGAAATGCTCGAAGAATTTGATTTCTCTCAATAGAATGCATATCAGCGCTGTTATAGGTGTCATTACTGGACACTGTCCAATAGGCAAGCATGCAACATGGCTTGACATCTTCTCAAATGATTTCTGCAGAAGCTGCATGGACGAGGAAGGCGAGGAGACTATTCTTCACCTACTTTGCACCTGCCCAGCTCTCTCTCAAAGAAGGAAACTCCACTTAGGAGCCTTCTGTTTCAACGACCTAAACGATCTGAAAAGAATAGATGTTAGGGACCTCCTACACTTCATCAGAAGCTCCAAATGGTTCAATGAGTAGGCTAGTGACCGCTTTTCAAATCCACGTGGTATCACAATGGACCTAATATTGGTCTAAGTGTGTTGGCTTTTGTAGCTCTATTGTAGCCGACATTCGAAATTAGAAATAGCTTGGCGCAAAAGCCTGAACATGTGGTTTATTTTGATAAGCACTTTCAATTCAAGCCTTAAACTAGAATTGTAGGGAAATAAACCACATGCCAACAGGAAGTTTGACCTGGCGCTATTAGGATATTAAGCCTGTAATCGTCTAGGCATTGATGCAACTAAATTTTCCAATTCGGTAGACGTTATACCTTGCCAATCTTCTTTTATCTTCTCCTTCAGCATTGAAGCACTAGTAACTCTACATTCCAGAATCTCCAACACGTGCTCAATGACATTCGAGTCCGGGCTTTGATGTGGTGTGTGCAATTGTCGTGGGGCATAATAAAGTAGCCAATCTTTAACAATATGAGCGGTATGCTTTGGATCGTTATCTAGTTGGAAGATCCAGCTCGTACCAAGATTTAATTTATCGACGGATGGTTTCAAATTTTGTTCCAAAATAGCTTTGTACTGATAACGATCCATATTACCCTGAATGAATACCAGATTTCCTACTCCAGAAGCAGCGACGGCACCCCAAACCATCACGCTATCACCACCATGTTTTACAGTAGAAACTCAATTTTTAGGATCCATTGCTGTATTAGCTTTTCTCTAAACTTTGGCCCTTCCACTACCACTTCCAAATATATTATATTTTGATTCATCTGTAAACAAAACTCGCTTCCAGAAATCAATTCCCTTATCAATGTGTTGCTGGTCAAACTCCAAGCGAAGTTTTCAGTTTTTTTTTCCACTTATTAGGGGTTTTTTGCGTGGAGTTCTGCTGTGGAAACCATTATTATTCAAAGTTCTTTGAATTGTTCGTGGATGCACAATTGTGCCTGAACGTATTGCCAGCTCTTCGGACAACTCTGTGACATTCACTTTCGGATGTTTGTTTACTTTTTTTTATAATGAAACTGACATCTCTGCGATTAAGCTTCCTTGGACGACCATTGCGTGGTTTATTTTCAACGGTACCACTATTTTTGAAATTGTTGAATATAGTTTGGACTGTTGGCTTAGTCAAATTCAACAGTTTTGATATTCCTCCGAACGATTTATTTTCTTTTCTATACCTTATGACTAAATTTCGCACATCAACTGAAATTTCTTTTCGAGGAGCCATTGTCGCAATTAAAAACTTTCTGAAACCGACTTAACTATAACTGAATACCAACTGAATCCAAAGCCCGTAACATATTACAGATGTCAAACACAATAACGGTACTTTTTCATTATCATCTGTCTGCAGACTACAAGATAGAGCATAACAAATAGGCCGTATGTAGACTTTTGTCAATGCCTTGTTTTTGTTTTTCGTGAATATTTTCTTGGAAAGTATTTTATTAATAAAAAGAATCAAAACAAAACTCCATGATTAGATTTCTTCATTCGGGTTTTGGACTTGTCATGTTGCAAAAATGGGGGTCGTATGTAGACTTTTGTCGGGCACTGTATATAAAGTGTAGGCGAAAATGTAAAAGGAAATTTTACGATCAATGTCCTAAAACTGGAGTTAGTGGGTGAAAAATGTTGTCGAAGATTGATTTCTCCCGTCTTTCTTGAACAAAGAGATGAGCCAGTCTTGCATGTGGTAGAACCGGTGATTTCTTCAGTAACCGTGATGTTAGCAGATAATTGGTTGTGCTTTTATGATAGATAAACCTTCTAAAATTAAAAAATGTCTGTGCTCGCCATCGTTTGTCCGTTTTTTGTTTTTTTCGTGCAGCTAGCTCTGCATAAAAATCACCACGTTTGCCACCTTTAAACAATTTGAACCCTATTTCTTCCAAAGTACAGATAATCTCTGGCGACATCACTATCATCACTTCACTATATATTTCAATAAAGGACGAGGTAGATATTTTGTATTGTAATGCCCGCTTATAACTTGAGATTAAAGAGATTAAAGGAACTTCTGAACAAGCAATTTCTGTAAGACTTCGAAATGCGAGAACAAGGAGCTAAGAAATAAACAAAAAACGAGACCCGATTTGAAATTTAAAGTATAAATCGAGTGTGTAAAGCTGAATGACAAACATATGTAGCTAATTTGGTTTTCTGATCTATACATGTCCATTCCGTTTGCAGATAAAGCTTTTCCGTAGAACGAAGGTGCTTACAAATTCTAACTAAAGGGTTTTTCAATAAGAACATAACAATTTTGTATTTAAATAAGACACAGAACATTTGAGATATCGGACTGAAATTTATTCCAGGAGTAGTAAACATGTTAAATTTAAGTATGGAATTCGATCTCGTTTATACCTTCTGATCAAAAAGTACCCGGAATTCTTCAATAAAACGAAAACGGTTCAATTACTCATCGATATTCATTTTATTCCCTACAAAGTAATCTCCATTGCAAGCAATACACATATTCCAACGCTTCCTCCAGTCTTCAAAAGACTCCACAATTCTGGCCTCTTGCAACGAACATTTTCATTTAAACGCTTTAATACGCTCACGTAATACTCCTTATTTACTGTCTGGCCTGGCGAAAGAAATTCGGAGTGGGCCACACCACGGCAATCAAAGAACACGGTCAGCAAAGCCTTGATTTTGGATCGACTCTCTCGACTCTGTCGTGGTTTTTTGGGTTTTGGCTCATCTGGGAAGCGCCATTCCGATGATTGTTGGTTAGTTTCGATGTCATATTCATAGACCCATGTCTCGTCAGCGGTAATGATGTCATCGATAATATTTTGGCCCAAAGAAAACATTTCTTTAGTGACATCAATTCGATACTGTTTCTGCAACAAATTCGCAGAACACAACAAACACTGATTTGTTTACAAAGCTATCACGCACAAACTCCCGACAAATGGCGCTCAAACAGATATTTGAGCGCCAAATGACAGATGTACCAACCTAAAAAAAAAAGCTTTTGACAATATCTCAAGCGCGGTTTTTTTGAATGGGAAAATCCGGGTACTTTTTGATCAGAAGGTATTACCACCGCGAGCACGTTTGTAGCGATCGATTCTTTGGAGCCAATTTCCCACCACTCTTTCCCACATATCGGACGGAACTTTGGAAATTTCGCGTTCGATATTATTCCTGAGCTCCTCTAATGTTGTTGGCTTGTTGGCATAAACCAACGACTTAACGTAACCTCCACATCACACAGTCACTTTTTGTGGATGCAATGGAGTCTCTTGAAGCACATGTGGATTTGCTGGTAGCAATTAACCCATTAAGCCAAAAATGAGCTTAATAGCTGAAGATGATTTTTCGATGAAATTCAGGATTTTCTTCAAACTTGCAGAGCCCAAACGGAGAAGTTTCGGCGCTTCAAATGATCAAGAGGCTTTAGTTTTTGAGTTAATTTGATCTTGAAATGGTGTAGGCCAAGATTTTTATGCAAAATTCGCCACAATGTGGCCTGAGAGATTCCCAATTCTTGTGAACGGCGTGGAATCGACTGATTTGGCTCATTTTGAACGGAAGCACTTACTGCTGCGATATTTCCGGTACTTCAACCGGTGCGTTGTCTCACTGGCACAGGAACATTCAATAGTGAATATGTTGACTCGAATTTATCCACTATAGCACGCACAGCGATTATTACGACCGAAAATTGGAGTAACCGCTCTTAAAGTTGCGACGACCGACTCAGAATATCGGTAGTAATTTTTAATAATTTCCAAACGTTGCGTTGCTCGTTCGTGAACTTCACCATAATAAAAATGTAAACCTTGACTGACGTTTTGACATTGACGGATCATAAAAAAAGTTTAAGAGTGCGTTTTTATTAAAATACAAAATTGTTATGTCCCTATTGAAAACCCTTTATTATTCCTTCGAAAAACAGACAGGGCTTTCTTTCAGTTACTTTCTTCTACGAGTATGTGTCTCTTTTGAATGATTTTTTTTCCTGGTTAGAAGACTTTCTTGGGCAGTCTCAAGATACGTAGAATTTTCCTCCTTAACTTCCAAAAGATATGAAATAAATAATATTTAAAATTGTTAAGGATTTTTCCCAACATTTTGTGTCATGTTCTTTCGAAAATTGAGGGGGTGTATTGCATCTTTTTCTTTGCCTTCAAAAAGACTTTATGATCGCCTTGATCTCGTTCTTATCTGCAAATCTCCGCCCTTGTAACTCCTTTTTAAAATTGGAAAAGAAGAAAAAGTCTGGGTTGTAGGGTGGTCTATCGTTGAAAAACCTTTGTATTTTAAGGCCAATCTCGAAACCCGCGTCTTGTTGGCGCGTTATCCTGCAAAAACAACATTCCATGCCTGGGTTTCCCACCCCGCTTCCGTATGATCGCTTCACGTGCCTGAGTCAATAAATTTGCGTAATATTGACCATTCGTCGTAGTCCCCTTTGGCAGGTAATCAATCAGCAAAACACCTTCGCTGTCCCAAAAAACAGTCGCCATAAGCTTCGAAGCCGACTTTTCCACCTTGAATTTCTTCGGTGGCCTCTCCCCTTTTTTAATCCACTGCATAGACTCTTGTTTGGACTCCGGATCGTATTGGTGAACCCAAGTCTCATCTACAGTTTACGATTCGGTTGCAAATTTCGTCGAGATTGTACCAGGCTAACTCCAAAAAATCTTTGCAGCATTCGAGTCGTCGTTGCTTGTCGAGCTGTGAGCATTTTCGGTACCTAGCGCGCATAAATTTGTTTCATGTTTAAATGCTCGTGCTGATGTGCAACTCGTCCGCTATCTGCCACATTTTTATTCTTCGGTCGGCCAGAACTAATTTTTCAACTTTTCCGACGTTTTCTTCAGTGACCACTGACACAGGACGCACTGGGCGGAGGTGGTCTTCACAGCTCTCTCGCCCTTGTTGTAATAAGCGAGGCCATTTTTTGACCATGGTATACGAAGGCCCAGAATTTATTTTCCGATTTCGGCTGACATGGTGATGTTTATCCTACCACAGATAATAACAAAATTAGATTATTATTGAAACGACGTGATATCTATATTACTAAAGAGTGCCGCAGTTAGAGCTATCACTATTGAGAAGATGACTCGTTGTTGAATATCGCAGGCCGCGAACTTATCAGCCGCCCCTCGTATTTTATATTTTATAACCTCTTGGATTGTCCTGCTTTTGCTCGATTCAGGTGGCAGATTTTCGGCGCTGATGTGATGAGTGCTGATACCATAAGCTCTTCATCACTGAAGATTTTATTTGACTTTCTCCGGAAGACGAGGAAAAACCATTAAAATGGGTAAAACAGGGTCTGATTGCTCCAGTGCAGCGTTTCCTGATCCTAAAAAAAAAAAAAAAAAAATATTCAAGTCTCCTTCGATGATGATTTTCTATATCGAAGTGCACTATTTGTACAAAAGATCCCAGCCTTGTTCTCCGTTTAAGATACCGATTGCGTCATCCACTTCCAGAACATGATCTGAAGAATTTTACTCGTAATTCCCTTAAGATCGGGACACTGATAAAACGTCAGCTTACGAAATATATCGATTCACGAAAACTTCTTAATAACCGGCAGTATGGTTTTCGTAACAACAGGTCCACTGGTGATTTGATGGCATATTTCATCGAGAAGTGGAATCAATCTCTCCAACACTTCGGTGAAACTAAGATGGTTGCGCTTGATATTTCGAAGGCATTTGGCATCAGGCTCTTTTATCGAAAATGCGTGCATATGACGTCGATGAGTCTCTTCTTTAATTGATTAGAAATTACCTTTCGGGGCGTTCAATACAAGTTATTTTAGACGGTTTTAAGTCTGCAATTCACCAAATAAATGCTGGTGTTCCCCAAGGCTCTGTTTTGTCTCCGACTCTCTTCCTAATTTTTATAAATGAGCTCTTGTCTGCAACTTCTAGTCCAATCCATTCCTTCGCTGATGACAGTACCCTCAGTTTTTCATATTCCTTCCCTAACGCACGTCCTTGCTCTTCGGTGGTAGAAGATGAACGGCAACGTATGTTAAACACATTAAATTCGGACCTGGACAGAATAATGAAATGGGGTTCAACCAACAGAGTGAAATTTAATGCTTCCAAAATACATTGCTGTGTTCTGTCTCTCAAGCGAAACCAAAACCCTCAATCATTATCCATAGATGCTACTTGCATCGCTGAAACCGAAAGACTTGCCATTCTCGGTACGTATCTTCGAAGGAATGATCACATGTCGCTAAAAACGCTGCAAAATGTCTAGGATTCCTTAAGCGGTGCAAGAAATATTTTACCTCGTCAGATCTGGCCTCAATGTATAAGGCATTCATCCGCCCAAAGCTGGAATATAACGCCCACATCTGACCTGGTGCACCCAAGACCGTTCTGCAGATTCTAGACAGGATACAGAATCGCGCGTTAAAACTTATAGGTGATAGAGACATTTTTTTCATTTGGTGAGTTTAGGCACATCCTTGAATCTTAATGCAGTTTGAAAAGCATCACTCTCTAGTCTTTTTAGTGTTCCGTACCAGAATGGTATAAAACAAAACACTAACAGATGCAACACGGCTTTTGTCTCTCTGTCTGTCAGTATGGCACACGCCTGTTACTTTTGAACCGTGAAACCTAGAGAGCCGAAATTCCGTTCAGATATACCTATGTCGCTAGAAAAGTGATAAATACTGGTACACGCATTTTAGGCGGTAAAATAAATACGAACAAGTATTTTTCGATATTTTTTTTTCTGCAAAACTTTACTTGATTTTTTATGAAACAATATTTAAACAATTTATTTGAAATGGCCGCCATTTATATTTATGCAGGCATTGAGTCGATCTGGCCATTCATTTCACAGCACGCACCTCGTCCATTGGAAAATTGTCCACTGCACGGATATTGAGTGCCGAGTAGAACAAGCCATCGCCTTTAAAATAGACCACAGCTTATAATCCAAAGGATTGAGGTCTGGACTGCCTGATGGCCAATAGTCTGCTGATATGAAGTCCGGCACATTGTTTTGGAGCCACGCTTGTATTGGTTTTGCTTTATGGGCTGGCGCGTTCGACTCGCGGAATGAGTGCTGATGCTTCTTTGGGTGACTGATTCTTCAATAGTAAACATTTTTTCATCCGTGATCTAAGGTTCAACCGGCGGCTTTAATTTTTCTGAGATTTCAGTAAAATATTCATTAAATTTATTACAGATGCTGGTGGCGTCAGATAAATGTATTCCATTAACTTCTAAATCACCAATTTCTAAAGGTTGCTTATGCTTCCCCAATGCTATGCTATCAACAACTCTCCACAGTTACTGTGTAATAAAGAACAAATGTTATCATTCTGGACATTAGTCTACTGACGTTTACTTTTTATTACTCTCATAACTAACTATCTAAACAAATTATTAATCTTATTTTAATCGGTATCAAAACTTTTCTAAAATCCTTAAAAATTATTCGGTTTTTCCCTTTCCCTATTATTTTGAACAGGTCTGTATGTGCAATTCATCAGTAATCACTGTAATTCATCCGTAATCACACCTTGGACGATATTTCGACGCCTTTTTTGAAAAATTAAGGTCAGTGACAGGCCCCAGTCTTAAGTTTATCTTGATACGTGACTCATTGTCTTTAGCGTTACATTCATTTCACGAGTCAGGGTTTTCTGCTTTCGGAGACCTTTTCGTGCCTGAAAGGTTTTGATGACTTGTGGTGTTCGTATAGTGTGTGAACGATCAGATCACAGGCGACCTTTATTGTCGCCAGTATTCCCGACAAATGTTATACACCGATAAGCAAACATTAGGCTAATCCCTACCTGCCACAGCGTCTTGAAAATCTGAACTTTGTTCACACTGCACTTATGAAGCGCTACTACAGAGATGCGATTCACTTAATCAATCCATTCAATCACGTCCGTTGTTTTGCTATTTTTTAATGCCAACTTTGACCTTCAAATTGCCCCACACAGAAAAGTCTAATGGATTCGCATCGGGAGAATACGATAGTCATTGTGTTGATTAAATGAAGTGCGGGATGTTTTGTCGCAGCCATTCTTGTTTTGCTCGGGCTTTGTGGGAAGGTGCAGAGTCCTGTTGGAATGTCCAGGGTCTTTGGCCGAAATGTTTGCATGCCCATGGCTTCAACACAGCTTCCAATACAGTTTCACGATAAACCATCGCGTTTATCTTAACGCCACGATCCAAACATACGAGCGGAGACCGACCATCGGCAGTCACTGCGGCCCTAACCATCAAAAACGATGGCGCTTGCTTCCTGGTATCCATTCGTTGGTAGAAATTATCGTATGACATTTCTGGCAGGTTAACTCGATCATTTCGCTTGTTGAATTGGAAATGCGCTTCATCAGAGAAGACGATGTTTGGCAATTGGCCACTTGCGTGCTAACGGATCAACTCCTTTGCACTTTTCACTCTAACTTTTTTTTGGTCAGGTGTGAGATCGTGCACTTTTTGGAACTTTAAGGCCTTGTGTCCGAGCTCATTTTTCAAAATGTGTTGCATCCGTTCTCTGGATACGCTTAGCTCAGAAGCCATTTTTCTTCCGCTACGCCGAGAATTTCGTTCGATTCTGGCCTTCACACTCCGAATTGTGTTTGCAATGCTTTCGGTTCCTTTGTAATGCGATATGGTGCGATACACAAACATTTTGTTCACTTTCAAATGTTTCAGCTCACGAACAATAGCTGGTTGTGATTTTCCAGCCAAAAAAAGGGCAATAACACTATTACGTTTGAATTCCATTGTCGATGAAACAAAAACTAAACACGCGATAAAAAAAAAATTTTCAGCACGCTGTCATTCGTAGTTTGGCAGACACAGCGACGTGAAGTTGGGAACAGTTCATGCCAGTCACCCTGTAGATAGATTCTATTAAATTTTCTTAAGTGACCATTTGCTTCAGATCGTTATCCTGTTGAAATTTCAAAATACTGACAAGTATTCCTCTGCAGGATACTACAATATTGCATTCTATCCATATGTCCCTCAATTTTGTGAACTGAACCAATGCTGGGCCAAAATATAGCACCCCATATCATAACTCTATCACCACTGCGTTTGACGGTGCGGTGAATATACCTTGGGTCGAACTCTTTGGGCAGCGGTTACATGTTTTCCATCAGATGAAATTCTATTTATCTTATTTTTATCGGAAAAGAGAAACGTTTTCTACTGGACGATAGTCCAATATTTATATTTACGAGTATAAGCGAATTTCAAATGTTTTTTCCAATTTCGCTCAGTCAACAACGGCTCTACCTTTCTAAGCATCCAAACTGCTTCGCACACCTAGGTTTAACTGTGTCAACAGAGGGTCCATTCACTGTTTCGCTAAAAAACGCTCATTCAACATTCCTCTCTCGCAGACCTTGATCTACGCTTGCGTGGGACCTTTTCAAAAGTTAAATTTTTTTTAAAATATTGTACAGCATTTTTTTTTAAACGTTAGTACTTTTGCTATTTCGTCATTTGACTTTTCATCTTCATGATGACCAACAATTAGGTTGCGAGTTTTTGCATCGCAGGATTTGTGTTTTTCCATTGTGCAAAACTTAAAAAATAACATCAATTCGATATTTTGAACGAGAGAATATAAAAACTCTTACTTACATGTGAATATAACGTTTTCAATTATTTCAATACTTGAAGTAAAAAAGAATTTGTAGTCTGTTTCTAATTGCGTGCACGATTCTTTTAGCTCACTTCACTCAATTTATCTTGCTGTAAGGAATGAACGGTGGTGCATATCAAAGGCATACATTTTGCCAAAGGTTGGCAGTCGTGAAGACTGAAAACAAACATTTTGATAAGGATTAGGTTGAAAACATAGGAGCTTCGAAAGTAAGAAATGCGGCATCGGAATCGTTTCTAATTATGTGCACGCAACTGTATGTAACTGTATGTATGTATGTATGTCGGACACAACTCGAACATTAAATTTTAATAAAATCTTCGAACCCGTTTGTAAGAAAATTGATTTTCAAAATCGGCCTTTAGCAACGTACCATTCATTTTGGGGTTAGAATGAAGATTCCTATTTCTTTTCGAATTGTGATCCCAGAGGCCTTAGTTATGAAGATTGAAACCATTCAGTCATTTAGTTTGCAGTCGTGCACATATACGACAGTCGGACAGGCAGATTTGAGAGATCCACTATTTTTAGATTCTCTATCACAGTAATACAAATTTTGATCAAAATCTCGAGCCCGAAAATCTTCACAAAATCAATACTTTCCCTTTTTAGGTGCAAGTTAAAATATTTTTCTGCTCCATTATGCAACATACTTACATATACGTATGGACTAACAAAAGTTCGCTTAGTTGATTGAATAATAAAACACAAAAATAATTTTAATTAGATTTAATCTTCATCTATCTTTTAATTTCTCCACATAATTCCCATTTATTTCAATACATTTCTTCAGCCGATAGATTCACCTTTCAAAACAGCTTTCAAAATCATCTTTTTGGAGCTTTTCGATTTCGACATTGAATGCATTAATAATCTCCTCATTAGATGTGAAGATTTTTCCCCTCAAATATTTTTTTTTTATTTTCGGAAACAGCCAAAAGTCACACGGCGCTAGATCCGGAGAATAAGGTGCTGGGCGAATTTCATTGATGCCCGAGAGCGCAAGAAAGTTGTTGGTTTTTTCAGCAGTGGTGCAAAAAGTAGCGGCGCAGCTCCTCTTTTTGTCGGTGTCCTAGTAAATTTTGGAAAACTTGTGGTAAGCAAGTTTCAGTATACCAATTAGCAGTGACTGTCTGACCAGTTTTAAGCGGGATGACGGCGACCATTTTCGCCCTGGTGAAGTACATCGACATGATAACTTCTGTCGCTGACTTTTGTTGTTTGGCCTTTACTGGAGGATTTGCACCTTCTGGTCTCCATACCATGGACTGCTGTTTGGTTTCCGGGTCGTACTTGTAAAACCAAGATACATCACCTGTAACGATCTTATTGAAGCAGCTTGACTCTCCATTTTCAAACTTATCCAGGAAATATTGAGCAAACCGAACACGAGTCTCTTTTTGCTCTCCATTTAAAATTTTTGGAAACCATCGAGCTGACTTCTTCGAATATTTCGGGTGATGATTTAAAATTCGTGACACAGCCATGACATTCAAGCCCAGTTTATCCGCTATCATCTCCTGTGTCATCCTGGCATCATCGTCAATTTTAGCCTTCACCAGGGCCACATTTGTATCGTCGGTCGAGGATTTGGGTCGACTTTCACGAGATTCGTCCTCCACAGAAACATGGCCAGTCTGGAATCTTGGAAGCCACTTTGAAATAGTAACAAGATGGTGCATTTATTCCGTATGCATTTTGGCATTCGCGACGTATTTTGACTGGTGTGAGTTGACGTCGAAATCCGAAGAGAATGGCAAAACGAATTTCTTCCTGTGTTGGCGGTAGAACTTCAACCGAGCTTACGTCACTAATTTTTCTCTTTCTCGTCTCTATTTTTACCTATTGTTCTGAAAATTGGAAATAAATATTGTTAGATTATAAGCTACAGCAATGCATCTTTTTTTTTCAAAAAACTACTAAATTGACACCAATTAAGCGCTTGTTTGTTTTTGCTTTTGTCGTTGCTTATGATTCACAGTATTTTTTTCCGTCCTGATGTCATCATCACGATCAAGTTGCATTTTAGCCATATGACCGCCCTACTGCCAGTGTTATGCCTTCGCAGTAGAGTTGACACAAGCTTTCGCAATTAATCGACTTTTTATTTATATCATGCGAAATAAATAGATGATTATTGACATCAGGATTCGAACCGTGAACCTGTAGCGTGACAAGCGATGATGTTACCACTACACCACGGCCACCCTCAGCGAACTTTTGTTAGTCCCTACATACTTCCGTCCGTCTATGCGGCTAAAGAGCTATTAATGATAATGGCTAAACCTTATTTTGAAAATCTCAGAATCCGTTAATGTCGGTAAAAAATTATGATAGCTCACTTTCTGCTAAGAAAAGTCATTTTCTGATAATTTTTTTTAAAATCGCGGTAATATCCTCTGGATAGAAAGATATAAAAATTGCATGAGTCAGAAAATGGCGGAAGGGTATCATACAGTCCGTTACAGACGGACAACTTTTCTAAATAAAGTGCACGACTGGGTTGCATAACTCAGGTTTGAAATATAAACAAAAACTTTAAAAGTAAACAAAATATTTTGACTGTTTTTCTAAACTTCCATATGCAAAATATTGATTTTGAATAAAATCGACTGGGTAATAGCTGAGAAATAGCCAATTTTCAAAAATCTGTGAATAAGTTAAGCAGAAATCAATGAGCAAAGAGATGTCAAACTTTCCCATGACTTCCAGGTGCCCACAAGCTAATTTACGCATATTGTTACATTTTCACGCACATTTGTATAAAATTCATAAATTCACCTCAAGATGGCGGCCGATTCGTGAACTTAAACCTAAAATGAAAGAATTCCCCACGAAGTTGCCGGATTCAGATTTCAGTTTGATTGAGTTTGTAGTTTAATTGCGGTAAGACAATAAGATAATTATACTGGAGGTAGGCTTTATTCCGAGCTGTAGTATTTTTTTGAGTTAAACTAGTCAGAGGTATAACTTTTCAACGGAATCTCTTATTGCAAAAGAGAATAAAATATTGTTTTTAGATTTGTGAATTGAAGGCCCCGATCCATAGAATCCATCGAAAGAATACACGCATTCTTATGGGACGTGGCTCATAACCATGGGATGTATGAACTTCGACGGATAGAGTGAATTTATTTTCTACTTTTTTGGTCCGTTGATCCGTTGGCAATTCACACATTCACGCTTTGAAGTTCATACATTCACATATTGAAGCTCACGCATGCACAAATTGTGAGTAAGCACATTCATTGGTGGAAGCATTGTGAAAATGTAGGGAAACTTTATCGCCGTTGACTATCGGACAGCTTGAAGAGAAAACACTTCCAGCCATAATAAAATGTCATCGGCTGTCATCTGTTAACGAAGGTATGCGACGGATTTTATGGGACTGTTCTTTCCGATAATACGTGAACGTCAACGTCAACCTTCAACGGAACGACATCGACAGATTCTATGTGTCGGGGTCTCTGCGCTATACAGATCAAGGACTCAATAATTGGGTGTCGAGTAGAAAAAGCCATCGCTTCTAAGATAGACCACAGCTTATAATCCAAAGGATTGAGGTCTCGACTATCTGACGGCCAATCTTCTGCTGCTACGAAGTCCGGCACACTGTTTTGGCACACACCCTTGTGTAGTTTTTGCCTTATGAGCTGGCATGGGAGTCTTGTTGGAAAGGTGCACTGATTCTTTAAAAACAATTGTTGGTTAAGTTCCTTCACTACGCCTTTCAGAACCTCCGTTTGGTAGATTTTTGCCTATGTTTTTACTCCCTTCTCGCAAAAATGAAGGTCGGTAATCGTAGTTGACTCCACACCAAACCATTACAGATCCGGAATGATGGCTTCATTCGACTCGCGGAAGGAGTTCTGATGCTTATTGAATGATTCCTCAATAGTAAAAATATTTTCATCTCTGAATGTCTCTGTTACCATTTTGTTCGTACCGGCGGTGTAGAGCTTTCGATCTTTCATTCCGTTTTCGCTTTAATTGGTCTGTGAGTAAGTGGCCAGTGTGTTTTTTGTATGCATTTTATATGAGTCCCAAATCTTGTTTTATAATGCGAGTCATGGATTTCTGCAATATTTTTATTTCTCGTGAGAAGATTTTCTGCTTTCGCAGCGGTTTTTCGATTTATCCTGGTTTTAACAGTTTTGATCGCCTGTGAAGTTCTGACAGTGCGAGGGCGTCCGAATCTTTGACGGTCAGTTACCCCACCAGTGTCCTCAAACAATTTAACAGTTTGTTATACAAAATTCCGGGTGATTCCAAGCGGTCGCAAGTTCGGAAAATATCGTCTCTTTCCATATTACCACAAGTGTAAGGCCAATTACCACAAAACGGTTTTCAATATCGCCCCACAAAGTGCTTTGAGTAAGTCTTTTTGCGCGTTAACTTAGTTTAAATGTCACTCATTGAATACCTGCCAATATAGAATGGATTTGTTCAATACTAGTTTCACGATGAGTGCGTTTAAAAATGTACCAGTATTTATGACATGACTAGGTAGTCTCCTAAGGTAGTTTTGGCCAACTATGATTTCTAATTTGAAAGCAATTTACGAGTACGAATAAGCTTTATTTTAAGTACGAGTACCTTATAATCTATGATTCCACAATGTTTTTAAAACTGTTTTTCCTCTTAAGTTTTATAAAATTCGACAGAATTGTACCTAATTAACAAGTCATCATTATAAAGAGTGAAATTTTCTGAAAAGTAAACCTCGTTTTATTCTTAGAGGTAGAAGAAAAGCTCTTGTAAGCAAATTTGTAAAGAACGGAGGGCGATTGTTTGGCGAATTTGAATATCTTTGATTCCAAACATAACTTTTTATACCCTATCTCATATGGTATATTAATTTTGATGCACAGTTTGTAACATAGAGAAATAATAAAGAAGATAGACCCAAAAGTGTATATACAGTGTGTCAATCTCATATTTGTACACCTGATGGGGCGATATATATTTAAGGAAAAATGTAAACAAATTGGACATATACTGCAAAATTTTATTGATTTTAGTAAGAATACCTAAGAATGAAAAAAAAACTTCAATTAATTCAAATAAAGTATTGCAAATTCTTCATAATAAACATAAAATTAACAAAAAATATGGTCAATTTCGTATTCGTACTCTTAGACATTAAGTTAAATTGTTTAAATTATATCTCAAAATTAATATTTTGTAGCATATCCTTTGTTAGCTAAGACCTGTTTAAGACGGTTGGGCATGGATCTAACTAATTTTTCAGTACATTCAGTGGTAATTTTTACCCATTCTTCAATAAGCCTTTCTTTAAGATCATTTGTGTTCCTTATACTGAATTTTCTTATTCGTCAGTCCAATTCGTCCCACAAATTCTCTATGGCATTGATATCCGGTGACTGTGGAGGTGTTTCCAATACTTTGCGACAGTTATAAAGAACCCACATTCGAGTTGCATAAGCCTTATGCTTGGGGTCGTTATCCTGATAAAAGGTAGAATTGTTCCCGAGGCCCATTTGAACAGCACTTTCCTTCAGATTTTGCTTCAATATCTCAATGTATTGCTTATGGTCCATTATTCCTTCAATTATGTGCAGTCGTCCCACTCCAGCTGCGGAAAAACACCCCCACACCATTACCGAACCACCACCATGTTTGACTGTTCCGTGTGTTATGTGGTAGATATTCGTTATTTGGTTTCCGCCAAACCATTTGTCTGCCATCCGACCCATGAACATTAAATTTAGACTTGTCTGTAAATATTACTGTTTTCCAGAAGTCGAAATCCTTAGATTGGTGTTGTTTAGCGAATTCCAATTTATTAAACTAATGAAAGGTTTTTTACGCATTACTCTTCCATTGTACCCATGTTCCCGGATGCACTTCCTTAGCGTTTCTGTGCAAAAATCTTTATTTAAAGCACGACGAAGGTTTTCTGCCAGTTTTGGTGCACGACATTTGAGGTTTTTTTTGAATTTCCCGTATAATTATTCTCTTGTCGTGTGCACTAAATACATTTCTAGAGATATTTCGTGGTTTATTTTTAATGCGGTTTTCATTTTTGAACCGATTAATGATTGTTTGGATGGTTGATCTTGGCCGACTTCCCAATCTAGATATCTCACTATAAGATTTTCCGTCGCCGTTGTATTTAATTATCAGTTCGCGCAGTTCATTTGATGTCTCACCTTCTTTTCTACCCATTTTTCCAACAAATCTCGAAGAACCTCAAAACAATTTTTCTTTTCTTTAATTCATTTTGAGAAATAATAATTCAATGCAAAGGACAACTTTGACAAGCAACATAACAGTAATTTTTGTCTTTTAGTGAATAAACGATCGGTGTACGAATACGAAATTGAGCTACTTTTGAGACCATTTTTTACTTCTCTTCTATTTCCAAACCAACGTGAATGTTAACTATTCCCAAACCTAGATGGAGTGCAATTGCTCAATATCCTGTAATAAAGCATACTATATTAAACTTAATTTTTCAAATCGTTTGTGATCAGGAATTGAATGTAATACTTGATAGCTGGTGTAGGAATATGAGATTGACACACTGTATTTGTGATCAACATCAGAGGGTACACTACCGTTCATAAGTTTAAGACCATCACTGTTTCCTGGATTGATTTCCTTTTTTTTTTTTTACTCAGGTCATTGTGTTAATATGTACTCGTATGCATCTTTTACTTGCATGTAGTTTCGTTTTTCCCAGTGTAATGACTTTTGACAATATTAGGTATAATCTCGTCTACAAAGGATTTATTTAAAAGGTTTACGAAAAATTCTTTAGTTAACTATCAGCGTTCAAATAATGGGTCGTTCGAAGAAAATATCCATTGAAATACGAGGTCAAATTATTTTTCTTCATAAAATGGGAAAATCCGAAAGAAATATCGGAGGTCCCAGACCGGTATGCCTATTTTGCGCGATTGTGTGGGAACGTTGATTGATATTGAAGCACTTTTGCATTCAAGTAAATGTCTGGAATAGGCCGGTGTGGATCAGAGAATGGGCAGCACAGATACTCTGTCTTTTTTGAACTAATACGGTACCCATTTCCCTCCAAAACATCCACCCATACATCAAGGGCTCGTTGCAGGGACGTTTGATAGCTCCATCGTCAGCAAAGAATTACTGATGTACTTTGGGGTCAGTCACTTTTCCTTCAAGCAGATAATCAAGGACTGCAATAAATAGCAAGGGACTGAGGACGCTTCCTCGGTGTACACCGACTTTGATAGGGAACTCTTCGGTGACTCCTGCGGGACGTCTTACTCTTGTCCTTGCTCCTTCATTCATGTCCATGATCATGCGCACGTAAGTTTCTGGAACTCCTCGTTGACTTAGCGCTACCCATTTTAAAAATCAACCAACACCACATGCAAGTCCTTTAAGGAATCACGATGTTTTTCCATTATGATCCTTATACTTTGGGTTTGCACTGTTGTTGATTTACCCGAGACAAACCCGCACTGGTCATCAGATAGCCGTATTATTTCCGCAGTCGGCTATCTAATATCCGCTCAACGATCTTCATGGTGTGTGCCATCAGCTTGACAGAACGGTAGTTATCGCAATTTCGAGTATCGCCCTGTGCAAAGGAAGAAGATAACTTCCCTCCACTGATTAGGCATTGGATCACTGCTCAGAAGTTTGGAGATAAGAATCATAAGCCGTTTGGAGCCGATGTCTCCCATCTCAGAGGGTATCTCGTCTGGTCCAACCGCTTTTCTTTTTTTTGGAGTATTTGACCGCATTCCTAACTTTTTCGTCAGTAATGTCGGATACTTCGTCATGGTTAGGAGCGGCTCTTGGAAAGTATACCCGGGGAAACTGTTCGTTCAGAAGTCTTTCACAATACTGTCGCCATCTGTGGAGAATTTTGTCGTTTTCCACAAGAATCTGCCATTGTTAATGAAATTTAGGGAACAAATCTCCTGAGCATTTCTTCTTCTCTGGGCGGCTATTTTGAAGATAGTTGTTCCCTTATTCAAGTTGTTTTGTCGAAGCTCCTGGATAGCCTGGTTCCTATCAGACGCCGAAGACGATATTTCCTCCAACTCCCGATAGAAGCCTTCCATACGTTTTGTTTGAAATTGGGCGCACTTCTCCGCGAGACCTATTAGTAGATTGTGATGACTGTATAGAGAAAATCCAGTCTCTGTTACGTTAAAAAAAAAAAAAACGCTTACTTTGGGCGCACAAGAAGTAGAAACTACTAGAGTGGACTAGAGCTCATCAGAATTGGAGCATTTAGGACTGGAGAAAGGTTCTTTAGATTGATGAATACAAATTCGAACTGTTTCGCACGAACAGAAGGGTTATTGTTCGACGTTCGGCAGAACAAACCGCCTAGCCGCAATGTATTGTGCCCACCGTAAAGCATGTAGGTGGATCGATTTTGATGTGGTGAGCGCTTTCCTTCAGCGGAACCAGTGATCTCGTTCGTATCGAAAGCCTTTTGAACAAATAGAGCTACAGAACCATTCTAGATGAGAATGCTATTTGAAGTGGCCTTCGGTGGGTTGGAGAAGGGTTTGTCTTTCAAAAAGATGACGGCTCTAAACAAACTTCAAAGTGGTGTTCAAACTTTCTGGGTGTTAATCAACATGGTTTCGCCATCACAGTCGTTACATTTGAACCCAACTGAACTTTTATGGTATCACTTGGACAGAACTGTTCGCCAAATATCTTCTTCTTCACCAGCAATCTTTTGGCAGCCACTGAACGACACCTGGAATAGCATTCCAACCAAAACTATATCAAAATTGTTATAGTTGTTGTAAAAGCTCGAGGAGTATATATCGACGAAGTTAAAGTTTAATGTTTTTTTTTTTAGGAATAATTTATTTCGTTTACAGTGAAATCTCCCATTGCAGACACCTGTCTTAGGGTGACACTTCCCTTAAGTTGATATTTTTTTGTGAACGGAGAACTTCCCATAAAAACTGCGTGCTTTCTAATCTCCCTTGGGCGGACACGCATATCGCATATATTTAAATGATAAAAAAGTTTCTCTTAGGCGGACCCCAAAGAAGGTCGAAACATGTCACCAGATTGTTGTGTAGGCTACGACAGTTTTCTACATTTGCAGCAAACTGTAAATTTTGTTCATTTCCCGATAAATCACACGTGTGCAGGCAAATTTTATTGTACGAGTATGAATGGTATGCATGTGTGAATGTGTCTCAATATGCCATGTGTGCATTTGTGTTTCGGTCATCAGTACAGTGCCATTGTTTGATGTTTGTTCTTTGGATGTGGGTTAATCTGGAGAAGTTTAATTTACTTTGGCGCATCACTTTTGCTTACGATCGCTCAAGTACAGTGCTCCACATAAGTATTCGTAATTTGTTTTCTTTCACTTAACTGATTAAATATCTTAGGTATTACATTCCCTACTGCACTTTTTCTTATCGATTCGTTATTACGACTTCACCATCCCCATTTTCCGAAAAAAAAAAAAAAATTATAAATTATTTCAACAAACGAAGTTACAGGGCAAAGAATGACGCCGCATCCATTTTCCCCTCCACAAAAGTATTCGTACAAATGGAAACGTTTTGTCGGAGAAATCGAAAAAATGTTTCGAATACCGTTAGAATTTGTTTTTTTCGTATTTGTCTCACTTTTATGATCATTTGCTTTGTACATAAATTCTAACCAGTTGGTGTTTTATTAATTGTGTGTGTAGTAAACGAAAGCAATGGGGCGTAAAACAAATGAAACGATGGTTGAACAAAGAAAAATAATTTTAAACTTTCGCGAAAATGAAAAGACTCTGAAAGATATCTCGAATACAGTTCATAGAAGTGTTTCAACTGTGCAATCCATAATAAAGAGGTGGTGTTGAAAATAATCCAAGAAAAGGTAGACCAGAAAAACTTTCAACTATCGAAAAGTGGCAAATAATTCGCAAAGTGAAACAAAATCCTCAAATAAGTGCGTCTTCTATAGTTGCAGACTTAGCTGAAGCTAGTGGATCTAATGTTAGTGCCGAAACTGTGCGCCGAATTCTACACAAGAGTGGATACAAAAATAGAGTCGCTAGACAGAAACCATTTATCTCCAGTATAAATCGCAAAAAACGTCAAGAATTTTCCAAAATTTATTTAAATCATCCCGAAAGTTTTTCGAACACTGTTTTGTTTTCAGATGAAACCAAATTTAATGTAATGAATTCCGGCGGTAGAGTTCGGGTGTGGAGAAAAAAAATAAAAAAATAAAGAGTTGGATCCTAAAAACCTATCTGGTACATTTAAACATGGTGGTGGTTCGGCCACCCTGTGGGGGTGCATGGCTGCATCTGGAGTTGGTTCTATACACTTTATAGATGGTATAATGGATCAGTACCTGTACATAGACATCCTGAAAGAGAACTTAAGAAACAGTGTTGAAAAGCTTCAGCTTCCTGATCGTTATGTGTTTCAACAAGACAATGATCCGAAGCACACTGCTCTTAATACTCGGTTGTGGCTATTATACAATGTGCCAAACCAGCTCAAAACTCCTCCTCAGTCACCGGATCTTAATCCCATAGAACACCTTTGGGCAGATTTGGAGAGGCAAATTAAAAAAAGAGGTCTTAGAACCAAAAATGACTTAAAAAATGCTCTTCAAGAAGAATGGGATCGAATTTCACCGGACAGAACAAAAAAACTTGTGCTATCCATGACTAATAGGCTTAAGGAAGTGATAAAACAGCGAGGATATCCAACAAGATACTAATGGACTACTGATGACGTACTTCGTCAAGAAGAAATTCCAATTTCCGAATACTTTTGTGGAATAGAATATGTAGGTTATTTTTTTTAAAGTCATGTAATTTTTGTACTGATTAGAGTTTAGTTGAGTTTTTTCTATTAATATATCAAGAATGAATTAATAATAAATAATTAATAAAGAAAGTTGAAATGGGTGGTCAATAATTTGAGTTATTTGGATTAGCAGGTGAGTATGGGCAAATTACGAATACTTTTGTGGAGCACTGTACATACTCGTGCATATGTATGTATGTAAGGTGTTCTTATTATTTTACCCATTTCTTACTGAGCCTTTTTCTAGAATGCCACCAAAACGAAAAACATTGACGTTAAAAGAAAAGTTTAATTTGTCATTTTTCCGAAAAGCTTAAAATTCGAGAAATATCAACAGAGTTTAATGTTAGCAAAACCCAGGTGGCTGACGTCTTGAAAAAGAAGATGGAGGTATTGAGCGAATGGGGATCAATGTCGATTCAGTGGTTCTGCGCGGCTCCAAACAAAAGATTTCTGATTGCTGGGACCACAATCCGCCACCATGAAACAGAAATAGCGAGGCATTTAGGAGTCACCGATTTTAAAGTATCTGCAGGCTGGCTGGCTAAATTTCGGAAGCATTACGGCATAGTATACAAAAACATAAATGGAGAAGCTGCGCATTTACAACGCAGATGAGACAGGTCTTTTTTTTATAGGTTTACCCACAAAAACAATGGCCCTCAGAGGAGAAAAGTACAGAGGAGGAAAGCTTTTAAAAGAAAGGCTGACTATTTTACACTGCGCCAATATGACAGGAGCCAAAGAAAAACTGCTGGTCATTGGTATATCTTTTCGCCCAAGAACATTTCGCGGTCTCAAACATGACCAGCTGCCTGTAAAATGGAAGCACAACAAACAAGCATGGATGACGCAGGAGATAATGATAGAATGGCTTCGCTCTTTCGACAAGAAAATGAGACATATGAGGAAGAAAATCTTGCTTTTTCTGGACAACGCAGCTTCTCATCCAAAAGATTTGAAACTAGAATACGTAAAAATTATGTATCTTCCGCCAAACACTACATCGATTTGCAAGCCTTTGGATCGGGGTGTGATAAGAAATTTAAAATTCCTCTCCCGATCGCTGATTTTGAAGCATCTCTTAACCCATATGGAGTGCTCAGTGCACTATTAAAGAGCGTGAATGTACTAGAAACCATTTATTTCATTAACAACGCCTGGCAGCAAGTAACAATGACAACAATAACAAATTGTTTAAAAGTGCTGGATTTGGGTAAAAAATGCTTTTGAGGCAGGACAAATTTGATCCGGAAGATGATCTATCTTTGGCAGATCTAAGAGAAATTTTCAAGCTTCTTGTTGAATCCAGATTGGAAGGTGAACCGGAAGATTTTGTCCTTATTATATTCCAGATATTGCTGAAACTGAGAGTGATTCAGAGGTAGAGGATCAAGAGCAATTAGAAGAAACAAATGTTAATTCTTACCAAGAAGCACACACTTAAAAAAGCATTGAAAATTTTTTAAAAAAATTGCAGCTAGAAAAAATGACGGTGCCGTCCAACTTCTAATTGATCTACAAACACATTTTCAAACCAAATCAGTTTTTTCTACAACTGAACAAACTAAAATTCAGATTTTTTTTAAGGAATGCATAAATAATGTTGATTTAAGGACTTCTTGAACTTGAAGTTGGTTTTTTTAAGTGAAGGAATAAATGATTATTATTTGTTTTGAAAATTTATGTTTTTTTCCCCTGTTTTCCCTTAAGCGGACAATTCCCTTAGGTGGACCAAAATTTGTGCACCATTGCTGTCCACTCACGGTAGATTTCACTGTATTTGTGTTTTCTAATTTCATTGAAATAGTATTTAAGACATACCTATACAGTGTACTCCAATAAATAAAAATAAGGGGGAAAAAAGGGAAAGAAAATAGTTTACCGCTTCTTTGTTATACAGAACTTATTGGTGGTTTTAAACTTATGAACGGTAATGTATGTCGATCTGGTCATGTTCGTCTGTCTGTCCGAATGTCACCACTTTTTGGGCCTTAAATTTTAAGCTAAGGATTTTTTTTTTTTTTTTTTTGCATGTAGCTGGGTGAAAATCGTTGAAAGACATCGCATGCGAGCTTTGCGATAGTGTGGGACTTGACCCACCCACTAAAAACACCCGGAGGAAGCATGGTGTTACCATCCTTCCAATAATCGCAGCTAGTCGTTAAACTAATCAGCAATTTCTTTCTAATACTTGTAGATTTATGTTGTAAGGAACTAACTTTGGTCTGTTACCTTTTGTTTTTTAACTCGTTAACACTTTGCTCGGGTGATTATGTTATATATTTCTTTTTATTTTTTCTCCTAGTTAACTAGTTCGAATGGTTTTATTCTTCGTAATCTTCTAACTAGATTGTTATTATTAAGTAGTTCGACTACTTCTAAATTAGAATGGTTGCGAAGCCTACCTTCATGTCTTATTGCGACCTTCCTGACCTCGTCCTCTACCATTTCAATTTTTAGATCCCTATGTAGATCAGCGTTACGTATGTACAATGGCGCATTAACAATATTGCGTAGTACTTTATTTTGAAAGCATTGTATGCTTTGCAGGTTCGCCTTACTTGTGCACCCCCAAAAGCTGAAGGCCATATGTAGCATGAAGCAGTTTATTATATATTGACAGACATGAATACCTCCCAATTAGCCAATACATTTTTATGTATCGAATGTTTAGTTCGTCATGTTTTTTCTTGTCATGAGTTTTCCAGCGCAACTTCGCGTCTAAAGTCATGCCTAAGTACTTAGCTGAGTTCGAATGCAGAACTACTTTGTTATTTATGTACACAGGTATGTGTTGTACGTTTTTATTAGTGAAGTTAATATGGATTGACTTCAGTTCATTTAATTGTATTTACCATTTGTTGGTCCATTCAGATATTTCATTTACTGTCCTTTGTAGTTTTTCGGTAACTTCCTGCACGGTTTTTCCGACAGCAAGTACAGCAGTATCGTCTGCAAATGTGGGAACAGTAGTTTCGTAATTTTGTGGCAGGTCGTTCGTGTATAGGAGGAACAGCACAGGGCCTAACACACTACCTTGCGGTACTCCAGATCTTATACATTTTAATGCGGAGTACTCATTTTCTTGCTCAATTCTATATAATTGCTGCTTTATATATGACTAGTATTTCTGAGTATTATTTTGGAAGATATTTTTTCAGTTTATGGCCCAATCCCTTGTGCCAGACTTTATCAAAGGCCTGCGTTACATCAAGGAAGTTGGTAGAGCATATTTGTTTTTCTTCTAAGGTTTTTTCTATTTTGTCAGTTATTCTGTGGACCTGGTCTATGGTGGAGTACCTATTTCTGAATCAAAATTGATGGTTTGGTATCAGTGCCTTTTCTTCTATAATCCGATGGAGTCGTTTCAGAAGAATTTTTTCGAAGAGTTTTGACAGTATTGGCAGCAATGAAATCGGACGATATGAGGTAACTTCACTGGGTAATTTTCCCGGCTTTGGTACCATAATAACTTCCGCGACCTTCCACATGCGTGAAAGATACTTTAGTCTGAACGCTGCATTTATTATTTGTGCTATTTTTTTCATACCTTTTCTAGGCAGTTTTTTCAGAATTTCACCCGTGATTAGATCAAATCCCGGGGCTTTTTCGGGTTCATCTTCTTTTTTTATTTCTGTGGCTACTTAGATGTTACTGCTGGGATTAACCTCTCATCTTCGCACATTTCTTCCGTTTGTTGGAGATAATCATTATCTTCATATGGCTGAAAGACGCTTTCAAGATGTTCAGCAAATAAATCGGCCTTTTGTTTGTTTGTTTTTGCCCAGTTTACACTGCTGTTTTTAACTGGCGGAATGTAACCCGTTGGTCTTTTCATTTTTTTTTTTTTAGCCTACCATAGTGAGTATTCTGTACTCGCATCGTTGTCAGATTTGTAAGGTATCTTTCCACCGACGCATATTTCAATTCTGTCATCTTTTTTCTGAGCGTATTGTTTAAACTATTTTTATCACTTGGCGCTCTCGACAGTTGCCAGCGTTTATGAGCTCTCCTCTTTTCAGATATTATGTCGCATATTTCTTTGGGATATACGTTTCTTTTTATTTTGCTATTTGATTCAGCTAAGAATATGAACATTTTTTTAGAATCGTAAGCAGTAGATGTGTAAACATTTTTAAAATCCGCCCACTTAAAAAAATTTCGTTTTTTTCAATATTTTTACTAGAAACTCAAAAATATTTACTTTACAAAATATATAAACGTTGCCATTCTCTACAATTCGTCCACATATTATACAAGGCCACGCCTACAATTTAGGGGCGTTTTCTTACAAAAAAGGAACTTATTTAGCTTTCTCAAAACTATTTACGGTGAACGTTAACTCTTATTGTGAATCTCCAATTATTGTGAAAACTCCAGAAT
Organism: Pocota personata; assembly: GCA_963082735.1. Classification (NCBI taxonomy): domain Eukaryota; kingdom Metazoa; phylum Arthropoda; class Insecta; order Diptera; family Syrphidae; genus Pocota; species Pocota personata. The sequence goes on along the minus strand of OY720432.1, from coordinate 74,150,361 downwards.
CTGCGACAGCCACGCCCACTTTGTTCTAAGGATAAGTCTTAAGCAACAAATTATCTGGTAAAATCTCTTAAATCTTTACTTTCTGAGTAGAAAGATGTCATTGCATTTGAATCAGAAAGTTCACAACGCCACTTCCACTTATATTAGGGATGGATTAGAAGATTAGGGATAGGGTATCATACCATCCGTTTCAAGTGGATTGGAGCTTTCCTGTATGTTTTTAAATGGAAATGGGTATTTTTGAGATATAATAATTTTTGGAGATATCGACGAAAAAAAGTTTGAGTTTTTTTTGAAAACCTACACCTCATAGTGTAGGTTGGAACGCTTGGAAATAAATGCAGAAATGCAGGTTCAAGACCCATTAGGGAACAGCAACAGCAACCAATAACCTCCCGAAACTTTCTTCGACCACTAAACAAAAAAGGATTTTCTGCTTGATAGTACAATTGACTGAAACAGTCTAAGAGTCTAAGTGCTTTGAGATTTATTTGGTAACATTGAAAATTGAAAGACCGATTGTAAATCTTTATGATTTTTATTGGAATGGTGTTCTCAAAAGGAGTACAACGGGTTAAATTCTAAAAAAAAGATAGTCCACGGGTACTTACTTACTTAGGTGGCGCTACAGTCCACTACGGGGTGGACCTGGCCTCAACCAACAAACCTCTCCAGCCAGCCCGGTTATGAGCCAGCTGCCTCCAGTTGCGCACGCCAAGTTGGTTGTGGTCCCTCTCCACTTGTTTGCGCCACCTTCCGCGAGGTCGTCCTCTACTGCGCCATCCATCAGGGGTGGATTCAAAGCCTTTTCGGGCTGGAACGTTGGGCTCCATCCGCTTTACATGACCCAGCCATCTTAGTCGTTGTATATGAACTCTTCTGGCTAAGTCGATGTCATTGTTCGTCTCTATGCAGACGGGACCAAAGATCACTCGAAGAAGTTTTCTCAAAGTAACCAAGGGCATCCTTATCCGATGTTGACAAAGTCCATGCCTCTGCGCCATACAGCAGGACTGGGATGATTAGCGTTTTATAAAGAGTTACCTTAGTAGTTCTAGATAGGGCTTTGTTACTCAGTTGCCTTCTTAGCCCATAGAAACAACGATTGGCAAGAGTAATTCTTCGTTTGATCTCCCCACTGGTGTCATTTGCGGAGCTCATCATAGAGCCTAGGTAGACAAATTCCTTTACCACCTCAAAATTATATCTGTCTATTGTGGCGTTCTGTCCAAGACGCCGATGTTGGGTGTCCTTTTTTGTAGACAACATATATTTTGTTTTGCCTTAATTGACCGCTAAACCCATCTTTGCTGCCTCGGTCTCAATATACGCAAACACCCCACTGACGGCCCGCCGAGTTCTTCCGACTATGTCAATGTCGTCGGCGTAAGCGAGTAGTTGTACGACTTGTAAAAGATTGTACCTCCGGTGTTGGCTTGTGAGTTTCGTACAATTCTTTCAAGTATAATGTTAAAGAGATCACATGATAGCGTGTCACCTTGTCTTAGACCTTTCCTGACATTGAACGTTTCGGTGGTGTTCTTTCCGACTTTGATGGAGCAGCGAGAGTTCTCCATCGTCATCCTGCATAAACGGACAAGTTTGGTAGGGATGCCAAAATTCGACATGGCTCTATATAACTCGTCTCTATACACGCTGTCATAGGCAACTTTAAAATCGATGAAAAGGTGGTGCGTATCGATTTGATATTCATGGGTTTTTTCCAAGATCTGCCGTAGTGTGAATATTTGGTCAATGGTGGACTTACCGGGCCTGAAACCGCACTGATAAGGACCTATCAGGTTGTTGACGATCGGTTTAAGACGTTCACATAATCTTATATGCGATGTTGAGAAGACTTATACGTCTGTAGTTGGCGCAGTTCAGAGGGTCTCCTTCAGAATCGGGCAAACGATGCTGAGGTTCCATTCGTCGGGCATGCATTTTACCGACCAGATTTTACAGATGAGCTGGTGCATGCTCCTTACTAGCTCATCACCTCCTGCCTTAAAAAGTTCGGCGGCAAGGCCGTCGGCTCCAGCAGCTTTATTGGATTTAAGTTTAGATATCGCTATCCTCACTTCATTCTGATCGGGTTGACGGGAATCTTGGCTATCATCGTCACTGTTGAATGGTTCATTCTGCCTGACAGCGGAATATTGGGCATCATCGCCGTTTAGCAGTCTGCAGAAGTGTTCCTTCCATATCCTCAGCACCGACTGCGATTCTACTATTATGTTACCAAGTCCACGGGTATAACGCCTGTAATAAGGCGGCTGGTATTATTACATAAATATTTCACAATCGTTATTATAATTTGTCTAATAATATTTATAATTCACTACACTTTCAGAGACGACAAGGTTCGAAATAAAATATTCCGAATATTTAAAATATGGGAACAAAGAGGCATCTACAGTGAAGAATACCTTAGTGACCTTGGCGGCTTACTAAGTATGAATCCTTCAAAAAAATCTCAGGCGAATAGTAGTGCAGAAATTAGTTCTGATGAATTTCAAGTAAACAAATACATGAGCCTTTAAATATAGTTCCGAATTTAATTAAGCATTTATTTTATTTAACAGAGCTCTTTATTGATCTCAAATATACGAGATTGTGTTGAATTATCAACGATGACAGATAAGAGTTTCAAAAATATGCCCAAGGCACCCAATTGTGATATTGAAAACATTAAGACAGTGCTTAAAGGTAAATAAGTTGTAGTAAGTATAACATTCTTCCATATAACATAATATGAATTGTATTTAGATAAAAGCCATTCAGACGATGTTGAAAAAGAGCTCGACAGATATGTTTCGAACGTAGAAACGCACAGAAAACATTTGGCAGCTGAAATACGAAGTCGAAAAGCTGTATTAGCGAGCTTAGAAACGGCGATAACATTCTACACCAGCCAAAGGGGAGAAGTTAAGGTCGTGGTTAGTGTAAGTTGAAACAAACAATTGTTTATTATATGTATAAATTTTGAAGTTCATTTTTATTATCTCATTTCAGGCTTATAAAAATTTTGGTAGTAGAATAAAACTGGTTAAAAAGAAGCTGGATGAAATTACACCTAGCTTATCTAGTCCGCTTCCATCGCCTGATGTAAATGCACCTTCGCCAGAGCCAGATTCTGATATCAATCTGCCTGATGAACAACAGAACTCGTCCATGGTTCGTAATCATATTTGCATTTATTATATTTAATTTAAATGATTTTATGTTTTATGTAGAATATTTTCAAAAGTGCATTCAACGGATACACGAGTTACTTGGACGGCAAGCTACCATTTGACATCAATGATTTTAAGCGAGACGAGAGTCCAAAGAAGAATAGTGTTTTAACTGCAAGTAAGTTTGATATAATGTACTCTGATTTTGCATGACCCCATGCAATGTTGTTGAAATAAGTAATTAGCTTTATGCACCTATATTTACATCAAAAATTCTCCGGAGGTAATAAGTTTTATCATATCTTCTTTGTTAAATGAAATTATTTTTTCCTGTTTAAGACTATATGTGTCTAGGTCTTGAATATACATGAATTCTGAAAGGCTTCTTACCGGACCTTTTATTAAAGCGCAAGTTTAAACGAAGTCCGTAATTGAAGTATTATTACTATTATTTGTGTAGAGTTGTCTTGCACTGCGACCTAATGGTCTATTGTGCTACTTGCTAATACCTAGGAGAGGTTTATTCGATCATTAGAGTTTCCCTCAGATTTGTTATCAAGAGTCAAACACTCTTTCTTTGCCTTGACAAGGATAGTATGCCGTAGAGCATCCTCTCTAATCTGGTTTCTCTTAGGAATCTGAGAATGCGATAGAAGTGAGTCTATGGTAGGCATATCCCCATCTGATAGTTCGTGTTCTAGAGTCTCACTGGACTCATTGCAGAATCGGCAAAGGCCTTCGTTTGTTATACCTAGTTCCCTTAGATGCTCCCCGAGTTTACAGTGCCCCGTTAGAAAGCCTGTTAGGATACGTATGTTATTCTTGTTAAGGTACGAGGGTGAGTCAATAAGTCCCTGAAAATTAAAACAAATTGTGTCGTCACCTTAAATTTAATTTTTTTTTTTGTCAAGAATCATCTTTCAAAAGAACGCACCCAAATTTTCAGACAGATCTGTCAAATAGTTTTGTTGTGGCAGCCATTTTATATAGACGCCTACTAGCATTTTCGAAAAAACTATCACGCAAACCAAACAAAAGCTTGACAAATATTATGAGGACTCTTCACCATCGATTGGAACCATTCAACACTGGTTTACTCAATTTCGGTGCGGTCGTTCAAGCACAAGTGACGCCGAACGTTCTGGTCGTCCAATTGAGGTCACCACACCAGAAATGGTTGACAAAATCCATGGTTTGATAATGTGAAAGTGCGCGAGCTTGAAGAGTCCACAGGCTTATTACATGGCTCAGTAATTTCGATTTTACATAAATATTTGGACATGAAAAAGCTTTCCGCAAAATGGCTGCCGCGTTTACTCACAATCGACAACAAACGCATTCGTTTGACAACTTCAAAGATGTGTTTGGCGATGTTCCAGAAAAATTCGGCTGAGTTTTTGCGCCGTTTGGTAACCGTGGATGAAACCTGGATTCACCACAACACAGCAGAAACCAAGGAACAGTCAAAACAATGGACTTCTGCTAGTGAATCGGAGCCGAAGAAGACCAAGGCGGGTTTGTCAGCAAACAAGATCATGGCGACAGTTTTTGGGGATGCGAGCGGTGTTATTCACATCGATTACCTTGAAAAGGGTAAAACGATCACCGACGCATATTACGCAGAGCTGCTGGATCGATTCCAAGCCGATTTGAAGCAAAAACGGTCGCATTTGGCGAAGAAAAAAGTTATTTTTCACCAGGACAACGCACTAGCGCACAAGTCCGCAGTCGCTATTGCAAAATTGCATGAGTTAGGCTACGAACCATCATCCAGCATATTCCCCAGATTTAGCCCCCTGCGACTATTTCTTGTTTCCAAACATGAAGAAATGGCTCTGAGGTAAGAGATTTGGGTCGAATGAAGAGGTCACCGCTGAAACAAACGCTTATTTTGAGGGGCTCGAGAAATCGTATTATTTGGAGGGCATCAACAAATTGGAGAAACGTTGGATGAAGTGTATACTCGTAGAGCTAAAAGGAGACTATGTTGAAAAATAAAATGTTTATACCGAAAAGAGTGTTCCTTATTTAATTTTTCAGGGACTTATTGACCCACCCTCGTAGATGTGCGCTTCAAATCTCTTCCGCTTGTAGTGTCCCAGAAGTTTCTTAACTTGCCCCAGTCCTGGAGTATTAATTCAGATTCTTGCCCTGTTTTCTTTCTCCATCTTGCTGAATACTTCGCGTATCATGTGATTTCCTATTCCGCAGAATGGTTCAGATCCAATAAAGGATTCTGGTGTTTCTTGTCTTGCCAAGAAGTCTGCTTCTTCGTTGCCCTCTATTTCAGGGTGGCCAGGTATCCAATAGAGGTTACTCTGTTACTGCTACCCAATTCATTAAGTTTGTATAGGCATTCCCACACAAGTTTTGATTTAATGATATGGGCGTCAAGTGCCTTGATAGCTGCTTGACTGTCTGACAATATTTCTATGTCGCATTGTTTGTATGTTCTAACGAGATTCAATTGAACCCCAGAGCAACACTACTTTTCATTATTCTGACTAGGTATGGTAGTAGTCTTGAAATTGACGTAACAGAATTGCCAAAGAATTTGTGATACCACAACTAGTATCCCATTCCATTTTTCCACAAATATCGTAGGGGGTTTTAACGTCCATGGAAATACATACACACCGACACAGGTCCACTGGATATACGAATGCTTAATACAATGCATCATCTTCTATGGAGTATTTGTATGGTGGCCAGTGACAAAGAAAAAGTATGCAATAGGCTTGCTAACAAAGGTGCAACGTATGGCCTACTTTGGTATCACAGGAGCACAATCCTCAACACCATCAGCGGCCATGGAAGCGATCTTAAACATCCTACCAGTGCATCTCGAAGCAAAAAAGATTGCCGGTCTTTCAACCTCAAAACTTAGAACTATCGGCAACGAAGGCTCAAACACGGGAGATCGAAAAATCACCAATTGTTTGTTCCAGTGATGTTGTTGAAAAATCTTATACGTTCACCAACAACTTCGAAACAAGTTTCCCCACAAGAAAATCTTGGATGAATGAAAGAACGACAAGAAACTTCAACGGGTTATCGGAATATACAGACGGCTGGCATCTTTTGTGCTAACTAACTTACTATTCACCTAGAACTATTTGTAACGGTGTTTCAAGCAGAAGTCTTTGCAATTATGAAGGTAACCGAAATACTCGCAGAAGACACCAGTGAAGAGGAGAGGCAAGTCGACATCTGCTCGGACAGCAAAGCAGCAATTAGCGCGATCACAAAACCCATGTCGAAGCCACGATTTTACTAGTCGTGCGAAAAATTAAATTGAACTTACTTGCTAGGCCATCACAATGGATCTATATTGATCTAAGTGTGGCGTAGTTTGTTTCACACTCTACGTCAACCCATCAAACCTACTTGCCAGGCGCAATAAAGTCCGTCTTACATGGTTACCGGAGCATGAAGGTGTACCGGGAAACGAAAAGGCAGATGAACTGACAAGGAAAGGAGCGAGTAACATATAACTGAATCCTGAAAAGACAATAGTGGTTCCTCTGACAACTATTAAAACGATAACCAATGAAAATATACGACAGGAGTTCAATAACTACTGGATGAATCTAGACACATGTAAAGTGACGAGATCTGTGGTAATAGAACCGAGTAACAACACAGCAAAAAGAGCTTTCAATTCAAGCAGAACACAGTTGAGATTGATGGTGGGACTTTTAACAGGGCACATCAATCTCAATAAACATTCGTTCAGACTCGGGCTAGCTGATACAACAATCTGTGCCAGCTGTGAGGAGGAGAGGGAAGATATAGAACACTTCCTCTGCCATTGCCCTGCAACAGCGAGGTTAAGGCCGAATATACTAGGATCCCCAAGGATACCAGATCTAACACATCTCAGTAAGAAAGGAATCGGTGATATATTGGAGTTCGCTAGATGAACAAGACGATTTCCCGAACACTATATAACATAGTCTCCTTTTGATATTTCCCATGATCCCAATACCTACATCCCCTCTCAAGGCACTATTCGTTCGATAGATGAGGGGAACACAACGGGCCCAATGGATAAGCTCACCCTCTAAAACCAACCAACCAACCAAGCCAAACGGCAAATATTATGGAACACCCACTGAATGTATGTTATGTAGAAATATGGTGCTTTAAGTTCGACCCAGTATTTTGTTTTTAAGTTTAAATCTTTTCGCAACCTTTTTATAAATCTTATTTTAATGAAAAAAAAGAAACATTTGTTCTCTTGATTTAATTTTAACGAATTTAAAATTTTATATTACAGGTCAACCAATTGAAGTGATTGCGAGTCGATCCGATTCCGATTCCCTAAATGACAGTTTCAGCGGCCCGGATTTCTACAAACCGGAACCCTTAAATCCAATGGGCTCAATAAATCCTTATTCAGCCAGTAGTATAACACTACCCATGCCGACAGGTCAACCGGAATACTCTTCTTTAGCAAGACCAGCCGCATCAAATTATACATCCTCATCGCTGCCATACGGCGGACATTCGTCAAATCGTTACAACCCCATGGTGCCTAACTACGGTAGCGATTCAAGTTATATTTCGAATTCTTCAAATAATAGCTACGATGCTAGTATGCCGTTGATGCCACCGCCAATGCCACCATCTCTAGGTGGTGGCGGTGGTGGTCCTCAAAGTGATGACTTCAATTCCACTTGGGATTTGGAAATGTCATGGACTCCATTAGACACATCAAACCCTTTCAATCATTGCATTGATACACCAATTTCACCGGGACACTTTGATCGTGATAGTATCCTTGACGATAGTGTTGGAGACTATGACGAGCATGACAACGACATGCTACCAATGCAAGATGTTGATCATCGTCAGTTGCATTTGTCAGTGCCACAAATAGTACCACCAATATTACCAATTTTAGGCCCAAGTAATGGTATTCATTTGGAGTGTCAAATCAGTGTTTAACAAATGAATTTTTATTTTTCGAATACAGACAAATCTCGTCAATTGGATATTGACCACAGGAACCTAATATCACTGACAGGCTCACCAACTGCACGAGAAAATGAGGAGAAATATAAGAGGACGAATAAGACTTGGGTGGCACCCAAAGACAAGGTACAAAAGCAAACTAAAAATTGTCGAATTTTGTTTTATATTAATTTGCCTCTTCAAATCAGGATTTCCGTACACCATTGCCTGTAAAGCCACCAGTAAAACAGATAGAGCCGACGACTGGAGATATTGATTATCGAACGTTGCCTGGACCTAAGAGTGAAAGTATAAATCCAATTACACCAGCACCACATCCGCCTTTAAAACCACCTCCAATGCTAACAGGCCTGCTGTCATTTCCATCACAAGTGATTATTGCATGAAAAACTCATTAAAATCTATTAAAATTCTTGTTTTCTTTTATAAGGTACCGGATTCTGAAAGTAGTTCGCAAGAAAGTCAACCTGAACCCGAAAATTCAGGTAAGATTATAGAATTATATGAAAAATCTGATCGTTCTTATAATATTTCAATTAAATGTCAGTTTCAGAGTCGTCGAAAACTGAGGAACAAGGCTATGATCCAAGTGATATGGTTGAAAGTATCGATATGGATATGTCAGATGAAGATCTTGAAGATATCTTTAGAGGTTTGACGGTTTTTCTTCTTCAGAAGATTATTTTATTTCCCACAAACAATTGTGGAAGTCGTGTTTTAATATCGTTCCGCAGGCCTGAAATTATTCATTATCGCGACGGTATTTTGTCGGTAAAGAATGACTACAAACATTAGCGTATTTGTGTTTAATTTGTTTCATGTTTATCAGTGAGAAAATACGTGTAAGAGGGCTGGGTAGTGCAGTGTAGCAAAGAATGCATATCGCAAATAATATATTTGGATAAATACGTAGTGGAACGTGGAGTGAAGAGATAAACCGCGATGCAAGGTGTCAACGGTGGTGCAGAAGTGCATAGTGGATAAGCGTGTCCAGTGTTGGAAATTTTTCAGTTTGTAAAATTTAATTGGAAACAAAAATACGTATGTAACGCACCAAACCACATTCATCGTTGAATCGTAAAGTGTTAAGCAGAGCAGCGCTTCAAAAAAAAAAAAAAATGGTCTATTCTTCAATATTATGAGAATTCACGAAGATTCTTAAATCGCTGCTTAACCTGTTACTATCCTACAAGTATGCACGGCGCAATTGAAGTACATATGTAATATTTTATCTGTCAGGGATGTAAGCCAAATCAATCTTGACTCACAGCTCGACTATGCCTTCATAATTGGATAAACAAGCGACATTTCATTGCATCTTGTTTTACAACCGTATGACAGCTCTGCGGATGCTGAGATAAATTGTAAATTATGTGTGCATTACGTTACGCGTAACGAAAAATCAAAAGCAACACTGAAACGGTCTAATCTGCTGTCATAGGCGAGCAGGAAACATGCAGAGGAAACAAATATTCAGTTTGAATGATGGAAGGGCAAGCAGTGCAAAGTGACCGACGATGCAATATGTCAACTAAGTTAAAAAGGATCTATAAAGAGAAACAACCCGACTTAAATCTGATTAGTTCACTAGAAAAAATAAATCTCCATACAATTTGCGGTAGATGATACAATTAATCACATTGAACTGGTTGATACAATCAATCACATTGAACTGGATATGTTGTCCAAGGAACGAACCTTTGGCTATACCATAACTTAAAGCCTTACTATTCAACGATTAAAAGCTGCCCGATGCAGAAAAAGAACCTTATGATTGGAGGCCTAAGCGCGCCAGAGGCAGTTAATGATTGACAACAAATTCCCAGTTGAGCCCGTGTCGCACCCGCTTCGTTAATAGAGATGATATTAGTCTACCAACCGCCACCAACAAAAGAAAAAGTTTTATTATCAGATGTGTACATATACAGTATGGAAAACGTGACTAGTGGAGATATAAAATAGCTAGCAGTCTCACGCGAATACGACTGTGTGCGTCACAAGTATTTTTTGTTATATCTGGTTCACACAACTGTATGGTGCAGACACTACGCAAAGCTTCGATGAACGGAATAGAAGCCTTTGAAATGTGGCTACGCCGGAGAATACTGAAAGTAGTGGGAGCCGTGGATCAGTGGTTAAGTGCGTGATCACTGAGCGAGAGGTTCAAGGTTCGAATCCAAAAAAAAACACAAAAAAAAAGTGTTTTAACGGTCCTACCTCTCGCGAACGTCTGACAAACATCTGAGAATAAAATTGTCATGAAAAGCTTCTCTAAATCGGAAAAATTGCCCTTGAGAAACGGCATAAAACTGTAGGTCCCAATGATTCGTGAGGTGCATAGCACAGGCCCTGCATTGAGCTATTAGCGCCAAAATAGAAGAGAAGAAGTTCTAACAAAAATAGGAACCGAAAGAGATCACTTCAAAACCGTACTTAAACTGGAATATTTGGGACACGGCGTCAGAAATGAAAATTATACTACAAAGAAGAATCGAAGGAAGTAGAGCGACCGGTAGACAACGACAAATATGGATGCACAACCTGAGGGTCTGGTATCAAATGTCCACCGCAGAACTGTTCAGGAACGTCACCTGCCGCGGAAACACCAAAAGGATGATAACCAACCTACTAAGAGGAGAGACACTATAAGAAGAAGCGTCACAATTATTTTTTGAACTATCTTAAGCAGTATAGAAGTATTATGGAAAAGACAGATTTATCATTTCAGCTTTATTAAGATGTGATCCGCTCGCTTAAAACACGGAGTCTTAAACGCTAGCTCCATCGAACAAAATCAAAAGCTCTCGTTCAGTCAGACCCATTTGAAAGAATTGATTTTGTTGGGGGCGTGAGCGTTTTGCTAGCGTAATTTTTTATTTTCTCTGAAATTAACAGAAATATTGTGTTATATTGTTGAAAATAAATTCTCTTTATGCACTTAGCATTAATTTTTAAGAAATTATTTTGTCCAGTCTGTAGAAGAACGAGTTGTACGATGCCTGCAAGATATCTTTCGGTATTTTGTCCTATTCGGGAATAAGAGCTCGCTTTAGACCATTCAGTGTACGGTACCTAGCTTTCTAAATATACCCAAATGGAGAAATCCATCGGATTCAGATCCGGAGAAAAAGGCGGCCAAAGTGTTGAAGAAATTAACGCTGGGACGTGATTTCTTAACCAATGCTGGGTGATGTTTTCCTTATGGGCTGGTGCGGAAAATTGTTGGAACACAAAGTGTTCTTAAGTAAAATGGTCGTTTGCCTAAGGTCTTAAGCAACCTTCGAGATTGGCTATTTATTTTAAATTTCCTGAGGCACAAACACAAGTGGAGTGCGTCTATTATGGGTTATGCTGCCCTAAACCTTGACTGAAGCTGGTTTTTACTTTCTATAAGCCTGCAGGTGGTCCATAACCCGATCATTTTGTTTGTTCACGATTTGTTGAACAGGCGACATTTTTTCACCCCAAAACATGAAATTTCCCAATTCACCACGTGCGGTCATCGCCTTCAACATCGCCTTTCACTCCATCGAATATATTTTTTTTTGCGTCAACGTAAGATCTTGTATTATTTGAATTATGTAAGCCTTAACTTAGAGCTTATTTATTTTAGACAACCTAGGCTTGGAACAGCACATTCTGGATACCAATTTATGTTAAAACGAAATTAAAATGAAAAGAATGACTAATTTTGGAGAATTGCATGAAGAAGAAATGGTTTTTGCCATAAGTGCAATTCTCTGAAAAGGATCATTCTTTACATTTAACTGATGTCCGTTCTATAGGCACATATAACAGAGTACGCAGTGTAGCCCATGTGTTGTTAGCCACAAATATTAAAACAAGGAGTTCCCTAAAAATATCTTACGTGTGAAGAGACAAGTCTCAGCAGATAGTAATCAAGTTTTTATCTAAAATAACACCAACGTGAAAGTAAGAAAGAATTGATGCTGTTTACAACGACCCTCCTCCACCATTTGCAACAATAAATAACCGGTCTAAGCTGTTTCACTTGGGACGAATATTATTAAAAGACCCATTGGGAGGAGGCCCTGCATAAGTAACTACTACCGAAAATATTCGACAAATCGTTTTGAAGGATCGTCGATTATAAACAAAAGAAATTGCCGCATAAACTATCATTTCTAAAACAAGTCTCCTTCGTATCCTTCATGAGCTTTTAGCAGTGTAGTAGTGTCCAGACTACTCAGTGCAGTTTAAAAGCAACAGCTTCTTCCATATTTTGAGCTGTTTCTAGAGCTTTGTTGTGAAGTCCAAAAGGGAGCTATTGCATCGTTTGTCACAGGCGGCGGAATTCAATAGAGCGGTACCGGAGGGAAGAACCAGCTCCAAAAGGCAAAGTTCAAAGAAAGGTACGGAAAAGGCCAAATTGTTGGGAATATCACGGAATCCTCTTAGTTGACTTCAAAGAACGAAATACAGTCGATAACTCGACCTTTTACTCGGATTTATTGCGGCAACTAAGGTAGCAAATCGTTAATAAGCGACTAGATAGGCTTAGCGGAAGTGTTCGTCTGTTACACCACAATGCAAGCTGTAAAGCTACCGTTTCAGAGGATACTGTCGACAATACGAGTACTTGTAGAAGCCAAAGTATAATGAGCAAAGAACAGTATCGGGAAATTCTGGGAAATTATTTATTGCTATCTGCACATTACATTGATCCCAAGCACTCATCAAAGCTCTGCAGGCAATACTTGGTTTGGCCAGCACAGTCACCTGATCCCAACCCAATTGAGCTCTTGTGGGATAATCTGGACAGACATATAGGAATATTTGCAGGTAGATTGATGCAAAGTGTGCCTACTCTTTGTGAAGCTGTAATCAAGAAAAGTCTGATCACATTGTTAAGGATACAATTTAGTAATAAAACAATTATTTTGAAACCTTTTTGTGTTTTTCTTATTTATGTGCATAATACGAGTACATGTATACTTTAATCATTTATTACCAAAAGTTTTGTTCTCATTGTCGTTACCTGAGAATTACTCACTGCATAGGGTGGGCAAATACTTATTATCGGTATTGTAGATCTTTGATTTTGTTAGGGCTGAGTTTTTTTTTAACAAACTTTGCCACAACGAAGAAAAAAAGAATGGACCTATCTAAGTGCAAGTGATTTTCAGTTGTCATTTGCAGCAATGACCATACAACAACAGGATAGTACAACTAGCTCTTCAAGTTGATGGAATGAAGAAAGCTCTCGCAGGCGCTCTCGTTCGGGAAACAGAAGATAATCTGATCATAACTCACAGAGATGAAAGCCCTGTTTTCTTTCATTTTCTCATTTTATGTATCACCGCCTTTCTGTGCACTGCACAGTGGTCCAGAATGGCAGCGAAACTGGAAACAATTCAAAAATCTGAATAACTATTAAAGGGTGTGCTAAAATTCATTGAATTTTGCGCCATTTTGTGCGGTAAAGTGTTGCCAACGAAAAAAAAAGTCGGCGTGACAGCTGACAGTTCAGAGTTATTAAAATTGGAGTGCTACACGAAAGAACAACGCGTTTTCATTGTTGAGCAATATTTGAAAAATAATGAAGGTTTGGCAGCTACAATTCACAATTTTCGTACAAAATATGGTCAGAATAGTGATTTAACTTCATCAACTGTGAAGAGATTAATTCAAAAGTTCAGGGAGACTGGATCAACTAGTGATCTTAGACACTGTGGCCGTCCTTCAACAGGTCGTTCAACACTAAACAGTTCGTGAGAGTGTTGTTGAACGTCCAGGAACATCAATTCGGTACCGTGGTCAAGAATTGGACATTTCGAGAAGTTCTCTACAGCGTATTCTCACGAAAGATTTACATTTTCATGCATACAAAGTGCAATTGACTCAAGAACTGAAGCCTACTGACCACGCACAGCGAAGAGAGTTCGGTGAATGGATTATGGAACAACAATAAGTGGATGCTGATTTTTCAAACAAAATCATCTTCAGCGATGAGGCTCATTTTTATCTTGATGGCTTTGTTAATCGTCAAAATTGTCGAATTTGGGGTCCAGAAAATCCACGAGTGATTGTTGAGAAACAAATGCATCCACAACGTGTCACTGTTTGATGCGGATTTTGGGCTGGAGGCATCATCAGACCATTCTTCTTTGAAAATGCGGGTGGACAGCCTATAACAGTTAATGGTGCTCGCTATCGCGAAGTGATAATACAGTTTTTTGTTCCTAAATTGCAAGCTATGGATGTGGACGACATGCCTTTCAGCCCAATTACTGCATGAGTGATTTCCTGGTCTTGTAATTTCCCGTTTTGGTAATCAGAATTGGCCGTCCAGATCATCCGATTTAACACCGTTGGACTTTCTTCATTTCTTTTTTTTAGAATTCTACGATGCATCGCAAGGCAGCTTCGTTAAAGTTTATTTATTTTAAAATTCGATCAAACGCATTTGTGGTGTTTTTTTCCCTGAGGGAACTCATCCAATATGCTATTCTCCTGCTCTCCAAGTGGGCCACAAATTGTGGCTTGGGAGTAAATCCGAACAAAATCGAAGTACAAAGTTCCTCGTATAGACTGCCTCCCACTATAAATGGCACCAGTTTTACCTTCACAGAAAAAGGGGTCTTATTTTGAATAGGAAACTAAACTGCCAGTGTTGCTCTCTACTCCTGTAAAAAGGTCATCGGAAAAACCTGGGGTATGCAACCCCGTACCACTCTCTGGCTGTACGTGTCCGTTGTCAGGCCCATACATAAGTATCGCTTTATGGTTGGCTTTGGAAAATTCCACAAACCTCAAACTTTTAGGGAAAGTGCAACGATCCGCTGGCATGTGCATCAGCGGTTCACTGAGAACCACTCCCTCCGCAGCATTAGATGTAATATTTCATCTGTTGCTCCTTGATATTATTGGCAAGGAGATTGCCACCAGTGCAGTCACCCGTCTAAAAGCCTCTTCTATGTGGTTCAACTTCTTAGCTGGACAATTCTCGATCATTAATTCAGAAAATTTATCATACAAAAGTACCGACTACACCACACCTAAACTGAGATTTGATCCTAACCTCCAGGCATCAATTCCACGTTGCCGATAACGATGGAAATTCAGTTCACTCCTACACAGACAGTTCTATCATAAAATCGGAAATAGGGTGGGTGGAGGTGTTTTCTCCGAAAAGTTCAGTTTGAGCATTTTCTTTCGTCTCCCAGATCACTGTAGCGTATTTCAGGCGGAAATAATAGCTTTTAAGGAAATCCTGTCCTGCCTGAAGTGTAATGTAGTATCTGTTCGGGGTAGTAGCCACCCTAACCTTCCATTAGTAAATAATTTCAAATTATAAATATGGAGCCTTCAAGCTCGGGTATGTAACGTGTTATATATATTGCACAAAGGTGCAAACAATTTATTGTGTAAGGTAGGAGTGAAGTTCAGTGACAAGCCTTTGGAAATGGTGTTTTTCTTAAGAACTCCTAGACTTTTAGTAATCTTCCTCGCCAGTAGTAATGTTTTTTTTTTTGTAAATATTTGTTATATGTGTCTTGTGATCCTGTCAATGGAAGATAGATTCCATAAAACAAATGAGCAATGCCTAAACAGTTCTTTTGCATTCCGAATAGCACTAGAGTCAGCGATAAAATACGGTCGTCCTGAAACGCCTTTTAACGCTTTTTCCGAACGATCAAAACACAGAATTTAAGAGATTCAACTTCTGTTCCTGTTCTTAGTAATGCCACCCAAATGAGCTTTAGAGCTACTGGACAGCATCAAGCCTCCAAATTTCTAAAAGAAGTAACTTCAAGCTCCGATCGTGCTGGTAAATACAGTGAAGTACGAGTATATAATGTGATAAGAATGAGTGCATCAGAGAGCAAAGTTGTTCAGGCTGCAAAGACAAATTGCTATCCCAACAAAGAGCACATGAAAGACACACTTGCTTGTGCCGAAATAAATCTACAGGCCTTGCTTGACCACACATCCAGCAGATTACTTTAAATTTCGGAGAGGTAGTTGACACATTAAAGCATGAAGAACTCGACAAATTCTGTTTAATATCGAAATGAGGCTTTGATGATAGTTCGGGACAAAGCTCTTATAAACAAGCATTTCACTTATCTGAAGCAGACGATTTTTTTGAAACTCCCTGAAAATTAAAACAAATTGTGTCGTCACCTTAAACTTAAATTTTTTTTTGTCAAGAATCATCTTTCAAAAGAACGCACCCAAATTTTCAGACATCTGTCAAATAGTTTTGTTGTGGCAGCCATTTTATATAGACGCCTACTAGCATTTTCGAAAAAAACTATCACGCAAACCAAACAAAAGCTTGACAAATATTATGGGGACTCTTCACCATCGATTGGAACCATTCACCACTGGTTTACTCAATTTTGGTGCGGTCGTTCAAGCACAAGTGACGCCGAACGTTCTGGTCGCCCAATTGAGGTCACCACACCAGAAATGGCCAACAAAATCCATGATTTGATAATGGACGGTCGGCGAGTGAAAGTGTGCGAGCTTGAAGAGGCCACAGATCCACAAGATGGGTGCCGCATTTGCTCACAATCGACAACAAACGCATTCGTTTGACAACTTCAAAGGTGTGTTTGGCGATGTTCCAGAAAAATTCGGCTGAGTTTTTGCGTCGTTTCGTAACCGTGAATGAAACCTGGATTGACCACAACACACCAGAATCCAAGGAACAGTCAAAACAATCTCCTGGTGAATCGAAACCGAAGAGGGCCAAGGCGGGTTTGTCAGGAAACAAGGTCATGGCGACATTTTTTTGGGATGCGGTGTTATTCACATCGATTACCTTGAAAAGGGTAAAACGATCACCGGCGCATATTACGCAGAGCTGCTGGATCGATTCCAAGCCGATTTGAAGCAAAAACGGCCGCATTTGGCGAAGCAAAAAGTTCTATTTCACCAGGACAACGCACCGGCGCACAAGTCCGCAGTCGCAATGGCAAAATTGCATGAGTTAGGCTACGAACTCCTCCCTCATTCAGCATATTCCGCAGATTTAGCCCCCTGTGACTATTTCTTGTTTCCAAACATGAAGAAATGGCTCGAAGGTAAGAGATTTGGGTCGAATGAAGAAGTCGTCGCTGAAACAAACGCTTATTTTGAGTGGCTCGAGAAATCGTATTATTTGGAGGGCATCAACAAATTGGAGAAACGTTGGATAAAGTGTATACTCGTAGAGCTAAAAGGAGACTATGTTGAAAAATAAAATGTTTTTATACCGAAAAGAGTGTTCCTTATTTCATTTTTCAGGGGCTTATTGACCCACCCTCGTACAAAACCCCCGCCCTGTTTCCACCAATTATTGCAGACCTTTTGAAAATTTAATATACATATACTCGTAAAAGAATCAACAGAAATTATGAAAGCTGAAGAAAAAGAATTGATGAATCAAATTCAAAATCTTCAAAAAGTGTCTCAATAACTCTGTGATAGTAGATCATGCATTAATTTGTGCAATGGTTGACGGGAAAATGTGTAATGTTCTAGCTGAAACCACTTCGACACAAAAGTGTTTATGTTGTGCAACTTCTAAGACTAAAATTGAAGATGATATGCGAGCAGTTAAAACCGAAAACTTGAGTTTCGGAATGTCTGTTGGATACAAATGTTTGAATGCCGTCTGCATTTAGCTCACAAATTGCCTCTAAAAAAATGGCAAGCTCGTGTGAGTGACAAAGAAGTGATGACAGCAACTTAGGCATATATTCAAAAGGAATTGCGGGAGCGATGTGTGGTAACTGTCGACAAACCGAAACCTGGGCTCGAATTACGGCATACGTGAACGTATTACTCGTCACGTAATTTCTATTGTGTTGTTGGTAGATCTAGCAACAACATAATGCAAATTACGCGACAGGTCATTCGTTTACCGATGCGGTAATTCGACCCCTGGATTTGGTAACACCAATGATGGCAATACCGCAAGACATTTTTTTTTTCAGAATGTTGAACATATAATGATTGTAGTTTCCAGTGGATATGAAATCAATGTGAATAAATTTAAAGAATATGCATTCCACATAGCCAGATGCTTTGTTAGAAATAATATCATCTGCATTGTTGCCAATCGGTCAACTTTCGGAAGATGCACAGGTAGCGCGTAATAAAGGCGTCAACAAATTTCGCGAAAACTATTCGACTCCTGTCATAACAAGCAAGCAAAAGTTACATTAAACACAATTGCAACTTATTCCCCAAGAGGAACTAAATTTATTAAAGCCCCCAAGTGTTCAGGAATTAAATATTGAATCTGAAGAAAGTAATGATGACTGTGAAGATGATAGTGAAGACTATGAGGACGATGATGATTATGATGAAGCTTTGAAAGTTTTTTATTTCTGTTTTATATAGAGAATAAAATCATAGTAAATAAAAATAGTGGGCGTGTCGAGGGATTGGTTCAAAAATATCTCGAGCTGGTCTCAGTAGTAAACGTGCACAATTTCAGGTTCCTAACTTTATCGGTTGATTTATTGCCAACTTTGAGGCCGTTCTGCTTCACTGTGCGCCGTCCGAAAGATTTGGGAAAGCTTTTTCGTTGCCACATCAATGAATTTCTTGCGTTGCTTGCAGTATCTTGTTGTAATATGGTTTGTGGTTGCATCAATGTAAGTTACTCGTACCAATCTGATATTATTCATAAAAATTACAAGTTTCTTCGGTTTATTTTGTAACTTGTAAACAAATAACACTTCTAACAAATTACAAACAATCGTCACTTTTTCAATGAAGCTTTTATTAATTTTTATTCATATTTTTATTGCAGTTTTTCATTTGTTTTATCATTAATAATTAAAATAATTTTATTATATAATAATTTCAATTTCACTAGAAGTAGCATCAGAAGAAAATGAGCAGCATGATCACGATAACGATAACGATCACGAGCAAGAAGATGATAGTCAAGAGCAACAAAGTTCAGAAGAATACGATAATCAACAAGAAGACGAAGAAGAATACGTTCCACAAAGCGCAGAAGAAAACATACAAATTTCAAATGCACCAGTGAAACCACCACCCTATCGTGATAATCTAATACCATTGTCTAATAGGCCACCATTATTAGACACACCTCCTAACAATAACAATAAAGGGTGGGAAAATCAGCAATCACCGCAAGGTAATCGTTTTCCACCAAATTTTGAAGAGCACCCTGCCCGAGATATTGGTGACAATGGAATTCATAATAATAACATGCGACCACCGTTAAATCCCTGGAAGCAACCCCGTATGCCTTTCCGAATGCCTGGTCCTCCCGAAAACCATCAACAACTACCACCACCGCCAGGTGGTTTTCGTCACCCTGCAGAGTTTCAACATCATCAACAATTTCCGAGATTTCAGCGCAGTCCATTTCAACAGCCGCCACGAAACTTCGGACCACATCCAACGCAGAATCATTTTCGAGGCTCACCAAGGCCTCCACGTGGTAATCCTTTCTTTAAAACTCGCGGCCGCGGAGGTGTCCCCGGTGGAGGACCAGGGCGTGGTAACATGTTTCGTGGTAAATTTCGAGGCAATCCTTGGCAATAAGCGATTCCCCCTAATGCACATGGACAAGTCGTTTGCGCCGCAGAAATTAGTATTAAGGGTTCAATTTAACATTAACATATAAATTTAATTTCATTAAAAAAAAAAAAAAAACAAAACAAAACAAACACGAAACAAACAATATCAATTTGTAATTTATGAATATTGTGGAAAAATTATGTAATCAAAGAATTTTTCTCATTTGAAAACCACTTAATTATTTAATTTCTCAGAATTACCTAACGTTTACTTTTAAATTTATCATAACAGTCTTGATAGCGACGTAAAGTAAAGAGACTTTCAGGCTTTCAATGCGATTCAAAACTTGAAGAAAGAATAAAAGAAAAATATATTAAAAATAGAAATGCAATGTAAGCACATATATGAAATAAATAACTTGCTTTGAAACAGTTTAATTAATTATCAAATAAGAAATATGTATGTCATTAAGATTGTGTAGAATACGAGTAGATCAACGTCGAGAGCTTAACAAAGGGAATGTTTCAGTATTCATTTAGACATCGCCTATAGGCAACAAGAAAGAGACTAAAGAGAATAAAATATGGGGGTAATTTTTAATTAAACTCAAATGCGCACAAATCAAAGATACGAGGAAGGGTCAATAAGTCCCTGAAAAATGAAATAAGGAACACTTTTTCTGGTATAAAAACATTTTATTTTTCAACATAGTCTCCTTTTAGCTCTACGAGTATACACTTCATCCAACGTTTCTACAATTTTTTGATGCCCTCCAAATAATACAATTTCTCGAGCCCCTCAAAATAAGCGTTTGTTTCAGCGATGACCTCTTCATTCGACCCAAATCTCTTACCTCCGTCGTTTTTGCTTCAAATCGGCTTGGAATCGAATATGCGCCGGTGATCGTTTTACCCTTTTCAGGGTAATCGATGTGAATAACACCGCATCCCAAAAAAATGTCGCCATGACCTTGTTTGCTGACAAACACGCCTTGTTTTGACTGTTCCTTGGTTTCTGGTTTGATGTGGTGAATCCAGGTTTCATCCACGGTTACGAAACGGCGCAAAAACTCAGCCGAATTTTTCTGGAACATCGCCAAACACACCTTTGAAGTTGTCAAATGAATGCGTTTGTTGTCGATTGTGAGCAAACGCGGCACCCATCTTGCGGAAAGCTTTTTCATGTCCAAATATTTTTGTAAAATCAAAATCACTGAGCCATGTGATAAGCCTCTTTAAGCTCGCGAACTTTCACTCGCCGATCGTCCATTATCAAACCATGGATTTTGTCGACCATTTCTGGTGTGGTGACCTCAATTGGGCGACCAGAACGTTCGACGTCACTTGTGCTTGAACGACGGCACCGAAAGTGAGTAAACCAGTGGTAAATGGTTCCAATCGATGGTGAAGAGTCCCCATGATATTTGTCAAGCTTTTGTTTGGTTTGTGTGATAGTTTTTTCTCGCAAAAAACAGTGTTTAATGAGCACTCGAAATTCACTTTTTTCCTTTTTAACGAAAATGCTAGTAGGCGTCTATATAAAATGGCTGCCACAACAAAACTATTTGACAGATCTGTCTGAAAATTTGGGTGCGTTCTTCTGAAAAAATTAAATTTAAGGTGACGACACAATTTGTGTTAATTTTCAGTGACTTATTGACCCACCCTCGTATTCTATATTAAAGTTATTTCTTTTCCTACTATAATTTAGTTACGTAACATAGTATAGTGCCTTCGTATTGCAATTTATTTCGTTCTTATGACTGGCCCACGTCGGTTGACAAGGTGGCATCATTATTTTCCTTTTTTGTTAGCCCTTTCCTCATTATACTACCTTTATCAAAAAATTTCAGAAATTTATTCAGAAAATTTAAAATACAAATTTATTCTTGATACGAGTAATCGTTATTCTCCCCTTCAGAGTACTCTCCATTGACTGAAACGCACTTATTCCAGCGCTTGATCCAATTCTCGAAACATTTTTTATAATCGAATTTTGGTATAGCCATCGAAGAGCCGTCTTCGATTTTTCTATTATCTCTTCTCGGCTGCTAAAACGCGTTCCCCGGAGCGGTTTCTTGAGTCGATCGAACAGGAAGAAATCGCAGGGAGCCAAATCAGGCGAATAAAAACTCGCGAATAAGGATGACATTGTGCGACGGTGCGTTATCGTGGTGAAAAACTCACGAGTTATTTGCCCACAAATCCGGTATTTTTTCGCGAATTGTTTCACATAATCGTCTCATAACGCTCAAATAATAAACCTTGTCTTATCTTGTGGCAAGAATTCATGATGTACAAAATCATGAGCATCACCTTCTTTTTCGACTGAAAACGACGTGGTTTTTTCGGTCTTGGCTCATTCGGTTTACACCATTCACTCGCCTGATGTCTTTCGTACTCATAAACTCACGTCTCGTATCCAGTAATTATGCGTTTGATGAATGGATTCGCACCATTGAATCCGTTTTTAACACAAAAGTTGATGCAAACTCGTTGCAAAGGTGATCCCATTTATAAAATCGTAAAAAATCGAAAACACACACGGAGGCAGATGTACTCTCGACAGCGTAGCTTTTACAAATGTCAAGCTACTACGCTGAAATTTGGAGGGAATGTTAATGACAGATGTGTCAACCGAAAAAAAAAAAACGAATCAGATAACTGAAAGCGCCACACGTTAGTCATTCCTGGGGCACGCCAACATTGACCGGAAATTCTTTGGTTATTCCTGCTGTGTATCTCACTGTGGTTGTCGGGTTCTCGTATATGTTTCGGATTAATCCGATATACGTCTCTGGGACCTTTTTGTGTCCTCAGCGCTATTCATGTGAGATCCCTAAGAACCGTGTCAAACGCTTTCTCGAGATCGATGAAAACCATGTGCAGATCTTTTGAGACATCCCGGTGTTTCTCCATTAGGATCCTTAGACCTTGGACTGCGTCGAGAGTCGACTTGTGTACAACAAATCCGCATTAGTTGTCGTCCAGCCCCATTATGTGACGATGTCGGGCCTTTACCAATCTTTCGGTAGTTATTGCATTCCCGAGTGTCGCCTTGTATGGCAGAATAAGGAAGCTACTTCTCCACTGATTATTTTATTGAGAAATTTTGTGAGCCTTGGGCATCTTTAATGTACCTATACTTGGGCGACTGAATCTCTTTCGCATCTCTTCTTCTTTGGGCGCGATTTTGAAGATATTAGTTCGATTATTTGTTTACTGCTGCATTTGTTGATGACAGCATATATTTGGTTTTGCTTCCACCACTGATGGCCCGCTGCATTCTTCCAATCATGTCAATGTCGGCGGAGTACGCGAATAGTTGTACAAACTTTTGAAAGATCGTATCGCTGATGTTACCTTGACAATTTTGTACAATCCTTTACGATATTAAAGAAATCACATGATAACGCATCCCCTTGTCGTAGTCCTTTTTAGTTGTTACCTACCTTGATGGGAGCAGCGTCCATTCTCCATCGTCATTCTGATTTTCGAACATTATTCCTGCTACAAGAATACTATTCTGCTCCTTTTTAAAGCAAAACATACACGTTTATATGCTACATTGACATCTATACCTCTTTTTCTTGGCAATTTGTAGGAAATTTGGTACGCAAAAGTTCCATATCCATTAAATTTGTAGTTCCAGTCTCCTGCCTAGCTCAATGGAGAGGCGCTATTCAAGAGCAAAATGACGAACATCACAGAGGGTATATTTCCAACAATTTGCAGATTGAAAATTATAGATAAGGACTATACATGTCTACTGATAGATTGTATCATTAATGATACCACCAAGTCCGTATGGATATGTCGCCGATTTGCGGGTAAAATTGGGCTTTTAATCCCCAGCTTCGAAAACGAAAAACTATTGATTTCCCCTATTCTCTAACGACTCCACGGCAAGGGTATCAAATCGAGTTGTATTCAACTCTTCAAAAACCCAGTCATGTCTCTAAAATGGGATACTAATGTGTTGTCTAACAGTTTGTCAATGCTTGGCTTGTGTATGAGTTTTGGGACCTTCGTTGAAGTCAGCATAAACGAAGGCTTGAGTTTACTTGATCGTGTTCTGTGACTTCAAATTCTTTCACTCGAATACCGACGAAATGTTGATACTTAGTGATCCTGTAACGGTATTTCTACCACAAATGTTCAGAAGAAATATGTAGTGACTCACCTGTTGTGCAGCATACGCTGCGAATGCATATATCTTAGAGCCTATTTTCTAGCGCACCGTAAAAATTTAGGAAATCGTTTTTTTAGTCATTCAACACAAATGTGAAATAAGTTGCCTTTACAAAGATTTAAAATTAACCCGCATCGTTATCTGAATCTCTTTTTGTTCCTGTCCAATCTTTAGTGCTTTACCTTCTCTTTTCACTCCATCACTGGGTCTTTCAAACTTCAAAGAACACAGCTCTAAGGCTTACAAAGTCAGTACACTGAGAAAAATAGAACGAACCAAATTTATAGCCTGAACCTGTGGAATTATTTATTTTAAATGGCCGCCGTGGATCAAGGCCTTAACCAACAAGCCTGTCCAGCCAGCTCGATTTTCAACTAACTGCCTCCAGCCCACATGGAATGAGTTGAGGTCATTTATCATTTGCGTGCGTCCTGTCGGGTTGGACTCGAACAGTTCGGGTCAGGCATTCGCTTTATATGTTCTAGCCCTCTTGGGCTAATTTCTTTCAAAACAACCAAGGATATTTTCACCTTCCATGCTTCTGCACTTTAGAGCAAAACTGAAATGATGAGGGTCTTATACAAAGTCTATTTAGTTGTTCGTAATAGGACTTTTAGCAGTTGGACATATGTACTTTTAAAAGATCCTACCTCTGATAATGGTTTGAGAATTTTTACAATCCTTTCAAGAATCACATGATAGCGATGCCAAATCTAGACATGGCCGTATATAACTCTTCTCTGTAGACGCTTTCATAGGTGGCTTTACAATGGATGAAAAGAAGGTGAGTATCGATGTGGAGCTCCTAAGTTTTCTCCCTAAGTAAGGTCCCTAACGTCTATTTTATTCAAATCATTTAGGTCGTTGACACAGAAGGCTCCTAAGTGGAGTTTCCTTTTTTGGGAGAGAGCTGGACAGGTGCAAAGAAGGTGTCTTTTCCTCTTCCTCGTCCATGCAGCTTCTGCAGAAATCATTTGAGAAGACGCCAAGCCTTGTTACATGCTTGCCTATTAGCCAGTGTCCAGTAATGACACCTATAACAGCGCTGATATGCATTCTATTGAGAGAAGTCAAATTTTTAGAGTATTTCAGATCCAGCTTAGGCCAAATCTGTTTATCGCTAGACACGTTGCACCACTTGTCCACCTAGAATTTGTCCTTTCAATAGCATTCAGCTTTAATTTAAGTTTGCATGTAGCGATCGGCATACCCAGTGAACTTTTGTCTGGAAGGACGGGTATTGTTCTTCCATGTCTGGCAAGTTCGCCAGCCTTACAATTTTCTGGAATATCCCTATGCCCCAGCACCCAAATTAGGTGAATATTAAACTGCCCCGCCATCTCTATAAGAGACGATCGGCAGTCTAGAACTGTTATAGAATTTATTGAGGATGATTCCAAGGTTTTGATTGCTGCTTGGCTGTCTGAAAAGGTGCGGATATTAACGGTCGATATCACGTTTTTCAAGACAAGACTTCTCTTATTGCCATTATCTCCACATGGAACACGCTACAGTGGTTTGGAAGACGAAAATAGGGGTTTAAATTAAGCCTAACAGAGAAGACACCACCACCCGTCCCGTCGTTAGTTTTTGAACCGTCGGTATAAAAATGTAACGACTTAATTTGACCTTTTGTCGATACTTCATTTTGCTTATAACGCAAGCAAAGCAACCACCATCACATTTTCCACACAGTGATTACTAGGACAAGTAGCCATAAGGATAAGTCACGCATTTCCGAATATGTTCGGCGAACATTTTGTACCGCCCTGTCCGAGATCTCTTGGTCTTTAAAACGGAGGTCCGATTTTGTGGTCTTTTTTGGACTGCATCCACATTTTGGTACAGCTACGTGTTCAGCTTTCAGACTTTATCCCGACAGATGTTATCTCGATAATTTGTAGTTTAAGGAGTTTTCTTTTGTTCTTTAGTTTTAGTATTTCGTACCAATTTGGATTTAACACTGTGTTTGTCTATCCATCCGTGAGACTACTAGCATCTCAGTCTACACTCAAAAGGCAAATTTCATCAAAATCCGTTTAGACGTTCTTGAGTTAGGCAGATAACAAAAATGGTTTACAGATTTTTGAAACTCCGCCATCTTTGCTCACATTCATCCGATTTTGCCGATTTTTGAACGATACTGTCGTCAAAACAGATGAACTCAACTACTTTGAAGTTATTGCTGTTGGCAGCATGTCCAGTTTGAGTTGCTGCAGTGTTTATGGTTTATTAGCATACACTCTGCTCTTTAGGTATCCCCATAAAAAAAAGTCGGGGCTGTTAAATCTGGCTACCGTGGGAGTCACCACTTCTAGAGATAATTTGGTCTGGTAAGAGTTGACAAAGTAATTGTCTTGTCGGCTGTTTGTGGTGTTGCACCGTCCTTTTGAAACCACATGTTAGGCAAGCCCAAAAGTGTCTAATTCAGGTGTCAAACAATGTTCAATCATGTGGCGGTATCGTTCTCCACTAACAGTAACTCCACATCCATCTTCAAAAAAAGTAACGCCCAGTGACTCATCCAGACCAAATAGCGCACTTTTCAATTTTCAGGATATAAAGGTGTCTTATGAATTTGTTTATAAAAATGCGCTTCGTCACTCATTGTGATTTTTTCATGAACTGTGTCATAATCGACGACTGATTTTGATAATTTGTTTTAACCACTAAAACACGTTGATTCATCGCATATTGTTCCATGATAAATTTGATACGTCTACACTCCACGAATGCCAAATAAAAATTGTCAAAAATAATGGCCTGTCAAAATAGTGTAACTTTTCGTAGAACACCCTGCATTTTTTTAGTGTTTGACTAGTTTCCGGAATGTACAATGTGCGCATATTCCAGGATCATTCTAACAAGTCATAGTCCCTTGATATTTCAGTTCGTTTGGAGAGGTTTAGAGAGTTATTACCTGATGTTCCTCTCTCATATGAGTAACTACTGCTCTCGCAAAGGCGCTGTCATTAAAAAAAAACCGTTATTTTTAAAAATTCAGAAATATTTTTTTCAAGTTAAATTTTAAATTTGTCTGCCCTCGCATTACCAAAGTAAGTAATTTTTAATAAAAATCATGGTAATACAGCGAACGAAGGCATAACGAAAGCTTACAAAAAAAACACTTCTTTAACGTAACGCTTTTTCTTAACGAAAGTATACCGCTTTTGATACTTTTGCAGTAGAATAAGAAGCGTAACACCAAAGCTTAATACTAACTTAATATAACAATTCCCCACTTCTACATCGCACAACATTTTTACTTGCTTCAAAATTTATCCAGTTATGTGTCTGCTTCTTTTTTACATTGTTTTCATTGTCCATTTTTAGATACGAGTATTAAAAACTTAACCAGAGACACGAATTATGGCGCCTGTTTGGTAAAAAAGTAAAAAAAAAAAAACACCTCCCTTTCTTATCGCATAAGAAGAATTCGCATATATTCTTGGAGGAGCAAATAAGTCTGATTTTAATATTCTTATTAATTTGCTAGATATCGCAGTTCTTATATAAGTAACGAATTGTTAACGGCCGAATAAAATGCTACTTCGAGGGTTCACAAGAAGCTCCTCTAACCAACAACAAATAAGATTTTCACCAAAATCGGTTAAATTATTCAGTAGTTATACAAGAAAAAGATCGCAAAATGTCCTATTTTCTTTTCGTATCGAATACAAATTAAATTTTGTTAGCATCTTCGTTTCAAAGAAGTCGAGCTTGGCGATTTTTTTTTTAGTTTCAAATATAAACTTTTGAACTACTCGTATTGAATTCATTTCGGTGAAATTTGGTTGGAGAGCTGTCATGGACAGCATTGGAAGTCAGTAGAATGAATTTTCGAATTTTACTCAGAACTCTTTTCTTATAAATATATGTTTTTTTGCATTCCTATTCCCATAGTCGTGTCACTTCTAAAATTGGGTAACGTTGACCTATTTGCATTTTCATATTGAGTATTCTCATAGCCGAATTTCATCAAAAAGTGAGAGCAGATGATTTTCGTCACTTTCAGAAATTCGGGATCTACAGTTGGAATAGTAATTTACTTGTTTAGCAATAACACAAACTTTGTAAAAATCTGCGAACT
This sequence comes from Pocota personata, assembly GCA_963082735.1. Lineage (NCBI taxonomy): Eukaryota > Metazoa > Arthropoda > Insecta > Diptera > Syrphidae > Pocota > Pocota personata. The sequence goes on along the minus strand of OY720432.1, from coordinate 74,122,413 downwards.
AAACAATTCGAAGCACTGCTGTAGCATATACATTTGCAAATGTGACTGTAGAAATGAGCCTGGTTCACAATAGACGTAATAAGTCTGGGCGGTTACTTTTCTGAAAGAAAAATTAGAAACGTCAAACTTCAGCAATCTAGAAGCAATTCTATCAAATTCAAAAAAGTACCCATACGTTTTTCGTATGAAACCTTGAGAAACGTCAATTTAAATTGGTTTTTCTACAAATCATATCAAATCAACTTTATTAAGACTTTTTTCATTTAAAATGTATTCCACAAATTTGCTTCATTTAGTTTTCTATCATCTTCGTTCTCGAACCTATCAGTCATTATTTGTGAGGCGAAATTCCTTTGGAAATTACAGAAAAATGAACAAACGACAAATCATATCTACTCGTATCTCAATCTCGTTAAGTCTCTCAGTAATATTAAGTTTGCATATGAGGGGAGATTTACTTTGTACGTCAGACGAACAAGGGATTGTTGTGACCCAAGTGAGGTGACGGTGAAGTGATAAGAAGACGCAAGTGTCATTCTGAAATCGAAAATTAAATTTTGTTCTCTAAAATACATATACACTGCAGGCCAAGAGTTTGAGGCCGCTTTACTTGATCCGATTTTTCGTCGAATGTAAAGGTGTCTTTACTATTACTTTTTTTTAGAACTCTTGGCATTCTAGCTATTAGTTTTTGAATTGTTGCCTATGGCATATTGCTCCAGCAATCCAATAATATATTCCACAACGCAGATACTGATGATGGGCATTGATCCAGGACCCTTCTGTCTAGTTCCTCCCACAACAGCTCTATAGGGTTTACATCTGGTGATTGCGGCGGCCATATCATGATTTGTAAGATTTCGTCATCTGCACTCTATTTCAGGTAGTCTTGACAAAGTCTTGACGTGTGTTTAGGGTCGTTGTCCTTTTGAAATACGAATCCTTCGCCAATTAATCTTAGTCCAGAGGTCAGTGCGTTTTCTTCCAATATTGTTTTGTATGCCTTCTTATTCCTTTTTCCAATCACTCGAGCCAGATCTCCCACTCCATTTGAAGAGAAACATCCACAGACCATAACAGAACCGCCTCCATGCTTGACGGTAGGAACCACACAGTCTGGTAGTATATTTTGTTCAGCGCTGCGTCGAACGAAAACTCTCCGTTTTGTGCCAAATACCTCGAACTTGGATTCATCGCTCCATAAAACTCTTTTGAACTCTTCTTCCGTCCAGTCTTTATGCTTTTTGAACGATTCTAACCTTGTCTGCTTGTTTTGTGGTCGCATCAGGGGTTTTCGAACAGCAACTCTGCCATATAGTCCAGCATGTCTTAATCTTCGTTTGACCGTTGTCAAGGACAGCGGTCTCTTCCGTGTTTCATTTATTTCTTGGCGTATTTCGGGTCCTGTTTCTCGTCTACTTCGTTTGCTTGTTGTGACTATTAGCCGATGCTCGTGTTTAATTGTACCATTAGGCCGTCCTGACTTCCGGTTTGAGCGTGTGGTTCAATGAGAAGCAACTTCCCGCTGCAATTTGCCTTCTTTAAGAAGGGTGATGATTGCAGATCGTTTCTCGATTGTGGTTTCCGCGACTTTCCCATTTTTAAAGAGTTGTTTACTTAAGACATGAAGAATCTGAAATAAATTCTTAAGACTTCAAAGTGTGGCCTTTATGTAAGACCCTCGCAATCCAAGTCGAAAAATTTTGGGATTTGATAACTCTTTTGATGTGGGGAGTCATAAACAAATGCTGAATCAACAACCAAAAGTCATAAAATTTAATAATTATGAAAAACCTAAACACTTATCAATAAACCACAAAAGAGGTTTTTTCTACATTTGTAAACAAAACGCCCACTTTTCAAAAACGTGGCTTTAAAATCCGACCTTTATTATCTGAATGTGTTGTCTATTGTTCAGGTAAAAAACCCAATGTAATTCATAAAATTCAATCTCCATTTATGAATGAAGTCAGTTGCCTAGTTAGGCCTCAAACTATTGTTGATTATGGTGACACCGCTTTGATTCCAAGACATTTGATGATTGTGAACTTTTTATTGCAAATGCAATGACATCTTCCTACTCAAAGGTTATTTTAGAAGATTTTATCAGAAAAACTGTTTCTTTTTTTTATCAAGAAGTGTGCGGGGCTGTCTCCATTTGTAAGTAAAGTTTACGGATTCCGATGAGATATTCACAATAAAACTTAACCATGACCGTAAATAGTTTTGAGAGACCAAAATATGGATTCTTAAAGAAAACGCCCACAAAAAATAGGCGTGGCTCAAAACAATGTATAGACGAATAGTAGTGAAAGTCAGTGTCTATAAAATTTGTATTGAAAAAAGCATATTTTTTTAAAAAGTTGGGTGCCTTTGTAAGCGGATTAAAGTTGTATTTGCTTCAGATTACACGGAGCTTTTGTGAAATTTTATCTTCTTGGCTCAAAATTTAAAGCCCAAAAATTGGTATCATAAGGACGGACATGGCTAGGTCGACATAATTTTCGATGTTGATCACAAACATGCATATATCTAGTTTTGAGGGTCATCGTTATTATTTCTTTGTTACAAATTACAGTGAACCTAAAAAAAACTTACACCGGGCCAATCAACTTTCATTATGCATTACCTCCAAAACGAAACAAGACAAGAAAGTGGAATAAAATTCATTAAATACTTTCTTCTCTTGACTTTTTAATAATCTTTAAGGTGGAGAGTAAATAAATTTATAACAAAAAAATAAGAACAAACAAAAAAGGCACTCTTCACAAAGTCAAAAAAACTTGTTCTTTTCAAATTCATTAAAAAAAATAGTTTTATTAAATATTCTGGTATCATTAATATTTTGTATGGTGTCCCTTAGAGTCTAAGACCATTTGAAGCTTTTTGGCATTGAAAGCGCTAGGTTCCTGGTAATATCCCAGACCCTTTGTAGCTACTTTTATTCTTGACAGTTTTTCTCTTAACTTTCTTTCCATATGAGCCCACAAATGCTCGATTGGATTCAAATCGGGACTTTGGGGTGCATGGGGAAGTACTTTTTTGACAATGTACAAAACCCATTCTCTTACTAACAGTGAGCAATGTTTTCGGTCGTTGTCATGGATAAAGAAAAAATTCTCGGCGAGACCCAGTTTGTTTTTTAATATGTCTCGGTAATCAAATTTGTTCATCGTCCCTTCAACAAATTGAAAGTTACCCACGCCGTGTGCTCCCATCGCACTCCGCGCCATTACATGGCCACCACCGTTTTTAACAGTCTTATTAACATTTTTTGGTTCCAAGCTTTTCCTTCCCAAAAATGTTGAATTTTGGCTCATCGGTGAATATAACGGAGGTTCAACACTTTGGTGGCTTTTTAATGTATTCTTTTGCATACTCCAATCACGTCTTTATATTCCTTGCGGACAATAGGGGCTTATTTCGAGGTGTAAATCCTCTGTATTCCTCGGAATGTAACAAATTTCGGACTGTTTGTGTATTTGGATATTAACAATTTGATTTTCACTTAAGTTTTTGCTATCTTGACCGCCGAAATTTTAGGATCTTCCTTAATTGTGCATACAATTTGTCGTTTAGTTTGTGAAGATGCAATTTTACTCGGGAGTCCACTTCCACTTGGCCTTGTTAAAAAAAAAACATTTCTTTTTGTACATGTTTTCTTTTTGTGCATTACACTGTAGAATGTGGCTTTTTTAACAATTTCCGAAATTTGTCTCGTACTATTTTTTTCTTCCCACAATTTTATAAAAAGGTTTTTCCATTTCAACGGACGTTTCTTTTTCTGGTTATTATTTATTCACGATTTTGACTTACGATCACTCATAGAACAAAGAAGAAATTGAACAAGTCAAAAAACATAAAAAATAAAATTCCTGGAGGATAATCGAATTTTAGAAGCAGACCATTAGGGGTGTACTTGACTTTAGAAAAACCGATTTAACGTTTCTTATTATTTTTCAAGGAAAGATATGTTTATTTAAAGCTTTAAAAATAATTTCAAAGCTATAAAAATATAACACTGGTGAAAAAAGTTTCAAAGATAATAAACTCTAAATATTTTTAAATGAACTGTACAAGCTTTTTTTTGGTTCACTGTATGTATCAAAATTAATAATCCCAATGGGATAGGATATAAAAATGGATGTGCGAACACGTTTATATTCATTATTTTTTGTATGTACAGATTGAAAGAATCCAAATTGTCATGGCTTCATACAAAATTTATAATATTTTCACCATATTGCTCTATTTTTGCATGTTTTTTGTTTTTTTTATAAATATGTTGTAGATAGTGTTTTAATAACAACCATTGCAATAAGCTCTATTATGAAGACTTAGAACTAAAGTTTCTTATTTATATTTCGGTTTTATTATGAAAAGAAAACAAGATTTTGTGTTAATAAGAATTGTAATAATGTTACTACTTATTTTGTATATATTATACGAGTATTAATATGTGTATATATTTTAAGTTTCATTCTAAATATTTCCAACAATACATTTATAATCTGATTATAAAACAGATCATTTTGCTTTCTTTTTGGATTATTATTCACCCATGGCACAAAAGACAACACTGACTATATTCATTCAATAGTTTAAAGATAATTGAATTTTTGAACGTTGTAAATTAGTTTTAAGATAAACCGCTTTTATTTTATGTTTACAATATGCACTTTAAAATTATGTTAAAGAAGCCATGTAATAGTTATATAATCGTTAACATCTTTTTACTTAGACTGTTTTGCATACAGGCTCTTCATTTTCATATCTTATGTTGTAGGGTTAAATGTATCCAAATAAAACTTTATCGTTGGTCGGGTTCATCGATCTATACCAATATATTTGAATAAAAGTTTTCCTGTATCTGAGTTTTCTATCTCGTTTACAGCAGCTCCAGAGAGATCAACATTAGAAGTTATATATGTATATTGCTTAAATCCTTAACAATTTGAAAAATAGAACTGATCGATTGTATTATCTATCCTACTCGTATATACACCCCGAGCAACAAAAAAAGCCGCACATGGTAATTTTTAACAAAATGGAAGAAATTTAATAAATGATGACTAATCACTTTGTATTTTTGATGTTTAACATTTAAGTTAACACATTCCCCAATTTGACAATACATTTCGTAGCCTAATTGAAAAAAAGTAATGATCGTGAAGATCAGACTGCAAAATATCAGATATTACCCAAGTACTATCAATATACATAAATTAAAAAAAAGAGCAACAATTTGAAAAGCAAATTTCTTTTTTCATATTTTTATTAACTAAGAAACCTTTTTACATAATTTAAGACTTTCATAATACTAAAAAATGATTCTAGTATTTCGTAGCACCACCCTTCGCCCTAACAACGTCATGAACCCTGTTTGGCATGGAGGCATAGAGATTACCGAGGTAATTGTTATTAATTTCATTGAACCACACTTCTTCAATGATGCTCTTTAGATGCTGCATGATTTTTGGTTTTTTATCTTGGATCTTCTTTCCCATAAGAGCCCAGACATTTTCGATGGGGTTGAGATCTGGACTGTTTCCCGGCCAAATTAGGGATTCTATTCCTAATTCTTCTTTCAAAGTTTTAATCTGTGGAGGAAATTTAAGAATTATGAAAAAAAAACTCGAATTACTAACAGATTTTGCTCGGTGGCAAGGTGCTGAATCATTTTGAAAAATTGGTTTTGATGTTTCTGCTGTTATCATTTCCATACTCGGTACAATACCATCTAAGATAATTTGTTTGTACTGCATGGCGTTAACAGTGCCCTCGAGCATAATTAGAGATCCAACTCTGATTGCGGTGATGCATCCCCACACCATAACATAAGGAGAATGTTTTACGGTGTGAGCTATGCATTCGTCGCTGTAGCGTTCCCCTTTTCTACGACGAACTATCTGCTTCCCATCCGGTCCGATTAGGTTAAACTTGGACTCATCAGAGAACACCACATTTGACCAATCTTGAACACTCCAGTTTTGCCTTTCCTTAGCCCAGCTAAGGCGCGTTTTCTTCATTTTGCTGGTCAGAAGTGGCTTTTTCGCTGGTCTCCTTGCCAGCAAACCCATCTCGTTGAGACGATTCTGGATAGTTCTGACGCTAACTTCAGCCCCAGTAGCTTCTCGCAGGTCAGTTCTTAACTCCGATGCATTTTTAAACTTGTTTCTCAAGCTTAGCCTCTTCAGTTCCCGGTCCTCCCGAACAGTGGTACATCTCTTCAATTCTGTGCCAATTTTTCTGTCCAGATTGTGATCCCGATTATATTTGTTACAGAATCTTCTTACAGAACTCTTATTGCATCCAATTTGTCGAGCAATTTCACGAAATGACTGATTCTGTTTGGATAAGGCGACGATAACTGCCTTATTTCTTTACTCAATTGTACCCTTTTAGATATCGCGATATACTCTTTTCACTTTTATTTAAGAAACACAACTGCACGCACTGTTAAATACTGCCAGAATGAATTCCGACACATTCTAAAATATGCGTTACCTAACCCGGAAGCAATAAAATATAATCCGGCGAATCCCTTAAAGGTAATTAGTGCAAAAAAATGGAAAACCCGTATGCGGCTTTTTTTGTTGCGCGGGGTGTATATTGGGTTGGCAAGAAATTAATTTCGGTTTTTTTCAGGTCATCATCATTGGTGAAAGTTTTACCATTCAAAGAGTATTGCAAATTTCGAAACAAATGCAAATCTGATGGTGCAAGGTCGGGACTGTATGGTGGATGTGACATCACTTCCCAACCATGGTTCAATAACACTACTCAACAAATAACAAACTTTTTATTTTATCTGAGTTCCTACTATGTGATTATAATTCCTAATACAAATATGTAAATAAAATTTTTACATCACATCTCATTTTCAAGATAAATTAAATCAGTCAAAAATATGATTTTCTTGCAAAATCAAGCTCACCCGTTAGGTTTTATTGATGCTTTGATTGAAAAGGCGAAGTTTTCTTAGTGCAGCTGTCTTTCCTCTTGTAGTGGGATCCTGGAGTTTCTCTAACAAGGCTCCAACAGTAATCTGCGAGCATAGCAGGCTCCCATCTTCCTTGGAAACGTTTTTCGATTGCAGCCACATCTTGATGAAAGCGTTCCCCATGTTCATCGCTAACTGATCCCATATTTTCGGGGAAAAAGTCCAAGTGCGAATGAAGGAAATGCAGTTTTAATGACATATTACGTCCCATTTTATGGAAACAGTCCAACATCAGTTTAATTTTTTGGCGAAAGTCAGCGAATTTGTTGTTACCAAGAAAATTCTTTGTCACGTCAATAAAAGCATCCCATGCTTGTTTTTCAGTATGGTTAAGGGTAGATGTAAAAGACGAATCTTCAATCAGCTTTTTTATGTCCGGACCTACGAATACGCCCTCTTTGATATTTGCCTCACTAAGCTTTGGAAGCTTTTGCTTGAGAAATTGTAATGCAGGACCATCTTTGTTTAAGCGTTTTACGAAATTTTTTATGAGGCCCAATTTAATGTGTAACGGCGGCAAAATAATTTTAGCGGGCTCAACCAAAGGATCAAATTTAACATTTTTCTGTCCCGGTACGAGAGAGTCACGTGATGGCCAGTTTTCTTTTATAAAATGTTGTGATCACGCTCGGCTGTCCCACTCGCAAAGAAAGCAGCAGTATTTGGTATAGTCTGACTGCAAGCCAATTAACAAAGCAACTACTTTAAGATCTGCACAAATTTGCCATTTATGTTTATTGTAATTTATTTTTTCTAATACAAGTTTCATAACATCATATGTTTCTTTCGAATTAGCGCTATAGGCGAGCGGCAAAGATGGTAACTTATTTCCATTATGCAGTAAAACTGCTTTTAAGCTAGTTTTTGAAGAATCTATAAACAATCTCCATTCTGTGGGTAGAAGATCATGACCAAGTTGAGACAGCAATCCATCTACATCAATGCAGAAAACTAAACCATCTTCTTTAGAAAAGTACGGAACTAGTGAACTATGTCTTTTTCGATAAAAAGTTACTTTTACGTCAGGTTCACACAAATTCCATTGTTGTAATCTTGAAGTCAATAATTCTGCTTTGTCAATGGGTAAATTCAAATCTCTTTCCAGGTCACTAAGCCTTTTTTGGTTCACAAAAAGTGGCTTCGATACGTCTTCATCCTCGGGTATAAAATCCTGTTTGTCACTTTTTTCACTGTCTGTCGAAGTATAGCTTTCTAAAGTATCTGTTTTCATTAAAGAAACCGGGGCCTTGGGTACAAGTAACTCGTCAGAATGTGGCTGAGGTTTCTTTACCGATGACACATCGGCATACTTAATACTTCGTTTAGATTTTTCAGAAAACCCCTTTAATTGTGTTAAACAGAAGTAACAATCCACGGCATGATTTGTTGGTTCAGTCCATACCATCGGCGTAGCAAATGGCATTTTTTTAACTCTTCCATTGTACCAACCGTTCAAATTCGTATAACACCTTAGACAGCACACTTTAGGAACCCACTTCTTATCTTGATTTTTCACATCGCGGTCAAAATAGGCTAAGTAACACTGTTTAATTAGGTCAGAAAGAGGTTTTTTTTTTCGATTTTCGCGTAAATTCGCCACAAATGTAACAAAATAAGTTAGGACTGTTAACACACACGCGTGACATTTTCAAGTTTACCAATCAAACTAACGTATAAAGTAAGTTTTGTTTGTAAAACAATCTTATTTTCGAAATACCCGCAATATAAAAATCAAACTTACGGCAAAAAGTTAAAATTCATATTTCTCAGTTTCTAGACGTGATATCAAAATAAAATGCCTATATATATTTATTATTAGTCAACCTCGATATGAAACAATATGAGCCAAATCAGATATTTTTTTTGTGTTGAGTAGTGTAATTGTTCACCCAATTAACGAGCTTTTCTACGAGTCCAAGACGTTTTAAGTGATTTCCAATTGTTGTATGTGATGCATTTAACCTCTCTGCAATCTCTCGCACAGTCATATGACGCTCTGATTCAATTATGACTTTGATTTGGTCATCATCAAGTTCAGTTGGTCTACCAGAACGTTGGTTATCTTCGAGTGAAAAATCTCCAGAACGAAATTTCGTAAACCAATTCTGACACGTGCGTTCTGTTAAGCAGTCAACACCGTAAACTTCACATATCTCCTTCTGAACCTCAGCAGCTTTCTTGCGGAAATAAAAAAAGCTAAATATGTCGAAAATGCTCGTTTTTGCACTCCATGGTAAAATTGACACTGTACTAACAGGTGTAAAGAGAATTAATCTCGATTTGCTTCTGAAGTAAGCTTAAAGTGACAGCTATCAAATGCCAAGAAAAAAAAATCATAACATTGACTAAATCGAGAATCAACAAACATAACGCCATCTACTTGTAAAAATCGAAATTATTTTCTAGCCAATCCAATAATTATAATTGATTTAACGCTGTAATGTTCAGTAAAATTTAAAATAATCACTCCAGATCGTCCATCTTTATAAAATTTGCAGCGAGATATTGCGGTCAACCAATGAGGTCCAACAATAGGTCCATGTGCTTCCTTTTTTTAATTAAAATCTTATAAACAAAAATTAAAAATTGAGAGAGTAAGGTAATTGAAAGCTAAAGTACGTGAACACATGTCAAATGAACACTTGTACGCGAATGGACACATAATATGTCCATTCACATACTTTTTGAATTGAAAACTTATAAGCTCTTAAAAATTAAAAATTGAGAGAGTAAGCTCTGAGAGAAAGATAATTGAAAGCTAAAGTACGTGAACACATGTCAAGTTAAAACTTTGTGTTTGTGTTTAATTGAAATTGAAAATGTTGTAATATATTTTTTTCTGTTAGCTGTTGCCACAATTCTTGGAGCACATTTAAGCACAGGGTGGAAATACACGCTACTCGTTACTTCTATTTTTATTGTTTTATTTGACAAGTTTATGAATGCATTTCGAATACTTTTAAGCTATTCTACTCAACAACAGTATTTCTACACACTCTTTTAAGCAATCGGCAGTCCAATTTCGTCTTATACTTTAGTAGGTTGCCTTCTGTTTACTCAGAAGTCTAATAATGCTTCCCCTTCTACAATCGTAAAGGGTGTTTTCTACAAATTTGGACCTGCGCTATATTTTGTTTTTTAAGTGATTTGATTGGACATTGTCCAATCTACGTTATTATTATTACTGAAGAGGAATGTTTAAAATCTGTAGAAGATCTCCTAATACTAACTCTTGAAGGATCTTTTGCATAACCCCTTGATCCTCCCTAAGACTAGAGTGGTGAGGTTTCATCCTGCGTAAGATTTAAATAATCTAGAATACTGAGGATTGTTTCGTTCGGCGAAGTGTTGTATAAATATGTTTTAGTTTATTACAAACAAGCTATAGCGGAGAATTTGTATAAAATGTTCTCGGTAGCTTCTTAATCTTCCATATAAGTTAAGCATTTCTCCTAGTGATTTGACTAACTTTTTAGGGGATGCTAGTTTAATTTGGAGTGGTAGGTGAGGAGATCTGTTAATAGCTCATCCATAGGACCGATGGTGCCTTATCTAGGAGGGTCTTTACAGGATGTGCATTTATGTGACCATTTGGTCATTTCCTTTCAAAATGAAATTTGTATGTTGTCAAGCGATAAGGTATACGTTTAGCTTAGCCCTTCTGTTAAACAGCATTCCAAGATCGTATTTGAGGCATTTGGGCTAGTTAGACAAGTTTTGTGGTTACCTCTTCATACTATAATCAGGTTATCAGCATAGTGTTTATAAAGTCGAAATAATTTAAACAACAGCATTGGGGGAGTAGGTCCCCTTGAGGACTATCCTTAATTATTTTATAGATAATCATTTTTCCTTTATCAATAGATAAGGCGATATGATTGTTAATCTCTGAGCCAGGGTTCTTGGGTCTTACCATATCTATCTTGTTGGGCGCCATGGCACACTCAAAAGAGCTACAATTATGTTTCAAAAATCTCATCAACCGAATTAAGAAATTTAAATTTTGGATTCACAGTTGAGAAATGTCTGCGAAATATTGGAGTACCCATCCAACATCTGTTCAATAATTCAGAAGTAATACTAGACTAAACGACCTGTGAACGAGTTGCCTGATTGTCTTATGGAATAATAGTTAGAATTTTTAATGCTGAATCATTATTTACTGGACTCTTATACAATCAATGGCCGACTGTCAGCTCTTTGGTGACCTTGCATAGTGTATACACTATTTTTTTTTTTAGAATTCAGGTCTTTTTGCAACTTCTTCATAGTATTGGAACTATAGTTCACTTTTACCTCTTCTTGTTATACGTATATGTACCTAGATATAATACAAGTTGTCTATTTGGACTTTTCTGATGATTTTACTGCTTCATATTTAGGAATATCACCCATACTCTGTAAGTCTTTTCACCCAACTGGACACAGTCGATTGGATCTAAGCAGTTCAATCTCTTGTCGCAAAATTTATAAAATTTGAATAGACAATGAAAATTCTTTCATAAGCTCAGTGTCGAGTCGACTTAGAGAATAGGGGTGTGTGAGTATGATTTACAGCTGTTGCGGAGATGCAAGATGTTTAACGGAATATTGGGCCGACTTTTTTGTTCTTTATTGTTTGTAACAGCTTATTGATGAACACAGTTGCGTGGTGATCCTATATACGATTGTTTTTGGACATGGGTATGTATCAACGGTTATTTCAACCTGTTGTTATAAATTATTAAAATATAGTTTCTAAATATATAATTTTATTTTAGTCTGCAATCTTTTTTTGCTATCTCAGCTTCCATACTTTTTCATAAAAGCAGCATCATCCACATATTTCAAGCACTATGTTACCACACAGACCAGGGCTGAATGCATGCGTGTTTAATTTATTTTAACAGGTAGCTATGCATCAAAACATGATTCCTTTAGTTAGATCAGTGAAAGAGTTTGTTTTCGAGTTAAATCATCTCAAATGCCATAATTTAAAAAAAAAAACTAGTCTTTCTCCCTAATTTATGAAACAACTGTAGTTCTTTAAAATTGGTACAGTTTTGGGTGAAGATTTATAAACATGTGACTATGTTCAATGCCTTCCCTCACCCTGCCCTAGATTATTTTCTTCTTTTCGCCTGAAGGAAGACTTCGGTAGATAGACGATTTGTTCTGTGACACCCTGTAGGACTATTAAACCGCTCACAAGTTGAATCAAACGTTTCAATGAAAATTATTTGTGCAGTCGAAATTCCCTATGTCGAACAATTTGATAATCCGTGAGAGGTATCAATCACTTTTTTTATGGAATTTGTTCTCTCAATGTCGAAATTATTTTTCTGAAGATTTTAAGCAAGCTTGGTAGTATTTATTGAAGATAAACTAGGAAAGGTGGGTCTCTCAATCTTTCTGTCTGTATGGCTCGACGATTTCATTAAAAATTTATATGTCTGTTATTTTCGACGAAAGTCAAACAAGTTTTTTTTGCTACTCGTGTACGTACTCCCAAAACTGTGTTGATTTCAAGCATTCGGTCAAAAATAACACACGGATTCATAAAGAGCCATGTGTCAATCGAGCGCTACAAACCCGTGTTTACGTGGATGCACTCGCAAATTTATTTACAGGGTGAATTTTTTAAACAAAGTTTATCTCGTTTTTTTTCGAAAATTGTTAGAGAGGGGACGTTTTTTGATGGACTTGATATCCTCGATTTTGAAGATGCGAACCAAACTTTTTCTCATGAACTTGGATATATTCAATAGAGAAAGTTTGAATTTTTTAAAAAGTTCATCCCATGTTTATCGGAAACTGCAATTTCTGCCAATTACTTATTGGTAATTTCAAAAGCGTCCATATTCATAAAAAGAAGTAAGTTTGGTTCATATCTCTAAAACCAAGGATGTCCAAGTACATACAAGACCACCAACTAACTTGTCCCTACTCTTTCGACAGCTTTGGTCATGTGTTTTTCTTTTAACTCCAACCGTTTCTGAGAAGACATTTGTTTTCGAAAACTGAAGTAAATATGAGCCTTGTAATCGTTTGCTTATGTGGTTCTCGATTGGCCACTTCAAATTTCGATCTCAGACTTCAGATATTTGGCGCCCAAACGAACATGAAAACAAGAATTGTTCTAATTTTGTGTTTTTGTTGAGTCTGTGGGAATTATTTAATGTTTGTTTTTTATGCTTGTTTGGATTTCATGAGATAAAGAGGAAATGATTACATTTAGAACAGATCGTAGTATATTTTATCTTAATTTTCTTTCAAGAATTATTTTACAAGCTTCCTGCAATAATGCAGACCTTGCAATGACGTAAACAAACGACACAATTGAGGGGTAAATCTCTCAAAAGTCTAGATTTGTGTAAGTTGGTGTAGATCAAAATAGTTTTGATTGTATGCATATATGCCAATCGCACAAAAAAGTGAAATTAGGTAAAAAAAATTGATCCGAATTTGCCCAATCGAAAAACACATTAAATTGTCAACTTAATTGTTTCTTTCCGAGGTACTACTTATAGTAGTACGACCCATGCGGAAGGGGTGTCGGGTTTTCTGATTTTCGAAATAAAGTGTGCTGCAAAGTATCCACAATATTGGATAATTTGCACATTCAAAGTATGAAGGGTCAAGACCTAACGTAGCCACGTTTTCAATTTCCTTAAGATGGGTGATATGTACAAAGGACCTTATTGTTCTCTTCTATACAACAAGCTTTATACGTCTGTACTGGATCGAACATACTTGCTCCTCCTCGTATAAGCTCTTTGTTTCCAAATCGTAAAAATTTATACAAAACCGTTTGATTGAGAAAAAATCTTTCAAATTTAATTTGGCATGTTCTTGCATATCAGCGTATGTATACATACGCCAAACGTTGTCTAAATAACGGTATTGACAGAGATTGTCAAAGATCTCTACCCAATTTCCAAAAATAATAATTAAATTCAATAATTAAAGGACCGGTATAGGAATTTTTTTCAAGGCACGAGTACTAGTACGATAGCAGAGCAGTTTTCAGGCGAATCAAACAAAATTTTCTAAAACCGCACGTCAATTTACGGCTGACGCTTATTGCGCTAGATCGAATGGTTTCGTTTTGTTTGTAGTCGGCGCACAAGGTTTGTCTCGTCCAGAATTTGGAGTATAACGTTGTTGCAATGACCATGAAGACGAATATGGAATATTCGAGCAAAGTTCGTTATTTCGTGACGGTAGTTACTCCTAAGTCTCTGTGAATATTATTGTTTCTGATATACCATGGGACATTTACTATGACTCTTAGCTGTTTTTGAAAAGATTGTAGGATATCTCTATTGCTTCGATTGGTATAACACCAAAGTTGTATACCATACGTCCAAACGGGTTTAAGCACTTGCTTGCATAAAAGCAGTTTGGGGTATGACGACGCTTCCACATGCTTAATTCTGAAAACATTTAGAATTTTAAAAAATTGTTGAAACCTTACGCACTGTAATATTGAAGTGTTTAGCTGTTTGTATTGATTTGAAATGAAAAGATCAAAAGTGGAAATTTCGAAATCGGAAAACTAATATTTCTCAATTCACAGAAAATATTATATACACTTACTCGTAGTTTTTTAAAGAGTAGTCTGGGTCAAAATTATTTTTAATGATCATCATCGTTACGTAATACTCGTATGTAGAGGATGGCACAAAATAGGCTTATCGGTTTTTTTAAGTTGTGGACGAAATGTATATAGGGTCTTATTTCCTTTTTCTGTGAGATTAAAGAAAGCACGAGTAGTCCAAACGCACTTGCTTGACTTTTTGTGGGGAAATAGATTAATAGTCCAATAAAACTACAAAAAAAAGGGACAAGCTACGGAATGTCTGCAACTCGGGAAAGTACAGCGGAACCCCGATAATACGTATATACTGCCAACTCTACTCAAGGTATCCAAGAAAGAAATACTTTGCCAGATCCTCGTATTTATTTGCACTCCTCGCCAGCGTACACGCACAATTTTACTTTTCTTTTTCCATTATTTCAATTTTAGTGATCTTGGTTTAGTCGAAGAATTTTTTCGTACAATCATTGTAAATGCCTTCCTCTACAAAATTTCAAAACTCCTCCCCGATCATAGTTGTGCAACGTCCGCCATCTTGGAAAAATTGTTCATCAGGGAGTTCTTGCCTCTTAGGCTAAAGATGAACGGAATCAAATTGAAAGGACATAAGATTTCCTCCAAGAAAGACTTTCTATTGTCAAGGAAAATGGGAAAACAGTTTTTGAAAAAATTGTTAGGTTAATTAGCATCCACCTACATACATATGCATACATGCAAGTATGTGTTTCATAATGATTTTGTTTTCATAGGATCTTTGTAATTGACTTACTTCGTAATATAACACACTTACAGTTTTGACTGATTCGACTTGCGGTAAGTTCACCATATTCTCTACAATTTTTCATATGATGCATAATGCCATGCCTACTTTTTCGGGGCATTTTCTTCAAAAAACCTGATATTACCGTTAACTTTCTTAACAAATAATTACAACCACGCCCACTTACTTTTAAGAAGATGCCATAAAATCATTTTTTCTAATAAAATCTCTTAAAAGACTTTGAATAAAAAGATGCGCATATGATTGAATTCAATTTTAAGAAAATTGAAAAACACCACGCCCACTTTATTAGGGGTAGGTTAGAAAATAAGGAATAGGGTATCCCCTTCCAGATGAATTGTAAATTTCCTGTATGATTTTCAGAGTATATTAAGTTTGATACATAGTTTGCAACACAGACAAAAAATAACGATAGTTGGGGGTCTACCGCAGTTAAGTTGATCTAGCCATATGTGTTCGTCTGCCCTTCCGTATGTCACCTCGTTTTGGGCCTTATATTTTGAGCTAGAAACATGAAATTTGATATATAAACTTTCTAAAATCCGAAGCAGTACAAGTGTAAAAATTTGTAGAATCCGCACACATTTTTCCTCAATATTTTTGCATGAGAAATTGAAAAATATATATGTAGACCATACATTTCGTCCATACATTACATATAGCCACGCCCACTTTTTGGGGGTGTGTTCTTTAAAAAATCATGTATTGCTTTTCAAAGTTATTTACGGTGAAGGTTAAGTCTTATTGTGAATATTTAGTCAGAATTCACGAGCTTTTGTTACAAATTTTGGGAGCCCCGCCCACTTTCTACTAAGAAAGTTGTAACAACAGTTTTGTGATAAAATTTCGTCAAAATCGCGTTAATATCCTTTGTATAGAAAGATATCATTGCTTCAGTTTTAAAAATTTCGTAACGCCAAGCTCACTTTATTAGGGGTGAGTTAAAACAGGGGGGGGGATAGGGTATCATACGATCCGCCCTAGACGGATTATAACTTTCCTGTATGTGTTGTCTTTGTTTTGAAAACGTCTCTTTTCTCCTACAAGGAAAACTAAACTAGCTGCCTTATAGGAAATTGTATGCTGTTTCCATGTCTAAGATAAATCACAATTTTTCTAAGATGAAGGACGTTGCACAGTCCGGATTTTGGAAGACTTTGGTGACGTTATTAATTATATCGCCGAGTCAGTATAAAGCAAGTCTAATGCTCCTGAATTATTTACATTATTGTGCTGGTTTAGTTTAACCTCTCGAATAAGCACTCTTTCTGCAGAAGAGTAATAAAAGTCGATACATGCCTTACTTAATTAAGACAGAACTCCTAATGCTGAATTTACTATCAATTTACTACATGTATTGTAATCGAAAAACTTAGTGCACGAATTATAACGTTTTAAGCAATATAATAATTTAATTTACTCGTATATCAAAGAAAATGAAAAAAAAAAAAAAATTTAAAGATTTTGAGCGCATTGGAAGACCTATTGTATTGTATGTAAATAATTGTAAATACCCAACGATTATTATAAGAATTTGTAAATATTATTTCAATTTAATGTAGCTACAAGCTTAATAAGATCGAGTACAACTTTCTCAATTGTAACAATTGACTTTTTTACTTAAAAATTAAATCAAATAAATTTATGTAAGTATATGCATATGATACATATGTGTGTATATATGTATATTTCTTTTCAATTTATAGCAAAATAAATCAATTTGTGAAAGAAACAAATTAAGAAAACGCATCTACGAGTATTTGTGTTAAGCTTTTTTTTGTGTATTTTTAAGACTATCATTTTGTTCTGCGTATATAGTTAAAATTAAATGTTGATACATTTAGATTGTTTAGTTGTAATCGATAGATTAGAAGAAAATAAATAAAAAAACCCATATACTGAGAACAAGAAAAAATAAATGTTTCTAATTCTTCCATATGGTAAGAACAATGTGCATTTTTGGTTTTTGTCTTACATTAATACAAGTGGTTCACAAACGTAAGTATACACCCTTCACTTCATCCGTGCAGTAGAATCAGCTACAAATGAAGCAATTGCCCGGATAAAAGATTGGCTAATATCTGCCGGACTAGAACTAGCTGACCATAAAACAGAAGCTGTTCTTATAACCAGCCGGAAAGCCGTCGAATTTGCCAACTTTCAGGTTGGTAACCAAACCATCAGGTCGAAAGAGGCAATTAAATGCCTTGGAGTAATGCTGGACAACAGGCTACGGTTTAAAACGCATGTTGATTTTGTTACCAAAAAAGCATCGCAAATGAAGGGAGCTCTCTCGCGTATCATGCCTAACATCGGTGGAACTGGATACGCTCGAAGGATTCTACTCTCTAGAGTTATCACCTCAGTTCTGTTATATGTCGGCCCAGTCTGAGCGGAGGCACTGAGGACGAATGAGACCAAAAGGAGACTACCGTCATCATACAGACTCTGTGCGCTACGGACAATCAGCGGCTTTCGAACCATCTCTGACGAAGCTGCATTTGTCATAGCTGGAATGGTTCCCATCGATATTCTTACAGATGAAATGCTGAGGATATATAACAGAAGAGCATTGAGTCATCACGAAGAAAGGGCAGCGTCAGCAGCTATGTGGCAAGCTCGTTGGGCTAATACAACAAAAGGAAGATGGACATACAAACTTTTACCGGCAATCCAAGATTGGATAAGTCGAAAGCATGGAGACTTCAACTACCATCTAACGCAGTTCCTGTTTGGCCACGGTGGCTACCGCAAATATCTATACCGATTTGGACACGACAACTCACCAGGTGAAGATGAGGATACGGAGCACGCAGTGTTTTACTGCACACGTTTCACGGCATGGAGAATTACTCTGCCAAGTCCGTCATTACTCCTCGACCATATGTTACGGTCGGAAGAGAATTGGATGGCAATATGTTCCTTCGTAACAACTTTACAAAAAGAGCTGCGGAGAATAGAAAAGCTAAGAAGAGCAACTGAAGCAGCGGAAGAAGCTGACACAAGAAGCATAGCATAAACTGCTAACCAGCCCCGCGAAGTAATACCTAACGGCAGTCCCGCGGGGAGAGTGTTTGAAGTGTGTAGGGTGTGTGTTTAGTACGTAGGCATATTCCTGGCATCGATTACTCAGGTTTGCGAATCGTGCATGCTAGTAGCACTCGGGCTATTAGTATCTATGAAGATTACACATCCCTGGCGCAATCCAAAAAAAAACCCTTCACTTCATTGTATTCTCATTGAAAATCAATACTACTTTAATTACAAAAAGAACAGACAGGCATAAAACTGAAGGTCCCAACCATTCGTGAGGCTCACAGCAATAGTGGCTGCGAGAAGCTAGGCCAGGCCCTGCATTGAACTGTTAGCACCAAAAAACTTTTTTTTGTCGATAAAAGTTTTTGAAAAAGTAATCTCCAAACAGATACAAAATTATCTTATTTCGAATAAGTTAAGTTCTGATTGGCAGTCTGGTTTTCGAAATAATCACAGCTGTGAATCAGCTGTCTTGTCTGTCAAACTTCTTGTTGGGGAACATCTTTGCCTACACTAGTCAATTCGGGGGTTCCTCAAGGCTCAATTCTAGGCCCTTGCTTTCTCTCTTCATCAACGACCTTCCAGAATCAATTATGCATTATTAATGTCTCACGGCTCTGTAGAGGTCGCTTCCATAAACGATATCATAGGACGTTTTAAAATCAATGAACAAATGATGAGTATCGATTTGCAAATGTTAAGTATTTTCAAAGATTTGCCTCGGTGTGAAAATTTGATCAATGTACGCTATGTAGCGAAGACTTATGCCTATGTACCTGGTGCAGTTCAGAGAGTGTCATTTCAGCAACAGATGAGAATCCATTCATATGGCATATGTGCTTTCATCCGACCACATTTTACAGATGAGTTGATGTATGTACTAATCCAAGCCATCTACCGAGCCTTTGAATAGCAACTAGGTCATCAGCTCCAGTAGCTTCGTTGAATTCAAGATTAGATATTGCTATTCTCACTTGGTTTTGATCAGGTTGACGGTATTCCTGGCTATCTTCGTTAAGATGAATGGTTCGTTCTGTCTGGTAGAGGGCTGTTGATTGATACTACTTTACAGATTCTCAGGACCAACCGTGACTCTACTACTTAGATTTCTGTTAGTCTCTGGATGCTACTGTTCCTTCTAGCCTTATAGGCTTGCAGAGTTCTTTTTTCCTTTCGGTAACATTTTCGGACATCATTTCTGCAGTAACACCTCCATATTGTTTAATATTCCATACTATCCCATAAACATATGTTTTATTGACCGCTTAAACAAAAACAGTCGTTTATTTAAGTGCAGATCAGCTTAAGTTGTAGTTAAGTTGCGAATTAGTAGCGTACATGTCCAGTTTTGGAAACCATACACTTGATCTGTTTTTTTTTAAATTGGATAGTCTAGACAATATTTGAAATATACGAAGTTTCTGAAAAAAAAGTTAAAAAGCGTGGCCTCTAGTAATAAACGAATTTAAACTCGTGTTTTGCTTAATTTCGCCCCTAACTTCAAATCGGTAGTAATAAACACGAATGACACTCTGGCATATAAAAGAGTTTAGGTGTGGCTCACCCTCATCTGAGTAGGTTTCAAATTGATTTTGATATTATTAATGGTATGTAGAACGAATAATAGAGCACCGAATTATGAAAGAACGATTGGATGCGTTAAAATGTTAAACTAGTGCACAACTTTTAGTTTGAACTCTGAATTGAATTTATCGATCTGTCAAGTCAGCTGTGCAAGTTCATAGTAGCGAAAATGTCCTTTGTGGAACAATATATTCCCCTTGGTATATAAGAAATAGCGATTTGCAACGTGACCTACAAATAGATATGGTGACACACAATCAACAACTGCAAAATTACCACGCTGCCAGATAATACTTTGTCTCCACCTGTATTTGAGAGCGTCAAATTTTCCATGGGAGAAGTCCACTTTCGCACTCGTACAGTTGCAAGAGTACTCAAAGGTCTTAACATACACAAATCAGCTGGTCCAGATGGTATCCCCCCATTAGTTTTGTCTACGCTGACAAAACCTCTGCGTAAGCTTTTCTGTGTATCCTACTCTTCAGGGCTCTTTCCGAGTAGATGGAAAACAACATTTGTCTAGCTCGTTCCTAAAAAAGTCGAATTTTCCTCCCTGTCCAATTACCGACCCATTACACTTACGTCTCTTCTTTCCAGGGTCATGTAAACGCTGATAAATCATCAGCTTATGAAATATCTCGATTCGCGAAAACTCCTTAATGACCGGCAGTATGGTTTTCGTAGCAACAAGTCCACTGGTGATTTGATGGCATATCTTACCGAGAAGTGGAACCAATCTCTCCAACACTTCGGTGAAACTAAGATGGTTGCGCTTGATATTTCAAAGGCATTTGACAGAATTTGGCATCAGGTTCTTTTGTCGAAAATGCATGCATATGGGGTCAGTGAATCTCTTCTTCAATGGATTAGAAATCACCTTTCGGGGCGTTCAATATAAGTTGTCTTGGACGGCTTCAAGTCTGCAATTTACCAAATAAATGCTGGTGTTCCCCAAGGCTTAGTTTTGTCTCCTACTCTCTTTCTTATTTTTATAAATGATTTCTTGTCTGCAACTTCTAATCCAATCAATTTCTTCGCTGATGACAGTACTCTCAGTTTATCATATTCGTTCCCTAACTCACGTCCTTGCTCTTCGGCTGTGGAAGGTGAACGGCAACGTATGTTAAACACATTAAATTCCGACCTGGACAGCATAATTAAATGGGGTTCAACCAAAATAGTGTCATTTAATGCAAACCCATCACCCTTTTTCCATGAATTGTACTTGCATCGCTGAAACCGAAAGACTTTCCATTCTCGGTATGTGTATTAATAACCATCTTCGATGGAATGATCACATATTCGAGGTCACTAAAAACGATGCAAAATGTTTAGAAATCCTTAAGCGGTGCAAGAAATATTTTACCACGTCTGATCTGACCTCAATTTATAAGGCATTCATCCGCCCAAAGCTGGAATATAACGCCCATATCTTGTCTGGTACATCCAAGACACACATTCTAGTCAGGGTACAGAATCGTGAGTTAAGAGTTATAGGTGATAGAGACTTTGTGAGCTCCATACATCCACTTGAACATCGGAGAAATATCTCGTGTCTCTCCCTATTTCAACGCTTTTTTTATAACTAAAATCTCCAGCGAAATAGCCAATTGGATTCCTCCCGCGTCATGCTTTGAATGTACATCAGCTCACCCTTAAGCCCAACTTCGGTCGTACTGTCGAATATAGTGATTCGTTTATAAGCCTAACGACACGAATGTGGAATGATCTACCAGGCTCTGTATTTCCCCATCACTCGTACAACCTTCAAACATTTAAAGCCAACGTGCAAAAGCTCCTCCTCTGTTCCTCTTCCCGCTTTTCCTAATACAACGCCATCGTTAAAAAAGTTTACCAAATATTTTTCGATGTCATATGTTAATCAGGATTAAAAAAAAGAAAAATTTAAAAAAAAGTTTTTTTTTGACGAACACACCCAAAGGTTGTGCTTACAGCCTAGAATTCGACTCAATTAATTGCACATACACCCTGTTTCTGTCGTAAATACTCGGTTAACGGTAAATATTTTTGCTGCTGTGTACAGTCAATAGAAGTTTAAGATATTTAGTAGTGGTGGTCTTTTATTTTATCCTTTGAAAACTAAATAAACAAAAAAGAAAGTAATGGAAGGCAATCATAAGAAAGTGCTTATAGATGTAAAAAAAATAATTGTAAAGTTAAAAGCTGAGGGAAAAAGTTTCGGAGAAATTAGTAAAACAGTTAGTAGACCTCGTGCCACAATCCAATCCGTAGTAAAAAATTAAAAAAAAAAATAATTCATATGACATGGCTATAGGAAGAGGCAGAAAAAAAATCCTAACTACTCGAGATGAACGAGTTATTGAGCGAATGGTCAAGGCTGATCCAAAAATTGGGGCACCTCAAATAGCTACAAACCTTGAAGTATCTGGGGGACCAGCGGTAAATTCTCAAACAATTCGCAAGTTGTTACATACTAAGGGTTCGTAGTTCGTAGAAAAACTTTCATATCAGAGCAAAATGCCATCAAGCGCTTGGAGTATGCCAAAGAGTATGTCAACAAACGAGATGAGTTTTGGAAACAAGTAATTTTTGTCGACGAGAGTAAATACAATATATTTGGTTCAGATGGTCGACGTTTTGTGTGGCGAAAACCCAATACTTTCATGAATAAGGTAAACTTAATCCCGACTGTTAAACATGGCGGTGGAAATGTCATGGTTTGGGGTGCCAGGGCAACTAACGGCGTTGGAAACATTACTTTTGTATGGATAGATTCCAGTATTTGTCAATATTAAAAGATAACCTTAAAGCCAGTGCTTAAAAAAATTGGGAATAGGAGACGGATTTATGGTGGTGCAAGATAATGACCCCAAACATAATTCCGAATTAATAAGAACTTGGTTGATCTACAATTGCAAATCAACTCTCCCACACCCCGCTCAATCACCCGATCTCAATCCAATTGAGCATCTATGGGATTTATTGGAACGAAAAGTCCGGCAGCATAATATAACAAATAGACAGCAGTTGAAGCAGGTTATACTAGAGGAGTGGCACACCATATTTCGTGATGAAACTAAAAAATTGGTGGAATCAATGAAAAATCGTTTGAGGGCAGTCATTTCAGCCAAAGGATACCATACATCCTATTAATGCTCATTTAAAGCCTTTAAAATAACAATAAATTTATGTTTATATGTACTGTATGTACAATTATTTGAGGTGAATTTATGAAGTTGAATTTAAATTTACAAGTAAAATATTTAAATAAAAAAAGTTAATTACTGTGCATTATAAATGAAAGAAATGATGTTTAATAAAATTTTCTAAAATAAACTTTTATTTTTAAAAATAAGCCTTTTTATGTGCGAAATTATCTGCTGTATGTGCAATTTTTTGATGCAGTGTATGAAACTACTATCGATAATTACAAATATATCTAGTAAATAAATGCTCGAATTTATTTGTTTCTCAATTAAAATCTAATGTCTACCACTTACTGATCTTTTTATTACCGATCAATGAAATTTGAATAAATTCAATTTTAGACTGCTCTTTGATATTTCCATATCTTCGATGGAATGAAAAATCGAAAATCGATGGTCGGAAAGTATTATCGATAGTGTCATTCCATAATTAAAATAAGTAGATGTTCTGAATAAAGTCAATGATATCGTATCAAATCAGTCAATTAGGAAGAACTCGTTATTTCGCTTCGAAAAGTTATTCTAAATCTAGTTTTTGATTTTAATTATTTTTACACATTATCGGAAACGATTCCTAGTCAATTTGGAGTTGTTCAGTAGATTAGGTCTTGAAAAAATGTTAGAATCTAATTAAAATTTGACTAACATTTTACACAGGCTAAGACTATTTTTTGTTAGTTTAACGAGATTTTATTAAAAGGTTCAATTAAAACAATCGAATAGTATCGGTAGTTACCCACCCCTAGTAAATATAGTGATTTTCTAGATATCAGCTGTTGTAAGACCAAAAGGGCGTTCCATGATTTTGCTACTACCGGACAGAAAGTTTGGTGTGCTTGGAATGCGCCGATTGAGAAGATCCAAGCATCATCAGCTAAAAAACAACTTGGGGAATTCGAAATTCTTCCCGTCACATGGCAGGACATCTCAACTGCGAATTGCTTTCAGAATTAGTTTAAAAAACAAGAAAAAGACATTATGCTTAAATAAATTTATATATTATGAATAATAATTTTGTTTTATTTAATCATGTGTAATACGTATGCACTTTCATGTACATATATATATAGATACTTTTTTATTTGCGTAACTTAAATTTAATGTATACATAATCTTTTATTTACCTTTTTTTTTTTTTTTTTTTAAATAATCACAAAACTGATCCTTTTTGAAGAATATTTTCCCAATTTCTCAGTTCGGAGAGAAGAATTGATTTGAATGTTAGAAACAATAAAAATAGATTGTGTATCTGCTTACATTTATCTGAAATACGTCTTTACAAAAGAAAGCTCTGCTGTGGTTTAGTTTCGTTTTTATATATGTTTGTATTCACTATTTCGCAATTATTATATTTAACTATACAAATGTTTATTTTATTTAATGTTTTCATTTTTATCTATAAATCGCAACCAAGATTTTTTCTTAAAATTTATATTAATTTTCTTTCTTTATTATGGTTTTAACAATTTGTTTGTTTGTTGTTTTGTTTTTTTGTTTTTTTTTTTTTTTTTTTTATGGAAAAAATAGAGAATAAAATATCTTATTTATTAAAAATAATTATGATAAAAATAATTAAAACATAATATATAAAGAAAAGTGGCGGCGGCTATTTTTATTTCGTGAATGCCATAAAGACAGCCCATAGAATTTCATTTGCGTTCGGTTTAGCTGCTTCCGCTTCAAAATCCAAATCCAATAGCTCTCGCACTCGCTTCATTGCTACTTCATAGTCGTCGTCATTGAGAGGACCGAATGCATTTTCGAGCACATCACTAGCATGGGCTAAATATATTAGCGCCAACATTCGTTTATCCATTCTCTGTGGATCGTTTACCCATTTCGATAGTACGGCATCTTGAATCTGTTGGCGGAGAAAGGCATTTTACGCACACATTTAGAAGAGAGAGTAACGTTTGAATTTACCTTCTTAACCAGTCGACATTTGATAACGTTGTCGCTAAGTGGATGTGTTGTCATATCGAATAAAAGAAAATTTTGTTTCTCTGTTGTAAGGACACCTTTTTCAACTAAATTCTTAGCGAGTCTTTCGCGGACATTTTTTAGTTGATATCGAAGTTTGAGTGGATTCCATGTTTCGCCTGACAAATAAGTTGAAATTAGAGAATTGTATTGCAATTTAAATGGCTACACTTACCACTTAAATATTCAATCCAACTTTGAACAGTCTCTGGTGGATCTGTTTCTTTAATATGCTTTAAAGCTTCGTCCAGGAGGACATCCCCCGTTTGTGTATCGGACTTGAGTATAAGTTTTCTAAAAAAATTTCTATTTGTTAAAATATTCTGCGATAGTAAACGAAAATGCTAACAAACCTTGAACACAATCCCCTCCGACGCATGCCAGCTTTCTCCATCATCACACGACCACGGATTCCCAATTCGATTAAGATACATCCTCGAAGGCCACTAGATATGCAGTCATTCCAAAATGATGTGTAACCCTGAAATCAATTTTTTTTAATTTAAAAAAAGTACCTTATGAAGAATAACGGAAGATTTAATAGGAGAAAGATTTCTTCACTTCCCACTTGTCCTTTATTGAGGTGACTTCTGCTGGAGCGTTTTTATAAAAGGGTCAGAGAGTTCGTTTGACCATTTGGACAAAGTTCGATATATTGCGATCCTCTGTTTCATTCACCTTTATTCTTATAATCGTGTCACCCAAAAATGAGGTACAAATTTCTATTCTCATTATTTGAATCAAGTGACACCTTGAACGACTATGGGAATACACACGAGATTGAGGCTAGAAAAGGTCTGCGTCCGCAACAAAAATTCGCATAAACTTGCATATGGGAATAAGCATAACAATCAGTAACCTCATGGAATCTGCACTAAAAGAATTGTCCTCCTGGGCAGAATAAAACGGTCTAAGTATAAATCCGACTAAAACTGAACTGGTTCTGTTTACCAATAGAAAGAAAATAGATGAATTTGATCCTGAATGGAATTCCTCTGAATCTCTCCACAACAGCTAAATATCTCGGAACCATCTTTAATACGAAGCCCACCTGGAAAAAGAACATGGAAGAAAGAATGAAGAAATCACTCTGCGCATTCTATGCGTGCAAGAAAACCATCGGTAAACAATGGGGCCTGCGTCCGTCCATGATTAACTGGATGTACACAGCTATTGTCCGACCCATCCTTTCCTACGGAATTATTGTATGGTGGAATGCAAAAGACAAAACCAGCTGTCTTAAAATATTCACAAAGGTACAAAGAATACCATGCATAAACATAACAGGAGCACAGAGATCAACACCATAAGCGGGTTTAGAGATGATGCTAAATATCCCTCCCGTAAATGAGTACATACGATGCACAGCTGCCAAAAGAGCGATTCGTCTCAAACAATCGGGCGCATGGAAGCAAAGCTGCTATGGACACGGATCTATACTCAACAGGTATAGTATAACCGATCTCGACAGAACAACATATCACACCCTACATAGATTTCGACAAGAATTACTCCACTTTTATTCCCGAAAGACAAGAGTGGGACTCCAACACATTAATTAACGTACAGGACATTCAGCTCTACACTGACGGGTCTAAAATGGATATCGAAACTGGCTCTGGAGTTTTCTGCGTCACTTAATATCAACAAATGAGTACACAAACTCCCAGATGATTGTAGCATCTTTCGAGCTGGGTTCCATGACATAGCAATATAAAAGGAAACGAAACAGCAGATAAACTAGCTAAAAAGGGATCAGCATTGGATTTTCAACATACTCGGATATCAGTATAAACTACAATAGGTGAACTAAAAAGGAAAATAGACCTAAAAGCAAGAGAACTGATTAACTCCGCATGGTCCGCCAGAAGCGACTGTGTCATATCTCGCAGCTTATGGCCGACAGTGGATGAAAACGGAACAAAAAGCCTATTGGCGATGAATAGAAAACAAATTCGAATCTTGATAGGCGCGCTAACAGGACACTGCGCGATAGGGGAAATGGCTGCCATTCTAGGCATCAACACACCCGAACACTGCAGGAGCTGTCAAGATATAGAGGAGACAGGAACCATCAAACACTTGTTATGTGATTGCCTAAATCTTCAAAACCGCCGCCTCCGTCATATGGAAAACAGGCTTTTCGATCAATAAGTTCCACTTAGGAACATGATAGGCTTTATAAAGAGCGCAGGCTGGTTTGCAACAGAACCGACCACAAGACAAGGGTTTTAAATATAGGTTCCACACACAAAAGGGAAACACAACGGACCGTATGACCCCCGTGATAAGCACTTATGTAGGTGCACTTCCCTCCAACATAAATCGTTTGGGGGTCATTGGCATACACCTTCTGCTTCACATAATCCCAAAGAAAAATATCCATATATATGTGTTTCGCACGAAATCAGTGCAGCTGTTGGGGTATGCTGACGATATTGTTATTATCGCGGGCTCCCAACGTGCCGTTATTGAAGAAGAGGCTAGACTAGTTGGTCTTGCGATCAATGAGAGTAAAACGAAGTGCATGCTGTCGACCAGAAACAACTCCGTCGCACACCGTATTGGACAAAATGTCACCATCGACAGCCACAATTTTGATGTAGTAAAGGAGTTTACCTAGACACCCTGGTGGAGATTCGACGCCTAGGCAACCGTTGTTACTTCAGCCTGTCTAAACAGCTAGGGTCCAAACTCCTAACCCGAACGACCAAAATCATGCTCTACAGAACATTGATCTTGTCAGTCGTTCTTTACGGAGCCGAAAGCTGGACGATAAGCAGGATGGCAGAGAAGATCTTGGGCTCCTTCGAAAGAAAAATCCTACGCCGGATATTCGGTTCTATCTGCGAGGAGGGCGAATGGAGGAGAAGACATAACCGCGAACTATATGAGATATACAAAGATGTGGATGTGGTCCGGAATTCAAAAATCCGTCGACTTCACTGGCTCGCCCACATCGAGCGAATGGACGACAACGCTCCAGCTAAAAAAATTTTCGAATCCCAGCCCACTGGTTTGAGACGACAAGGGAGACCGAACCTCCGGTTTAAGGACTAAGTGATCGCGGATGCAAGAAATCTTGGTCTTGCCAACTGGAAGCAATGAGCCGGGGACCGTGAAGGATGGAAGGCAGCAGTTCAAGCTCTGACCCTCCAAGGGTCGCAGGCCTATTAAGTAAGTGTTTCACACGATCTTGGTGGCCAATTTTAGTTGCCGAAACGAGAAATGATGCGGCCGAAAAACTTTAGGTGCGATAACCTGTGTGGCAGATGGCGTTGTCTGGTTGGTGCCAAAAATAATTTGTTATCATGTCCCGATAACGTACACCATTGACTGTTACAGCAGCACCACGAGAATTTTCAAAGAAGTACGGCCATCCACACGAAAAAGTGACTTTTTGTGGAAGCATTTATTGTTCGCGAATGGCCCGTGGATTGTCATGACCCTAAATGCGACTATTTGGTTTATTTACGTAGCTATTAGTTATAAAGTAAGCCTCATCGTTGAAGATGATTTTGTTCGAAAAATCGCAATCAACTTGGTGGTTCTCTAACACCCAATCAAGGAAGTCACAACGCGGTTTGAATTTCAATTGGATCTTAGGTATGCAGATGCAGATCGTTTGTTAAAATGCGCTGCGTGGAGCTGTAGAAAAAGTTAAATTGCTGGGAACGATGACGAATGGATTTTGACTGATTGGCACGAACACTATCAGTCACAGCGGCCACTAAGAGGACGAATTGGTCTTTTATTTCGCGTTGAATAAATTGTCCTCATTTAGGAGATAGGTTTTAACAATTAAAATGCGTTGTTCTCTCGTATATTGCTTCATTATAACAAATATCAATCGGCACGTTCGGTATACCTAACACGGTTTCCCCTTGTTTTCCGAACGCCTGCCTAGTTAGTGTCAAATGAAAATTTTTTTACTACACTATTATAATTGTTTTCAAAGTTTTTTGTTCTATTGAATAGATTACGCTTTACGATTTATGGAAAATAATTTCATTTAAATGGCTGCCGTGACTGGCTTGGCAGTAGCTCAACCTGTCAACCCAATTTTGCAGTATATTTTCGATGGTTTGGGGCTCTATTTCACGAAATGGCTCGATCAATACTGTACTTAAGTGCCTTTAACGCCATCCCACAAGAAAATGTCCAATGGCGTCCAAATCTCAACTTCGCGAAGGCCAAGCAACATCACCAAACGGCTGATAACAAGATTATTGAACTTAGTGCAAAACAGCTCGATTGTTAGACGGCTTGTATGGCACATATCGCCGTCTTACTGGAACCAGAGATCGTCCAAATTCATTTCGTCAATTTTTGGTTTAAAAAAAAAAAACAATTATAATGCCTCTGTAGCGCTCTCCGTTAACCATAACGTTGGTGCCTAATGTTCAGTTGCTGAGATATGTGCCGAACTGAGTTTCTCGGGTTTAGGCGCACACTTGCTTATAGCAGACATGGTTGGTGCATTAATACGACCGAAATTTGTTTTAAAAATTTGCGCTGTTTCGGCAACACAGCACTCACTTTAGAAATAAGTTTTCAATATTTTCCAACGTTATTCAAGCGTAAATCGATTCATTTTGAGCTGCGGAGATACGAGTATAATACTGTATTTAAATTTTTTAAGCGCGAAAAAGCTGTGTGGCAATATAACATGTAATTTTAAAAGAAACCAGTAGATGGCCAACAGCAATAACAAGACTGATTATAATCTAGAGTTCGAAAATTTTCACGAAACTACATAAGTAAGCTGGCAAATTATTTAATTTTGTGTGTACAGTTTTTCAAAATTAATTTATCAAGACATACAAACAAAAAGTCTCCGCAAACATTTGCTCAATCTCTCACCGTTATGGAGTTATATCGGTTTGTATGGTGTTTTCTTCAGTTACTTAGATTTGGCTGTATTTTCATCGAATAAAAGGTGTCTTAAAATTCACCCAAGATTTGAATTTTTGCGCCATTTGTGCGGTAAAGTGTTGCCAACGAAAAAAAAAAAAGACAGACAGGGTGGCAACTGACAGTTCAGGGGTCGAATTACCGCATCAGTTATTGAGCAACACATGACTTATAAATGTTGATTTGACATGACCGCTTAAGAGATCGAGTATCGAGTATCGAAATTTGGCATTCTCTCATCAGTGATCATGTATTTATTCATTCGATATTGTTTCTGCTGACGATCTGAGGTGCATTTGGAAGAAAATATGTAAATATCTTTGTTTATTGTTATTTTTGCGTTTGATTAAATTTATTGTTTGAAATTTATTTCACGTTGAGTGTAAATAAAATTAACCCTCTGCAAAACGAGATTTTGGTAAATAAAGGGTGGTTAAGTTTTAAGGGCCGATGTTGATTTTGAATAAAACACAAATTATTTATGAAATTACTGTCATTTCTTTTTATTATGATAATATTGGTATGCTTCAATTATGTATGGAACAAAATATCGGCCGCGACCTCGGCGGCACACCTCCATCCGATGGTCCAAATTTTCGATGACGCTGAGGCATAATTGAGGTTCTATGCCGTTAATGTGCCGAATTATC
Organism: Pocota personata; assembly: GCA_963082735.1. Taxonomy (NCBI): domain Eukaryota; kingdom Metazoa; phylum Arthropoda; class Insecta; order Diptera; family Syrphidae; genus Pocota; species Pocota personata. The sequence continues at coordinate 74,091,698 of OY720432.1, read as the reverse complement.
TCATCCTTTAGCTCTTGAATTGTTGCTGGCTTATCGACGTACACCTTTTCTTTCAAATAACCCCAAAGAAAGAAGTCCAACGGTGTCAAATCACATGATCTTGGCGGCCAATTGACATCGCCACCACGTGAGATAACACGGCCATTGAATTTGTCGCGCAAAAGAGCCATTGTTTCGTTAGCTGTGTGGCAAGTGGCACCATCCTGTTGAAACCATATATCGTCCACATCCATATCTTCCAATTCGGGCCATAAAAAGTTCGTTATCATCTCACGATAGCGAACACCATTCACAGTTACTGCCTGACCGGCCTCATTTTGGAAAAAATACGGCCCGATGATGCCGCCAGCCCATAAACCGCACCAAACAGTCACTCTTTGTGGGTGCATTGGTTTTTCGACAATCACTCTTGGATTACCATTCGCCCAAATGCGGCAGTTCCGCTTATTGACGAATCCACTGAGGTGAAAATGTGCCTCATCACTGAAGATGATTTTCTTTGAAAATTGATCATCCACTGTTGCCATTTCTTGCCACCATTGTGATCATTGACGACGCTTGAAATGGTCAAGAGGCTTTAGTTCTTGAGTCAATTGCACCTTGTAACCGCGCAAATGCAAATCTTTATGCATAATGTTCATCAACGACGAGCGTGAGAGGTGCAATTGTTGGGCACGACGACGAGTTGAGGTGGACGGCTCTTCAGCCACACTATCGCGAACAGCAGCAATATTTTCTGCAGTACGAGCTGTACGAGCATGCACTGGTGTTTTTACATCTCCTACAGACCCGGTTTGCACAAATTTTTGCACGATTTTTCCGATTGTACGCACATTTGGACGATTAAATTGACCGAAAGAATCACGAAATGCACGATATGCATTTTGATTTGAACGCCCATTTTCGTAATAAGCCTGAATAACTTTAACGCGTTGCTCGATTGTGTATCTTTCCATGGTTCAAATTGAGTTAGCCTGCAATTCAGAAATGTCAAATGAAATGCAGAAAAAAACTTGACGTTTAGGTGTGGTTCACATTCAACATCGGCCCTTAAAATTTAACCACCCTTTATTATGGGCTGGGACAGCGGTTTAGGTGCATCCTCTAAAATTTATCTTCTTCATTATAAATAAAAATGCACTCTTATTTGCCCTCACTGTTTTGATAGAACTGCAATCAAAAGTGTATGTTGTGAAAGATATTTTCAGAAAATTATAGTTTTGTATACATAAGTAGAGTCTTGTAAAGGAAAGGGATCGCTTTCATTAGACGTTTTCGCATTAAACGTCCTCATTCAATACCCTCATAGCGATCATCCTCTGAATCAGAAGATGAAAAATAAAGTAAATATTTAATTTTTAATTGAAGACGATAAATACAAAACTTTTGCTCACACAAAAATAAATAGTTTTGACATTTGTCAGCCATCTCAATCCAATGTAGTAGAATTGTACTAGTACAATCTTCAAAGTGCACTCGATACGTGATCATTCTTATTAAATCATCCCAATGTAATTACTCGATCACTCGATAGCGTATGGATTTCATTCACTCGTTAACTAATGTCGTAATTCGACCCCAGGGTTATTACAAGTGGAGTGCTACACGAAAGAACAACGCGTCTTCATTGTTGAGCAATATTTTAAAAATAATGAAGGTTTGGCAGCTACAGTTCGCAATTTTCGTACAAAATATGGTCGGAATAGTGATTTAATTTCATCAACTGTGAAGAGACTAATTCAAAAATTCAGGGAGACTGGATCAACTAGTGATCTTAGAAACTCTGGTCGTCCTTCAACAGGTCGTTCAACACAAAACATCGAAGCAGTCCGTGAGAGTGTTGTTGAGAGTCCAGAAACATCAATTCGGCACCGTGGTCAAGAATTGGACATTTCGAGAAGCTCTCTACAACGTATTCTCACGAAAGATTTGCGTCTTCATGCATACAAAGTGAAATTGAGATTTCGTTGAATGGATTATGGAACAACAACAAGTGGATGCTGATTTTACAAACAAAGTCATCTTCAGCGATGAGGCTCATTTTCATCTGGATGGGTTTGTTAATCGTCAAAATTGACGAATTTGGGGTTCAGAAAATCCACGAGTGATTGTTGAGAAACAAATGCATCCATAAAGTGTCACTGTTTGGTGCGGATTTTAGGCTGGAGGCATCATCGGACTATTCTTCTTAGTAAATGCGGCTGGTCAGACAATAACAGTTAATGGTGCTCGATATCGCGACATGATAATCCAGTTGTTTGCAAGATATGGATGTGGACGACATGTGGTTTCAACAAGACGTTGCCACACGCCATACAGCCCGAGAAACAATTCAATTACTTCATGAGTCATTTCCTGGTCGTGTAATTTCCTAATTTCCCGTTTTGGTGATCAAAATTGGCCGCCCAGATCATGCGATTTAACGCCGTTGGACTTTTTTCTTTGGGCTTTTTGGAGTCTAAGGTTAATGCAAACAAGCTCACGACAAACCACGCCTTGAAGGAGCAAATTGACCGCTCTTAATTGAACAATAGTTATCCAGTGCTCAAACTCAGAATAATATGAAAGCAAGCATATGATTTACAGTTTCTCTGCAAACTGAAGATGAATACAATTTGTTCGCATTTCTATTAAATTTTTATTTTTTTTTCACTTCAACATATGTACGTTTTTGATGAAAAATCTTATCTAATCAAAGCTTGATGTAATGAACATCTACTTAAATGCATAGTCAATCAAGTTAGTCTTTTTGTCTGTGCTAAAATATTTGTTTGTAAAGTAAAATGATAAAAAAATAACATGTGACGGTCGCCTTTCACTCATTATAGCAGGGAAATACAAAGTTTTAACTTTCCAGGTCACCCGCAAGTTTTTAAAAGTTTTGGAAAGACACACACAAATTCACATGTGAGGAAGTAAAATATTTCTTGCAACGCACGAATGTTAGGTTGGGTAGATGGGTGCCCTGTGACGTTAGTCACTGCTCACGTAGATCACCAGTTGGGTCCATTGTGCCCATTATTGATTACATGATGGAGTGCCTCAAGTATCTGTACTTTCACCAACTTCATTTCTACTCCATTTTAACGACCTACTAGAGTCGACAAACAAGGTCTTTAGTTTTGCCGATGACAGCACCCTAATATCATTATTATTATTGCAAGTTTATTAGTATGAAAGTGCCCTAGCCCTAGTTACCAGAGCTTTCGGCTCTAGATTAGGTTGAAGTTGGCGCCAGCTAAGTAGCCGACACAATTAGACCAATGATAAGTCTCTCGTGATACCACATGGATCTTAGGGAAACATGTCTGTTTTTTTTAAATTGGCCATTTCTCGGCTTTACTCAGTCAATTCTCTTCAAAGCCAATATCTAAACAATTTTGGGCATGTCAAGTTTTGAAAAATAGTTGAAATATTTTATTAAAATCAAAACATCTTTTTACTAAATTGTTTAAATTTTGAGATTTTTAAATGAACGACATGTAAAGGGTGATTCAATTGAACGTTACAATTTAAATCTGGCACTACTGTGGTTCTGTCAAAAAACAGTTGATGTTTGACACCTATGAATCCTAAGCATTGACATTTGTAATTATGTCCATCTCGCGCTGCGGTTAAGAAATTATTGGAAAACAAATTAGATCGAACCGGGACAGTGTTGGATGTGCAAAGGCTAGTGCGTCTTCATAGTGGCCGGTCACGCGAAAATATTGCTACAGTGACTAACAGTGTTCGTGACAATCCATCAAAATCCGTTCGCCATCGTTCCCAGCAATTGAACCTTTCCTATAGCTCTACGCAGCACATTTTAACAAAAGATCTACATCTGCATGCCTGAGATCGAACTTACTCAGGAAAAGAAGCCACTTCGTTAATTGGATGTTAGAGAACCCACAAGTTTAGGTAAGACTTATTTCAACTGAATGGATAAGTAAACAAACAAAATTGTAGAATTTGAGGTCATGAAGAACCAATGTATCCACAAAAGGTTACTGTTTGGTGCGGGTGCACGAATGGCTTCGAGAAACTACGCCAGGATCTGCATTGGGCAGTTAGCGCCAAAATATTTATTTTATTTGTATGTGATTTTGGCAAGACAGCGCCACCTGCCATATAGCGCGAGAAACACTGCAATTATTGCACACATAGTTTCCCGCCTGCGTCATCTCTCATTTCGGCGAACAAAACTGACCACCAAGATTGTGCGATATGGCCCCAAAACGATTCCAGAGCTAGATGACGACATTCGACGAGTTATTTATAAACTACCGCAGGATTTATGCCGAAAAGTAATGGACAATTCCATCAAAAGGGCGGAATGCCTCAACATTATATTGACATCAAAATATCAGCAGTTTATCAAAACCCAGTGTTTTATTTTTTTTTTCAAATTTAAATTATAACCTCCAATTGAATCATACTTTATTAACCAAATGATTTTATTGCCAACAATATATCGTCATTGACGATTATTTTGTAGATTTTATCCACATCCACTCTTATCGTATGATTCGTTGTATCAATAGATTAACTATTGTTATATGTACATACGTCTTTGCAGCAAGGGGAAACGAGTGCTCTCCAGAATGTCCTGCATCTCGTCAATGCAGATTCCATGAAATCTCTTGGCAGAAGTTCTAGGAATTGATGCTTTGGCGAAGATATTCTTCAGGCAGGCTTGTTTTTTCAGAGATGGCAAGTGCTAGGCTCGACCCTCTTTAGGGAGGTATCAAACTCCCACGAGAGCTGCAAATACTAAACCGCACAATTTCTGAACGAAAATACCGTTATTTCAACAGTTAAAATGATAAAATGTGCCAAGCATAATTTTTTTTTTTTTTTTTTTTTATAATTTGCACTTATACCAATTTTTAGAACACGTGCGTTTTTGTGGAAAGAGGAAGAGACAGAGAGAAAGAAAGATTGGTGTGGTGGGTTTGAAACTTAGGAGGTATCAAGTTTCTGTAAACTCCAAGGGTGGCTGTCCAGATAACTGGGGAGTATTTTGTTTGTTTTCGCTATTATTATCGTTGCTTATGATTCACAGTATTTTTTGTCCGTCCTCCTGATGTCATCATCACGATCAAGTTGCATTTTAGCCATATGACCACCCTACTGCCAGTGTTATACCTTCACAGTAGAGTTGACTTAGCTTTCGCAAGTGATCGACTTTTTTATTTATTCCATGCGAAATAAATAGATGATTCTTGACATCAGGATTCGAACCGTGAATCAACAGCGTGACAAGCGATGATGTTACCACTACACCACGGCCACCCTCTAATGAGCTAATAACAGATTCAGAGAGCAACGATTTGAAAAGCATTAAATGTAACAAAGTGCGCAATGGTTTAAAATGCACTAATTTCCCTTGAAGTGCTAAAACTTATTTTTAATTTCTAAAGTACGGTCGACTACTGTACTATTGCGTCTGATGACTGAAAAAAGTGAATTTTTTCTGGATTATTATTTTACTATAATTATAAGAGGAAGTTTTGTTGTTTTCTCCCTAAAGCCCTAGATCGCTGCTGAAGCGAAGCGAAACATTCCCTACGAAATTTAAACGACGGAATCAAAAACCGAAAAATTCCGTTGGTCTTTTCGATATTCAGTACGCCGTACACAAAGAAACGATTTACCCAGTATTCGTGCGAAATTAATTGTTTGTTTAAAAAGTTTCTCTTCCATGAATATTATGGATAACAGCCTACTTCTTTCATATGGTAGGTAGGTAGAAGTGGTTACTGCTGCGCACTACCCTACAGTACAATTTTGAGTACCACACTCACATGACCTTATTTGTCAACAACATATATGTGAATAGGTTGTTGAAAGGAAAGGATTACAAATCCATCATGTGGCATTCAAGAATCTCGTTCTCAGCGTCTACCCGAGTCCTTTTCTCAAGGTCCTTGGATATTGGGCCATTTGTAGTTCAGCCAGATCTGCCTAGAAATGACACAACTCTGCGAATTGTTTCACCTTTTGTTTGCTACTGATACAAAGTGTGAGAATAAGGACTATTTTTGCAGGATATCTGTCATGGGCAGACCCATTTCTCACCAGCTCGTCAGCCCGTTCGTTCCCCTCTATGTTGATATGACCTGGCACCCAGAGAAGACTGATTTTGGTCCGACAACCTATCGACGAGAGGTCTTCCTTACACTGTTCCACCAGCTGGGAAGACAATGTTGTTGAAATCATGGCCTTGATAGCAGCCTGACTATCAATAAAAATGGCGATATTATCAATGGGTATAGACTTGTGTCTTTTACACAAACTTCACGTATTGTCAGAACTTCCGCCTGGAAGACACTGGACGGATTGGGAAGGGATTAACCAGTGTTTCCGAAAAGATTGCTTCTTTCATATTCGCTGCAAAATTTTGAAAATATTTATTCGTTGCCGTTTCGTTTGATGAGCGTATTGGACTTAAAGTTATATTTTTATTTATTGCAAGTTGAATCTTGTGGTAAAAGGCTGACTATTGGGTAGTTTACCCTACCCACAGTGAAAATGCCAGCAACATAGAAAAGGCCATGAAGAGAACGAGTCTTGAAATCAGCACAATAAAACACGTTGTATGGCGTCAGCAAATTTAGAAATTCGCTTCGGTGCTAAACTGCATAAATTTCAAAAACTCATCCCCAATAAGAACTGATGAATGCATTTTGTTAACAAGTATACATTCCGCACCTGGAAGCGATACCTACATAACATTCAATGATTCATTTACTTATCTACCAAACCAATTGTTTAGATTTATAAAAGCTGTTATCGCAATAACTCGAGGACTGTTTTTTTCTTTTTTTTAAGAAAAAAAAAACAAAAAAACAACCGACAGGAACCATGTAACATGAAAAGTGTGCGATAACAGTGAACATGAAATAGTTATCGCTATATACCCTTTCAGAACAGCACGTCACTAATTAATCACACTTTATCATAATTAACAATTTTCTTCGACTGGAATGGAAGAATAAAAAAAACAACAATAATTACAGCGTCATCAAAAATTAAGAGAAGAAAAAAAGAAATAAAAAAGTAACACAAACGAAAAAGAAACAAAAGAAAGAAGCGTCGCTATCGCTTCCGGGCATTTGTGTACCTCTTTATCTTTTAGGCCCAGCAGGAGGACCTCTTCCATAAGTGTCAAGCGTGTTTCTTTGGAGTCACCATCGTCAATGTTGTCCTCTTGGTCCTTGTTATTGTCCAGGGAGTCCTGATTATCGTCTATTGTATTGGCATTGACACCTTCTGCGGAGGTATCACGAGCCTTCACCCTTCGCACTAGGCCATCGGTACGATTCATTGTATTTCCGGGCGTATGCGACTTTAATGTTTAAACAATTTGTATATTGCAGCAAAAATATAGTTGTGTGTTAGAAAAAATCGCATTTATTTATTAGAATTTGTAGAAAATATATTCTTATTTTCGACTTTTGACGTCCACGAAAAAAGGTGACACGATTAACAAAACATGGCCGCACAAAGTTGACGAATGCTGCCAAATCGCTGTGAAATTCCATATGTTGTTTTGTTTATTTTTCTGTTTCTCTTCTTTGTTGCCAGGCATCATGATATACAGAGTAGAGGCTATGATATGTTGGGTTTATTGTTATTGTGTTGTTGACGTAAGAGCGATCGTATTAGCAACATAATAGGGTTGCGATAGGGATGCAGACATCGAAGAAAAATATCGATATATATCGAAACCTGATGTTTAAAAATTTCAGTATTTATGCTTGGTCTATTACAATAAATATCGATATATTGGCTAATTTATGCATATAACGGGTGGGCCATCTGCTTCGTTCTTTTTAAATTACATGTTTTCTGACACTGACAGCTCTTTCGTTCTCCAAAAAATTACAGAAACACAATATCACATCTCCGCGGTGCAAAATTAATCTCTATGCTTGAACAACGTTGGGAAATATGGAAATTTCCAAAGTAAGTTCTGTGTTGTCGAAACAATGCGAAATTTCGGTCGAAACAATATGCCTGCTGTATGGAAGTTTGAAAAGAAAGTTCGTGAGATTGGCGCTAATTGATAACACAAGTTATCCTCGTGTTCATCCTGTGCGCTCAGCCGCTGTTACTGAAAGTATACGGTTAAACCCGAGAAACTCAACTCGCCACAGATCTCAGCAACTGAACATTAGCCGCAGTAGCCTGAGAATGATGCATAAAGACCTCGGATTATTCCTTTACAGGGTCCAAATGAATCAGGAATTGAAACCGTTCAACAATCGATCTTTTGCGCACTAAGTTCAATAACCGTCTTATCAGAAGTTTTGATGATATTGCTTGACCTCAGCGGAGCTGCGATTTGACGCCGTTGTATTTTCTTTTTTTTGTGAGTTGCCGTTAAATATCGATGCTAAGCTGACAATACAGAAAAGATTCAGAAATATAAGCACAATATTGATTGAGCTATTCGTGAAATAAAGCCCCGAACTATCGAAAATATACTACTTTTATATGTTCTCCACTACGCCGACTTCTATTGTTTTATACAACAAGGTTAACAGTTTAAGCAACTATTTCTGAACAAACGGAAGAAGCAGGTGAAATAATTTGTTTTTTTTTTTTTTGTTATTTATTATTGTCGAAAAAACAATTTTCTCAATTTCCATGCAGTCACTCGTATACGATGGATTCCGTATACAACCTTCCGAATTGTTTGAACGCAGCGCATTCTTAACGACTATAGTAGTGAAAACACTTATTTGAACGAGTACAGTCATATTTTTAAAAGGGTTCATTCCCATTGAGTTTGACAGAAGTCTCATACGTATTGAGTTTCCGTATACCCTAGACCCAGTCGGGTCGTTCCGCAATGTGAATTACACGTATACGTCTTTTCAGAATAATCTTTTCGTAATTCTGTAGACTTTTTTCGCTTATTCGTAAACAGAATGAATTTGAGAATAGGCCCCCTGTGCTTGATCTATTGAAAAAAAATATTGTTTTACTATAAATTAACCGTTCCAAGAGAGAAAGTTTGCGTGTTTTTACAGTTCACCTCATTTTTCTAGCAAACAGTTAGAAGTAGGAGAAAACGCCTATGAACAAAATTGTAGGGAGTATAAAGCCAAGTTTATCAGTGACCACGGAAATCCTTGAATGTTCATGGCACATGGATCAAACTTCCATTTGTTTGCATGAGAAGGGGTACTTTTCAAACTGCCGTTATGTACGACAATAAAAAACAGTAATATTTGATGCACATACCCTTTTTTAAAAACCCAACCGTTTACGGGATATCGCAGAAAGAATCTCTCCAACTTCATTTCATATTGTAATAGAAGTTCAAAAAGCTGTCATTTATATTAGGAAATTCTTGCAATTCTTTGGGACAACTTTTTGCAACTCCTGAACTATTTACAACTCCTCCTATTGCATTAGGAAATACGATGAGTATTTGTCTATCGTCGATGTCTCGCAATTAGTTGTGTTTTTGAAAAATTGTGTAAACAACCTAGTAGTACCCCTCTTCATGCAAATAATAGTAAGTTTGACTGTTCATGTGAAATGTTTAGACAATTCCAAATCTATGTCTATAATCCTGAAAAAGATACAACTAACATTCACCCTGCCGTTAAAACTTCCCGTTAACTGAACTATTAATAAAAAATCTATTTTACTGCAAAAAACTAAAAAACAAATGAGAAACAGTTCAAAATTTATAGCCGGTTGCTCCATTTTAAAGTGGACACCTCGCAAATTGTTTGGAATATCGAATTGCAATCTTTCCAAGTAATCATAGACCTAAAAACGCATATTTAAAATGTTAAATTTAAAAAAAAATATATGTATAAGTATTTCAAACATTATACAAGGATTAAGTGCTCTTCTAATGCATCATCGAAAAAAATATAAAGTCAGATTACTTTTACCAATGATCAAACATGGTCATTTCTCAGATAGACTCACAAATACATGGGTGAAATATATTTTTATCTGACAAACTTATTACTTCAGTCTTATTTACATTCATTTAATAAAACAAACTTTTTACAACGTTCTGAAAGATATTTACAACTTCGTCAACCTAGGTGCAAATTTACGCAGTTAAACTTATCTATTCGTTGATTTCGGCTACCTAAAAGGAAATCCTCTTAAAAATTACTTCATGAGTAAATGAACAAATACTGTCACTTTAATCATTATTTGCAACCTTGGTCGTTACACTTCCCAAGTAAAGCTTTTCGCATAATATATCATACTTACTTATATACATATTACCCGGTTCTCAAAAGTGTGGCCGTCTTATTTATGTTTATAATTATTATACTGATTCACATACGCATCCATATGTTTGCAAATCTTTATTTGTTGTATTTACCCGTAACTGAATAATAATGTGTTCGGAATAATAAAGCCTTTCGAATTTCTCTCGTCAACAATCCGAGAAAATTTCTATCAGAAAAATAAAAGCTACTTCTATTTATCAATCGCTGCCACCTTGATATTTGTTGCCTCAATACCTACATACTCGTATGTAACTATTTTGAGTCTGCTATTGCTTGGTTTTTAAAAATATTGACCACGCGTTTGAATTGTAAGGTAATTTCTAATGCACTTGTTTTGTAATTTAATTAAGAGAACCTTCTCATGATAATTTTACTTCCGAATGTTTGCCAGACTTTCGCGAGAGGTGGCCCACAATATTTTTTTTTTTACAATTTTCAACGTGGTCGTGCCAGTATTTCGGCGATGACTTCTATCAAAGTTCAGGAAATAATGTTCAAAAATAGAGGAGTGATCTATCGGCAGATAGAGTAGGCCTCCTTGGGTATCCAGTAAGTATCCAGTTTTAATCGAATTGTGGTCGATCATCTCAAAATGCCCTTTCTCCCGAACTGTAGAGTGAAATGGGTTCTGGATATGATAAAGAAATTCAGTAATGGAAAATCCAAGGACACCATTTCAATTGTAACAGCTGACGAGACCAGGCGCTTTTATTACACAGTTCCAACAAAATCTCACAGGGTACTATCCGGAACGTACTGACATAAGCTCTTAGGTCACCGCCGTACAACCCAGTTCTAGCCCCTTGTGACTTTGGTTTGTTCTCCTACGTTAAAATGCGCTTGACAAGCTGTCCCCTTTTTACCGAAGAGGAGCTTATTGGGGCCTTTTTTCAAGGAGTGTGATTTGATCCCGAAGGAGCGATGGGAAATTTGATTTAAAGATTGGTTTCTACCTATGAGAAGTGCATTACTAAAAATTGTGATTACTTTGAAAAATCCCTGATGTGTTATAAGCTACATATCATCACATCGTCTCACTTATAGGAGGAGCGTTAACAAATTTGTAATCCAACTGGCCGAGTGGCATTTTGAGCAATATATCATCCAACAGAACAATACGCACCATTTCTAACAAGGTTTAGGACCTTAGCCCGGGAAACCGGGGACAATTACAGCGTCACAATTTTTTGTTTTATTTTGACTCAAGGAACCACGGAAACTAAAATTCAGAATACAAATGTTTATAACGGTTTCCCTAACAGTTGAAAATATTATTAAGGCAGAAGATAAAGTAATGAAAAGTTTTCCTAAAATTGTTCTTTGTCTTCTGTAAAAGTTAAACACCAAAAGCTTTATTTGGATTAGCAACGTTTATTAACAAAAAAAAAATAAACAGTTTCGAATAATAATTTTAAATAGTTAATTATTTTATTGTTAAAATAGCTGATTTGTTTCATTCTTAATCAATTTTAATTTTGCTTTATATCTTCAATAGATTTGTTGTCCATATCAACCTAAATGAAGAAAAAAAAACAAAACAAGTACAATTTATACATTTCAATTAATTTTAACATTAGTGAACATACCGAAAGGGTTGTGTTGAAATGGGCATAATCAACGAAATAACGACCGTTCCGAGGATCATAAACTATTACATTTACAAAACGTTGTCCCCAGAAAACTTCCTTTGCGAGATATGAACTACGTTCTTCAGTCATCTGACCAGTGCCTGGCGAACTTCCCACAATAGATACGAATATCTCGAAAGAACCTGCATTAAAATCCTTCGCAGTAGTATAATTGCAGAATGGGCTATCTTTGTCAATTACATGACAAATAGTTTCCGGCCACATAATCAGCGAATTTCCATTGCAATCAATTTTTAGCTCAGTATGAGACTTAAGTAGTTCTCCTTCGGAGGTTCTAAAATTATTCAAAGTTCAAATACAAATAAATCAATATACTTTATACACGTATGTACGCTCTATCTATGAGGACGTAGACGCGAACTTTTGTTCCGATCACTTGTTGCTGTCTAGGATCACAAACTCTAAACATCAGGCATAGCTTTCCATCTCGATAGCATACCTTAGGTAAATCTTTTTTTAACAATTTCTTATAAAGAAAGGAATATTAGTTAACTTACAACTGCTTTATCGCTGAATCTCATTTTAGCCAATTGCCTTGTTGGTCGTGCTGTCTTGGCATAAATAATACTGACCATTGCGCCTTCAATTCCAATCGATATAATAATTTGAAGAATGAAAAGGAACATACCCTCGGGACATTCTTCACTAGGATATCTTTCACCAAATCCAACAGTTGTTTGAGTTTCAATACTGTGCAACAGCATACCAACAAATGTAGAAGCACCAATAACACATGGTTCCTTACCCTCTCCTAAACGCTCTCCAGTTACATCGTCAAACATCAAATCCCCATGAGCGTAAGCAACTGTATACCATAGAAGTGCGAATACAACCCAACTTGTGAAGAAACTTCCTACAAAAAGGCTCAATGTATACTTCCATTCCTGTTCGATCTGCAAAAGATTATAACCAATAAATAATGATACTCGTATTAGAAAGTTTAATTCTTTTCATTAACAGCCTCTTTCGGCAAGCACTTAAATAGGCTAAGAGAACTCTCATGGAATGTCCTCTCTAGGCTCCCATATAAAAATGAATTAGTTTACTTTACTAGGAAAACAATATTTCTCATGTTGAACCACAAAATTTGTACTACATTAGCATTATTTTTACATGTTGTAATATGCAAGCTACGGCTCGAGTAGATAAAACAATATTCTGTGAAATTATTTCTTTATTTTCTAGTCTATAGAACAATTCAGGTTCACATTATACTATTCTTCGCAATTCTTTTCTTACAAGGTCTCTGTCCTCTCAAATCACTTTATCTCCTTTCTATTACTTAATTCACAAATCCAAACTAATTACTTCTTCTTGTTAAATCTCAACTTTCAATTTATTACAAAATTACAACTTCGCCCATTATCACTTTTCTAATCTCTTCGCCACAGTTTAGAAACTACTGCCCCCTTTTGATCGCCATCTGTCCTTATATAGCAGAAGTTTCTGATAGCCAGAAACTTCTAGCAAATTCTTCGACCACTGGAACAAAAGAAATTCCAAGATGACAATCATTCTTGCAGTTATAATTCCCTCTCATCCGTGATATTATCCGTCTTTTTCGAAGACATGAACTGTGGAAACCGCAGATACGAACCTCGAATGAAAGGACACTTCGAACCAAAATTCTGCCAGAATGAAAAGACACACACAGAATTTGTTGCATCATACTTTTAGGGAGCGTAGTTATTATTATGCTACAATATAAAGCTGAATACTAAAATCTTATCTTAGATAGGAAACACAGCTGGAGGCCTAACATCCAAGAACGTGTACGGTAGCTCCCTACTCCTGCAAAAGAGTCATCCGAAGTAAGTCGAACATGCAACCCCGAATGAATTACTAGCTCAATGGTTTTGTTGTCAGGCCAAAACTGACATGTGGCATGATCGTATGGTGGACATCCTAGGTACAAAGATCAGCCTAGACATCGTTGACAAATAAATGTCAGCTAGTGGCCATTCGTTTCTAGTGCCATCTCTCATTGGTTCCAGGCTAGACACTCCACAATTCTAAATAACCTGAAATTCATCCCAGAAATGATAGACTACACTCTGCCAAGATATCCTTTCAGACAAGAATGGGAAGGAATCTTATGGATGGCTCAATAAACGAAGGTGAGTGTTACAGGCGGCGATTATTATGATCAAGGTGGCTCTTTCGTGGCTGAAGTGGGATGTAATATCTCAACGGGGTATTTGCATTTTCACCAACAGACAAGCCGTGATTAAGTACCTGGAATGGAATGGGGCTCATCTCACGACAAGATGGCTGAGCATTTCAACATTCACCTACTCTGGATGCCATGGACATAGAGACATTCCAAAGATTTGGTCGATAAACTCACCGGGCATGACACTAATTTCGGATTCTACCGGAGAAGGGGAATTTCGGCATGTCTCTCGCTACATATAAATTGTTTCTTAAGCTTGATGCGATTACCAAAATCTACCGTGGGCAAATGGCACTACTTTTCAGGTTACTAGGCAGATTTGGCCTGAGCTGGAGCAGAAGCGCCCTAGCTGTTTACTTTCGCTAAATATATTTCATACAAGTACCACAATAGGTGTCGTAACCGTGCACTGTCTCATCGGAAGACACGCGAAAAGGCTTGGTGTTTTCTCAAATGATTTTTTCAGGTGCTGCAAGGATAAGGAGGAGGAGGAGATAGCTCTTCATCTTCTTTGCACTTGCCTGACGCTCTTCATTTCTTTGATAATCTTAGTGGGCTTGCTAATTCGAATGGGAGGTGCCTCCATCACTTCATATGAAGCTCAAGATGGTTCTGCGTGTGGTTCCCGGGGAACACCTACATAGATCCTTCTAGTATCACAATGGATTAGGTGCATTGTGATACCTAACCTAACCTATGACTACTACAGTCCACAGTAAGAATTTAATTTTTAATTTTCATAGCAACAGTTGTTACAATTTTTGGTCGTTATCGCAGTTCTATACAAATATGAGAATTAAGAATACTAACAGCCTTAATCTCTGGTTGTCATATGCTTGTCTAACAGAAAGGCATGACTGGATTTCAATATTTATGTAAATATTAACATAACGTCGTTTGCAAGACAAATCCGCACAACTGACATTTTAGAAATTGGTCAGGATACACAAAAAAAAAACTTTCCATGGGAGCTATTTACATTATTTAAAAAAAATTTCGCCACTACAAATTACAACCGCAGATTACGATGATATCAAAAAGTCATGCACATGACTAAACAATTTTCTTGTTTAAATAATCTATGAAATAATGTCCTACTTACTAAAGTCGTTACAAAATCCTTACAGTATCGCCAAGATTTGTCGGGAATCTTACGGAATTGGACATTTTCACTTCCGTTTTTTTCCACCACTCGGCAAGTACGTTTACGATGTCTGTCGAAGTCTAAATCTAAAACGATTGCATATTATTGACGAAATCGTTTATCATGCATATTTAACGTAACTACCATTTCTTCTGTTGTCGATGTTTAGCTCTATGGTGCTTCCGATCCAACGATCACTGAAATTAAAAAAAAAAAAAACCAAAGGAACTTGTAAAGCCCAAACAAGTTAAGTATTTCTCAAGTTAGACGATTAATAAAGAATTTTTGAAACTCCACCCTTTATAACTTCTTCCAGCTCTATTCAATTTTATTAACATACTAGATCGGATACAGAAACCAAATTTCATTGAAATCTGTTTTGTGTTTCTTGAATTAAGAGTGTGAAAAGGGCAAAGGGGGCAGACAGACGGACAGACACGTAATAAAAGTTGTTGTTTTGATCTCGAATGAAAAGATCAATCGGAAATTTTGAAATCAGAGACCAAACATTTTTTTTGGCAAATTACGCTTTCAAAACTTGTTGTTGCCTTTAGTTATTTAAAGGCACCATTTCGATCGATGAACTACATATATTATATAATTTTGAATATGTACATATAAATTTTTAAATGACTTAGTAGTTTTTCAATTGGGTGTGTAACAATGACAAGAGCCATACTATTTTTCAAATCAATTTTCATCAAAGTCCGTTCCCCTAGATCTTACTCCCAATTAATCTAATTAAGATGACCATCACGATTCAAAAACTTCATCAAAACTAAGTGTCCCGTGTTAGGCGAAATTTTGAAAATGTGCGTTCGCAATGAGCAAAATATTGAAATGGTATTGTCTCAATTCAATTGCTCGGTCTTAAAGGAAAGATTTGAAGTTAAGGCTGGTCTTAGGTACGAGTAATTCAAAAGGGATATATAGTGGGTGTGTGGCTCACTGGTAAAGTGCGCGATCACCGAGCGAACGTCTCTCTTCCCCCGGACTTTAGGCTGTAGATACCTTCCATTCATATGGCACAAATGCCTACGACAAAGTAGGCCAGACTCTTTCTGGGCAGATAAAGCCATAATTTTTTTTTTGATTATTTTTATATATGTAAATATTAAGTCAAAATCATGGGAAATAAATCATTAACATAATCATAGTCATGATCAGATGTTATAATAGGTCTGTTTTTTGATTACCTCCAGGGTCGCCCCAGGTTTTTTTTAACAACCCTCGGGTGTGTCAAAAAATCTGGGTTTTAAATTTTCGAAAAATACGTTGGGCTGGCATTTTCACTTTATGACAGTTTGCAAATTGTTATCTTTCTATGATATTATACTGAAAGTGTCTATTAAGAATACATATTTCAAATAACTATCTTTTACAAAATATTTACTTCTTTCAAAGGAATAAGTAAAATAAGTTTTTTTGTTGATATCTAACAAATGACAATTTGACAGCGCTTATTTTTTAATCCAGCTTTTTGCCTGAGCTGAGTTCAGTTTCTCCAAAAACGCAGAACTACTCGTATATTACGGAACGACTTCAGGTTTCTCAAAAACGCGTTGGGGATTTAACCCAATAATCTACCAGTTTCTGAGTTTTGTTCGATTAAAAAAAAAATCTTTAAGTCCCTAAAGCGCCGATTAGAATGCTTCCAATCCGATCCGTTTCGGTGCTTCCGGAAAGTTGAAAGTTTGACAGCCCATGTATTTTCTACGGCTTGCAGAAAAGTTGCACTCAATGAACAGATCGGATCGGAAAAGTCAACCTTTGCCTAATAGGTCGGAAAGCATAATGTATGAATTTGATATTTGTTGGTAGAACTGGCGCAAATAACTTCGTAAAGTATTTTGCAGAGCAATTTGAACAATGGAACAGTTTGTAGAGAAAATTAAATTGCATTGGGGAACCCACAAGAATGAAATTGAGGTTATGTCCAAACAGGTACACCATTTTTGTCAATGTATTGTTTTTGTTTGGTTGAGCACACAATATGTGCCATAAATGTTCAAAAACATTGAGAAAGGTTCAATTATTAACTTTCGATTCATTATTACCTGTTTTTCGACTATTTTGCGTAATGGCGAAACGTCAAATGCTGGATCGGATCAGAAGCATTCTGTTCGGCACTTAAGACTTAAGACTAAAAACACATAGTGCAGCATGCTAAGGCAAACGCTATATGAATATGTACATTTTTGTTTGACAAAGACAAAGCGAATCGGGACTGTTAGTATGGGAGTAACGCCTTAAAATAAAAGTTTTATTCGAATTTAAACCCACTTTTCTTAACACGAGTGAAGCCACCAAATTTAATTGTGAATTAACTTGCCCAATAGATGCCCTCAGTTGAACAAGATAGATACTCGTATGAACGTTACAAATGGGACTAAGGGTAATCTATTTCAGTACCCATAAATATTAAATTATTTTTCTAAAATTAGTAAACCAAATCTCGTAGCTGTAACCGTTAAAGAATTAGAGCGTGATAAGTTGTGGTACATCTTAGTCCGACTTTTTCAACTCCAACTCACGTTATATAGGCTTAGACCATCCGATTTTTCATTGTTTTGACCCAAGGGATCCCCCCTGGAGTATTTGTTTATTGAACTGAGATACCGTGTATGAGTATAGAAAAGTGTTGGCCTACATGTTTGTATTTCCGTCTGAAAACGGCCAATTATAACGTGCTTTTACTCTGCAAGAGATTTATTCTGAAGCCCTAGAGTTTCTCTTCGGATAGGTGAGTAGCATTCAAAATATTATTGAAATTTCGATTTGGAACGAAATTTCGTTTGATAAACGAAAAGATTTCTGAATCAAGCCTTTGTAAGCTCACGTCACCAGACAAAAATTTTGCAATAACGTATTTAAAGTGAGCTTATGCACCCGAGTATTTTGCATCAAAGTGCTTGTGTATTCCTTGAAAGTCTGGAGTATGACAACTAAATATATCCTTTATATGTAATTGATATACATATGTAGATATTAAAGGTGTTTGTATGTATACATATATCAAAATTTGTTTCTTTTGCTTTTGATTGTAATTCTCCCAAACATCTGACTTACAGACAAAGAAAGCAGAATGACGCACTGACTTTGGCTTGAGAAGATCGTCACAATTTCTGTTGCTAATACCTACATAGTGTACATTACAACAATTTCAAGTTTCAATATAATCATATTATTTTGTATCAAAGTTAACTCTAGAATTTTGTAACGACTTAAAAACTGTTGCACATATCATATGTAAATGAGGGCCCCCTTCTAAATTCAAATCAAGTTTAATTTAGCCAGTGCACTCGAATGCAATGAAACAGCATGCACCGGTTTTATAATTACAACAAGTACATATCTTCTATGACGCAAATTAAAATATAGTTCATCATCATTCACAAAGATCTAATTTTGACTTCTAATTCACTGAACTATCGGACTTACGACTTGAGCTTATTATCTTGTCCAAAAAATGTATCTGAATCGTGACTGTTGTAATGATCATCGGCGTAAACTATTTCCTTTTCTTCAGATCGTTTCAAAGTAGATTCCTCAACATAACGCGGCTTAACCGGCATCGAAATTGATCTTTGCATTTCCTCTCTCGGAATATCGTCGGTCATTTTAACGGCGGATTAATATCGTTCACGAAACTTTGTCAAGCGTTAAACCTCACTTGCCGCCGAACTAATCACAACTGTTCTAATTGAAAGCAGAAATAATCAGCGTAACTCGACTTACACGTCACAAAAGATAAAAAAAAAAAAAAAAACAGAACAAATCTTTCGGTTGGATGGCTGGATGGATCGTATATAATTCCTTCAACTGCCACTGATAAAGTCTCATCTGTGGAACTGTGACATGAAGCTCAGTTGAAGAATTATTAAATTAAATAATAATAGCTATACGTTGTTCGTCTATGTGTACAAGGAAAAATGTCTTAAGATAATTAATACATGATTACATATGAATCTTGAAAAGAATTTTGATATGAAGAGATGTACTCTGAACATGCAAATGAATTGAAAACAAATTTCACGATATAAATTGCTTTGATTTAAAAAAGAACTTTCGCGCCAAACATGACCAACTTTATGTGCTTTTACTGCATTCCCCAGCTTGATTGTTTTCGAAATAGAAACCTGTTATGCGTTTATTTCGAATTTGCATAAATTCTCATACCTGACTCGATGGTAATACTTACCATGTTTCTCAGGTTTATTAATAAGTACCTAACGTTCAGAATGGGAGAGCTAACAAATTACGACTTTATCCCTTTTATTTCATCTTTTCGAAAGCGAAAATGTGTAATAAGTGGCCTGTTGTTTTCTGTTGACGACCTTAGCAAACGAAATAAGGACGAAATTCAGATCTGAGCATGGCGTATTCGGAACATTAAGAGGTCATATGAAGCCAAACAAAATTTTTGGAGTCCATTGACTTCTATAAGAAGGCCATACAAGTATGTACATACATACATATGTTAGGTATAAGATGCAATAAATGGAACAGAAGGAATTTGAAGAGTCATCGTTTTAATAAGATTAAGAGCAACTATTGGGACAGAGAGCGACATCGATAACAATTCTTGAGAAGCAATCATGGTCGAATCTCTGATGGATAAATAAATAAAATAAATATTTGACGTGAACTGCCCATGTAGGGTCTAGGATCTAGTTTCTCGCAGCTATTTGTTCTGTGCGGCAGAAGAGTGGGAGGGACCTATAGTTTTATGCCATTTGTCAAACGTTCACGAGAGTTAGGACCGGCAAAAGGACTTTCTGAAACTAGAACCTGAGTCTCCCGCTCAGTGGTCACACACTTAACCACTAATCCACAGTGTCCACCGTGTCTGATGGATGAGCACACCAAAAGTGCATTTTTAGAAAAAACAAAGCCTACTTGGCATGAGAGACATTATGGGTAGATACTAGTATATGGCAAGAGATTTCTATACCTTATTGTCCAAAAGGTGACTTAACATTCATCAGCACATTGATTCTGAAAGTGACGAGTCACCAGTGAATCAAGAAATGGGATGACTGACTTTATTTCGATTGCGATAAAAAGTAATGAGTGATTGTTTATTGAAAACGATGTTGTTACGCATACATTGAAGGAAAAACTACGTGTATGTTTAGATATAAAGTTTTCTCTTTGATCGGATGAAATTCATCTCTACAGTAGAGAGAATGAAAATATGACCAGCAGTAGAATAATTCTCATGAAAAACAGCTTGAAACTCACTAAACAAACAGTTCTGTTTAACGTTTGGTAGGAATATGCATTACTATCTTCAGTGATGCACTTACAAATGCAATGTCACGATAGTTCACCTTTATACTCGTACTCGTATATACATAGAGGATATATTGCAGACTGTTTAAAACTATTTGGAATGTACGCATTTGAGAAAATGTTGTATTCCTCCGTAGAAAGCCCAAGAAATTCGTCATTCGCATATTTATAAAATTCCATTGGTATGTCGTCAATGCCAGGAGATTTGTTATCTTTTGTGATGATGCGATCTAAAAGTTTGTTTCTACAATAGTATCTGGAACTGCATATTGAAAATTCAAGTGGTTTTCAGGGATTAAGGGAATGGGATTTAATCGAAAGAAATCCTCAAGCTGTATTGGCAGTTACTTTCACACCAATTCTATGTTTCTGTTTTTTTTTTTTATTCTGAGAAGTTTTCAGCATTGCTGCATTGTCCTGAAATTATTTTCGCGGTTTGCATGTAGTTCGTCATATTTCCGATAAAGCACCAGTAGCGAAAACAATCTCCTCTTCCTCCTCCTCGCAATCGACATCGGATCTGTCTTCTACACTGAACTCGGGGTTGCATGTAGTAATTTTTTTTCGAATAAGTTAGCATTATACGAGTGTGTTTCTTTTAAATGCTCATTCCATTTTAACATTGGCAATAAATTCATGTTAGTTTCAAGAACATTCGTCGCTTCCAAAGGGAGTTCAAAGATAGGCGACTCTGATTGATCGAGCAACCTCGATTTGACTTCAAAATTAGTGAGATTTTTGTGAGGTACTGGAATGGATTCTTAGTCAAAAACAACTTCCTACAAAGTCAGCTTCAGAGATGTCAAAATCAACAGGTTACGAAAACTATTATTCTGTATATCTCTTTGCAGACTAGAGAAAATTATTAAGACCATTCACGTATTTATACAAAAAGTGTACTAGAATGCTCGAAACAGCCCGAAGTGCATTCTTGTAAAAAGTGACAAAAGGAGAGAAATAACGATTAAGGAGCGTTCCCTCCCAGCATTGATTGCGAAAAATGGAAAATTTTCACCTTATATCATAGATTGCAAAATTAAATTTGAATTAAGATTAAATATTGACAATGGGTTACTTATTTTTCGTAACTTATTTTTGATAACTCCAGTACAAGGAAAAATAACAACGTTTAGTAATACTTTGGCGCTTTGATAAGGTTTCATGTACTTTCCCTGAGAACCACTACACCAAAAAGGAGTTTCTGCCTGGTAGTACAATGGACACAGCAAAATGGAGTCTGAGAGCTCCGGGATTTGGAAATTTCCTTTATTAAAAAATAAAAATAAAAAAAAGGGGCCCGAACAATGAAATTTTTGTCAATGTTTCTGAGCCTACTGTCCTCTCCCAAGGGTGTGGTCTCAGTGGAAGCATACAGCCGGTTAAATATGATGATCTGTCTTTAGATCTGTCCTCCAATATAGCATTAAATAGGTCAATAGAGAGCCTATGATGCAGGAGGAGGAGTTTTAGCGGATACCTTCAAAAATCAGTTAACCACTGGGAATATTAGTATGTCTGGTATAGTTCCTGTCGAAGCTCATCGACCGGATTCTATCTAAAAAAGTAGAAATCTACCAAAGATCAAAGAACGACTAATGTTTATAGTCAGGTTTTACCTGACGGCTTGAAAAAGATCAACAAGCAGTTTAATTTAGTTAGTTCTCCTTCAGGAAAGATTCATTCGGCCAAGTGACGAAGGGGTAGGATTATGAACAGGGCACGACAACTAGAAGCGAAAGCAGACACAGATACGGTCTCGGTTCCTTCACACACAGTACGGTGGCAAGCGGTTCATATTAGGCAATCACTCGTATAGGGTGGACGGCTTGTTCGCTCTCTGCCCTAAATCTGTCTAGGTGAATGAAAGAGAAAAACGAAGGAGATTAAAGTTTCAAGAGCCCTTGCATCACAGCTCTGGTGGAAAAGTTGAAAAGCTATACAGCACTAATTTTGTAAATCACGGACTCTTTAAATCAGGGCGACTTTAAAATAAATAAAGAGATGATGGGTATCGATTTGAAATCCTTGGGTCTTCTCGAAGTCTGCGTTGTGCGTTGTGTCGAAGGTAGACTTTTCTGGCCTTGTAGGCGACATTTAAGAGACTCTGTAATTTGCGCAATTCAAAACATCTCCTTTCTTGTGGATCGGAAATACAATGCTGAGATTCCATTCATCGGGTATACAAACATTGCTAAGATTTTTTTTTTAAAAAAAAAAACAGGCTATAACATCTGATTGATGGCTCTGATTAGGAAGTAAAACTATTGCATCCTTTCTGAAAATGTTAAAAGAGTTAAATTTATATCATTCAAAACGGTCATGACTAAACTTCTTTGGTCTGCGAAGACAAACGTCTTCCATTAGTTTCACAAACGCATGTGATACCCAGTGAAATCCAGACTGGTGATTCCAAATCTGCTTTTTTCTTTATATTCATAAACTTTAAGAAAATGTGTTATTTTTGTATGAATTATTCTTTTAAATGTCGAAATGCTGGCTTTTATACCACACTGTACCTACAACATACTTGATTTTTTACAGCAACTTGAGCATTTTTTGGGGCTAGTCGTGACGTTTTCCATATTTTTTTCTGTAGTTATTGATATCTGCGAAATAATCTAAGATCCTCAATCTGAGCAATATTCTGAATTGCTCCCCCACCTCTGAGACAGACGAGCAACAATATTAAGGGGCCATTGAAGTAACTGAGCCCGAAACCAGGAACTTTATTGCCGCTTGGCTGTCCGTGAAAATGCTAATATCCTGAACAGATATTACATTACATTTCAGACAGGATAAATTTATAAATTGCTATTACTTCCACCTGTAATACGCTACAGTGATCTGGGAGGTGGAAGGAGATGCTCAAATTGAGTTTTTCGGAGAAAACACCATCACCCACCCAATACCAGTCTGGAACCGTCTGTGTAGAAGTAAACTGAACCGAGGTGGACCACATTGAGGAGACTTAGACGGATGGCCATCAGTTTGCAGAAAATGGAGGAGCTTTACACTTTCCCTAATAGATTGAGGTTTACGGTATTTCCAAGGGCCGTCCACCATAAGATCACGCCATACATTAATATGGGGCTGACAAAGGACTTTTATATCTAAAGGGTGGAATGCAGTTACATACTACAGCTTTTAACAATAGCCTTTTTACAGGAACTTTATATTTCCGAGTGAAAAGGCCCAGTTCGGTTTCATTGGAATTTACTCCCAAACCACAGTTTATGACCCATTTGGAGAGCAAGAGAGGAGCGTGTTGATGAAGTTCTCTTTAAGTATTGGTCAGTAGCTTATTAACCACCAGGTGCCGAAGAAAAGGGAACAAGACGCCACCTTGAGGTGTTCCGCAGCGTACAAGTCTTCGATTCGTGTTAATAATCATGCCTGTGAGCTATTGAATGATTAGCACTTAAAGCAAAGTCTCGGCGCTCAGACTTGCAAGAGCGTTAGTAATAGCTCTGATGTGACATAGGTGAAAGCTCCGTCAATGGCAAGAGAATCAACCATAGATTACTCGTTGATTCTCAGTGAAATATTCAGTTATATTTTGAATATATTACCTTTTAATTGTTCCCCTTATTTTACTCGACAGACTTCCATTGCTAAACAGAATGGTTTATGTGGTTGTTGCCATTACTGTCAATGTTTACTGCCAAAATGTTTCACATTTTTTCTGTATTACTTCGTTTTAAATTGAATGGCTCGCAGTGTGTTTTAGAATGTTGCGGAAATATATTTATACTACGTTTTCACTAGAGCCAAATGAGATGATTACTGTAAAAAATCACAATTCCTAAGTCCTAAAATCTGATTACCAGCAAATGAGATAGCACATGAGTAAAAACATGCAGGAAAGTTAAAATCCGTTTAGAAACTCATCCCTAATAAAGTGAATGAGGTGTTGTGGAATTTGTACAACAGACGCAATGATATCCTTCTTTATAGAGGATATTTCTCCATTTTAAAAAGCAAAGTTAAGTAGTATTTGAACACTAGTAATAACTTGTGTATATTATTTTTATTAAATCATTAATTGTGATGACAGAATAATAGTAAAAAAAATACATTGCAAATATGTATATAACATCCTCCAGATTAGCTCAGTGGTACGTAACATTTAAAGAATTTTGAATTTTGCGCCATTTGTGTGCTAAAGTATTGCCAACGAAAAATAAAGACGGCGCGACAGCTGAAGGCTCAGGGTTATTAAAAAAGGTGCTGCACGAAAGAACAATGCGTATTCATTGTTGAGCAATATTTTAAAAATAACGAAGATCTGGCAGCTAAAATTCACAATTTTCGTACAAAATATGGTCGGAATAGTGATTTAACTTCATCAACTGTGAAGGGATTAATTCAAAAATTCAGGGAGACTGGATCAATTAGTAATCTTAGATACTCTGGCCGTCCAACACAAAACATCGAAGAAGTTCGTGAAAGTGTTGTTGAGAGTCCATTAACATCAAGTCGGCACCATGGTCAAGAATTGGACATTTCGAGAAGCTCTCTACAGCGTATTCTCACAAAAGATTTGCATCTTCATGCATAGAAAGTGCAATTGACTCAAGAACTGAAGCCTACTGACCACGCACAGCGAAGTGAGTTTCTTTGAATGGATTATGGAACAACAACAAGTGGATGCTGATTTTTCCAACAAAATCATCTTCAGCGTTGAGGCTCATTTCATCTTGATGGTTTTGTTATTCGTCAAAATTGTCGAATTTGGGTTTCAGAAAATCCACGAGTGATTGTTGAGAAACAAATGCATCCACAACGTGTCACTGTTTGGTGCGGACTTTGGGCTGGAGGCTTGATCGGACCATTCTTCTTCGAAAATGCGGCTGGTCAGGCAATAACAGTCAATGGTACGATAATCCAGTTTCTTGTGCCTAAATTGCAATTTGTGGATATGGACGACATGTGGTTTCAACAAGACGTTGCCACAAGCCATACAGCCCGAGAAATAATTCAATTACTGCATGATTCATTTCCTGGTCATTTAATTTCCCGTTTTGGTGATCAGAATTGGCCGTCGAGATTATGCGATTTAACACCGTTGGACTTTTTTCTTCGGGGTTTTTTGAAGTCTAAGGTTTATGCCAACAAGCCCACGACAACCCACGCTTTGAAGGATCAAATTGAACGCTGTATCAACGAAATTCAGTCACATTTATGCAAAACGGTAATAGAAAATTTCAACAAAAGAGTGCATATGTGCCAGCAAACCGTTGAGGCCATTTACCCGATATGCTATTCCATACATAACTCTATACTATATACTTTATGAATCAATAAAACATTTACAATTTTTAATTAAAATCCTGTGTTTTCTATCAAAATTACTTCTTGGGTCAATTACGGGACACCCTTTATAAGAAGTATGGAAAAAAGTCATGAAGTGATAATATTGTTCTGACTTCGGTTTCGAATTTGGCTGAGGTTTCCATTATGCGCACTAAGCAAATTTTTTTTTTTATTTTTTTTGTTTAAATTGACTTATTCTTAGATGTACTGTAAAAGAAATTTTCTACGGAAACTTTTTTTTCTATTTTTTTTTTTATTTTTAAAATTTTCAATTTTCACAGAAAAGTGCATGTATACAAACTGCAGAAAGGGACGCGTTCACTTCGCGTAACGCTTGGCTAAGTTATTTCTGTTGCTGAAGAGGAGGATGGGTGGGGTGGTGAATGCAGTGAATGTTGGAAAATATTATAGGTATTGCCATAATGTCCCAAAGTTAAAATAATTTTAAAGTTAATTTTGTCTTTTTTGATATTTTTTTTTTTTTTTATTAACTGAAAATATTATACTGCTAAATACCCCAGAGTAAATATAATTAAACATTAGCTCCGGGCGCCTGCCTGACAGTTGTTGACATACCCTTAGCGGAGCGACGAGGTCGCGTGAGCGGCTAAACCCTGCGGAAAAAAGGGTTACAATCCTGTTAGCGAGCGAAGCGAGCCACCCACCCCATACTTTAAATACACCAGACTTTCTTAAAGGCGCCTGCCTGACAGTTTCTGGTATACACTTATTCAACTTTGTAACTTCATTTAAAGCGCCAGGTGATTTTCACTTAAACTGGCAACACTGTTCTCAACTATTAGAAATGAAAAAAAATTAAGAAAAAAATATTGTATTTATGTTTTTTTGGCCATTTTAAGCCAGAAAAAAATAAAAAAAAAAAAATTTGCTCAGTGCGCATAATGGAAACCCGCCCCATCAGCCGACTAAATTTTCAGTCATACTTTGAGTTTACCTTTTGAACGCTGTCTTTATTTTAATCGATAGACTTCGACCTCATCACATGCCTGTGGGATGTCTCAAATATGACCTTCCGCTGACATTCATCCGAAAAACCGAGAGTATAATCGGCAGATTCCGATAAACTCCTTTGGAAACTTGGTGTTTCGTCTAAATTTGTCCACTGTTCGAAGAGTAATTATTGGCTTGAGAATGGCATTGAACAAGTTGAGCATTGAAAGTCTTGACCTTGCTGGAAAGCGTGTCTTTATGAGGTGAAATCCATTACAAAACCACTTTGCTTTGAATGTAAATTTAAAGTTTCTTTTGAAATACTTTATAGGGTGGACTTTAACGTCCCAATCAAAGAGGGCAAAATCACCAGTAACCAGAGAATCGTTGCTGCCTTGGACAGTGTCAAGTATGCTCTTAATAAAGGTGCCAAGTCGGTGGTATGTACAAAGTAGTTTCTATTTCAATTCAGACGTAATATTTCGATTTTCTGTAATAGGTTCTGGCATCCCACTTGGGCCGTCCAGATGGCAACAAGAACTTGAAATACACTTTGGCTCCAGTTGCTGATGAGTTGAAGAAACTCCTTGGCAAGGATGTCACCTTCCTCAGTGACTGTGTCGGCGCAGAAGTTGAAGAAAAGTGCAAAAATCCTCCACAGGGTTCCGTCATTTTGTTGGAAAATGTACGCTTCTATGTTGAGGAGGAAGGCAAGGGCGTTGACGCCAGTGGGGCCAAAGTCAAGGCCGACCCGGCCAAGGTCAAGGCATTCCGTGAGAGCTTGCAAAAGTTGGCCGATGTCTACATCAACGATGCCTTCGGTACTGCCCATCGTGCCCACAGTTCAATGATGGGTGAAGGTTTCAGTCAACGCGCTGCCGGTTTGCTCTTGAACAAGGAGCTGAAATATTTCTCTCAAGCTCTGGATAACCCACCACGTCCATTCCTGGCTATTCTTGGCGGTGCCAAGGTTGCCGACAAAATCCAATTAATTGAGAACTTGCTTGACAAGGTCAACGAAATGATAATCGGCGGTGGCATGGCCTTCACCTTCTTGAAAGTTCTGAATAACATGAAAATTGGAAATTCTCTCTTCGATGAGGAAGGTTCCAAGATTGTCCAGAACCTTGTTGATAAGGCGAAGAAGAACAACGTACAGTTGCATTTGCCTGTGGATTTCGTTTGTGGTGACAAATTCGCCGAAGATGCAAAGACTAGCGAGGCTACCGTTGAATCGGGCATTCCTGATGGTAGTATGGGCTTAGATGTTGGACCAAAGACGCGCGCAGCATTTGCTGCTCCAATTAGCCGGGCAAAGATCATCGTGTGGAATGGGTAAGCTGGCGTCTGCGGTTGTAATCCAAGTACATTCTTACTCTGTTTTCAGACCACCTGGCGTGTTCGAATTCCCCAACTTTGCTAACGGCACAAAGGCTGTTATGGACGGTGTTGTTGCCGCAACAAAGGCCGGTACTGTTTCCATAATTGGTGGAGGTGATACTGCCTCGTGCTGCGCCAAATGGGGCACTGAATCACAGGTTTCTCATGTTTCTACTGGTGGTGGTGCATCTTTGGAATTGCTGGAAGGCAAAAAATTACCCGGTGTAGCCGCTTTATCCGATGCATAAGCTAGTCCACCTAACGGAATCGAATAAGACATTTAATTTGGAAATATAAGATTAAAGTTACTACTATTTAGTTGTGATCACACTCATGTTAAACTTGTTTCGATGTTGTTCAAACAGAATTAAGGAAGAAAAGAATCAATAAATATAAACAAAAATTAACAAAATTTTAAAGCCTACCTCTTTTACACGTCAACTGAAATTCAAATGAACTCCTTGTCTCCTTTTGTATATTGTAGATTGTGTTACTCGTTACAAAAATTTCAAGTTATACACAGGTCAATTTGCACTTGCTTCCATTCAGGGCACGAAGGTGCATACGAAGCAATTCAATCAATTTGCAATTCATGTGCGTGTCCACATTTTGAAACCTCGGTTGCCCGTTTCATTACCGCACACGCACATGGGTGAGATATTTAAATTAAGAAAGCGACTCGCTAATACCCCAGACACCATAAAGTTGAATCACTTTTATTCTCATAGTCGCAGCGCCCGAAATAAGGGAACCTTGAGTGACTATGAGAATACAGGCAAAAGTGAGTACAAAAATTCAGATTCCATATACACTTAGCAGAAAAAGTCTGCGTTCACCTATTAAACCAGTTGTTTGTTGCATTGAAACAAAGAGATAAATATATGTTTTTTTGAATTTTAATTATTAATTTTTAGATACAACAAGGACAACGTATTACGCAAATTTCATTGAATTCCTATGAACACTCGTCCAGTTAACGGAACTTTTTTGCTCAAACACCTAAAACAGAGACAGAAAAAGTCTGCGTTCAGTTGTTAATATCGAATAAAAAAATGATCATACCTTAAAGTTTAGTAGCTCGTATGGTATCCTCGTCTTTTTAAGACTTCTCGCAGGCGTTTTTGCATAAAACTAACTAATTTAGACGTGTCTTCAGGGGTAATTTTTTCCCATTCTTCTTTAAGCACATTTTTAAAATAGTTTTGCTTGTTATTGTGTGTTGGCGAATTTTCCTTTCAAGCAAATCCCATAGATGTTCAATTGGGTTTAAATCAGGAGATTGTGGGGGGGTACGCAGTTGTCTAGGCACATTATACAACAACCAGAGGCGAACGATCTCAGCGGTATGTTTTGGATCGTTATCTTGTTGGAACCAAAACTCAGAGTCTAGTTGAAGTTTATTCACAATTTTCCTTAAATTAGTCTTCAGAATATTAACGTATGCATGTTTGTCCATTGTAGACTCAATAAATTCCATTTCTCCAACTCCTCCACTTGCCATGCACCCCGACACCATTACACCTCCACCACCGTGCTTAACTGTAGGAGACAAATTTTGCTTATCGTAAGCTGTGCCCTGCTTTCGCCACAAGATCTTTCGTTCTTTTATTCCGAATATGCAAAATTTGCTCTCATCGGAAAAAGTTATTCTTTTCCAGAAGTCAGGTGGTTTATTTACATATTCATTTGCAAGAGCTATGCGCTTTAAACGATTCACTCTTGAAATGAATGGTTTTTTTCGCGAAACTCGACCGCGGTACCCTGCCTTTTTTAGGATTTTTCTGACAGCATTTTTTTGTCGAATTTGACCATGATGTTTTCACTCGCTTTATTAAATCTCGTCTTTCTCGAGATGACAGCTTTGGTGGTCGACCGCAACGAGGCTTAGATGTGTAAATGCCTGTTGACTTAAAATTGTTTATCACCCTTTGAATCGATGAATACTGCCGACCAACATCTTTAGCTATACTTCTAAAGCTTTTTCCTTCTTTCCAGAATTTTATAATAATTTTTCGCTTGTCCACACTTATTTTTTTTCTATTATTCCCCATTGTACAAAAAATATCAAAAAATGACAAGAAATTATTTACAGATTTTACAAAACACTCCGGTGAATCACATTAACTACTCAAAAATGATGTGAAATTTGTTGAATGTCCCTTCAACTGTAATAAGCATAACGGTAAATGGCAGTTGTGTATAGTGAACGCAGACTTTTTCTGTCTCTGTTTTAGGTGTTTGAGCAAAAATTAGATCACTCCGGAACAAAAGAGAGAACATAGCAGATGGGTTCAGCGATAAATACAGAAAACACACTCATCAACAGACATTCCTATGAGTGTACTGAAAAGAAAAGTTTGAAATTGCAGCTGTCACTTTATTTGACTGGTGACACGACTACGAGAATGGTTAATTGACTTCGTGGGTCCCCCAAAGAAGTCATCTTGGACCACTGATCTTTATCCTTACAATAAACGATGCCGAAAGTATCATTAGGAACTCCGATCTTTTGGTCACGCTAATGAAATGAAAAACTTTAAACACAAGTATATCATCTCCTGCTGACTCTAGACTTCTGCAGGATGACCTGAATAGTTTTTCCATTTGGTGTCACACTACCATCTACAAGGGGTTACTTCATTCGCGACGAGTCATGTTAGTACCATCGTGACGTCCTCAGAAACCTAGAAAGGTTGTTTACTAAACATCTACAATGAATATCTTGAAACCAGTTCCAAGACATTCAGTATGTACTCACATCTTGTAAAATAAAATGAATGAATCACTTGATATTTTTTCTCAGGACCTGCTGAAATTGCGTTTAAATAAAACCATTGATGCTCTACCGGAATAAATTTCACCTGCTCTAAAAGAGCAGAAAGTTGTTTAAACTTGTTCTCCCTTGGCATAAAATCTTAATTTTCGGTGGGACGTTTATTGCTTTTTGCTATTATTACCTTACTAAAAGGAGCAACTTTCTCGTAGCATTATTTGTAGAGGTATGAACCATACTCTTCCACTCGAATCCACTTTATAAAATCCCTAAATTGAACTTTTTCATTGCACATGTATTTTGTCGAATTTTTCACGTTTAATTTATTTTGAAGTAAATTTAAGGATAGAAAATGATTCTGCATATCGATTAAAACCGTGCTTTTAGTACTTGCGGTTCGTATTACATCTCGATACTGCTCACACACAGTTTCGTGTTTTCGCAATACCTTTTCGATTCTGCCGAAGTCTCTGTCACTATCCAAATATGTGTGGCCTACCTCTGGATTATTTTAAAGTATCCCTACAGTATCAACGCTTGGTAGAGGCTGATAATATTAAAATTTTTATTTTATCCAGCACATTAATCTGACCAAATAAAAAGATGATTTCTATCTTTAATGTCGCTATTATATTGAACAAAAGTCCACCTATATCTTCTGTCCACGTTAGCATATACGGTTATTCTCCATTTGAAATGTTTTTAATGTTGTGAGCCTCGGCAAGGCATTGTTTGCTGTAAGTCAACAGTTAAATATACCACGTTTATATGCAGAATCGAGGGATCGAGTTGGGATCGAGTTCAGATTTCGATCTGAATATTTCTACACACCGAGTCGAAAGATTGAAAAATTCAAACGTGGTTGAACTGATAGATAAGTATAGCAGACATTCTGCTTTTGATTGTGTAAGTGTTCTGTTGTGTTAGATTCGTTATCTGAAATCACACACACATTGAGACAACATGTCAGTTCAACCGCTCAACCCAGGTATACATGCATTTTTCTAATTCGATCCAGCTCTATTAGCTGAGTCGAGTTGAGTCAATCCCATTTCAACTCGATCTGCGTTTATATGAATCTCAAGCCGGGTTGAACCTGGCTTCAAGTACGCATATAAACGTAGTAATAGACAACATTTGAGTCTAAACGCGCCTTTTTTTTTTTGATTTTCAAATGCTGACTTGTAGCTTAACCGATGTTTAGCTGTGTTGTTTCCAGCATCACATGTGCTGCATGTGTCACTACGTGGATAGCGAAAGATTAAATTTTGTGACAAAAAAATTTCTGTAAAATGCTTCTTTTACATAATAGTAGTCTTCTTTGTTTTCGAGGTCGCATTTTTCAATATAGAGTTTGTGCATTTTGGAAACGCTTAAGATAGGTGAAAGATATTTTTTGAAAGGGTTTTTATTCCTTGAGCAGTGTGATTCTTCAGCAGGAAACTGCTCAATATGTTCCCCTATATACGCCGTCCTTAAAAATGTTATCCTCTTTTATCCAGTGACGGAACTAACTGAACAGATTCAAGCTTTTGTTGTATAACTCTTTACTTTTCTTATACCGATATGGAACAGAGAACAGAGTGAAAATTTGCAAACTCTAATCTGCTTTTCATTGAGATTAGCGTTATACTCGTAGGTAACCTTTCTCTTGCTTATGGCAGTCTTTCGCATTGGGGATTTCTTTTGAATACCCCTAAATAGCAGTGCATTTTTCGCATTAATATCTAACGTATAGAAACCAAATAACATCTGTTTTCTTGCACTTAAATCAATATTTTTTGATTTTTGCTAGGTTCACATAAGTTTCCAGTATTGACAACTTTTTCATTCATCACGATACCTTTTTGAGATATATACTCCTTACCTTGAGCTCTTAGCAAAGCAGCTACTCGTTTTTTCCACTGAGTAGGTTTTTTTTTGGTGATTTTGCAAGTACAGATACTTCTGTTGCCTCAACTTCTATTTCTGGCTCTAACCTCATTTTCATTGAAAGTCGACCTTTCATAGACCCTTCATAGAAAACACATAATAAGTCCCGTTTTGAATTCACAATCCACATAAGAAAATATAGACTTGTGTGAAAAAATACCTTTTTCAAATTGTGCATAAAACAGCCTGTCGCGTCGGCTTTCCCTTTAAATAAAACGCTGCTAGTAGAGACAGAAAGAGAAAAATTCAAAACGGAGACAAATAAACCATACCTACAAAATTTTTATTTTTATTTTGTCGGGGCGGGTACACCCTACTGTAGCAATCAGACTCAAAAACAGGTCCATTGTACAACCAGGCAGAGAACCCCATTTTAATGTGTTTTTGTTCGTCTTTTGTAGAAAGACGAGTAGACGCTTCAGTGATGAAGAGCTGAGGTCATCAGCACTCACCACATCAGCACCGAAAATCTGCCACCTGATCCGAGCATAAGCAGGACAATCACATAGGAAGTGTTCCGCAGTGCAATCGCCCTCTCCGCAGGAGTCGCAGACATGGGTAGCGCTCAAACGTAGCCGCGGATTTCTTACAGACGACGGGGACCATTCGTTTAGTCTGCCTGCATCTGCCTGGAGAGTCATGCCACCTTCGATTGTGTTCACTGAAAACCCAATCGTCAATGGAAGCCCTAACCGAGGACGCTGGCAAACCCAACGCGGGTTCAGGTCCAGAGAAATTCTCTTCTGAGCCTTGTCTAGCAAGCTCGTCAGAGATCTCATTTCCTGTTATCCCTTTGTCTCCTGGGATCCAAACAAGATTCAGTGAGTTCAGCCTTCCGACCGAATTCAAGGATGTTTTTTATTCTCGAACTATTTTAGAAGTGGTTAAAGGATTGAGCAAGCCCTTAAGCGCAGCTTGACTATCACTACAGACGCAGATGCTTCGCCCTTCCACACAGATGTGTGTTTTCCCAATGAGAAGTGAAGCCTAATGTTGTCGCATTCATCAAGTACGTTTTCTAACATCATATAGCTTCGAAAGACACAAGCCCAGTCTTGTTAGAACTTTATAGAGAAACTCAAAGAAACATGTCTGTATACACAATCAAAAACAAAAAAAAAAACTATTTTAGAAAAGATGGATAGAATAATTTATTTCTTCGCAAAATTCGCATTCATGGCCGCCGATGTTCTTTGTATATTATTTACATTTGATCTTATTCTAGATTCCACAGAGTTCTGAGTTGATATTGCTTTTCGTAGTTGCGTATTTATGAATTCCTTATCGAAGTCACGAGCCTTATTTTGCTCTTCCTCCTGCTTGTATCCTTCGCGATAGTTTTGCACATATCGAGTTCGCTCTTTGTCCCGCCATTCAGCATTCTTCATCATATCTTTGAGCCGCTTTTCCTTCTCCTCCTCTGTAAGACGTTCTTTCTGTGCTGTTTTCTTGGATGTGTCTTCACGTTTACCTCTTGAAGCCGACGATTGAGAGTATTTTGGTTTGGCAGGCGATTTCGAACGACGATATTCATTATCTCTTCTTTGTCGTGACCGTGACCGGGAACGCGATCTCCTACGACT
This sequence comes from Pocota personata, assembly GCA_963082735.1. Lineage (NCBI taxonomy): Eukaryota > Metazoa > Arthropoda > Insecta > Diptera > Syrphidae > Pocota > Pocota personata. The sequence continues at coordinate 74,057,246 of OY720432.1, read as the reverse complement.
ACTATTGTCAATACGGTTGTTGGAAGGATAATTTTTATTTCTATCTTCAGTATTCCAATTACGGTTAACTGTCGGAGGATATCTATCTCTACCTCTTCGCTGATCCATACGATCAACTGGAGAATGACTTATGTCTCTATAACTTCGTTGCGTTCTGTGGTCTCTTCCATTGCGTTGCATTCGTTGGTTTCCTCTGTCGCTGTCGCCTTCACTATCACTGGGTGAGCTACTACGGTTCTTTGAACACTTCTTAGACTTTCCTTTCTTCCTCTTTGTTTGAGCAGCTTTGTCTAGTTCCTTGGATATCGTCTCATACTTTGCGTCTAGTAGCTTGCTCAAATCTAATCCAGCCAATTGTTTGCTGTCCTTATCGAGACTTCCTTTTAGCTTCTTATACTGCTTCTGCAGCATCTCATCCAAGTCTTTATCACTATCATCACTCTCGTCAGAGTCCGATCCTCGACGTTTTTTCTTCGACTTTTTACTCTTCTTACTCTTCTTGGAATGACCAGATGCCTTTAATTTGCTTTTATTTGTTTTCTCTGTTTTCAAAATTCTATGAAGCTCTTTCAACTTGACAGGGTTCTCTAGAATCTTGCGCCTCGATTCCATTTCTTTCTGTTTTATCATCATTAACGGGTCCTCTAGTATTTTTCTCTGTAAATCTACTTGTTCTGTTGATGTGGCATTACGATAAGCCCTTATGGAGAACGGAATGCATTCATGTTCGACATGATTTACAGGCACTTTAACACCAACCAGATCTCTATCCTTCTGCTTTTCTTCGGCAGCTAACGTTTCAAATGCTTTGTCAATGGGCCTTCCCAAAAGATATTCTTCTCTGTTTATCAATTCCGTGCTACCTGCATGTAATAGAAGAGAAATAATTAAATTTATAGCAAAAATTATTATCCAGATGAAAAGAGTTGAGAAAAAACAAAACGGAAAAAAACTGGAACTAGACCTTCCAACCTAATGGGCCTCGTAATACAAAACCAGGTGAGGGTGGCCGTGGTGTAGTGGTAACATCATCGCTTGTCACGCTACAGGTTCACGGTTCGAATCCTGATGTCAAGAATCATCTATTTATTTCGCATGAAATAAATAAAAAGTCGATCAATTGCAAAAGCTTGTGTCAACTCTACTGCGAAGGCATAACACTGGCAGTAGGGCGGTCATATGGCTAAAATGCAACTCGATCGTGATGATGACATCAGGAGGACGGAAAAAAATACTGTGAATCATGAGCAACGACAAAAGTAAAAACAAACAAGCTCCCCAGTTATCTGGACAGCCACCCTTGGAGTTCACTGAAACTTAATACCAGCTGAGTTTCAAACCAACTACACCAATCTGTCTATCTCTCTGTCTCTTCCCCTTTCCTCAAAACGCCCGTGTCCTAAAAATTAGTATAAGGGTATTCATAACCCCTAGGTTATAGGCTCAGACTCCGAAAACTTTTAAAGAAAGGAAACATACAAATACTTGTCGGACTCTTCAACGTAATATACAACCATGGCAGGGTCCTTAATGACTGGCTTAAAACTACCTCTGTAAACTTGCCTAAGAATAAAGCGGAGCAATGTGTCGAGTATAGGAAGATCAGCTTGAAAAGCCACACACTAGAGATCTCTCTTAAAGTAATCCATTAAAGAGTTTATAACAAGCTGTATAAGTTCGTTTGGTTTCAGAAGTTGGTTCGGTACGCGTGAGGCTCTCAATATTACCATCCAAAGAAGACTAAAGAGTGCGCATTTGATAACGAAATTGTGGAGATTCCCAATATAGAAAAGAATGACACCAGAATATAATTGAAAACCTATACTGGATCCAGGAGACAAATGTAGGTTTTAAAAGGGAAGATTCAGAGGGAGTGGAAATGCGCAGAGGTGTCAGGCAAGACTTATCTTAACACCTCTACTATTCAGATCTTTACAGAAGGGTTAACGAATAATGAGTACAAGGTATGCAGATGATTCAGTTCGGAACGATATATATGAACTCAGCATGATGAACTCAGCATGATGAACAAGCTTAATGCTACAAAAACCAAGTTCATGGGGTTCACAAACGACCAGCAATCACAGAATGCCGAGCTGAGAATAGATATCGTAATGGTGGAAAGGGTAAACAGCATCAAGTACCATGCAACTCCCATCAGATAAACACAAAGAATAATAGAACAAGCAAGATCAGCTTTCTGCAAACTGAATAATATTCTATGCAGTAGAGGAATTATTTTGGACCAGACTTGTTAAGTGCTATATCTGGTAGATCTTACTATACGATGTGGAAACATGGACGCTACATAAAACAATGATTAAGAAATTAGAAGCCTTCTAAATGTGGGTGTGCCGAAGAATGCCGCGTATCTCTTGGAAGCATCAAGAAGTTTAATATAATTGTTTTTCTTGACTTTGATGGAGCTTTCAACAACGTACTTGCAGGTCTAAACGTCGAAGTTTCGCTTGCTAATTCAATTGCTTACAGGTAGGAGTATTCACACAAAACTGGACGGAACTTCTTCTCCAAGATTTGTAAGCTGCGGCACACCACATTGTGGCATCTTGTCCCCTATTCTTTAGAATGTGGTGGTTAAGAATCAACTGGTTGACTTGGAAAGGACAAGATACAAAGTGATTGCCTATGCAGATGTTGTGCCTCTTGGTGTCTCGGGAAATCACTCAAATTCTCTAAGAAAGCTTCTTCTCTTGCTCTCCAAATGGGCTGTAATTCGTGGTTTGGGAGTAGGTTAGGTTAGGTTAAAGTGGCTACCAGCTATTAATGCCAAAACTCATAGACCAGTGATACGACCCTTGTGATACTACATGGATCATAACCAATTTCTCGTGCCTTCTTAATCAAACCATTTGGGCTTCTGATTAAGCGAAGGAGGCTTTTCATATCCATATTTATAAGATCGGTGAAGTCATTGCAATAGAAAGCTCCGAAGGAAAGTTATCTTTTATGGGAGAGAGCTGGGCATGTAGAAAGGAAGTGGAGAATAGTTTCCTCCTCCTCCTCGTGCATGCAGCTTCTACAAAAAATCATTTGAGCAAACGCCAAGCCTTCTAGCGTGCTTACCTATTAGACAGTGCCCAGTAATGATACCTATTGTGGCGCTGATATGCAGTCCGTTGAGAGAAATCAGAATCTTCAGAACGTTTTATGTCCAGTTTAGGCCAAATCTGTTTTGTCGCTAGACACGTTGCAACATGCGTTCTTTGTATTGCATCCAACCAATCCCGTCCAACTGATCCTTTTTATTCGGAAATTTAAAGTTTCTCTTATAGACACTCCAACTATTAATGCCACCATCTTCATCTTCACTGACAAAGCAAAATACTTGGGTCTTATTGTGGATAGCAGACTAAACTGGAAAGCCGATTTATAAGAACGCATCTAAAAGAGTAGTGTAGCTCTCTACTCCTGTTAAAAGGTTGTGTCCGCGGTCAGGCCCATATTATTGTATGGCATATATTCGTATGGTGGACGGCCCTTGGAAATACCGTAAACCTCAATCTCTCTGGAAAAGTGCACAGATCCGCATGCATGTGCATCAACACTACCTCCGCAGCATTAGATATAATATTTCATCTGTTGCCCGTAGACATTTTTGGCAAACAGATAGCTGTCAGAGCAACCATCAATCTAAAAGCCTTCTCGAAGTGATCCAACTTCCTAGCTACACAATTTTACATACGAGAACACCGAAACATCCTACCGAAACTGAGATTTGATCGTAACTTCCGAACATTGATTCCCGCCCGTAATGTGTGGAAAAATGTTGCCTTTAACGATGGCGATTCAATTCACTTCTATTGTACATAGACAATTCCAAAAGTGGTAGTGGGGTCGGCAATAAAGGAAGTCCTGCGCTAGCTAAAATGTAATTTAATCTCTATTCAGGATATTCGCGTTTTCAAGCACAACCAAGTGGCAGTCTGTAGTGTGCTCACTAACTTCAAAGACCACTCAAGATTGGTGCTCGTCTCTCACGGAGATGGCCGAGCAATTCAAGATTCACTTATGCTGGGTACCAAAACAATATTCTGCCAGAAAAACAAAATTTATTTAAAATGTAAGTAGAGGCAGCCATAGGTGGAAGTATCCCACGACGTGTCAAGTCTCTAAACAGTTCTGGCTAAGCTAGATCAAAAAACATTTTAATGTTTTGCTAAAATGGTCGCAGATCAGCATCTTCCTCGGTGTCTTACTAGTCACTGTTCTGTAGGTCTGCACGCTAAAAGGCTAGGCCTCTTTTTAAAATACTTACACAGGAGCTGCAAAAAGGAGGATGAAACGATCTTCCATTTCCTTTGTATCTGTCCAGCCCTGTCCAGAAGAAGACAGCTAGATGGTAAACAGGTATAGACAGATGTCCTAACCTACCCTAATCATTTCTTGGCTTGACAGGATTGCAAACTATCAAGTGGTATGCAAAAGGGAATTAATACACCAAATTGAAGGCGAACATTAGAGTACTTAGACCAACTGCTACAACGGAGAGGAGCGGCAGGGGCAGATACTGACAACACTGGAGATATTATGAGGCTTACACACAGACACTAAAATCGAGGATTCCCAACCTCCAAAGCAGAAAGGAAGCTTTAAAAGAATCAAAAATTGACGCGCACGTAATTTACGGAAAAATTTACATACTTTTGTACATCCACTCCAGCTTCTTGTCATCGTTTTTAGCCAGCACCCCAGACGCTTGACCGATTTTCACCAGTTCTTCTCGATTCTTTTCTTCCAGAATTTCCTTTCGCAGATCATTCATTTTTCGATCTTCGGCGTTCTTGGCCTGTTCGGCTTTCCAGACCTTCTCTTGGTTTTTCATTGTATGGGGATGCCATGATTTCTTTAAGTTCTGTAATGAAGTAAATATTATAGAATACTTGTGGTGTTCGAGAATAAATAATAATATTTACCAAATCTCCGCCGCCCATTATTTAATTAACAAAAAAAAGTAGTCTCCGTTGCAAAGTATAACAAATCTCGGAATGCAAAATACACTTCAAAACAGTGTATTTGACGTTGTCAAAATATGATGTATGATGACTGCACTCACTGAACTCAGTACGAACAATTGAAGGTAAAACACATATGAATTTGAATTTATACCTGTGAAATCATTCCGACCGAGAATTAACAATTCTTCTTCCCTAATGGGTATATATAGAAATGCAATTTATTAAATTTTTGGAAAGCCTTCATTATTTATAACTGTTACATCGGAAAATACAGTGCGATTAATGCGCTTGTACAGTTTTCAATTCAATTACGAAGAGCTGGTACTCCGGTTTATTATTATACTACGTTTTCATTAGAGTCAAATGAGATAATTAGCACAAAAAATAGCAAATGAAAAACTACAATATTTCCCATACATTTGCTAAATGATATCACTACCAGCAAATCAGATGGCAAATGAGCACAAAACAAAATTCAACAATGCAAACATATTTTATTGAATTGAATGGAAAACCATAAAAAAATGTAAATTCGGACATTCAGAGGTCGTTCCATAGTTTTATTTGCATTCATTTTGGACGTCTCTGAACAATCCGATCTACTCATTGTGTGAAGCTTTCCGGCAAGCCATTTAAAAAATATGGTCCGTCATTTTTTAAACTTTTCGAAACCACCGGAACGGACAGGATCGGAAGCATTCTGTCCGGAGCTTAAGTTACCTGCTGCTTGATTTGGAACTGCTTTTTTGACTTGTCGAGAAAGTTCCGAATTCGAAATTTTTGTTCGAAAATTTGTAAATTTGCACAAAAAAACGCTTCCATAAAAAGCAGAAAATGTGAGCTTGGAAATCTGATTATGAATTGTTTCTCAAATTCTATGTAATTACTAATTACTTTTGCATTACTGGCTTTTTTATTAAATTAGAATTCGTAGAACATGGCAGATCCTTATACCTGCGTTAAGATAAGAAAAAGCGGTTTCTCTCGCAAGCGGAAAAAGAGGTATTTTTATTGTTTTAATTTGTTTTTTTTTATAATTTGCATGTGTCAAAGGGGATACGAATACCCTTATATTAATTTTTCGGACACGGGCGTTTTGTGGAAAGGAGAAGAGACAGAGAGAAAGACAGAAAGACAGATTGGTGTAGTTGGTTTGAAACTCAGGTGGTATTAAGTTTCAGTGAACTCTAAGGGTGGCGTCCAGATAGCTGGGGAGTATTTTTGTTTACCTATTATTATCGTTGCTTTGTAGAAATATTGTGAGATTTTCTTAAACTCGTCACTAACACAAATCGTTAGTAATCAACAAGAATGTGACGGTCAATATATTATAATTTCAAATGAATATTGGGTATACAAATTATATGTATGTGATATTGATTTTAATTATTAAAAAACGAATAGATAAATTATAAACCAACAATGAAATGCTTTAACCCCTAAACAGAGAAATTCTTCATGCATGGAATAGAGACATGGTGCAGTGCTGCGATATGGCCCGACTTATATATACAAGAGCATTCTAATTGCACTGCAAGTTAAATTCTGCTCATCTGATTTGGGGGATATCTACTACAAAAACGCAAAATTTTTTGTCTGAAATCTGTTTTGAATTTCTTCAATCTTCCAAAAATCAGCTGTGCAAGCGGCGAAACAGTGAAAGTGAATCATAATGGGTGGTGGCCATGGTGTGGTGGGTAGTGTGTTCACTTGTGACCCGAACTCTGCAGGTTCAAGCCCGGAACAACAAAACCAGCCACCCGAGCGTAAGCCACTCACCAAAACGCAGTTTCTGCTTGGTAGTACAATGGACTTTGTGTGAGTCTGAGTGTTCCGGGATTTGAAAATTTTTTTATAAAAAAAAAGAAAGGTGTTTCTGACAAATCGCCGAGCGCCTCTTCATAAATTTCACAAAGCGAAGAACAGCTGAAACTAACAACTACTATAACGAACACAGTGAAAAGTCGCGGATGTATTCATTTTGCCTGAATTTCATGATAGTACGACATAGCAACTTCCGATAAAAAAAAAAACCGAACGCCTTTCCCTATATCTTGCAATGAAAAAATAAAAATAAAATTGCTACTGAACTATTGACAACAACCGCTGAAAGGAAAAGCCTTAACCTATAGATTTATTATTATTTGGTAGAATCGGCAGAAATAATTTTATAAAGTTGCAGATCAATTTCGAGAATGAAAGAGTTTAATCAGAGAAATAAATTACGTTTAGAAATCCAAGAACAAACAAAAAAACACACCATCTTCGCTAATATATTGTTCTTGCTTTGTTTTGCAAAAAGTATGTCCCATGAATATATATACACCATATTTCAAAAAGGTTCCATTATTCACTTCCTGTTTATAATTTTACTGTTTTTCGTCTATTGTAAGTAATGGGGGTTAGAAACATCAAATGAAAGATCGGATTGAAAGCGTGGCATTTTTTTATTAACCAACAGATATGAGTGAACGTTTCGCATTAGAAGCACTCTCCTCTGCGCATGGAGTATATTTTTAGATCAACACGGGAATTCACATCAAACAATCCCTTGGAATTATAATTTATTCACCACTACACTGTTCGAGGCAAACTTAAATCTGCACAACCATATTGCCAGCATTTTGTTCCCCAAAACAATAAATTGTACTACAATTCTGGTAAAAGAAGCTGAATTTTAGAAGAGGGGAAACGAACATTTGATAAATAAAAATCCTCCAAACAAATGTTTGCAAAATAATTTGTCTTCGATATTACCATCGGGAACCGATAAATATTTTTCTTGAGGAGCGTCAATTTTAACTCTTATTGGAAATCTACATATGTCTTAATGGACTGAAATTAATGTGGTCAATAAGACTTAATAGTAATATACCTTTGCCTTTGTATATTGCCCGTACCCGGACAAAAGTTTATGAAAATACGCTCGGTTGTTTTGAGCGGACAATTCTCCGTGAGTGTGGAGTGTGGAGAAGAAAATTTATAGAAGCGCTGAATGGGCTTTACAGCGATGTACAAATAGACAGAAAGATCTTAATTCATCGACTAAGATATCTAGGCCATATACAGCGTATGGTTCTTTCATTGTCTGTTCACAAAAAAGTTGCGAATGTCCAACTCAACAAAATTGTAACTTAATTCCATTTTCAGCCCAGAGGGACAACGCGGAAGAGGAAGTCGAAAGCTAAGGTGGCGTGCACAGTTCTTGATTCTACGGAATCAAGAAAAGCATTTCCTTTAAAGTCACATACATACAATTTCCATGCGGAACGATCTGACTGGGCCTGAGGTTTACAGAAACTAAATACGCATATGACTTCTGTCAATTCCATGTGAGCAATTACAACACTTTCATATTAGTGGTGTACTATAGCACCTTTTTGAACTTTTCAATTGCATTCTTCAATCTACCCCAATTGTTGTTCTCTTGAATAATTTCCCAGATTTAGTTCAATGGTAGAAAAAGAGAAAGAACAAAAAGGTTTTTTTTCGTTTCAAAATGTGAATGCTGTTCAATCATAATAATCACATAGATTATACTGTAAATATACATTGGGCCCATTCGTGTACCTACAAAAGTGACAAAAAAAAACTCCTTCAATCACTTCAAAATCATTCCAACAAACAGATCCTGAGTAGGTGATTTGTTAAAATCGAAACATATCGTCGGCTGAGAATTGGTTTGACGTATACGCCATTTCCACTTTTTTGGGAAATCGCAATTGAAAGTTTACGGTTCAATTAAAATTAAACGGGTCGATAGAAGTTTCTCATGTTTTCTTCAAGTATTATTTAGAATAAATCTACTTTCTGATCATAATAACCTAAAAGCTCAATCTCTTCTAGTTTATTATTTATTCAAAGATTTCCTCAGAATGATTTTGACGTATACACCACACAAGATACTTATTTTTTGTGTTCATACACGTACGTCAAAAGAACTGCACGTACGTCATACCAATAGTAAGCACAGATGGTGGTGCTGAACAGAACACTACCTTCACACAAACATAATAAAATACCTTTTATGGAATTTGTTATTTACGTAATAGAAAAAAGTAAACAAAAATAATATCTTCTTGGTCCTGAGTTCACTAAAAAAATAACATAATAAAATACATAAATAAAAACACGTGTGCTTACAGGGTTCTTTTACACTTCTCGATGCCATGGTTTTTCCGTCTATGTTGGTATATTCTTGTCCAGACTCTCTTAGTTTTTTTCTAATGTGTTGCGTCCACAGTTTTGGATTCTTCTTCCTTTTTCTGGAAGATACCGTTGGCATACTATCGCTGTCTGTTTAAATTAAAATTAGTTAGGTACAATCTTTTGAGGTTCTAGGGCATTTTACCAAAAGTATTGTATTCAGAAGGAATACTTCTTAAATTTTCGTCAACCTCTGGAATATTTAGTAGGGGTTCGCGCAATAAGCTAGGTCTTGCATCGCTTCTTTCTACTGTGAAATCAGGGTCTTTAACGCTGTCGTCGCCGTCTTAAAAATTAAATATTTATTTCATCAAGTAAACTTAAAATAATAAAACTGATGTTATCCAAACTTCTTTGACATAATAAAATATAAAATACTTACGAAGTAGTCCCTCCGCAAGATTTGGCTCCGGCGATTCCATTCTTAATAGACGCTCGCACAACCGCACTTAACCGAATTCAGCAGACGACTGAACCTATTTTTCGTTGCAATCTACTTACCTTTTTACTCTTCCTTTAAATTCATCATATGCACATACGGCAAACCAAAACTAAACTTTTTGTACGTGTATATGATGAAATACACATATTTACTTAATAACATGCACGTACGTCAAAACAATTCTGAATATACTTTTTAGTTTTCTTGTCGTATGATCGAAGTCTGTGGACATACGGCAAAACAATACTAGACAAAAAAAAAAATGGGAATTGCATGGAAAATTTGACGTAAATCCAAAAAAAGGCATTTACGTTAAACCAATATTCTAACTTATTAATTTGGGTGGATATACGTCAAAACAATACTAGATATCTCAGGATTGGCTAGAGATAGGACCAAAAGACAACATTATTTGGAAAGAGCACACTCGAAAACATAAGACTGCATTTATAGTCCAAAAAGTGCATTTTGGCGTATACGTCAAACCAATTCTCAGCCGACGATATGGTATTTGCTGGAAAAATTTTCTCTATTTGTTAATTTTTTTGTCGCAATATCTTAAATAACAAAGATCACGAGAAACCCTATTACATTTTACAAGTTTAGACTATAGATTCAGTCATCCTCCCACATATGAATGGCCAATACTATGAACCCTTGCTTACGCCATTAAAAAAATCTTGACAAACCAATTTTTACAGTTTAATAATTTCTTATTTAATTTTGAAATAAACTTCAAACTGGTTATATATTTCACCCGATTTCGTTAATATAGGAAAAGTCATATTTTTCTATGTGATTTGTTTCTCTGTTTGACGGACAAACCTACAGTCACAAATGTTAATTGTTTTTACTACTAAGGACAAAAATAATCACGTCTACAGTTTTTCGTATAGTCTATCAAAATGCTCTGTAACAGTCGAATGCTTGACTGCGCTTGGAAATTGAGAATAGGACCAAAGCAGGACTCCGTAACGTAAGTTGCCTTCTAAAGTAAAGCAATTCTTGAACGGTCGGTACTCTCTATAAATTTCGGTAGCTGTTTGTTGTGAAAATGTATATATCAGTGTTAAAAATTGCTTGTCAAAGCTGGTGATTTTCAACCAATTCCATTGAATATTATCTGTACTAATATCAGAACTACAAACACACGCGTACATACATACTTTCATATTTTATGTCCTCTATTTCCTATTCGAAATTAATGTAGTACTTACTCCCAATATGCAATTTTTTTTCTTGTTAGCGCGACCTTAATGTTTCGTTAAATTAATTTCTCAGGTCCTCCTCCCACTGCTTTAAAACAATTACGAAATTCTGACGCTAAAGTTGAAATACAATTGAACACAATTGAAGGCTCCAGCACTCGTAACAAATTTATTTTCAGTGTAAAATTCTCCTTTGTGAGGAGAAGTCGATGTTGTGAAATCTTTGGTTTTGTGTTATAAATTTGAACGCTTTCATTTACGTGGAGTATTGTTGACTACTATATAACTTGTAAAATAATGGCAAACATTTTCTGTAGACTTAATACAACGATTGCGCCCGCAAGTCGAATCGTGGCGAATGCTGTTAACGTAACCTCCATACGGAATAGGTGAGTCAAATATCTCCGACCTTTTCACCCTCCTGGGCAAGTGATGCACTCCGTTCAGTGTCATTGCAAGGTCATTCATGGAAAAACAGATTCCATTTACCGGTGCACAACTGCGACCGCATTGAGATTACAATAACGACAAAAATATGTTTTCGTTAGTCGATCAACAGACATGCTGCTGACGCATGTATATATACATACCTAGCAAACGGCACAGGGTGATTAGTAAAATATTTTTATTTGAAGTGCAATTGATAACTTTTTTGCTTTTGAATTTTTTATCAAATCGGTAGTTTAAATGAAACAACATTATTTATTTGTGTTGGCGACGCACAGTGGGCCAAAATTCCATATGAAATTTAATTGATTAAAAAGCCAAAGATTCTTAATAAAGAACACATTTGACAGTATTTTAATGTATTTTTTTTTAATAAATAAATATTTTAGTTTACAAATCTTCATCACTCACATTGATTTCAAATTCACAACCACTTTGGTTTGGTGATGGTACTATAATAGAAGAATGGTTTCGTACGACCACTTCCGAAACAGTGCGAATACAAAAGATTTGTATTGTGTGACCATAATAGCTTTTTGCTCCGATTCGTTAAGTTTTCGTTCACTTTTGCTCACTTAAAGGGCTAACCATAATGGACTTCAGTGGGATTAACCTTATGTCAAAACCGAACGAAAAGCCTACTCAATTTCTGTCAAACTCTAGTTACCCATAATGTACTTGAGCAAACTTATTGTCTGTCAAATTGTTTACATTCGGTTTGGTTTCAGTGCAAGGAAAAGGAAAATGAAAAATAAACCAAAACAATTAAAAAAATTAAAATTATTGCGTCTTTCAATAAAAGGGATAAATATCCTGTCAAAAATAAATGATTTGGAATTTTTTTTCTTTTTGTATCAACTGTCAAATTTCCCTACTGAATGTCTCATTTCATTGAGACATTCCGTAAGCCCACAGAAGTTAACGAAAACTTGACGAAATTATGGTCATGCCATACTATTTGCATGTAATGGGATATTTCATTAAGCTAGCATAAGCTCATTCAAGTCCATTATGGTTGGCTCTTAAGTATTAACCGCGCCCGATGATGCTTGATTTAGGTGATCGGACGAGAATTTTTGCTTCCGAACGCATACGCCTATTATGGGCTACCTTCGCATACCTGTTAACACCCTTCCTTCGTATACCTGTTAACACCGGATCTGATGCCACCAAAAAAAATTAAATATGTCCGCATTCGTATTTGCTTGCCTATTTTACAAAGTTGAAATAAGGGGTACCCCTATAGCACGAACACAATGCGAAGCTGCAGCTGAAGTACGAAAAGTAACAGCAGCACAAGTTGAGTCAACTTCAACTTCCGAACGAGCTGCACTACTTTTTGACAGTTAAAAACAAAAACGAAAATGGCAGAGCCGTTCACGGAGAAATTTATAGCATGCGATTTCTTCTTCCTCTTCACCATTGTGTACGTGCATTGCTACTTCAGTGAGCGACTTATTTGACAGTTTGTACTACAGTGACTTCATCTGCTGCAGCGCTTCTCCATTGTGTTCGGGCAGTGATGCGCGCACTTATTCGTGCAATGGACAATTTTCCAATGGACGAGATGAGTGCTGCGATATGAGTGGCCAGAGCGACTCAATGCCTTTATAAATGCAAATAGTGGCCGTTTCGAATAAATTGTTTAAATATGGTTTCCTAAATAATCATTTAAAGTTTTACAGTTTATGTTTGCTTCCATATGAGTTTGCTGTCTATGTACATTACTAGGTATTTTGCTACCGTATCTATGCAGATATTTTTGTTGGTTATCTGTAGGGATTCAGGTGTGTAATTTGATTTTGTTGTGAATATAACTTGGACAGTTTTATCTTCATATATTTTTATGCGTCAAACCATTTTATTGTATCGCCCAATAATTTTTGTATTGCATTTGTTAGAGTAGAGCAGTATGGTGTCGCCAGCGTACGTAACGAGCATAAATGTGTAGTTATAATATAGAGTAGTGGTCCTAAAATGCTGCCTTGTGGAACTCCAACTTGCGTTGTGTATAACTTTAAGTATTCGTTCCTGTACTTAACGTAAAAATGTTCATCGGTTAGATAGCTAACCCACGATAGCGATTTTATTGGTCAGTATAAATTATATTTTTTTTATTCCCATATAGGGTGTTTCAAAAAGTTAGTCAAGCTACAATTAGTCATCTTCTTATCAAGTCAAAAAAAAGTTCATGTCCGCTACATACCAAATACCTGCAATGCGCACGTACCACGTGTAATGAAAAAATAATAAAGCTGCTGCCGTTCAGGATAGAAATCTTCAACATTTGTATGGTTCACACCCTTCGATTGGCCTGTCAGATAGAACTGTTCACGTGCAGGTAAACATGTCAGAGTGAGCTGATCATGTATAGCAGACTTGCGCTCACTTTTCTGAACTCTGTGAATCTCTTTACCTTGAATATCTAGACCATATGCAGCATACCATAATCTCCGACTCCAAACGATTTTTCCACATCAAAAAACACTAAAAACTCATCAATAAATAAATCAAACATCTTTTCATCTACTTTGAAATTGTCTAAAATGTCGAGTGATCCTAAAATGATTGCAAATTTATTTGCTCATTACTTCAGCCAATCGTTTAATAGCCACGTGCTCGAAGTTGATCTTTATTACTTCTCCTACATGAGAAGCTGTTCCCAAACTTCATTAAACTCAATTAATGTATCCGTCGCTGTCGTAGAAGAAAATGTAAAAAAAGCTCAAGTGCTAATATTCTTATGATACAATGTTCTTCCATTGTAAATCTATCTTTTCCCCAAACCAGCATGGATTTCTTAAGGATCAACAACCACATACTTAACTGACACTCGTTTCTAATGCTCTGTGCGTATTAGACGATGGCAAAGAAAACGATGTAATTGTCATCGACTTAAGTAAAACCTTCGATAAGATCTCGCATGGAATCACCCTTTTTAAACTTAAAGCTCTTGGCTTTCAACCCGGTTTAATTGCATGATTCCAATTCATCTATCTTAAAGAACGGCAAATCTGGAGTGCCTGAAGGTAGCCATCTTGGTCCTCTGATTTTGATTTTGTCTTTAGGCACATTTCATCCCCCGCTGACTCTCGCCCACTTCAAGCTGTTTTGAACAACTTTTCAACCTGGTGCCAAACAAATTTTCTTGAGCACAATGTCAGCAAAGGCCAAGCCATTACATATACATTTAAGCGTCTTCCATTAGTACCTAGATCCCATTTAATCTGTGACGAGTCTGTCCCTTCCGATCCTTTATTGCACGATTTGGGGGTAATCTCTGATAGGGAACTAAATTTTCGCTGTAATATTGATAACATTATGAGCAGAGCTAACATAATATTTATTATTTGCGCTAAAGAATAAACTAGTTCAGTGAAGTGAGTTTAATTAAATTGAACGGTCTTTATCGTGAACTAAAATGTACAAGTCTAATATTAACCCCAGAACAGAGATAAACTATAAAGAGAAAGGGAGGTACCCTGTTTCGACCTACAAGTTGAAAAACCTCGCCATTTGGCAGTCTATAGGTACCATTCAAAATTAAATGGTTCACTCATATATAACTAAATGGAGAGATGAGCTGTCAGAATCCGAGGAGAGCCATTTTATATGTATATCATATGTATATTCTTTTTTTGCTGAATTTGTCGCACATTAAGCCAAGGCCACACGAACGACTTATTGTCGCGTGACATTTTTGTAGAGCGATCAGAGGTAATTGTGTCCTCAACACACGACTGACCAATTGTTGCCCAACATTTTTGTAGTCCTTTTGCAAAATATTGATAATTAACTAGTTAAGTTAACCTTCGTCGCTCCAGGAGCTTACTGCAATGAAGCATACTTTGTTATTGCTTCAATATTGAAGTTCTTGATATGTTTTTTGTACAGACAGGCAATAAATAAATACAGTAAACGAATTTAAATAAAAAACAATGAAAATAAAGGCAATTTCATATTTCGTTTATTTCTGTGCGTACTGGATACCGCATTTGATGTTTCGCAATTTCTCAAAATAGACACAAAAAAACAAAATTATAAATGGAAAATAAATAATTGGCGGCACTGAAAACAAAAAAAATTAAGATCGTTTTTGACCATCCATGCTAATTCTAAAGCAAGAGTGAAATAAGAAATCGTATCAAAATTTGTGTTTCCGTAATCATTTTCATGACTAATATTCATGACATACAATGTTTCATAAATCTGTAGTCGTACAGTTAAACTTATTCGTTTGCACTTTATATTTTTGGAACATTTAGCCAACAAAGCAAACAAATTTTTTTAATTTACATATGTATCTTCTGTTTATTCCATTTTCATTACAGCTACTTTGTAACAAGTCAGCATTTGCCATTTCTTTTATGAAAAAGACAAATTGTTTGAAATGGGGATAATTTAATACCAGGCTCATATGCCTATATGTTAATATTCGCTCCCTGCATAAAAAGCGTTCAAATTTGTTGGAACTTGTAATGGTGTCTGTTACTGGCACCAGGCACTGCCTTATCCCGCTTTAAATGCGGAGGTAGTGTGTTTGTTTTGTGTGAACTTAACCTCAGTAATTCGGTTGCGGGTTCCCAAATGTAATTGATTTTTCTCATGAAACTCTTGAGTTCAAATTGTTCTGTAAAACACAGCAAATTTGAACTTTTTCGATCCGATCCATTCAATGTGTGTAGATTTCCGTCAAGTTTTTAACTGTTCGAGATTACCGGAACGGATCAGTTGGGAAGCATTCTGTTCGGCGCTTAAGACCTTTTTTGTAAGACATTTTACACGTCCCAAGAATTATCGAAAGTGATGACTACCGATAGTTAACCATCTCTAGTAAATCTAGCGAGTTCCATGTTTTTGCTACTAGCGGATAGCAAACTTGTTGTGCTTGGAATACAACTCTGTTGAGAACAACTGACAATTGATTTTTTATTAGGTTCGTTCGGGTACTCATTGTAAACGTAATATTACGTCTGTAAACATCAGCAAATCGTACGAGTACTGAAAGGCATGTAATTTCTTCGTTATTTTTTCTGCAATTTTCTTCCGGAGGAATTTCGTTTCACTAAAAAAATTAAAACTGACAAACGAGCTTCAGCTGATAGGTTTGACAGCAAAATGGATTCAAAATAAAGAAATTTGTGGAATAGATTTTGAATTAAAAAAAAAGTCTTAATAAAGTTGATTTGATATGATTTGAGGAATCTGCAATTTATTTGTTTGGAAAAAACATTTTTTTTAACTGTTTTCACCTTTTAAGGCACTGTGTCTGTCATTTGTTTCCTTTTTCTTCTCTCAAAAGATAATAATTTAAACCTATTCTCGGGAGCGGAGGTTTAAATATATTGCACTCATATTAACAAATAAAAACAAATGTCATCGGAAATTGTATTTGTTATTCAAAAGGAGTAATTATAAAATGTGGAAGGTGTATTATCCCGTCGTTCCTGATGGCACTTCGTAGCTTAAATTCTTGAAAAGGTTTAAATGGCCTCTTTGGTTAAACATAGAACCCCGGGTATTTTTCTTGTCTTTAATTTTTTCTTTCAGAAAAGTACCCGCACAGATCTGATCTTGTTTCATTTAAACAACTGACAACTGAGGTGACCAAAAAAAACCAAAAACATGGAAGTCATCACTTGTACTGCAAATAGTTCAAGTTTGATTTATAGAATAGATAACAGAGAATTTCGTCGTAATACAGGGATCCCCGATTTAATTTCCCCCACTCTACTTTTTTTCGTTCTACGTTACTAAATTTTCGACCGCCCAATACAATACAATACGTTCGCTCGATTTACTTCATAAAATGTTGAAATAATTCATGGGGTTTCCCGAATTAAAAGGATTTTGATTCGTTTAACTGGTTTTATTTTCATCTCCTAGCAATCTAGATGCGCTTTTTAGTAACGAACGTGAATAAGAATTTATTTAATTTGTTTAAGAAAGGCATAAACTAAAATCGTCTGCGCAAATCGATTGCAGTTTAGGTCTCGAGCAAATTTCTTGTGTAGTTTATATAGTTTTCTTATATGAAGCTACATATATGTATAGTATTGGAATTGGCGCATCGTTACCTTCCATTTAATACCCATATTCTATTTATTAAAAAAAAAAAACAATTTCACTCTAACCTCAAAAACTTAGTTGATTTTCCACTTTTAGAGCTACGAATACGGACGGGTTAGTAATACTCAACTGATCCTAATTTCAACGGACAGACAGAGGGACAGACGGACGGATGAACAGATATTGATTGATTTTTTTTTTTTATTTCAAAACCGTTGAATTTTAAATATGAGTGATAAGACTCCCAATA
Source organism: Pocota personata (assembly GCA_963082735.1). Classification (NCBI taxonomy): domain Eukaryota; kingdom Metazoa; phylum Arthropoda; class Insecta; order Diptera; family Syrphidae; genus Pocota; species Pocota personata. Next base: position 74,039,648 of record OY720432.1, on the reverse strand, counting down.
GTATATATATTTGTGATTAACATCTACAGTTTTGTCGATCTAGCCATGTCCGTCCGTCATTTGTCACCACTATGTGTTATGAATCTGAACGGGTTGCATTAATACGAAAAATTAATAAGTAGTCATGATTTTTTTTTTTTTTTACAAAGCAACGTTTACTGTCGTGTGCTAATTTTGATTTATTTAAATGATCTTGTTTTGCGTAAAAATGTCGCATATCACGCTACCTGCCTTATACGTACTGCTGAGCTATCAATATTATTTTGCTCTCCATTTGTTTATTAGTTGCACTGGCATACCTTACCACGTGCACAGCACATGATCTAAATGATAGCAGATAGACTATATACAGTGTGTCTCACGACTAATCGGACACTGAGAAGAAAAATGTTTGATGTTCATTTTCTCAAAACAAATGTATGATTAGTTTAACAATTTATGTATATATTATTTCACTAAATTGTACAAATTTATTTTATAAAACAAAAATTACATTTCAAGTAAACGATAAAAAGAAAAACAAAATAAACGAAAACAATATGCGTATTTCCCTTCTCACGCATAATTGGACTCTTAGCACTTAATACCTGGTGGCGTATCCTTTTGATTGAATTACTTGTTTTTTTTTTTTTTTTTTTTTTTTTTTATAATTTGAACGTGTTAAAGGGAATATGAATACCCTTATACTAATTTTTTTAGAACACGTACGTTTTATGGAAAGGGAAAGAGACAGAGAGAAAGACAGAGTGGTGTGGTTTGAAACTCAGGTGGTGTTAAGTTTCTGTAAACTCCAAGGGTGGCTGTCCAGATAACTGGGGAGTATTTTGTTTGTTTTTCGCTATCATTGTCGTTGCTTATGATTCACAGTATTTTTTTTCCGTCCTCCTGAGGTCATCATCACGATCAAGTTGCATTTTAGCCATATGACCACCCTACTGCCAGTGTTATGCCTTCACAGTAGAGTTGACTTAGCTTTCGCAAGTGATCGACTTTTTTATTTATTTCGTGCGAAATAAATAGATGATTCTTGACTTTAGGATTCGAACCGTGAATCAACAGCGTGACAAGCGATGGTGTTACCACTGCACCACGGCCACCCTCAACGCCTTGTTCAAGGCGTAGAGGCATAGAAGAAACAAGATTTGAGCAAACTTCACTTGTTATTTTTTGAAATTTTTCTTGTAGTCCCGCTTTTAATTGCTGTATATTGTTGAACCTTTTTGGAATTACTCGACGGCCCAATTCGTCCCATAAGTGCTCGAAAACGTTCACATCCGGGGCCTGTGCAGGAGTTTTTAGGACCTTCGCGCAATTATACAGCAGCCACGACCTTACTGCATATGATGTATGTTTTGGATCGTTGTCTTGGTAGAATATAAAGGGTGACCAGACAGCAATGATCGTTTTTCCAATTGTTTTGTTGTAGCAGCTGTCAAAGATACCAATGACATCCGGCTGCCAGTAAGGTTTGCCATTTCACCATGCATCGTTTGACGCTTCTCAAACGTGTGAAAATTATTAGAAAATATTATCGAATTTCCGGCTCAGTTGTAAATACCAACGTAAATTTCGTTGTGAGGTCGGTCGTCATCATGGCTTCAGTGCGGAGGCAATTCGTCGCACCGTGGAAAAGTTTGAGGGTGAGTACACTCTTTTGGACCTTAAGCCACCAACCAGGCAGAGATCGGTATGAAGTGAAGAAAACATAGCTGCCGTGCGACCAGTATCGAAGAAGATCCAGAAATGCCGATTCGGCGCCGATCAGCTGAATTGGGCATCGCCAGAGAGTCAACCAGGCTTATTTTGCGGTTGGATTTGGGCCTACATCCGTATAAGACGCAAGAATTGAAGCCGGGCGACCATAGATAAAAAAAAACATCTTCTCGGACGAGGCCCGTTTTTGGCTCAGCGGCTATTTCAACAAGCAAAATTGCCGTTATTGGAGCGAACACAATCCACGAGTGTTGGACCAAGCATCAATGCATCCACAAAGATTGACTGTTTGGTGCGGTTTATGGCACGGCGGCATCATCGGACCTTATTTCTTTCGAAATGAGGAAGGAGAGCGATGTTAACCGGCTTTCTGTGGCCAGAGATCGACAACATCGATATATCCGAGTTGTGGTTCCAAGAAGACGCTACATGTCATATAAGCTACATGTCATACAAGCGATGCAACGCTCGAAGTGGTGAAGGAGAGAATTTGGCGGCTGGATCATCTCACGGAGGGGGTCACCCCGGGCTACTCGATCGTTAAAATCACGTTTTCTAAGGACTCGACGTATTGTTTCATTACTCACTTCCTTATTTCTTGTATCTTTAATATAATTCTTTAAAGATCGCGACGATAAGAAAGGATTTTCTTTAATTTTTCTTAATAAAAGCTTCTCATCGTAACATCCAATTTTCTTCCTTGTCCTTTTCTACTCACATTATGCACTCGATTTTCATTTTTAAATTGCGAAATGATGTCGTACACTGTTGAATGACTTTTCTTAACAATCTTAGCGATTTTCCAAACAGATTTACCATCTTCGTGATGTGACAAAACCAACTTTCTCATCTCAACCGATGTTTGTTGTCCGCTTGGTGCCATTGTGGTCCGTATTAAAAAACAACTTACAACAGAATGATTTAAATCCAGCCAAAATACTTCAATCATTCAGCATTTTAATTTCAAATGGGAAGTTACCGTTATTTTACACAGAAAAATACGTACAATAGGTACTGTCCGATTATACGTGAGAGGAGAAATATGCAAATTGTTTTCGTTTACTTTGTTTAGTGAAATAATGTGTACATAAATTGTTAAACCCATCGTACATTTGTTTTGAGAAAATTAACATCAAACAATTTTCTTCTCAGTGTCCGACTAGTCACGAGAGGCACTGTACATACAAACGCCCACTTATGTTTTTCTAAAAGCACCTTGAACCAAACTCTAAGCATTTCAAAGTTTCTTTCAATAATAATAACACTCATCTGTTTTTATCTTATCGTAGAAAATCTGAATTTTATTTGAACTTTAATCATTATGGGCAGTCTTATTGTTTTATTGATTATGAGCAAGCTAGCATAATTGATTTTTCAACAGATTTACCAATTGATAATGTTTTATTGGTATTTTTCAGTTGTTGGTGGCAAGATGTTAAAATGGGCCCTCCTGATGCTATATTAGGGGTAACAGAAGCATTTAAACGTGATAAAAATGCGAAGAAAATCAACGTTGGTGTTGGTGCCTACCGCGATGACAATGGCAAACCGTTTGTGTTGCCAAGTGTTCGTACGGTAAAAGGAATTGAAATACATATGTATAATAAATACAAAATTGTTCGTCTTAATTTTTACAGGCAGAGGAACGTATAATTGAAAAGAATATGGACCATGAATATGCTCCCATAGCAGGTTTGGCTGATTTTTGTAGTAGTGCTATTAAACTAGCACTAGGAGAAGACTCAGAAGTAATAAAGGAAAAGCTTAATGCAACAACTCAGGTAAAATATTCATACAAATAATAGAGCAGTTCTATTTAAAGAGCAGTGTATTTCCAAGAATATTGTAATCTAATGCTATTGACTTTTTTACAAGCATTACTTGGAATCATTCCTGCGTTGCTTCTCAGAATTTTTTTTTATTTAATACTCATTCAAGGTAGACTGCTATTTTTTTTTTTTATTTTTTTAATTTACGTTTTTGCCATCTTGCCACAAAGCATCATATAAAGATCAGCCTGAAAAAGCGCATTCAAAATAGTTGAATAAATATATTGTGCTAACAGCATAGCATAGATTCTCGCAGCCACTTAAGCGTACGGGTTATATTTTTTTAGCACGAATGAAAGGGATTTTCAATTTATTGTCATTTCCGCAGTACACAATTGAGTAGCCATGACAGTTCTACAGTTCTCATCAGAGGTGCTATTTTGTGAGACCTAAACCTGTGTCTCCCACTTAGTAGTTTACACACTTAACCAGAGTCTTGGCGTCGCTTAAAGCGATCTGTTTTAAATTTACATCTCAATCTTCGCTAGATATGATAGATCACATCATCAACTGTATTCCAGTGGGTCTTGGAAAATGTTATATAGGGTAACCAGAGAAAAACGATAGGAAAAGAAATTTAAATAAAACAACAACGGTGTGAGATATCAAATTGATTGTGGCTTTATTTTGAAGGTACATTCATGCCATTATGTATGGAATAGCACATCATTTAAATGGCCGCCTCGGCTTCGCTGGCAGTGCTTCAAGTGGTCGATCCAATTTTCGATGACTCGGTCCAATATGTGCGGCGTTATTCCGGGAATAGCGTATCGAATGTTGGCCTCGAGCTCGTCCAAAGTGGTTGGCTTGTTAGCGTAGACTAAGGACTTGACGTAGCCCCAGAGAAAATAATCGAGAGGTAATAAGTCGCATGATCGCGGCGGCCAATTGATGAACGCTTGCCGTGAGATGATCCAGTCGCCAAATTTCTCCTTCACCACTTCGAGCGTTGCGTCGCTTGTATGACATGTAGCATTGGAACCACAACTTGGATATATCGATGTCGTCGGGCTCTGCCCACAGAAAGTCGGTTAACATCGCTCTATACCGAGGATCATTGACGGCAACGGTGTCTCCTTCCTCATTTCAAAAGAAATAAAGTCCGATGATGCCGCCGTGCCATAAACCGCATCAAACAGTCAATCTTTATGGATGCATTGATGCTTGCATGATGAAATGGCAAACCTTACTGAATATTTTGACAGCTGAATGTCTTTGGTAACTTTGACAGCTGCTGAAACATAACAATTGGAAAAACTATCATTGCTTTATTTCAGTGAAATTAGAAAAAGTTATATTTGAACTTCTTCGAAGTATTTACCTCGAACTTTTATAATAGCTTTAACAACTCTGGTCATCCTCTCTTATCAATTTTGATATTGTTTCGGTTGGAATGCTTCTTCCAGGTGTCGTTCAGTGATTGCCAAAAGATTCCTAATGAAGAAAAAATCATTTGACGAACCTTCTTTCCATGTGATCCCATAAAAGTTCAATTGGATTAATATCTGACGACTGTTGTGGCCAAACCATGTTGATAAACCCCCGTTCTCCTTCCTTCTGTTGCACAACTTTGAAGTGTGTTTAGGATCGTGATCTTATTGAAAAACGAATCCTTCTCTAATCAACCTAAGACCACTTGGAATAGCATTCTCATCTAGAATGGTTCTGTAGCCCTATTTGTTCAAAATGCCTTCGATATGAACGAGATCACTGGTTCCGCTGAATCAACAACAACTACCAACCTGACCGAATTTGTATCTAGCACTTTGTGCGTTTTGGAAGACGGTAATGAAGTCGATGTACTTGCCACCGACTTCAGCAAAGAGAAAATTCTATTGGTTTTCAATCGGGGTTTATCTCATGGATCAAATCTTACTTGGAAAAACGCCAATATAAAGTCCTCTTCAGATCTTCAATTTCTGACCCTATTAAAGCCACATCGGGAGTCCCTCAAGGTAGCCATCTTGGTCCAATGGTCTTCATTTTGACAATTAACGATGTCGATTGTATCATCAATCTTCAGAACCATAACATCTCGTGCCGACTCTCTCTCACTGCTAGATGATTTGAACCGATTTTTAGTTTGGTGCCATATTATTTTTTTAGAGCTCAACGTCAACAAGTGCCAAGCTATTACATATTCTCGTAAGCGTATCCGGCCATCCCCTAGAGTCTATTCCATTACCGGTGAGCGTATACCCTCTGTCTCTCCACTGCGTGATTTGGGTGTTATCTGTGATAGGGAAATCAACTTCCGTTCTCATATTGATAACATTATCAACAGAGCTAACTATGCAGTCTTTTTCAATAAACGATGGTCTAAGGAATTCTCAAACCCTTACGTTACAAAATCCTTATACATCACATTCGTCAGACCCCTCCTTGTGTACTCGTATGTTTGCCAGGTATGGTCACCATACTACGAAATCCATATCTTTCAAATGTAAACTGTCCAGCGTAGGTTCATCCACTTTGCCTTACGTGGTCTTGCTTAGACAGATAGTTACAATTCACCCCCATACGCTGACCGTTTGAAACTAATCAATTTACATCCTCTGGATAAACGTCGCGAATTGCTGACATCTTGTTTATTCATCAGTTATTAGCTGGTAACATTGACTCCCCCGCGCTATTGCATATGATTTCTTCCCTCTACCGCCATATTCCTCAACGCACCAATTATGGATACCATGAACCAATATACAGAATGCTCCGCGGAGCTAATCACATACAAACCACTTTTGACTTTCACAATAGCAAAGTCTCCCTGAGAAATGCCCTTCATTCCTTTAATTCTTCCTCCTGACCGAAGAACTGTTACTTTTAAGTTCAGTTTCAGTGTAGTTATTTTTAGTTTAAGTTTAGCTTTAAGTTCCTGCTTGTATTAAGCTTAAATAAATAATATTTTACTTTACTTAATGTCAAAAAAAATTCGAGCGATTTCATCATACATCATTCTATAAAATTTAACGAAAAGCGACCTACATATGTATGTACGTAAATACTTATCCAGTTTACCAGGGGTGCCCTCTTCTGGGAACTTGATAAGTATACATTTCGGAAAACCTTTCACTTTTCCATTCGATGCCAATGTACCATATTTGAAGCTACTTCGTAAAGTTCGATGGAAATGCCATTAAGCCCTACCGCTTTGATCGCTATAGATTTGGCATTCTTACTTGAAGCATGCTTCATATGTAAAACATAGTTACTCTGCATACGCGCTAAGATATTCCTTCTAACCATCTGCACCCTTTCCGGTGTCGTGTTCGTAGCTTCGGTAACCTATCGTATTGCAATACATATCACTTGAATTATATTCTAGTAAAGAAAACTCCACAATACTTCTGTTAACCATCAATATACTTAATTTTATTATTTTATTACAGACAATAAGTGGCACTGGTGCCCTTCGTATTGGTGCAGCTTTCTTAAGTAAATTCTGGACTGGAAATCGTGATGTTTACGTTCCAACGCCAACATGGGGTAATCACAAACCAATCTTCGAACATTCTGGCCTTAAAATTAAACAATACAGCTACTACGACCCCAAATCCTGTGGATTAAACTTCGAGGCTTGCATGAGCGATATTTGTGTAGGTTCTTCTTTAATTTTCATTCAACTATCCCTTAAACTAACATCCAACATTTAATTATTTTAGAAAATGCCTGAAAAATCTATAATTCTCCTTCACGCATGCGCTCACAATCCGACCGGTGTTGATCCAACACCTGAGCAATGGGGTGAACTTTGCAGTGCTATTAAAGATAAAAAGTTATTTACCTTCTTCGATATGGCATACCAGGGTTTCGCCTCTGGTGATACCGATAGAGATGCAGCTGCTGTACGTCTGTTCGAAAAGGAAGGTCTTCAATTTTGTCTAGCGCAGAGCTTTGCCAAAAACATGGGTCTGTATGGGGAACGCGTGGGCGCTTTCTCTGTCATATGCTCAAGTACTGACGAAGCTGAACGTGTTATGTCACAAATCAAGATTCTTATCCGTCCCATGTACTCAAATCCACCAATACATGGTGCACGAATTGTGGCTGGGATTCTTAACGACCCAGATTTGCGATGTGAATGGCTAGGGGACGTCAAGTGTATGGCTGATCGTATCATTGGCGTGCGAACAAAACTCAGGGATAACCTTGTTAAGTTGGGATCATCTCGCTCGTGGGATCACATTACTAATCAAATTGGTATGTTCTGCTACACGGGAATGTCGCCGCAGAATGTTGAACGCTTAACGAAAGAATTTAGCATTTACTTAACCAAGGATGGTCGCATTTCTATGGCTGGTGTGACCAGCAAAAATGTTGATTATTTGGCTTCTGCTATGCATGAAGTCACAAAGTAAATAGGACGCTTTCTATAAAATGAAATACAACGAGTCCAAAAAGTCTACGTACAGATACCAGGTTTTGATTGATTTAAATTATTATTATTATTATTATTGAAATAAATGCAAAACCAAGAAACAATCTTGAAGGAATAGTTAATGAAGACAAGTAAGAATGTTTTATTGTAATAAAAATAATGAATGAAAAAGTCTCCGTACAGTATTTGTTTTCCCTAAACATACCACATATTCACTAAAACAAAATCGTGCTCAGCATTTCCTTGGTCCTCCCTTACTACGAGCTGCGTTCAATAATTCCGTACAATAATATAGAAAACATGTTTTTTTTTGGCAGAAATGAATTTTACTATTCAACATAATCTTCTTTTTTTAAGGCATCCGAGTAATAAGATTTGTCGAACTCTGCAAAATAGGCATTTGTTGCGGCGATAACCTCTTCATTTGATGCGAATCTCTTACCTCCAAGCGATTTCTTCATGTATGGAAACCGAAAATTGCCGCAATGGGCTAAATCTGGAGAATATGGTGGATGGGAAGCAATTTGTTCAATTTCACTGTTGCGATGGCGAAGGTGTGAGCCATCTGTTTTTGGTCCAGAGTGAGCAAACAGCTTTCTCATATCTAAATAATTTTTCAAAATGTTGTGCACCCGTTCATTTGAGATGCATACAGCCTCAGCATCACCATATCATGGATTTTATCGACCATTTCTGGTGTTATGACCTTAATTGGACGTCCAGGACACTCGGCGTCCTTTGTGCTCATATCACCGCGTCGGAAATTTCGGAACATTTGTAAATCATTTCAAGCGGCGGTGCAGAGTAATATTTATACAACCTTGTTTCAAATAATAATATTTTATCAGCACACGAAGTTCACTTTTACCCATGTCTGCAAAAATACGAAAAGTTGTCTACTTCCAATGACTGTCAAACACAAACTAAATGACATATCTGTCTAATATGTTGTATGTTATAGTTTGAAGAATATTATGCCTAAAACACAATATCGCCTCGACCTCGGCTTCGTCTGACGTCTATGAGTTAAACCATAGGAAATCAATGTATCCTATTACAATGTCGCTTCCACCTCGACCTCGCGTTTTCCATTCGTAAAGAAAAACTTAATGCTACGTAACGACACTCTAACCCGAAGCAGAAGTTGAGATGAACTGAACTTTTGTTTGCTCTGACAGATGAGCAGACAAAAAAAATGTAAACAAACTACTTCAAAGCGTTCACAAGGCGAATGATACGTAACGAGACGAAGCCGATATTGTGTTTTAGGCATGAGTTGCTGTCGTAGTTGTATGAGTTGGGCGACTTTTATCTTTTGTCGTACGATGAGGCTAAGTAGTAGACAATGGGGAGCAGCAGACTGAAAAATTGATAGAAATGGTTAAAGAAGATAAAATATTGTGTTCCAGCAGTTACCGTATGAAACAAACGTCAATTTGCGACTGGCATCGCCACCTGTCAAGATTGCACCGAATTATCGAACGTCCCTCGTATTAATGAGTTCTTTTAGCTGGTTTTTCATGGAATGAACTAGAAGGTGGTCTCTGGTCTAATCTTTGCCTATTCCTATTTTTTTTTTTCTAAATCCCGGAGCACTCAGATTCACACGAAGTCCATTGTACTACCAAAAGCAGAACTCCTTTTGGTGTAGTGGTTGGAGAAACTTGGATTTTATTCTTTTCTCTTTTATGCTCGGGTGGCTGTGGTTGCTGGTAATGGTATGCTGACGTATTTTGTTACCCAGATAGTCCCATAAATGCTCAATAGGGTTTAGATCAGGTGACTGAGCAGTATGTTTCATTTGTCTTGGAGCATTATAAAGTAGCAATTCCTTCACCAATCCTGAGGTGTGCTTGAGTTCGTTGTCTTGTAGGAACGAAATAAAAAAACATTTTTTAATAACCAAATGCTGAAACGCAACCGATTACTACCGGAATTTTTTACAAATGCAATTTCTGCCTGTTTGCCTAGTGCAGAGCTTTGCCAAGAACATGGGTCTGTCTATACGGGGACCGCGTGTGCGGTTTCTCTGTCTTATGTTCAAGTACTGACGAAGCCGGACGTATTTTCTCATAAATCCTAAATTCTCATCCGTCCCACGTACTCAAATTCACTAATACATGGTGCACGAATTGTGGCTGGAATTCTTAACGACCCAGAGTTGCGATGTGTATGGCTAGGGGATGTCAAGTGTATGGCTGATCGCATCATTAGCGTGTGAACAAAACTCAGGGATAACCTTGTTATGTTGGGATCACCTCACTCGTGGGAGGTGATACTAATCAAATTGGTATGTTCTGCTTCACGGGAATGTCGCCGCAGAATGTTGAATGCTTAACTAAGGAATTTAGCATTTACTTAACCAAGGATGTGACTGGTGTGACCAAAAAATATGTTGACCATTTGACTTCTGCTATGCATTAAGTCACAAAGTAAATAGGACTCTTTCTATAAAATGAAATACAACGAGTCCATAAAGTCTACGTACAGATAACAGGTGTTGATTGTATTTAAATTATTCTTGAAATAAACCCAAACCCAAAGAAACAATCTTGAAGGAATAGTTAATGAACAAAAGTAAGAATGTTTTATTGTAATAAACTAAAACAAAAGTAATTGAATTCAACTGCATAAAAATAATGAACAAAAAAGTCTCCGTACAATATTTGTTTTCAATAGGCATACCATACCATAACAAAATCGTTCTAAGTAATTGGTTGGTCCTCCTTTACTATTAATGACTTGTTTAAGCCAGTTTTTCATTTAATGAACTAGGAGGTAGTCTTTGGGTCAATCTGTGTCCATTCCTCCATTAAAACGGTTTTGATTGGTATGCTGACGAATTTTGTTATCCAGATAGTCCCATAAATGTTGAATAGGTCAGGTGACTGAGCAGGATGTTTCATTTGTCTTAGAGCATTATAAAGTAGCCATTCCTTGTTGTTAGGATCATTTTGTGTTGTTATTTTTATTACCCCTATGCTATTCAGTAATAGTGTTGGAAATTTTGTAATAGTGAAGAAGAATTATTAGTCTTTAAGAACAATTGTTTTTCTTTTTATTTTCCCTGTTTATATTGAATTAAAAATATAAATGTGAAAGTATACCACTGTACAGACATTTTTTGGACTCAGTGTATAAATACTTTATAAGAAACTTTGTTAAAGCATTTATTTAATTAAAACTGAAATATTTTTCCAATCAAAATGACTCGATTGATTTTGTTTTTTTTTTATAACTTTTACTAGCGCGTCATTTGAGAAGTGTTTTTTTTGCAGGAGTAATGTTCGAAAGTTTTACCGGAGATCATCTACATATTTTTCTAACCAAACAAATTTGCAACTTTTCAAGTACGCAGTACTCGTATTTTGCAAAATTTTTGTAAAACCTTTGCTCATTTCTAAGTTAATTTACTATTTTAGAATGTTGGTGGAACGTATCAATTGATAATGAATCGTATAATGCTGTGTGAAAAGTTGCAAAGTTGTTCGGAGGTCCTAGGAGGTAAAGAAAACCTGTCAATGCTAGAAAACCTGGATATACAAGGAGGAAACTTAAGGGTCTTTTCACACTATTCGGTTGACCGGATGACAAAAAATCGTACGATTTAAAAACGTCTAATGTGAAAGCGTGCATTTGGGCACGTACACGGCTGAGTTATCGGTCGCCGTACGAGCGACGTGGGTTGCAGTGGCAATGGACGGCTGCTAAACGGCAAAATGCCGTCACCGTGTAATGTAAAAGGGGCCATACTCTACTTCACGCCACTAAAAGAATTTCGCCGTTCGATTTTTTCCGTCCGGTCAAAACAAAATATCGAACGGCGAAAATCCAAATTGGCAACACGTTCACACTATACGATTAAGGCACGGCTTTTTTCCGTTACAAGCTCAGTTTCTGGTTGAGTGGTGTGCTGTTTGGTCATAATGTATCGTAAAAAAATTATTGCTCGAGGCTCGAGGACAACTGAGTGTGTGATTTAAAACCGTCTAATGTGAAAGCGTGCACTTGGTCACGTTAGGCTCTTTTCACACTATTCAGTTTTGACCGGACGGCAAAAAATCGAACGGCAACATTCTTTTAGTGGCGTGAAGAAGAGTGTGGGCACTTTCACATTACACGGCATTTTGCCGTTTAGCAGCCGTTCACTGCCACTGCAAACCCACGGCGCCCATACGGCGACAGATAACTTAGTCGTGTACGTGCCCAAATGCACGCTTTCACATTAGACGGTTTTAAATCACACTATCAGTTGTCCTCGAGCCTCGAGCAATAATTTGTTTACGATACATTATGACCAAACAGCACACTACTCAACCACAAACTGAGCTTGTGACGGAAAAGAGCAGTGTATAAACCGTATAGTGTGAAAGTGTTGCCAATTGGGTTTTTCGCTGTTCAATTTCCTGCCGTCCGGTCAAAATTTTAATTTAATTTTGGTGGGGGCGAAAGCCCCCATTTATTTGGCTTATTACAAGCTACAACTAACTTAAGGCTAAAACTTAAACCAAAAACTTAAAACTAAAACTTAAAACTAAAACTTAAAACTAAAACTTAAAACTAAGACTTAAAGTTAAGGAGAATGGTGAAGGAGTTCGGTTTTGAGGCAGGGGGTGCTGAGGTTAAAATCAAACTGGGTGAGGTTTGAGTTCACTTTTCGCAGCATACGGGAAATTGGTTCATTAGATCCATATGAAGTGCGGTGGGACGGTAAATAGAAAAGACGAGGGCATCGTAAATTTCGTGGGTTGGTATTGAAAAAAATTGAATTATAAAGAGATGCGCAATCGACAGAGCCTGAAAGAAGTCGATGAATGAAAAGAATGTCTGCAACATCTCTGCGTTTCTCTAGAGTACTCAGGTTGATGAGGTTGAGGCGGTCTTGATAGGGAGGCAAGATAAATGGATCGTTCCAAGGAAGACCTCGAAGGGCAAATCGAAGAAATCGACGTTGAACATTCTCGATTCTGGTCACCGAATAGTGTGAAAAGAATAGTCGGTGCTGAGGATTTAGAAATATAATTTCTACGGAATATTAAAAGACATGAGACAATCAGAGCCTTTGCCGATCGAGTGTCCCTGAACCTATCAAGAAATCTAGATGACTAATGGCATTGTTGTCAGCGATGTGCTGGATTTCTCGTGACTACCACCAAGAAACCTCTGGTTTGATGAAGGGTGTCGCCAAGCGCAGCTAGAAGCTTTTAAAGCGATACTGCGTAGAGTGACGAGAGGAACTTACAACATCTACAAGCGAAAGAGAAGGGAAGAACATCAGATTATAAGAAAGAAGAAAAAATAATATCAAAAGGGCGAGATCGAGTCAATGGAAAGGGGTTATGACAGAAGTAAAGAACATACCAAGGCTACAAAGCCCGAACAGAAACCTGTAGGGATGAAGAAGGAAATCTAGTAGTCACAATCTGTTTTTTTTTTTTGTATAAGACGGTGGAAAGCATCGGAAGCCTTTATGTGGGACTTTAATCCACTAACACCAGCTCTGTTTCTGGTCCCTGTTCTCATAATTCAACTCGGACGATCACAATTAACATTCCACCCGACCAAAATGAGGTGAAGTTAGCAATATCTAAGCTTAAATCTACTGGGCTGCTGGAGCCCATGGGCAAACTACCGAACTATTTAAAGCAGCTGAGCATAATTGGTCGAATGGAAGTATGCCCGACGAATGGAATCGCAGCATAGTTTATCCGATTCTCAAGAAAGAAGGCCCTCTGAACTGCGCCAACTGCATAGGCATAAATTTGCCCAACATTGCGTATAAGATCCTATCTGCCACATTTTGTCAACAATCTGATTAATCCGTATCAGTGTGGTCTTAGGCCAGGGAAGACCACTATAGATCTGATGTTCCAAATCGATACTCACCACATTTTCATCGATTTTGAAGCGTTTATAGAGACGAGATATACAGAGCATGTCTAGTTTTGGCATCGCTAACAAATTCGTCCGTCTGTGCAGAGTATCGGTAGTAACATCAAGGTCGGTAACATCACCGAAGTTTTTGTTGACTACGACAAAGCTCCCCGCTGTCATGTGATTTCTTTAACATGTGGTAATTCGACCCCTGGTCAAGAAGAAACGCTTCCAGCGGATAAGAAAGGTAGCTCATGTAGACAAGATGAACACCAGCACTAGCCCCTGGAGAGTCTTCAATTCTCGACTTCAACTATATGCTTAATGGGCGTATGCAACTTGCAAATGATCATCTGAACTGTAACGCTATCAAATGTAAGTAAAGCAACAATACAATTCCGCCTTTGAGAGTCTTCAAATTCACTACTTAAATGAGGCACATCTTGTCTTCAACGATATGCTTAAATCGCGTATGCAACTTGCAAATGATCATCCTTGTTGGTTGAGGCCAAGGCCCGTGCCTAAGTAAAGATTTGATTTGCTACAATTCTGCCTTTGAGAGTCTTCAAATTAACAACGTAAATGAGGCACATTTCGTCTTCAACGATATGCTTAATTGGCGTATGCAACTTGCAAATGATCATCTGAACTGTAGCGCTATCAAAAGTAAGTAAAGTAAAGATTTGATGTGCTACAATTCCGCCTTTAAGAGTCTTCAAATCCATAACGTAAATGAGGCACATCTCGTCTTCAACGATATGCTTAAATGGCGTATGTAACTTGCAAATGATCTCCCGAACAGTTGCGCTATCAAAAGTAAGTAAAATAAAGATTTGATTTGCTACAATTCCGCCTCTGAGAGTCTTCAAATCCACAACGTAAATGAGGCACATCTCGTCTTCAACAATATGCTTAAATGGCGTATGCAACTTGCAAATGATCATCCGAACTGTAGCGCTATCAAATGTTCGTAAAGCGAAGATTTGATTTGCTACAATTCCGCCTTTGAGAGTCTTCAAATCCACAACGTAAAGAGGCACATCCCGTCTTCAACGACATGCTTAAATGGCTTATGCATGAGATGTTAATCGAAAGGAAAAATAAAAATGCGAGATTTCTTACAAACATCAGTTAAGAGGAGCAGTTAACTTTCGTTATCATAACAATACACTAGACTTTATTTACAAATTAATTATGGAAATTTACCACTACAAACTAAACCTCACTCTCTGCCTGAACGGTTTCGTCCTTTTTTAGCTTTTTGCTTTTGCTTTCCCATACATCTCCAATTTCAATTGGCAGCCTATCGCCCCATTCACTAGATCTTGCACATCTATATGCATCCCTTGGATAGATAAACTGGAATAAGAATACATTGTGGAAGCATAAATTATTAAAAAGCAGCATACCTCCCATGTTTGGATTGGGTAAATACAATTTCTTGTAAAACTCCCTGTGAAGTGCACATGCGGCAAACAGTGTGTTTCGAACGAACTAATGTCGGTCTCACAATACGTGGCCAACTGTCGCTGACGTCTCTTCTTAAGCCTTTTCTTAAAATTACATAACTGTAGCGTGCTGATCGATTTCCCGTGTTTTTCTCACCCAAGCCAAGTGGTTCATGGGATACTTCAAAGTTGCAGGGAGTGTTATCTGTTTCAGAAGCAAGTCTCGGACAGCGTAAATCATGAGGACACTAGTGGGATGATTATTTTTTATAGAAGTCATTCATAAATAACAATTTACATTATATACTCGTACATACCGGAGCAAAAACATGGCCAATTAGAGTTGCGTCTTTCAACCCAATCACGTTAGTTCGTACTTCGTTGACAATTTCGGATGCTTTTCTGCTACCCTCTTCGACAACAACCAAATAGTTATTGCATTTTCTCCATAGATTGAGTATAACCTCCTTGCGGTCTTTAGCACTTGGCAATTCGAAAAGCGAAAACGCTGTTACTACAATGTCATATTTAGTCTGAAATGAAATGAATTGGTTATAAAGATGGGGAAACAAAAGAACGACTTAAAAGGAAACAAGGCTACTGTGGTCAGTCTTGGATAAAATTCAAGCATTTCACATGTAAAGTAGATGTCTTATTTTGCAAAAGCATGAAGATTAGACAATAGTTGTGCCTCAAGGTTCCTAAAATTTACACATCAATGACGATACCTCCATTGCCTGAGCTTTAAAATCAGAATCGGTCTTAACACGGGAAAGAGCTGGTCCGTGTCCTTCATCTACTCGTATTGCATGTCACCCGAAGCTTTCATAAACCTCGTCTAATCAACTTTGATGAACGATAGAGACTGCCTATTGGAATTTGACGCAAATACACATCTCCTACAATGGCGTAGCAGCAGCGGTAATTGCAGAGGTGAGCCACAATTTAAACTTACGAGTATATGTAATAAAACAAAACTTTTCTGTAGAAAACAGAAAGATGGTGATCCCACTTTTATTACTAGAAATAGGCTAAAAGTTCTATATGTGATAATGGGATTTAACTCTAATTCTCTACTAATTAGGTACTATGAAAGTGTCCGATAGTGTCAAATTCTCAGACAGAAAAAGAGTTACAAAAGCTTTACCGCGATCAAAACAGTACCAACCGGGAATCATTGAAAAGAGAACTAACAAATTTAAGGGCCCTCAATCAAATTCCTTAACAAATCAATGACAGATTGAAATGGAAGTGAAGCATCTTATTGGAAGGCCTTCGAATGGTCTCGTTTCTGGTGATAGGTAAAAAAAATACAAGCCCACCTGATGGTCCAGCGTTTTGAAAGGATCCCTCAGACTTCTTCTTCTTATGGTGCCTCTCCTCTTAGGAGGTTGGTTATCATCATTTTTCTATTCTCCTGGGACACGACACTCCTAAATATTTTCATTGTGGTCATTCTGTACCAGGGCCTTAAATTGTATATTCATGTTAATCACTGCTGCTGTCGTTCCTTCAATTCTCCAATGTAGGATAATTTGTAGAAGCTGATACTTCGCGTTCCTCCTATGTCCCAGAAATTTAAATTTTCGAATTTTTATTGTGCTCAGCAGCTACCGTTTGGTACCCATTCTTGTCAGAACCTCTACATTGGAAACTCTGGCTGTTCATTGCATTTGCAGGATCCTCAGGAACAGCCACATCTTCAAATCAATTTTGTGCAGCGTCCAAGTTTCCTCTCCATATAACGATGTTGACCAAACTTAACATTTTTTTGCATGTCGCCGCCGCATAGTACCTTCTTGACAATTAAGGTGACTTTATAAAAGACTCATTCCAGAAGCATGGACGTTATCAAAGGCGAATGAAAACACCCATGGTTGTTTTGAAGGAAAAATCGAGAGATTTTTGATCCCGTTTCGTACCGACGGGGAATGATACGTTTCATAACAGCGAATTGTATTGGCTGTACAGCGGCATGGTCCTGATCAGAAGAGTTTGAATTCATCGCCTGAGATGTCTAGCACATGTAGAGCGAATGAACATCAACGTTCCGGCCCGGAAAGATTTCGAATCCATTCCGGAAGGACTGCGCGGTAAAGGAAGACCTCACTTATGGTGACGCACAGAAGTGAAAAGGGACCTCAACCAATTTCGTGGCGGCTAGCACAAGATCAAGCTGGCTGAAGACACTTGTTGGTTGAGGCCCAAGTTCATCCAGGACTTTAGCACAAGCGTTGACTTTAACACAGGACCAAAAGTAAGACGCTATGGAGTGCACTGCACATTGTTCTGTTCAAACTCATCAGCCAGGCCAAATTATCACTAACAGATGTTAAATGTAAAGCGACTTGTCTAATACTTTTGAAACCAAAGAAGATCTAAGACAAGGTTATTTGCAGTCCGGAACTCTAGAACAGAGACAAATGGTACGATATTTAACAAATTCAGTTGGATTCTTGCATATGCTGTTGATGTTGACTTGATTGCAAGAAGCAAAAGAGAACTAAAAGAAAACTATCTAGTAGGACTCCAAGTGAACGAGCAGAAGACAAAGTACCTGACAGCTTTGAGAAACCACCAGCCACAGCAAGCTAACATCACAGGTTAATAGTTTAGTATTTGGGAACAGATGCGAATGCAACGAATTACATCTCGTCCGAGATAAAAAGGCGGCTAACGAAAGAGATGGCTAGATAGCTTAACCAGGGACATGAGGGCTCTAAGAATAGCCAACTGGAAAACAACTGCCTTGGTCCAAACAAAACATAATTTGGACGACGTCAGTCTCCACAACGGACTGTAGTGCGATGAAAAAGTATTACCAGCTAAAGTAAGTAAGTTTCTAAAGGATTTTAAGTTTAAATAAACTAAAAAGTATTAAAGATTTCAATGACATTTTGTTTGTACTTTAAATTTTGGACAATGCCATTATGTATGGAGTACAATATCGCTTAAATGGCCGCCACGGGAGTTTTTGCAAACTTCGATTTTTATAGAGTTTTCCATCCATAACTCCACGAATGTTGGTTTTTAAGTGCTCCAAAGTTTTCCATGAGGAAAGTAGGACTCCTCGCTCGGAGGGTTGTAGGACTCCTCGCTGAGATCCATAATAGAGCACCTTTCACCCAAAGACCAGCTACTATATGAACATCAATGCAGAGGATCCCAAATAAGGCACTAATAGCGGCCGTAAAAAAGAGACCAGACCTCTTCATAGCACCTCTTACAGCACTTGGTTTTACTACCAAAAGGAAAGAAGCCTCCAGGAGAACCATCGTCTTATCGCCCAATATGCCTATTGGATACCATGGGAAAGATCCTTAAGTTATAATAGATTACTCGCAGTAGCTGAAGAGAAAGGAGCTCTCTCAGACCATCAATTTGGCTTCAGAAAAGAGCGATCAGAGCAGTTGATGCCATAAGAGCAGTAGTTGATATAGCAGAAGGTGCCATTCAAGACCAGATAAATCGAAAACATGTTGAATGCAAGCCTGTCTGGTCACGGCGTGTACTGCAAATACTTCCACCGATTTGGACACGACAGTTCACCATCCAGGCTTACTAGTATCTTTAGAAGATTACCACAGCCATTGGCGCAACCAAAAACAAAAAAGTGCTCCAAAGTTTGCAGATTGTCTGTATAGATAATATAAAATGGCATAACCTCACAAAAAAGAAATTCAACGGGGACAGATCACACGATCTTGGTGACCAATTGATGTCGCCAAATCTTGAAATTTAACGGCCGGGGAACTTTTCGTCCAATAGGCCAAATTTGCCTGTGCTATGTGGCACGTAGCCCGTCCTGTTGAAACCACATGTCGCTCAAATCAATTTGGTTATCATTTCACCATAGCGTAGAGTGGCGCCTTTGTCGCTTTCAAAAGAATACGACCCGATCACGCCGCCGCCGGTCCACTCACAGTGGCTGTTTTCAGTTGATCGAGCATTACGGTGATGCACAGGTCTTACGATATCACAGAGACTACCAATTTGTTCGAATTTGGTGATTGTGTACAGAACCGGGATAAGGGGTACTGACTTCAATAAATATTATTACATTCTTATTGTAAAAACTTACATCAATGCTAGGCAAAAACTGTCTGTAGAAAACATTCCGCAGCGTTGGTTGTTGGTTTTCATTGCCTGCTCTCATGATTAAATCCGATAGATCGTTCATTTCCCTCGAAGAATCCACATTGAGGTACTCAAAAATCGAGTCTTTCCAAAGATTACTGACTGCCCACATGGCAGTTCCAACACCAGAGCCAAAATCAAAGAAACTGCGCGGTTTGAAATCCGGCTGTCTACTTTGTATTTCCTTGAAAATACTCGTCAATACAGCGTATTCCTGTGCACTACGTCCAATAGCATACACTAGTGCTTCATATGTACCATATGTGATTGGCTTCCAGGCAAAGGTTCGTTCTTTAAGGGTTTTCTTGAGTTTCTGTTCACGGGCGTACTTCCTCTTCTCCAGTTCTTCTTCACGTAGCTCCCTGTCACTTGGCATCGGGTATTTTTCGTCTAATTCCATCGAAATTTCATTGATCTTCTTCTGGAGATCCACATTCTCAGGAGGCGGATGCCGGGAACTAATGTATTGGCTTAGAACTTTGCCATCTCGAACCAGTGTCTTGATTGGAAAGTCACCAATAGCTCTGTGGATTGCCTCGGTTATATGTCGCGGAACAGTTAGGCTTCCAGTTTTAATTATGCCTGGGTGATGGCGATGCTTGAGTTCACTTTTCTCAAACTTCTCGACAAGATCCTGGTCCACAGTGACTGCAATTTTGCAGACATTACGTGCATTGAACTTTCGAGAAAGAGGATGAATTTGCAAGTGACTACGTGCTAGAATTCTGTTAAAATTCATATTTATAAAACTAGTACGAAACCTTTACGAAACAAATGAAAATAGGAGGAATAACCAAAGTCGCATGGTCTATTTGTTTGTGCGGTGCAGTATCATTTGAAGACAGCTGATTAGCTGTCATATTCATGTCAACGTACAGGCATTTAGTGAACCTAATGTCAGCTCTGTTAGCTGACAAACAAATTCTCTAACAGGGCGTAACGAAAGAGAAAAGAAAATGTACGCACTTGCTTATAAATGGTGATTCAATTGGAGGTGTAAGATAAATAGCTGAGCACTGACATTTATAATTTCGGAGCGGTATAAAGAGAAGAGAGATTGTTAAAAACCATCTCCGAAATGGGGAAAATTTAAACAAAATGATTCGCACTTTCGAAATAATGTCGGTAAACATGACCGTTCATCTCGTGGCTCATTAAGAAATTTTAGATCCAACTGAGCCAATGTTGAATCTGCAAAGACCGTGCGTCGTCGTTGTGTCCGGTCATGCGAACATATCGCCGCCATTGTTCGCAATTGAACATTTTCTACAGCTTCACGCAGCATATTTTAACAAAAAATCTGCATGTCTACAAGACTCAGGAATGGCTAGTTTCAGCAGCCCATGAACAGTGTCGTGACTTCGATGATTGGGTGTTAGAGAGCCATTAAGTTGATGGCGATTTTTCGAGCGATGAGGCTCACTTTCAACCGAATGGCTACGTAAAAAAAATAAAATTTTCACATTTGGGGTCACAAGAATCAAAGGGCAATTCAAGAACAACCAATGCATCCACATAAAGTCATTGTTTGCGGGCAGCCAGCGTGATTCTAGTGGTGCTTCTGAAATAGTCAGTGATGAACGTTATGGGGACATGATAACAAATTATTTTTGGCACGACATGTGGTTTTAATAAGGCGGTGCCACCTGCCACCCAGCGCGATAAACAATGCATTATTTCACATAAATTTTCCCGACCGCGTCATCTCTAATTCGGGTGACCAAAATTGGACACCAAGATCGTACATTATCACGCCGTTGGATTTTTTCTTTGATATTATGTGAAGCATAAGGTGTATGCCAATAACCGTCAAACAATTACTGAGCTGAAGGACGAAATTGGACGCGTTATTTACGTACTACCACAGGATTGGAAAAATTCATCAAAAGGGCGGAAGTCTGCAAGGTCAGCCGTGTCGCCTATTTAACCGATCTCATTTATTATGTTTAACGTCAACCTCTCAATATTGTATTGACTTAAAAAAATTAGCAGTTTAGCAAAAACAAATGAGTTTTATTTCGAATATAAATTGTAACCTCCAATTGAATCTCAATTGTTCGCTAATGTAATACTGGGCAAGGACTGAATATACAGCCACGACGCTTTTAAATTCACTTTGTAAACTAGTAGGTCATTTTTTTGTATTAATTTATAATTAATAATAAAATTGGCTATTTTAAATAATTCTGTTATTAGGAACATTTGAAATTTGAATTTTTCCACTAATAAACAAACAGCTGAGATTTGCAAACATAAGAAGTTGAAACTGAACCAACATTACAATGCCGTGAGCGTCGCGTCCCTCGCGAAGTCGTCGAGTTTGACAGTTTCTGTATGTTTTCATATACCTGAATATTTGTTTGTCAATGTGGAGACCGTCGTGAGCTTAGCGTGGCGAACACTGAAATTACCTCGGGGGTAAGGCTTTTCCTTAACGAAAATGTCTTGGTAACAGTTTCTTTTTCCAACAGGATAGTGATCCCAAACACACTGCTCACATAGTACGTATGTGGATCATTTACCATGTGCCTCATAGTCTTCCAACTCCCCGACAATCCCCAGATATGAATCCTATAGAACATCTGTGGGATGAACTTGGTAAAAGGATGGAAAAGCATAACATTTTGGGGAAAGAAGAACTTTAGCAACTTCTGCAGCAAGACTGGAAAAATATCGGATGCCAACAAGATTGTATGAAATTTTAAAAAGAAACGGCTGCTAAAAATATTAGTAGCTGCGTGAATAATTTTGTTCAGGCAGTTACCCACATTTTTGTTTATTTCTTTTAACTAAGCTAAACAATTTAAGTTTTTTTATTATCAGTAACTGACAAAGATTGTAATGAATAAATAAATGTCAATAAAAAATATATATCTGATTTACTTTCAATTCGTTAACGATTTTACTAGAGAATATGCCAATGTGTGAATAATTATGTGCGTCTCTGTACATAATTCAGAAACATGAACAATAGTACTGTTTCACACATTTATTGCCATAAAACAAAGACCTCAAAAGATAATTTAATAAAACTTTCACGATTTGTTCAGATATGTATTCTGAATATAAAAATCGATACTTTATTTAAAAGTACTTCTCTTGGCCTTAATGCAAGTCTTTAGTCGTTTTGGCAGCTCATCAATCACAATACGCACCTCATTAATTGGGAAATTTTCCACAGCTTCGGTCAGAACTCGCTTTAAGAGTTCCACGTTAGGGCATCTTTTGTGGCATATAATGTCCTTTAAGACAGTCCACAATTTGTGATTTGTGGATTAAGGGTTAGGGTTGTGGAAGGCTAGTCTTTGTACCAATAAAACGGGGTACATTTCTCTGGAGCCAGGTATGGGTACTTTTCGTCTTATGAGCTGGCGCACCATCTTGTTGAAATGTTTTTTTTCCTTTTTTTGGAATTAGGTATGGTTTAGAGATTTCACAGTGTCCTTAAATGATTTGATGGTATAATTTGACCTATGTTTCGATGCTTTTTTCCCAAAAATGCAAGTTAGTGACCCCGTCATAAGAGACTACCCAGCACACCATGGCTAACTCTGGGACGTGTCCTTTACGGACCCTTGAGACTGGCTCGAACACTTTCCTAGATGACCGTGCATATAATTTCTTCTGCACAGTGAAGATTTTCTCATCGGTTAACAGAATTTTTCTGTACAGAACAGAAGTGTATTCCACAAAGAGTCGCTTTGATTTTTGGACTCAATCAGCATTTTTCCAGTATGGCGTTTGAAGGCCCCCAGCCTCAAGCCTGTCTTGATATGTGAATCATTGTTTTTTGTGTTACACTCATCTCACGAACCAGTGTTTTCTGCTTCTAAGGACTTTTTTGTGTCTTAAAGGTTTTGATGACTTGTGGCGGTCTTACCATTCGAGGAAGACCAGATCGCAGGCGGCCTTTAATGTCGCCCATATTCCCGAAGAATTTTATACACCGATAAGCAAACATTAGGCTAACACCTAGCTACTGCAGTCTCTTGAAAAGCGAACTTTCTTCACACCGCACTTATGAAGCGCTACAACAGAGATGTTCATTCACTTTCTCAATTCATTCCAGAGCGAAAGTGTAAGCAAATTTTAAATATTTTTATAAACAAACAATTGTGACGTTAACTGCTACAAATGTTATGTCACTCTTTGGGTACGCCTAACTCTTGGCGGCGCAATGGGTGTAAAAAATATAATAACAGTATTTTTGTCCCTACTAGGTATAAAAAAACAGCACAGCAAACAGAATACGTTTTTTTCTCCTTTCTTTATTGAACAGTTGACTTTTGGAAGTGAATTATAGGTCCACGTATGTGCATGTAAATTCATGAAGAACTTCGAACTTGTTCGTCGAAGACATGGTTAATTTTACAATATTGAAGTGCAGTTTTCTATTATTCTATTATCTATTAAATGTGACATATCGAGTACATACCTGATGACTATGGGAATAATTACAAAAAGTGGAAGGTGGCATTCTCTCAATTTAACTTATTTTTAAATCATTGTCAAAGCTAGTGGTCTATAATCCCATTGGTACAGCTTTAACAGGAAAGTAGTTGGTTCCTCAAGGAATAATTGAAATGTCACGTGGACTGACTCCAATAAGTACTCTAATTCCGCTGTAACAAAATTCTGCCTACCTGTTTTAGGATTTAGGTGTCCGTTTATTTTGAAGATATTGGAAAGACACTGTCGGCTAAATTGTCCCATGTTCGATTAAGAAGAAAAAATAACTTTTTCGGTTCTGGTTAAAATAAAAAGTGCTGATGCCTTATGTTAAGTTGTCCAAAACCTTTTTTTTTATAAACAAACATAAATTTTCTTCTGGTTCTTGAAATAATCTATATTTTCGTTTTATTTAGGAATTTTGAAACACTTTCCTTAAAGTCTTCATCATTTTCTAATACAATTACTCACATTTATTTATTTTAAGACTACAAATTTACAAAGAATATTAATCATCTAAAATCACGGTTTATTATATCGATATCGTAGCTTATCCGATGGTTCGCAGTATTCTTTTATGATTAACTTACAGAGGAATATATGAAAAACTACTATTATTGCACATATTGATACCCAGAACAATGTTGGCAGACCCCCTAAATGATGGCCGTGCTTATGTAACGCAATGACATGGTGTTCATGGGCGGGAGCTGAAAAATAATAATAAATATAGCACTGTTAATGGAAATTACCCAGAATTTACCTTCTGCCACTTCTTTAACGTGAATTGCTTTATGCAATTCTTCCATATGTTGCTTATCGGCTGTTATGTACAATATAGCGGTTATAGGGTCGGTCAATTTTACTGGGAATTGCTTTCTATTTTGACTAAAACGATATTAAATATATTTAAATGTATTATTCGAAGAAGACATTCTTGGACATACCCTAGTAATACTGGCTCGTCCAAGCAGCCAGCATCACAGGCATAATAACTTCTATCCGATCTGTCTAGGGCTATATTTATGACAGCTTTATTGTCCTCTGTCACAGTAACGGTGACATTAACATGAGTTTTATTTCCATAATTTAAACGTCTAAAGTTAAAATCACGGTGCAAAAATTTCGGATCAATATTGAATTCCAAATGTTGATTGCTAAAACGAAAGCTA
This sequence comes from Pocota personata, assembly GCA_963082735.1. Classification (NCBI taxonomy): domain Eukaryota; kingdom Metazoa; phylum Arthropoda; class Insecta; order Diptera; family Syrphidae; genus Pocota; species Pocota personata. The sequence goes on along the minus strand of OY720432.1, from coordinate 74,014,648 downwards.
CCGAAACTCAAAACCATGGCTTGGATAACACCACTGGCACCGGCTCGGATAAGATTGTGACAACCCTACGGCAATTACAAAATTAAATAAGGTACAAAATACAACTATAATTTACGTTTTTACCTGTTTCTCTAGAGTTAACATCCATGAGGAAACTAAACTGTTCAAGTTGTCGATGCTGTCCATATTTAACCAGAGATTTTCAGCCTGCAAAATAATTTATCTAACAGTTATAATCTGTACAATAGCTTTAAATTAACGTCTCTAGTAATAATTTCGTCTTTTAGTGAAAAGTCTATTGCCAACCTCTTTTGATTAATGGCACGAATAAGTGGTTTAGGCAAGTTAAGCTCGAGAACAGCGTTATATATTTCAATACAATTATGTACCTAGTCATGGCATAAATACTTGTTCACGCTTAAACGCACTCATCGTAAAACTAGTATTGAATACGTCCATTCTATATTAACAGGTATTCAATGAGTGACATTTATACTAAGTTAACGCGCAAAAAATTTACACAAAAGTAGATTGTAAATGTGTAGTGGGGCGATATTAAAAACCGTGTTGCGGTAATTGGCCTTCACAAATATAATACAGAAAGAAGCGATATTTTCCGGACTTGCGACCGCTTGGAATCACCCGGAATTTTGTGTATCGAACTGTTAAATAGTTTAAGGACACTCATGGAGTAACTGACCGTCAAAGATCCGTACGCCCTCGCACTGTCAGAACTCTACAGACAATCAAAGCTGTTAAAGCCAGGATTAATCGGAAACCCCTACGAAAGCAGAAAATCTTGTTACGAGAAATGAAGATATAGCACAAATCCATTGTCTCGCATTATCAAACAAGATATAGGATTCAACGCATAGGAAAGACACACTGGACACTTACTCATAGCCTAATTAAAGCAAGCAAAAACGGAATGAAAGATCGAAAGCTCTACGCCGCAGGTACGCGCAAAATGGTCACAGGAAAATTACGTTCACGGATGAAAAAATGTTTACCATTGAGGAATCGTTCAATAAGCAAAGTGACAGAGTCTATGCTCGGTTATCCAAAGAAGAATCAGAACTCATTCCGAGTGTCGAACGCGTCAACTCATAAGGAAGACAATTGGCTCTCAGGCAGTCCAAACCTCAATCCTTTGCATTATAAGCTGTGGTTTATTTTAGACGTTGTTCTGATCAATAAAAAGTTTTACAGAAAAAAAAAAAGAAAAACTCGTTCGTTTTTATTTGATAACTATAAAATTAGCGTCCCAGTATTTACGACTTGACTGGGTACATATGTACGATAAAGCTGTAGATCGGTAGCTAGAAGTTGAGGTTTTCACGTTTTTACGAGATTTTTCCAAGGTAGAGTAACATCTCTTAAAAACAGGAAGTGAGATCCCAACTGGACATGAAGATTTGTTACTTAAATTAATTAATTTGTTTGTTAAAGACTAACGAAATGAATTCAACATAGGTGAAGACTGGAGAGAGAACGCAATTTGGTAAGATGGAATTTGCGGTGAGTATTGCAGCCAGCAGATTAGCTTTTTTCACTTTGAGTTTGTGATATTTTTGCATTGTAGGCAAGGGAGTGATGTATTTTATTATTATAATATTATTACTAGGGAGCAGTTGATCCGCTCTAGCGATAGGGTCTTTCGGAAACACCGATTGTACCATAGAGTTGTGCATAAAGGCCGTTTTTGTAAACGTCATCTGCATCAAATTGCTTTTGCATAATGTTCTTAAACGCAAGCTGCAAAAGTCGTTTGTTCGAAAACAACATAAATCACACTGCATTTGCAGCATGTTCGATAATGCATTGTTTGCAGGGCAGGTGTTCATAAACGTCATCTGCGCTGCAAAAAAGCAGCCAGACATCTGCGCTGCGCAATAAGAAAAATGACTGAATCGGACTACTCGGAGGAATTTCGATCTCGTGAACAGTAAGAATGTTTCGTCCACGTAAATTATAATTATTGCTATGACTTGTACTCTCACTAAGATTTTTCAACACAATTTTCTCAATAAATTTTGCTAAGGGCTCCATTTTGCTTTGTTTGAAAACGTCAAATGCGATTGCAAAAAAAAATCATGCAGGCGACACAGATCAATGGTAGCAAAAAACTTTTGCAGTTTGACGTTTGCAACCCTTAAGTGCTGCAATGACGATCAAATGACGTTTTCGAAAACGGCCAAACTTATCAGGGTGCAACGCAGCGAGTGAGATCGGTGAAACAAGTTCGTTGCCTAATATTTCGTTTCCTCACGTGTAAGTCTGTGGAGGTGCCTTTTCAATAGGCAGTGGCTACTAATGGTACCAGCTAGGATTCTAAATGGGTTCCTGCTCAGATTTACAAGAAACTTATATTTCTTGTGAGACAGTGCAGGGAGAAAGTACTTGGTGCATTCCTGTTCTGGAGTGTCCGTCCAGATCACATTGGATTTGAACAGGATCTGTTTCCTCACATGGTTTTTGGAATGCCCTGACCGTCTCCAGAAATATCTTCGATTTCATCGTGGCTGTGTCCAGTGCCTTTATAGCGACTCTTCGAATATTCCAGGCCCAGATTCAATCTCCATTTTGGAGCCATCCGTATACAGGGTTTGAATTTTTATCAATCGTCCCTTCGGTGAATGACTACTGAGTAATTCCGCTTGAAGCAGTAGTTACGAAGCATGTCGTTCAATGTCATGCTGAATTCGTTGTTTTGTAGCAGAGTTAAGCAGACTGAGATGACTATCACGGAGATGATGTCTGAAGCCGAAGTTATTTAGATGAAAGAGTCTATGCAGGCTACGTCTGGCTTTCAATTCTATGTGAACTTGTACAGGAGGTAAACCCAGAATAGCATTAAGAGTTGCGGTGGCGGCAGATAGCCCATCATACAGATTTCAGCTTTCCAACTGTAGTAACTTCGTTACTCTTTGTCCACCAGACTACATCATTTTGAGACTTTGTCTCCAGTTTATGCCACAGATGTGGCGACAGATCCATAGTGCTTTAGTGGATTCATATGATGTGTTATGGAATGCTCAAGTTGATAGAAGCTTCAATTTTAGTTACTAAGTCATTGAATGCTGACACACTAGACTTACCCGGTCGACATGCCTGTTGAGAGTCACACACTGCGCCAACTATCTCCCATATTATGTGAACGCGTTAAACCTTTTGTCAACAATGTGATTAGTCCGTATCAGCGTGGTTTTAGGCGTAGAAAGTTCACTATTACTCAGATATTCACACTGCGGCCGATCTTGGAAAAAACCCAGTAGCTCCAAGTCGATACATCGATTTTAAAGTCGCCTATGATAGCGTCTATAGAAACAGACAGCTATGATTTTGAGAAGGACTTTGTCTACCTAGGCTCCGCTGTAAATTCAAACAATGACACCAGCCATCAAGCGAAGAATCACTTTTGCCAACCGCTGTTTCTTTGGGCTAAGAAGACAATTGTATAGCAAAGGCCTCTCAGGGACAACTAATGTGACACAATCGTGCTATAGGGCGCAGAAGCAAAGGCAGGTGAAAACACTCTTGGTTTTGAAGTAAATATTCTCCCAGTGATATCTGGTCTGTATCGGGAGGGTATGGGGGAACAACAACAAACTGTACCGATTGTACAACGACATCGACCTATTCGAAAGGGTTCGAATTCATCACCCAACGCACTGGCCCTGAAAGTCTTCGAATCCATCCCAGAGGTATGACGCGGTAAAGGAAGGAAAGATCGGCTTGCACAAGATCGAGCTGGCTGGAGACGCTTGTTGGTTGTGGCCCAATTCCACTCGAACTGTAGCGCCACCTTAAGTAAAGTAAGGATGGGGCAGAGCCTTTTATTATTTCCACGAAAGACCGAAAATATTTACTGCCTCTAAGGCAGTCATTTGTATAGATACTTTGGTTTACCTTAAATGGAATTTGGCGCCTTTTCTTCACTTACCTGCAAAGTATGATAACTATCATAACACCCTTCTGCGTAAGACAGCGCCTTTGCTATATCCTGCTTCCGCTGTTGCGATACAATCTCCTCAAGCTCATAACTTCTTATTTGAGAGAGTACGGCGTACATTGTCGCATTGATTCGATCACCATTTATACTACTCTCAGCTTTCGATGTGCTGATAGAGAAACCAGTCGACCACAAATCATTCCATACGCGAATATGCTGCTTGCGAAAATCATTATACGCCACCAGCGAATCAGCTCCGGCTTCAACCTTTTGCGAAGCCATTGTAATCGATGCGATTGCTAATTTTTCATTCTCCTCCTTCACTTCTGTGAATTTACCGCTGGCAATTGGCTTTGTATAATGTATAGACATCAGTAGGTCTAACTTCGTGACTCCTCGTTTCTTCAGCGTCAATGTTCGAGGAATTTTCTTATGCACTATCGAGACAACAATTATGTTGTTACTGGTTTTATCGTTGCTTTTAAGGTTTATCGCCCCACTGACAACTTCGTACTCAATCAGTGAGGCGTCACGTGCGGATCTGAAAATTAACAATTTGCAATGTCTGATAGGGCAAAGTCAACTGGCTTACTTAATGTTGACTTCTCGCGAGACGGACGACTGGAAATATGACCGTGGAAGCACCAAATCTACATCAAATATTTGATTACGTGTATTTGTAATTTTTATCTCTTGGACTAGAATTTCTGGGAATGTTCTATGCGCATAGTACTCATATGAGCCAAAGAAATCTTGAAAGCATTGAAATCTTTACAAAAAGGAAATAAAAATGAGTGATTTGTTTATGCGACCCCCGCAATCAGTATTATACCTGTGAACAATCCCGCTTTGGTATTCCACCACAGTAGCCTCTCGGAACATACCATTCGCTTGCGATAGTGATATAATCGGATGAAACTGCACGGGTAATTGCATGGAACGTCCGGATTTTATCCTCACCGAAGCATCATTGGATACCTCCACACCGAAGTATCCATTCCCAATGTACGGAATGAAGTTATTCTCCTCAGGTAGGGACGGTACGTGCCGAATGTTAGCATTGTATTCCAAACTCTGGAGGATAAATGGTGTTAATCGGTCGTCCATACATCGCACGAGCGGATCTGTAAATGACAAATGGCCTGCGATAAGAGCATGCTTCCGGAATAGATTCGATATCTAACCTTTTGTCTGTGGTTTGCTGTTAAACAGGTAACGAAAGACAGGTGGCACAATGTAGAAAAATATAGCTAAACACAGAAGCAGAATGAATAGTTTGCGATACGAAATGCTGCCATCAATTGTTCGTTTGATTTTACGCGTTAATTCGCCGACATCGAATTTGCTCTTGGCCGAACGAAACATTTTAATTGGAAATGGGGGCAGAACGAAATTTGTTTTAGCCGGTTTTTATTAAAACTTTTCGCCTACTTTAACATTATTTTATTATTTTGACAACAATCCGAAATTTTTGGTGGAATGTTTCAGCTGTCGTCGTAGTGTCTGTCAGGGGATTGTCATGTTGACAGTTGGGAAACGGTGGAAGAGTGATGATCATAGGGTATAATTAATATGTTTGTATGATGTGGAACATTTGCTCAGCTTAGTATAATATCCGTGGCAGACCAAACTTGATCGCGATTAACTACCGATCCCACTTAAACTTAATCCCGCTCAACAATTTAACCCTGGCACACAGAAACAGGAGTAGATTCACTCCGTATTATATGAAGTCTACAGTTTTTTTTTTTAGAATTCTATTGAACAAACATACGCTTTGAATTACATCGGCACTCGCTCAAGCCAGGTAATGGGCCAATTTCATTATTTTAATTAATTATTCTAAATTTGCTGATCTAGATATATTTCTAGGTGAATAATGAAAATGAAAGAAAAATCGAGTAATGTTTTTTTTTTTCTTTTTTGCATTTGTTCCTCCCACTATTAAGGAGAAGTATTCAATAAAATTGCAGAGAATGATCCTTAATCATTATTTTCTTATTATTCAATTTAAAACTAAATTATAATACAATAAATTGCAATCAAGTATGTGGATAATGTTATTGAATGTTGGTGTTCTAATTTCCTTTCCTTTTCTTTGGGTGGCCGTGGTGTAGTTGTAACATCGCTTGTCACGCTGGAGGATCAACTATTTTTTTCGCGTGAAATAAATAAAAAAGTCGATCATTTGCGAAAGCTAGGTCAACTCTACTGCGAAGGCATAACACTGATAGTAACAACAACAACTGCAACTTGATCGTGATGATGACATAAGGAGAACGGAAAAAAATCTGTGAATCATAAGCAATTACAATAACAGCATAACCAAAATGCTCCCCAGTTATCTGAACGGCTACCCTTGGAGTTTATAGAAACTTAATACCACTTGAGCTTCTATCTACAAACGCCCGTGACCTGCAATCATATAAGGGTATTCATATCCCCTTTGGCACAAGCAAAATATAAAAAAAAAAATAGAATTGAAAATATTGATGAGCTCAACTCTAAATTTATTTCTTAACCATTTTCTGAGTTATTACACACGAGTTACAACATTTGGTCTTCGCTTTGGGTGACCTATTTTTCCGACGTTGTTGAAGCCATTTTATCTACTCAATCTAAAGCAGTGGGATTAGATGAGATATGGACATCCATCATTTATTTCACTTATTTTACCCTTCATATTGCCGAATGTCACTTAAACATTTAATTCCATACTCCACCGGACAAGAGTATTATCTAACAAATGGAAACGAGTTAAAGTCATCCCTGTTCCCAAAGCTCGCACTGGAGCAACACCTGAATTTACGCAATTCATGAACGAGGCTACCAGCATGCACGATTCGCAACCCCGAATAATCGATGCCAGGAATGCGTCTACGTACTAATCCGCATCCAGCACTCTTCTACCACTCTTCCCCCAGGACTGCCGTTAGGTATTACTTCGCGCGCAGGTTAGCAAATCATGCTATGAATCTTGTGTCAGTTACTTCTGATGCTTCTGTTGCTTCTCTTGCTTCTGTTGCTTCTGCTGTTCTTCTTATTTTTTCTATTCTCCGCAGCTCATTTTGAAGAGTTGTTATGAAATTACATATTGCTATCTAATTCTCTATCGACCGCAACGTATGGTGGAGGAGTGAGACGGACTGGAGTACGTGCGAGTAGTTCTCCATGCCATGAAGCGTGTGCAATGAAAGACTGAGTGCTGCGTATCTTCATATTTATTCGGGCATTCGAGGCAGGATGATGAACTGTCGTGTCCAAATCGGTGGAGGTACTTATAGTAACCGCCGTAACCAGACAGGAACTTATTTAGGTTAGATTAGGTAGGAATGTAAATTTTGTAATTATGTGTTCATTTGATTTTGTATTTATTTATTTCTTTCTTTTTATTTTATTTGTTTACGTTGTATCTTCTCTTTATAATTATGTGCTATTGCCGCTTATTCTTATAATTATAATTTTGTTTTTATTTTTAATTTATTAGTTTGGTTAAAATATTATAATAGCCTGTTAGCGTTTGGTTAGCTTCATGCGATTTAAAGATATATAACTTAGGCGTTAGCTATATATTGTTAATAAATAAATAAATAAAAACCTTCACTTGTCTTAAATAAACGGAACGGATGAAACTTCTTGAAACACAGTAATGTCACATGTGAGAGAATTTCGATTCGTTCAGCACCATCAGAAGCCAAAAGAATAATCTCAGCGATATCACAACCCTAAACAGATTTTTTTTTTTAATTATCGTCCTATTCAAAGGTATATTATTTTGATGATCAATTGGGCATCCAATGTACCTTCGATAGTTTACAGTGAACAGAAAAAAAAAACATACATATCGTTGTATTTCGTTAAGTCTCTTAGTACGAGTACGGTCCGGAGATGTTTTCAGACGTAATATTATATCTGCATGTTTTTGCATATGAGTACCCGAAAGGATCCAATGCTGATCTGTCAAAATAAATTCTGATCCCGTGACCTTTAGCAATAATAAATCTCTTCAGAACTACAAAAATTTCTATATGATTAGTTCAGTCAGTGGTTAAGCGCATCATCACAAAGCGGGAGACTCAAGGTTCGATTCTCAGACAACGCCAAGAATTGTTTATACTGTTCCACTTCTTCCAAATTTTTAACAAGCATCCAAGAGTAAACTTGTGATTAAAAGATTAAGTCAATTGAAATAATTGCCTTTCGTAAGCGGCATAAAACTCTAGGCGGATCTGTGATCGAGTCCCGTAGGGGGGAGGAAATGTTTTCTCAAACTGTTTTATTATTATTTTCAATTAACAATTATTATTATATTGACATATTAGTCGTACAAGCTCTTTCAATTGAGCTTTTGCTCGAATGATAGAAAGAAATATTTGTTAAAGACAAAGAACGAAACATAAGTACACAGGCATTGACAGAACCTGAGTTAGACTTGGGTCTAGCCACCAATCCTCTACCAACTGAGCTATTTGTGACACATATCCATGTAAAAAGGATGCATGTGTTCATCTCCATATTCTTCAATGTAAAACTGCGACGCGTGTTGCAGTTCATTTCAGAATAACGACGTCGACATCAATGCTCCCTGCACCTAGCATGGTCTCGCTCTAAAAGCGCTGCAACGACATGATAAATCTAGAATATACCAAAACTACTTATTGTACCAGAATGCCAGGACCGTCAAAACTTTCCGCTATTAGCGTTAGAGAGGATATAGTGAAGAAATTTTTCGGTAAAATACCTATACGTCATTTGTCAAAATAATTCATTAGCAATGGGGTCTTCGAATAAAAGCTGAAAACAATCATTATTAAAAAAACTATCCCTTACTATCGATTGTCATTAATATATACAGTAAATGCTCGAAATTATTTGCTTCTCGATCTCTCGAAATCTCCTGACATTAGTCTACCAGTTACTTAAATTTCCATTGAAGATCAATAGCGTTTTGTTAAATTTTATTTTAAGCTACTCCTTGACATTCCAATGTTATCGATAGAATACAATATCGGAAATCGATGGTCTAACAGTGTTATCGATAGAATCATACTATAATTAAATTAATTAAAATAAATAGCTGTTCTGAATTTTTGGTAACTAAAGTCGAATGACATTGTTCACATACATTATAATCGACACTAACTATTTATTCGTCACTGATTCGTAGACAGACCTCGAATTGTCTGCAAAACTAGTAATTTTTTTCCATTAGTTGACTGTATTTTAATCAAAAAATTCTGCATGAAATTTGAGTGAGCTGTAAAAAATGTAGAAATCAGTTAGTTAGGCTTCGGAATTTTATTCTAAAACTAATTTTTAATATTAATCTTTTTTTTTTACACATTAAAGGAAATAATTTCAGCGCAAAATGAATAGGATAAATTGGAATGAACAAAAATGGCAGCACACAATGAAATTGACTGCATTCTTAGTAAATTTTGAACACAGTAGGTTAGGTTTTGATAAACATATGAGCGCCTAGTTCAAATTTGATTAACATTGTACACGGTCTAAGACAGATATTGTTAGTTTAACTAGATTTTTGTGAAAAGTTTCAATTAAAACAATCGAATGCTATCGAGAATTATCGAAAGTTACCCATTTTTAGTAAATCTAGACAGGTTCTAGCTATCAGCTGTTGTAAGGCCCAAAAGCCGTTCTGTGATATTCCTGCCTAATGGCTAGAGGAACTAGTATGCTTGGAACGCGGCCATTGATTCCGCACTAAATGACATTCGTGTTCGTGTTTTATAGGCAATTTTACACCAAACCCTCTAATGTAAGCCCCTGCTACTTATCCCAAAATACAGCACAAAAGCAATGGGAGTTAATACTCCTCTCGTGTAGATATGCACGCACTTGAACGAAGGAATGCAGCGTCACGCATTGTACCTACCATAGCCTACATTCGTTCATTTTTACACCACTTACTGAACACACCTCGACAAATTTAACGAACGATATTTCTATAGTTAACTTTTTTGACAAATAAACATTAATGGCTGCTGCTTGAGGGTTTTTGTGCGGTGTTGCGTTTGCAAATTTATTTTCAAATATTTCAACATTATATCGAATTAATTGAGTGCAAATTCACACAGTCGCCAGCAAAGAGAATTGTTAATAATATGTGGCCATCTGCGTTACAATTGACACGGGACGAGTGCCGTGGCATATTGAGAAGATTGGGTAAACGAGTGAAAAGTTCGCGCTTCCCGAGCGTTGGTCCTCTAAGCAAAGTCTTTTGAATTTATTTCAGAATTGGAATCCTATTCGAATGTGATAAGTGTGTTCCGTGCACAGGGGGGACTTAGTGACTCCAAAGCAAAGCTGCTCGAAGACCTTCGAAGTATATTTCATATATCACAGGAGCGACATCGAGCCGAGGCCCGCAGAGTGGCCAATGATGAGCAGCTCTCCACCATTGCAGAAGCGTAACTATATTTTGATGGATGCCCCGATGAATGGTGCACTTACGTAAATGGTTTTTTGTGTTTCTTTTTTTTCCATATTTTCTTTTAAAGAATTTCTGGTCCAAATACCTGGCAAGAGTGGAGTAGAGAGGGTCGTCGGACATATCCTCTATTGCCGCGTGTACCACCGCAGACAGCACTGTCCATACTTGCTAATAACGTAGCAGCTGAGATAACAAATGAAAATAGTAAATTGCCATACCCTACAGATACGGGGGCTGTGCAACAGCAGCAACAGGAATTTTCCGTGTCAACCGAACGTACCAGTGAATCAGTACCAATTGTCACATCAGATCCAGTAAGTACCGATTGGTATATACAATATTTTTTTTTTTTTTTTATATATTATGTAGTTTTATTTGTAAAGATATCTATCCAAGTGAGAAATGTGGAAAATAGTTTTTTTTTTTATATCAAAGAAGTACCTACTATATCCCACTTGGATTCATATATAGTTTCCGGAAACAAATATGTATCTGTTTGACCTTGAGTTGATTCTGTGCTCGAAAGAGTTGTCTGATTGAATTTATTTCAAGTTAGTGACCCACTTCTTCGTGAAAAAATCATTTGAAAACGTTTTTATAGAGTTAACTTGTTAGGGTCTACATATTTAGTGAATTTCAATTGATGTAACTTTTTATATTTTAAAATTGTGAAACGAAAATATCTGCATAGAATGTAATTTGTTTGTTAATTACAGTTCGTTTAAAAATTGCTAACAATTTGTTCCTTTGAATAATAAATTTGTTGAGCTTTGAATGCAATTTTCAAAGTCAAAGTTACATATTTTAAAATATTTTCTCGAGACTGAGCTATTATTTGGGAATGTAGTAGATTAAACATAAATTTCAAGTGATATTTACAGTAAGAAAAGAATAGTTACACTCAACGAAATTAATATAGAGGCATCACTGACAATTACAGCGATATTTCACGTTACAAAACGTCTGAAAAAATAAAACTGTTTTTTTCTTATTTCTGTTAATCGAAGCAAGAATGGGCATGTTATTCCCTTTTTGTTACTGTGTTGTCAAACTGCGTGGATATTTCTGCAGATCCACAAAAAAAATAGAGGTTTCGCAGCAAAATAAATATAGAGGCAGCAGTTATTTTGAAGAAAATCAATTGTATAGCAAGAAATTTTTGTTTTTTTTTTTTGTGAATTTAGTATTCTAAGGTGAATAATTTTTGCAGTATTAAGCAAAGTTGTTTAATTGGACATAATGGGACGCGGAAAGTGCCTTACCGAGGAGGAAAAAGCTAAAATCACGTTTTACAAAGAAAATGGCTTGTCCAATCTACAAATTGCTGAAAAATTGTCCAGATCTCCGAACGTGGTTAATCATTTTATCAATTTAGGACAACAGTATGGGCAAAAGAAGGCGAAAGGTGCTCCAAAAAAAGTGACTAACCGGCAAAAAGACCAAATTGTTGAAGAAGCACGAAAAAACAAGCTCTGCTTCGCAAATTAAGACGAAATTGGATCTCAACATTGGAGTACGTCGTGTCCAACAAATATTAAATTCGACTCCAACCATGGTTTTTACAAAAAAAAAACTCAAAAAGCCTGCGCTGACTTCCGTCCATATGAACAATTGACTTCAGTTCGCCAAGAAACACATGTCGTGGACCCCTGAATGGAGAAAAGTTATTTTCAGTGATGAAAAAAAGTTTAATTTGGATGGGCCGGATGGTTGTCACTATTATTGGCATGATTTACGAGACAAACCTGAAGTCAGAATGAGTCCCAATTTTGGAGGAGGCAGTGTTATGAAATGCAGTGCCTTTGAATATGCTCTACGTTCCACCAAAGATGAATTCACAAACATACCTGGAAATGCTGCAATATGCTTTGGATGAATTTGCGGATGATTTGTGGTTAAAGAGTACTTCGGCTTGACAAGTACACCTGTTTTAGAGTGGCCTTCGAGATCGCCAGATCTGGACCCAGTCGAAAATTTATGGGGACGAATAGCTCAAAAAGTGTACGAAAATGGAAAGCAGTACAAAACCGTTAGCGACCTCAAACAATCCATCAGATATATTTGGAAGAACCTGGAAATTAATTATCTTCAAAACCTCATAAACTCCATGCCAAACAGAATATTTGAGCTCATAACTAATAAAGGAGGAAACACGCATTACTAAAATATTGAAATAAGTTGAATAATTTTTTTAAATAAAACAATTTTATAAGTTAAAATGCGCTACCTCTAACATAATTTCGCAGTGTTTTAACAATATTTTGTTTCATAAATTTTAAGTCTGCATCTTATACATTATTTTGTTCTTCTTTGGTTGACTTGTTATCGATATACTAATGCTGTGTATCAAAATTGTTCATTTGCCCTGGCTTGACTATTTTATTTTGAAAAACCTGGTGCCTCTATATTAATTTCGTGGAGTGTACATACTCATACATTAATGGTGAACTACGATGGAAATTCAAAGACGTTAACGGGTACGAACTCGCATTTATACGCGGGGTTGAATCTAGGTTCAACTCGGATTGAGATTCATATAAACGCGGGTCGAGTCTAAACTGTGTTGAGTCGACTAGATTCCGCTTTGAGAGCTGGATCGAGTCGAAAAAATGCATATAAACCTGGGTTGAGTGGTTGAGTTGACAGGTCTTATTTGTGTGTGTTTTTTTTTTTTACAATGACAATATAAATAGCTCATCGAGGTTCCTCTTTTTTTTACAATCTTATTCAGTTACTGATGATAGAAAAACTTAAATTGTTTAGATTAGTCAAAAGAAATAAACAAAAATGTGGGTAACTGTCTTTTTTATCATTCACACACTTGCAACTTTTAATGTTTTTGTATGGCAACATTAGATGGCTTGGAATATGGAAGAGTACCGTTATAAGTTCAGTATTTTGTTGGTTTATGTAAGTGAAACGCTCGTAAGTACTCGTAAATTTACGCGATGGGTCGATAGCAGTAAGAAACAACTGAAGCTGAGCGGAAAATTATTTTGGAGCTGCGTAAAAAAAAAAATTGGCGCAATCGTAAAAAGAAGCCGATTCACGATATGCAGTATCATAAATCGTTGCAAAGACTCGTCGAATCTCAGACGCCGCCCGCTTCTCTCTATGAAGGCTGATCGCAAATGAAGAAAGACTTGTGGTTAGAAAAATTAAGAAGAATCCAAAAATTACCTCATCTCAAGTATCGGCGGAATTAAAGGAAGATATCGGTAAGAAAATGTATCCTAAAACTGTGCGTAGAACTCTGCATCTTGCTGGTAGAATTCCAGAATGGCAAGGAAGAATTAAAAGAAGAGGTTACAATTCGCAAAAATTTACAAAGATTAGCCTATAGCTTTATGGGCCAATGTACTCTTCTCAGATGAAAGCAAGTTTAATATATTTCAAACAGATGGGAGAATAAGTCAAATACCGAGTTCGAAAAAACAATGTAGTGAGCACGGACAAGCACTCGAGTGGAGAGGTTTTGGTATGGGGCTGTATCGCAGCAAGTGGTGTAGGCAACTTGTGTTCATTGACGGAACAATGAACAAGATTGACTACGAGTACCTCAACATTTTAAGAGAAAACCTCCACCGGAGTGTGCAGAAATTAAACCTTAGTAACAGTTTTTTTCCAACAGGATAGTGATCCCAAACATACTGCTCAGATATTGCGTATGTGGATCATTTACCATGTGCCTCATATTCTTTCAACACCCCCCCCCCCAATCCCCAGATATAAATCATATAGAATCTATCTGTGGGATGAACTTGGTAAAAATATGGAAGAGCATAACATTTCGGGGAAAAATGAACTCAAGCAACTTCTGCAGCAAGACTGGCAAAATATCGGAACTGAAATTTAAAAAAAAAAAAACTAGTCTATTTAATGCCAAAAAGATTGGATGACGTTTTAAAAAGAAACGGTTGTGCCACAAAGTATTACGGAATTTATTTTGTAAATATATTAGTAGTTGTGTGAATAATTGTGTCCAATGTTTAACAAGGCAGTTAGCCACATTTTCGTTTATTTCTTTTGACTAAGCTAAGCAATTAGAGATGGCCACGGCGCAGGTTCAATCTCTTATGGGGAACAGCAACCACAGACACCCGAACGAATAAAATCCAAGTTTTTCCAATCACTATCCCAAAAGGAGTTCTGCTTGGTAGTACAATTTACACAAAAAATGAGTCTCCGGGATGTGGAAATCATCTTTTATAAAAAAAAAAAACCTGAACAATTTAAGTTTTTTTTTAAAAAGTAGTTTTAGGTTAAATTTTCGGTAGACAAAATAAATAACACAATCAATAGCACACTTTACAAAAATTCTTTAAATTTTGAAGAATAATAAAGAAAATAAAAAAATAGGTATACAAATATTAATTAATCTAATCAATATTTAGTCGGATAGCCTATATTTTTGATAACTGCAGTACACCGGCATTCTACCGGTATTGCACTCCAAGTGTGCTGAATTTCCACCCAAAGTTGATCAACATTTTTGGCGGCAGGTCTGCCGATTGTTTTGTCTATATCACTCCACAAGTTCTCCATCGGATTAAGATCAGGCTAACTTAAAACGTAAATTGTCTGACTCAGTAACCACTGTTTTAGAGATTTAGCTGTATGCTTCTGCTCAAAGCATAATGTTCTTCAAAATGTCCTTATATTTTATTTGGTCCATAATGCCCCCAATCCGATAAATTGGGCCAACAACACGCAAGAGCAACCCTATACAAGGGGGTCACCGTTTTTATGGTATATTAACGATTGAATTCCTGGTTGATCCCGCGCCTCATGTATTGTTTCCCATCTGATGCGAACCGATTAAATTTCGATACATCGGTCCAAATAATATTTATTATATTAATTTATTAACGTGATCGCGTACACGGCCTGATAAATTACGTTTTGACACCAATGTTTTTCTGCCTGGCAATCCGTCCGAATAATTTTTGTTTCACGCAAGATTTTGAATTGAGCCCACGGAAACATTTGTATTTAGCTATTCTTAAATTGTTCGCTTATGTAAGGAGCTGTCAAAAATGGATCAAGTTGCGCACTTTATTTTGGACCAATCCCATTTCTTCGCAATGTTGGACTGCATTAATTACATTTTCTATCGAGCACTTCAATTCCCCCGCGCTATATCGAAATTTAAGTGTCCTTCATTCTTATGGGCAAGAACACACCGCCTGAAGACCTACATAGAATGATTTCCTCGTACCATGCTGTCGTTGATAGACCAAATTGATTAAATGTTCGTCATTTCTTAAAAAAAAAAAATCCATTTACGAGTATTATTACTTACCTTAATAATATCAAAAAACATGTACCGTTACTTTACAGGGAGGTCACACATCTTTAAAAAGAATTCCTCTTTATTACTTACCGTAATAATATCAGGAATTCGGCGTAAAATGTCAAAATGATGCTTAGTTTTAAAAGTCAGGGATGCTTTAAGCAGAAGCATGTACCGTTACTTTACAGGGATGTCACACATTTTAAGACTTAAAATTATATTATACTTAATCGAATATATATTTGATTTGGAGCATAACTAATGGATACCATATATGTAACTGTGCTATTTATTTTGTCGCCACTGAATAAGGGCTATTATTGGTTCCCTGAAAATGGTCAAACTCGAGATTTTGATCAAACTTGACATTATTATGATAGAGAAAATCAATAATTGTGGGTTTCTCAATTCTGTCTGCCTGTACTTACGACTGCAGCCGGCTGGACAGATTTTCTTCAAACTTGATATATGTATGGGATCGGTATGGTAAAAATTTATGTATGCCATTAGATGGCGTGCCAGTACTTTGTTTATTAACTGGTTTCTGAAAATTGGTTATTTTTCGGCTATGATTCTATCGATTTTGTTCGAAATCAATATCTAAATCATATTTAACATATACAGGTGTGTCCCAATCTGATTCGGATGAATTTGGATAAATTTATTTTTATTTCTGTGTTTGTGTCTTTGATATTTATGTAATCTTTGATGTTAAGTTTGGATATGCTTGCATTTTTGTACCATTCAGACGAATTTAACCACAGTTGTTGATGTTTGGTTTTGTGTTGGAGGTTTAACCACTTTTGTATGTCGCGAAGGTTGATATTCGGGGTGTGGTGAATTAAACGCATTTTTAGCAACCTGGTCTTCAAATTCAATTCCTACTATTTGAACGTGGCCGGGGATCCATATATGTTTAATGTTTGGGTCTCAGCCAGAAATAATGTTTCTTATAATGATTGGGTAATAGTCGCTATTTGTAGTATTGGCTAAAGCTCCTATGGACGATATGGAGTCAGTACAGATCGCGTGTTTTTCCTTGGGTTCTTTATTTTGCTCACGGTGTCAGTAATCGCAATTATTTCCGCGGAAAATACCGAGCTGTAATTGGATGGATAGAGTTTCGGATTATTTTTTTTTAAGCATGTGACACTGAAGCTTGTATTGTTTGTTTTGAATCCGTCGGTATAGACGAACGCGTGATCTTTTAGTTTGTCTTTTAGTTCGAGAAATTTTGCGCATAGTATCTCCAGAGGGGTAGAGAGTTTTGTGTATTTATGAATTGAGGTATCTATTACATTTGTGTTAACTGACAAGCGTGGTTTTGTTTGGTAGAGGGGGTTTAATCGGTCTGTACGGAATGTTGTGTGATTCACAGAGTGCAATGTTCCGGACTATGGTTGAGAGAAGTTTTCTTTTTATAGTGTTTTGGATTAGATCAAGATGTGGGGTCTCCGCACTGAATAAGAGGGATTTGAACAGCTTGTCAATAGAGAAATAGTCCGAACTCTATTTTACTAGTGCGGATTGAAATAATGACTGATATTGCTGTCAGTGAATTTCTTGCTGCATAGGCATTTAATTTAAAAAAAAAACTATTTTGTTTAAATTTTAAATCTGAATGATTAGCAATTAACAGCAATTAAACAGCGTATGTATATATGTATGTATATATGTATGTATATATGTGAAAGTACGTGCGGCCCTATATCTGTTTATAACTACGAAAAACCAGTTTGTTTTGTAACATAGAGAAATAATATGGGTACACTCCCAAAGTTATATGTGTATGTATTTATGAAAAGCATCAAAAGCTATGTGAATCTAGCCATGTCCGTCCGTATGTCATCACTTTTTGGCCATTCAATTTTGAGCTAGGAAGATGAAATGTGGTGTATAACCTTCTTAGAACCCGAAACTGTATAAGTGTAAACATTTTTGAAATTCGGTTATCCGCTTTTTTAAAAAATGCCCTTTTATAAATATTTTTAGTAGAAACTGAAAAATATCGCCATAACAAAATATATAGATGTTCACATTCTCTACAGTTCGTCCATACATTATATAATGCCACGCCCACTTTTGAGGACGTTTTGTTCCAAAAATTTGATTTTGCTTTCTCAAAGCTCCCCAGAATCCTTCAGTTACAAATTTCGACCGCTACGCAAATCTCAAATCTCTTAGAAATCGAGAGAATACCCTCTGAGTAGGAAGATTTCATTGCATATCGTACGATCCGTTCCAGACACTCAAACACTCAGAAAAACAAACAAAACTTTAACACAAACAAAGAAAATAAACTACAGCTGTGTCTATCTGTCAGTTCAACCACATTTGTACTCAATTTCGATTCAATATTACTTCGCGGTGTGCTGAAATACCAAGGTCGAAATATTAACTTA
This sequence comes from Pocota personata, assembly GCA_963082735.1. Classification (NCBI taxonomy): domain Eukaryota; kingdom Metazoa; phylum Arthropoda; class Insecta; order Diptera; family Syrphidae; genus Pocota; species Pocota personata. The sequence continues at coordinate 73,996,547 of OY720432.1, read as the reverse complement.
GTTTCGACTCGATCTCTCGACTCACCTTGCAGAGCATCTACAGCTGGGCCATGAAATTTTTTGTAAGCCTTGAGTTGCTCGGGTCACTCATCGATCGCAGCACGCAACTCGTTCATTGGAAACTGCACGCATAAGTGCACCCTTCAAGGAATCAATATTTGGGTGTCAAGTATAATCCAAAGGATTGAGATCTGAACTGCGTAACGGCCAAAAGCCTGCTGCTATGAAGGGCGGCACATTGTTTTGAAGCCACCCTTGTGTAGTCGTTGCATTATGAGCTAACTCGCGAAATGACGAGACTCTACTTCTTATTGAACGGTTCCTCAACATTTTTTTATCCGTTAACTAAATTTTCCTGTGGCCATTTTGCGTGTACTTGCGGCGTAGAGCTTTCGATCTTTCATTCCGTTTTTACTCTAATTGGACTGTGAGTAATTAGCCATCCAGTGTGTCTTTTATATGTATGCGTTAAGTTCCAAATTTTGTTTGATAATGCGAGACATGGATTTCTGCGATATCTTCATTTCTCGTAATAAGATTTTCTGCTTTCGCCGCAGTTGCCGATTAATTCTGGCCTTAACAGCTTTTATACGCCTGTGGAGTTCTGATAGTTCGAGGGCGCCAGATCTTTGATGGCTAATTACTCCACAAGTGTCCTCAAACAATTTAGCAGTTCGATACACAATATTCCGGGTGATTCCAAGCGGTCGCAAGGTCCGGAAAATATCGCCTCTTTCCATATTACACTTGTGAAGGCCAATTACCACAACACAGTTTTCAATATCGCCACACTCCACATTTACAAACCATTTTTGTGTAAATTTTTTGCGCGTTAACTTAGTACAAATGTCACTCATTGAATACCTGTCAGTATAGAATGAATGTGTTCAATACTAGTTTCACGATGAGTGCGTTTAAACGTATACCCGTTTTCTTGGCAGAAAATGGGTAGGGCTCCCAAAATTTGTAATTCTGCTTATACGAGGGTGGGTCAATAAGTCCCTGAAAATTAACACAAATTGTGTCGTCACCTTAAATTAATTTTTTTTGTCAAGAATCATCTTTCAAAAGAACGCACCCAAATTTTCAGACAGATCTGTCAAATAGTTTTGTTGTGGCAGCCATTTTATATAGACGCCTACTAGTATTTTCGTTAAAATGGAAAAAAGTGAATTTCGAGTGCTCATTAAACACTATTTTTTCCAAGCAAAAGCTTGACAAATATTAATGGGACTCTTCACCATCGATTGGAACCATTCACCACTGGTTTACTCAATTTCGGTGCGGTCGTTCAAGCACAAGTGACGCCTAATGTTCTGGTCGCCCAATTGAGGTCACCACACCAGAAATGGTCGACAAAATCCATGATTTGATAATGGACGATCGGCGAGTGAAACTGCGCGAGCTTGATGAGGCCACAGATCCACAATCCGCGTTTGCTCACAATTGACAATAAACGCATTCGTTTGACAACTTCAAAGGTGTGTTTGGCGATGTTCCAGAAAAATTCGGCTGAGTTTTTGCGCCGTTTCGTAACCGTGGATGAAACCTGGATTCACCACAACACACCAGAAACCAAGGAACAGTCAGAACAATGGACTTCTCCTGGTGAATCGAAGCCGAAGGAGGCCAAGGCGGGTTTGTCAGCAAACAAGGTCATGGCGACAGTTTTTTGGGATGCGCGCGGTGTTATTCACATCGATTACCTTGAAAAGGGTAAAACGATTACCGGCGCATATTACGCAGGTCATCGCTGAAACAAACGCTTATTTTGAGGGGCTCGAGAAATCGTATTATTTGGAGGGCAACAAAAAATTGGAGAAACGTTGGATGAAGTGTATACTCGTAGAGCTAAAAGGAGACTATGTTGAAAAATAAAATGTTTTTATACCGAAAAGAGTGCTCCTTATTTCATTTTTCAGGGACTTATTGACCCACCCTCGTACGCTGTCGAGAGTACATCCACCTCCGTGTGTGTGTTTTCGTTTTGTTTACGATTTTAAAAATGAGATCAATTCTGCAACAAGTTTGCATCAAATTTTGTGTTAAAAACGGATTCAACGGTGTGAATTCGACCCAACATTCATCAAACCCATAATTACTGGAGACGAGACGTGGGTTTATGAGTATGAAACGCAATCCAGGCATCAGGCGAGTGAATGGCGTACACAGAATGAGCCAAGACCGAAAAACCACGTCGTTTCCAGTCGAAAAAGAATTCGATGCTCACGGTTTTCATGGATTCAGTTTTTGACCAAGAACAGTACGAATACCATCCAATGGCCACCGAATTCGCCTGATTTGGCTCCCTGCGATTTCTTCCTGTTCGATCGACTCAAGAAACCGGAGAACGCGTTTTAGCAGCCGAGAGGCGATAATAGAAAAATCGAAGACGGCTCTGATGGCTATACCAAAATCCGATTAGAAAAAATGTTTCGAAGATTGAATCAAGCGCTGGCATAAGTGCGTTTCAGTCAGTGGGGAGCACTTCGAAGGGAACAATATCGATTATCAAGAATAAACTTGTATTTTAAATTTTCTGAATAAATTCCTGAAACTTTTTGATCAAGGTTTGTCGGATAATAACCCCCTTTTGATTTATGGCCGACCTCTGTCGGGTTGGCTTTGTTTTGCTCTCGCTAGCACGTCCTGCCGCATCAGATTGATTACCCTTTCTATGGAACAATGCTCGTGCCCAACTGGCGGAATCGCGCTCATTGTTATTCCAGTTAGCCTCACCCTTTTTCAGGAGACGATGAATGGATGGCGGCCCTACGTCTTTTATATATTTTTGCACTTGGAATGTGCTTTTTCCTGTACACCTTGCCGCTCCCAGCTCTGACCAGGCCCGCGTAGCCCCTAGCTCTCGGCAAACACACTTTGAGCCTCTTATTTCTCCCACCTTACCGCAAAATGTTATTCACGACTTCGTTCTTAGACACACATCCATTAGACTATAGGCTCTATTGAAATTTGCTAACATATCATTGGGTCTATAGTAACATGAAACATTTACATAAAAAAAAACAACATATTCTGAAAAAAAAAAAGTATAAATTTGTTTTTTCTCTTATTTTTTAGCTTCAACCAGAAATGCCAGAGATTCGAAAAAATCTGAAACGCAACCTACCCTCAGATACACTTGCCACCATGAAGAAGCGAACAATGTCTGAAATTTCTCCCAGTGCCACTGCCAATGAATCCCCTCTAAGTCCGACTACTCAAATTCGTAAACTGTATCATAATCACAGTAAAACACAATCAAGACAGAGAACTGCTTTGGCGAAAAAGACTAGCAATTCTCCGGCAAAGCGCCCAACAGCAGCTGCTAAAAAACGCCTGATTAGTGGGGATTCTGCAGACTCAAATAAACCAAATAGTGTCAGCACATCGGTTTTCCAGACGCTCAGCAGCTCTCAATCATTAACCACCGCTACCATAGTGACAACAGCGTCAAATGTTACTGTTGAACCAGTATCATTACCGCAACTATTATCATCATCTCAAGACGCTATATTTGAACCACAAGAAAATACAACAACAGCAACCGCAACAACAACACCACAAATTGCGACATCGAAGAAAGACATATCAAAGAATCTTTCCAAACTGAACATGATTACAAATCAACCCGTGCAGCAACAACAACAACTACAACAACACCAAGAAAAGCTACCTGAGTGCAAGACTGAGAAACTCTCCACGCCAGTTCAAAAGTATATTGTCGAAGAACGCACCCCAATGCTTGTGTCAAATGCCCCCACGCTTCCTACACATTTGTTAGAGAAACAGCAAGTGATCACGTCCAAAGTGAAACCGATGACAGCTATTGTCCCTACTCCACTCTCATCAGTATCAAAAGCGAAGATTACTAGCGTGAAAACACTGAAAAACGCAGACATTGTTTGTTCGTCGCCGGTCAGCAGTCAACCGCAAGTATTTAACGTTATTGACACCAGTACGCCACCGTATGTGCCACACACACCGCCGGCAATAATTAACCTCAGCAGTAAATTTGAACCCGAGCATGGCAAAGTTTTGACAACAAAATTGCTTCCTCTGATGCTCTCGTCGGGTAGTAAATTAGAATCAAGTAATGGGAACTCTGTTCACATGAAAAACATCACACATCCCAGTCCATCCACAACGACAACAGTCTTCCGCAAACCAAACATCATTAAGAGCAGCATGCCGATGAAACAAAAGATTCAAATCACCAATCAACAGATCATTAGTCCTCCCACTGTCGCCAGTTTGAAAATGTCTCCTCATTTGCATCTGAAAGGTGTACCAGGTGGCGGACCAATACACAACCGTAATAGTGTGAAAATTTTCTCTTCCGCCAATGGAAAAGTGTTCATTCAATCGGCAGACAGCTCAGCGAAACAAATGGCAAAAGTAAATACAATTGTGACCACGCAAAAGGGATCAGGTCATATAGTAAATGCCAGTCCAACTCCGGGTAGGATAGCGATACAGAAGGTACAGATAATTCCTGCAACCACGACCACCACGGCAGGCAGTGTAGGACAAAAACCGATAGCAATAACAAAACCGAATATGATATTTATGCCCATGTCCTCTACACCCACAGTGAAAGGTTTGCCTATTGTGAAGAGTAACAAATTTACGACAGTTCATCCAACGACAATTGCTCAGGACACTTCAGTTGCTACCGTCACCGCTGCTAAAAGCAATGTTTTCGTAATCGGTGCTGTTCAAAGCCCACCACAGACAATTCTACCGAAGGACATGCAAGGGTTTAGTAACAGAAACAACATGATAACCGAAGACACGCCCGTGGATATTATAACTACTCCGATCATTGTGGATGTAGACAGTATAGACACACAATCTGTAAAACCAACAGAAACAATCGATCTGACTACAATTGCAGACAATTCCACTCCTCCGTCATCGAGGTCAACAGTGACTGGCACGGTACCATCAACAGTATTACAATCTCGATTGGCTCCTGATGCGTGCTACGTTGAGTCGTCAGCTAAAATCAGCAGCGGAGAAATGGATTGTGACATTGAGTCCGATGGGCAGACTTCAAGTAGCGATAATGTTGCGATGGTTATTGGCGTAACCGATTGGGAAATGGAACTCGATCAAGAAGCAAACAAAGTGCGAGCATTGAATGCGCAAAAAACTCAAAAGCACAGCAGCGTTGAAAGCATGCTTATGGGAAGTGTTGGCGATGAGGGAAGTTCTGATGAACATTTCGTTGATGATGATGTCATAGAGGAACAGGAAGAAACCGAAGAAGAAACGGATGATGGTTGTGATATGGCAGCTAGTAGTAAAGAACAACAGTTACAGGAGGCGAATCAACAGCACGAGCATCGGCATCATCACCATCATAATGACGATGATGAGGAGGAAACAATTGAAGTTGGAGATGAACAGATAAAAAGCGAAGGGGATGTAATACAGTACGATGAATCTTATGGTAAGTAAAATGGCGAAGTTTTTTTTTGAACTAGTTTCTATTTGTTAGCAGAATTCAAGAGAATCAATTTCTGATGTAAAACACCAACAAAAAGTTTACGGAAAAAACAGTGATTTCATGCGCTATCTGTCCAATGGCGCACGCATAAATTTAATCCTTTGAAATCGCTCTCATTGCAAACAATCATTTGTCTACTCGTAGATGCTTTGTTTAGCCCCGTTAATATGAAATTCGCGTATCAACTCTAGGTTAGGTTAGGTGATTGCCTGTGCTTAGGCAGGTCCATTATTATTCCACATAAGAATACAGAATTACCATTACCAGGAACCTCGTATAACCAATTTCAAATTTTGTGTAACCGGAACGGTAGGAACATCTTCATAGAAGTATCCTCGGAAATTTCCTCCTCCTCGTCTTTACAGCTTCTTCAGAAATCGGTGGACGGAACACACATTCCGACTGCATGTTTTCCTATCAAGCAGTCCCCCTACTATTGTAAAGGTTAGGCTTCTCCTATTTATAGAGAGAAATTCGATGGCACAATATTGTCTGCTTCCAAGTGGTCTCCATTGACTGAAACGCACTTATGCCAGCGCTTGATCCAATCTTCGAAACATTTTTTATAATCGGATTTTGGTGTAGCCATCAGAGCCGTCTTCGATTTTTCTATTATCTCCTCTCGGCTGCTAAAACGCGTTTCCCGGAGCGGTTTCTTGCGTCGATCGAACAGGAAGAAGTCGCAGGGAGCCAAATCAGGCGAATTCGGTGGCTGTTGGATGGTATTCGTACTGTTCTTGGTCAAAAACTGACGAATAAGGATGGCATTGTGGGAAGGTACGTTATCGTGGAGCAAACCCCACGAGTTGTTTGCCCACAAAACCGGTCTTTTTTTGGCGAATACTTTTCTCGCAAACGTCCCATAACGCCCAAATAATAAATCTTGTTGACTGTCTGATCTTGTGGCAAGAATTTATGATGCACAACGTGAGGTCTTGTTTTTGGTTTTTTCGGTCTTGGCTCATTCGGTGTACGCCATTCACTCGCCTGATGCCCGGATTGCGTTTCATACTCATAAACCCACGTCTCGTCTCCAGTAATTATGCGTTTGATGAATGTTGAGTCGGATTCAGCCGCTAAAATCATGTCTTTAGCGATGTCAATGCGGTCCCTTTTTTGCATCAAATTCATTTCTTTCGGCACCAGCTTTGCAGCGACACGTCTGAAGCCCAAATCTTTAACCAAAATGTCTTGAACGGATCCATAAGCAATGTTCAAGTCCTCTGCCTGTTCTCTATGGTCAATTTGCGATTTTCGGCAACATTTCTTTGATTTTATTGCTGTTTTCGTCGGTTTTAGATTTTGACGGCCTTCTCTCCTCTGAGTTCGTCATTCTCGACGGATTCACGATCACTTTTGAAGCATTTGTGCCACGCATAAACGTTTGTTTTCGATAGAGTATCGTTGCCGAAACTCTTCTACAACAGTCTTCGCACCGTTGAATCCATTTTTAACAAAAAATTTGATGCAAACTCGTTGTTGCAAAGTTGATCTTATTTTTAAAATCGTAAAAAATCGAAAACACACACGGAGGCAGATGTACTCTTGACAGAGTAGCTTTTACAAATGTCAAGCTACTACGCTAAAATTTGGAGGGAATCAGATGACTGAAAGCGCCACACGGTAGTCATTCATGAAACTTTTGATTCATGATGTGAATGCGTAAATTTTGAGCACCGGCTGACTCCATCCAACTTCTTAGCTGATGTTCATCTTAAAGTAGTAATAGAACTCAAACACTACCCAGTCTAACACCTGTGTGTGTAGCAGCCGCCCGTTGACTAGTGTACCACATATTGTGTGTCAGGCGTAACTGGACTTTACTTTCAGTTTCACTTTCAACCTTTCTAGGCACCGGGATCCCGGACAGCATTGCTCATAGCATCATTAAGGTTACTTCCTCTGGTTGGAATTTAGTGGCCTTGTACGACAGGCATAGGTATCTTTATTTTATTTAGTTATTCTTGAACCTGACCCTGTGCGGGTGATATTAACTGTCATATTGTGGTTTCGACTTAACTAATTTTTCCTTGCACCTATAAAGGGCTGCTATTTGCTGCTAACACTAGTCTGATTTTTATTTAATTTTTGTTTTGTTTTTTTTTGGAACAGAATCTGCAAATGATGACATGGACGAGAATATTGCGATAGAATATGTTGAAGACGACCAGGACGGTTATGAGGAAAAAATCGATTCAACATCCAACGATCGAAAGGAAACCATGGAATGTAACAGTAATATTGTTCTTATCAAACAATCGACAAACCTCTCAGCAGACTCCCTAGAATCCAGTGAAAATAAGTCCCAATCATCGAACGATTGTATGGTTTCCGTAGAAGAGATCTCTTCTACGACTCAACAAAATTTATCCGGCTCACAAGATGAACACTAAAAGAAAATAAAAAAAAAAACTCGCAAATGGCTTTGCAAAGGTCTTGAAACAGATGGTTGTTGTAAATTAAATGAATTAAATTCAATTCGGTGGCAAAAGAGAACTTCTTCGATACAATTTCTTTTTTTTTTTTTTTGTATATTCTTACAGAGAGATTATAGTGTATAGGCATACAGCAGAGAGGTGCTACAAACAAAACAAAACAAAAAAAAAAAAAAATATGTCAAAGGGAAATCCACCCACTCTCACATGTTTACAATTTTAAGAGTTAAAATATTTTTAAGTATGCACTTAGTATAGTTGATTATTTGAATTGTTTAAAAGGATAAACATTGTTTTATTCTCTTATATGGAGTAAGATTCTTTTCTTTGCTTTAATTTTGTTGAGTCTTTTTTTCTTTTTCTTTTTTTTTTTTTTTTTTCGTTTTTCTCTTGGTAAAATGTTATTTATCAAATAAATTGATTTACTTAAATTGCTCACGAAGACTCTTCTCTAACCCAATTGTTATATACATATATATACTTTAGGTTTTCAATTTTATGTGTCGCGGAATAAGCATGTAAAAAGTAATTTTTCTTTTTCGTTGATTCGAAGATTGATAGAAATAATGTTGTAGATAAAACATCTACAACGCAGAATAATGTAAATTTCTGTTCTACTGTGCCACTGGAGCACATGTCAAAGGTAGTAACACTGTATAAACACATTTATCAATGAAGTATCCATCTGAGTAGTAGTGGAGTGCAGAATTATGTTAGGTTTTTAATATATAATACACTCTTAAACATTTAAGTTATAGGAAAACATTTATTGTTGAAATGCGTGTACATTGAATTTAAAAATAAATTTTAAAAATAAAAATATATTTATTCATTTATTTACATGCTGAGCATAATATTTGTCTTGATGGGGTATTGATTCGAAGGAAGTTTGGAAATTACAAAAAGGTTGTACGGTTTAGTTATACACTTCGGGACAAAATGATAAATGAATTTCAAAACTTATGCAGCAGATTCAAAATAAGAGATCCAAGAACGTAGTGGGCACCAGGTTTTGAAAAGTTTTTGATTGATTTGCTGTAGTAATCAATTTTGTTGCCTAAAACTTCAATTCTTCACACGTCAAAGTTCATTAATAAAATGTCAACCAAAATGATTAGATTTCCATCAACACAAGGTACACTTGCACCTTTGGATCAAAGCGTAGCTGTAATACGGCTCTGTTATTCGTTGTTGACGAAATTAGGAAAGACTTGGATAATAGGAACTAATGCTCTTAAGTCTCTTTGGTGCTCCACAAGAGTCTATACTTGGACCTGTTCTTTCTTAGAGCTGATGAATTTCGAAAAACACTGCTCTGTTCACATATATGCCGGCGCAGGCTAATAACCTCTGCCTCGATCCTTATAAATCTAAGATTCTTATTATTTATCGAAACTTGTTGGATTTGAGTGTTTTCGACTAGGTCAATTAAATATAGAATATGTCAATCTCGCTCGAAATTTAGGGCTAACTTTTAATCGTACTCTGATATGGGATGACCACATCAATATAATAGTTGAAAAGGCTTACGGCGTCCTGCGAATTCTCTGGGCTGCACAATCCTACACATCAGTAAAAACTAAGCTGCTTCTCACAAAAAAACCTTTGGCTACCCATTTTGTTATAGGTGTGGATGCGAATTTTTGTGCACTGTTGACTACAGTAGCAGAAGAAAGATCAATTTGTTGGACAACAACATCAGTACATTTATAATATCAGAAGGTACGATCACTTCTCCGCTGACTTTAAAATCATATTTAGTCGTCATTGGTCGTGTCCTTATTATAGGGTCGTGTGAAAGCTCCCAATTGATGGAATAGCCAGCTGACACTGGTGTGGGTGAAAGGTATTTCTGCCTGACCACTTGCCTTTGGAACTCTCTGCCATTAGAACTGAGAAGAATTAGAAACGTAAGGGACTGGACAACTCAGCTTTGTTTTTATATTCGTAATTATATTCACACTTGTCAAACCACATAAATCAGGAGGTCGAATTACGACATCAGGGTTAACGAGTGAATGAAATCCATACGCTATCGAGTGATCGAGTAACTACATTGGGATGACCACATACGAATGGTCACGTATCGAGTACACTTTGAAAATTGTACTAGTACAATTCTACTACATTGAATTGAGATGGCTGACAAATGTCAAAACTATTTATTTTTGTGTGAGGAAAAGTTTTGTATTTATCGTCTTCAATTAAAAATTAAATATTTACTTTATTTTTCATCTTCTGATTCAGAGGATGATCGCTATGAGTGTATTGAACGAAGACGTTTAAGAGATACAAGCGATCCCTTCTCTTGTACTTATGTATATAAAAATATTATATAATTTTCTGAAAATATCTTTCACAACATACACTTTTGATTGCAGTTTCTTATTTATAATTAAATTCTTATTTATAATAGAGAAGATGAATTTTAGATGATGCACCTAAACTGCTATCTCAGCTCATAAAATTTGCCAAAATCTCCTTTTGCAGAGGGTTAATTTTATTTAGACAATAAATTTAAACACACGCAAACATAACAATAAACAAAGATATTCTCACATATTTTCTTCCAAATGCACCTCAGCTCGTCAGCAGAAACCATATCGAATAAATAAATACACGATCATTGATAACAGAATGCCAAATTTCAACACTCGATACTCGCTCTCTTAAGCGGTCATGTCAAATCAACATTTATCAGTCACGTGTTGCTCGATAACTGATGCGGTAATTCGACCCCTGGTTTATTCTTTTTGGTCGTTCTTTACAACCTGAGCTCTTCAAGAATGGACCAATGGCGCAAAGAATCGGAAGACAATTTTATCCTTTAAGGCCTCTTAGTCTGTTCATAGCTGTGTCGTCAACGGCAAATACTAGATGAGCGAGCACACCTTCACTCAGCCTTTGTACCACTCTGATTGACTTGTTTCTTCTTTGTTGGAAGATCTGCGCGCTCAGAACAGTGAGAATATTCTCAATAGACAATCGCGGGCTCTGTGAAAACTCTCTAGTGATATTACGTTTAGTCTGCACCTTCTTTCCTTAATCTTAGTGAAAGACGATTCAATCCGACTTGTGGTGTGAGCCACGGATTTTGTGTTTCACGGTCCCACCGATCGACGTATGAATGGGTACAAAAGACAAGGCTATGGAGACTACATCTAATCTGACATCTAAAGCACAGTGTTCTGCTTCGGCCTTTTTTTTAACAGGATTGTGGCCACGCCCAAATGGCATGTAAGCACTGCGACCAGAAAGATCAATTCGTATTGTGCCAGAGGCCACTTTTTAGGACAGCAGTGCTTCAACTTTCATTATGAAAGCTATAATTACGGCTGCGGAGGAGTTCCAATGAACAACTCAGAGGAACCTTTTCTGGCTAGCAGATCTGAAGTTTCATTGCCTTCAACACCTACATGACCCGGTACCCACCACAATTTCACTTTATTGTATTCGGGCCAAATACTGATTTTGAACTGTGGGAGATAAGTATTTTAAGCGCCGCTTGGCTGTCGGTGAGTATGTGTATAGCGGCACCTTTGATGCCTGAGTGCAAGTTTATGTTAGCACAGGTCTCGATAGCGTAAAGCTCGGCCTGGAAAACACTAGGTCTCTTTCCAAGTGATTTCGTAGTCTTGTAATTGGGTCCTTACAAACCGGCGCCAATTCCTGAATCCATTTTTGATTCATCGGTATACTAAACGATTCCTTTTGGATCAAGCAACGGTCCGTCATTATTCCATATATCACGGCTTGGGGTCTCAATCTCAAACCTTCTACCAAAGTAGAGTGATTTGGGCGTAAAGGCAGACACCGTGCTGAACATATCTAGCTTGGGGAAGTCGGTTAATAGATCCATGAGATCCACATAATCCCACGCACATCTGACTTTCGAAGATTAACTGCACTGCGGAATTGACACTTTTTTTTATAAAAATGTGTAACGGAGTAAATCCGATTATAGCTTCTATGGTTGTTGTGGGACAGGTGTGCATAGTACCTGTAATTTCGAGGCAAACTAATCTTTGAAGTTTGCTGAGTGTGTTGATGGTTGTGACCTCCTTGGTTTTCGTCCACCAGGCAACGGACGCGTATGTAAGGATGGGTCTTACCACCGTGGTATACAACCAGAATATGACCTTTGGGGACAGTCCCCAGGTTTTGCAATACATACGGTGACAGGCCCACATGGCAATGGTTGCCTTGGCAGTTTTATGCTTAACTTAGATATTTTATAATACATCGTCGGACAAATGAATGATTGTGCCATTTTGAGTCACTGAACCAATGTTCTTCTTGTAAACGGTACAACGATTACCTTGCTGGGGTTAATTGATACACCCTCGTCAGCACACCAGTTCGAGACTACAAAGAGCGCAACACACATTGTCTTCATGTTTGCCTTTCATGATGATCACAAGACCATCTGCATAGCCTATAGTTATAAAGCCTAAACTATTAAGTCTATTCAATAAATCATCCACTACGAGCGACCATAAGAGAGGCGAGAAGACGCCGCCCTGGGGGCAGCCTTTAGCCGTGGAGACCGACACAGAGACCTCTCCTGACGAAGATGTTATTATGCGGCTATCGAGCATAGTGCTAACCAATCCCCTGCGTTTCATGGCACTACGAGTAGTGATGGATTCATAGCCAGTGTTATCAAAAGCACCTTTTATGTCAAGGAATGCACAAAGGGTGATTTCTTTGCCACCGTAGGTTGATTTAATCTCTGTAACGAGATGATGAAGGGCACCTTTCGCGGATCGACCTTTCCTGTATGCATATTGACTAGAGTGCAAAGGAGTAGTCTTTTTAAGAATACTTCTAATATGGATGTCTAGCAGTCTTTCCATGGTTTTCAAGAAAAACGATGTCAAGCTGATTGGACGGTAGGATTTGGGTAGCTCGCTGGGTTTGTTACCTAGCTTAGGGATAAACACCACATTTACTTCCCGCCAAGTTAGTGGAATGTATCCCAAGTTGAAATTTGTTTTAAATAGAGCTACCAAGGCGGGCAGGATGTATTCTAGACCTTTCTGAATAAGGGCTGGAAAACACCATTACTGCCGGGTGCGTTAAAGGATTTAAATGAGCCAATTGCCCATTTAATTTTATCTTGACTGAACAGGTTTCCAGACAAGCTGTTGATTCTTCTGGAGGTGACACATGTGGTGTCTTCAGGAGCAACAATAGCGTAATCACTTAAAATTGTCGAACCAGGGAAGTGTACCTCGAGAAAAGTTTCCAGGGTTTCCCTTCGACTGGATGTATACGTATAGGTGCCATCAGGTCTGATGAGCATTCCCACCCGGTTAGAACGATCATTTGAGGGAGCCTTTTGGAGATGGGCTGCTACTGGAAGGGATTCAATGTTATCGCAGTTCTTTCTCCACGTTCTAGTCAATGCGGACCTATATTCGTTCCAATTTTTATTGCGTTTTGCGGTGTTGAAAAGTTGTCTCATGGAGTATCTCTGGTCATTCCACCACGTTTATCTGTATTATAATTTTTTGGGACCCAGCTACTCCTGAAGGAAGAGATTAGAAAGTTATATTTGACCGCGAAATAATGTCCAATTAGTTATTTTCGGTGCGTAATGCACTTGATCATGATTAACTCCACCCGAGATGTAAAATCTGATGTACTTACGATCAGATAGTGAGGATACATTTGGCACGTGCCAATCGATGACAGTATTAGAGATAAAAGGGATCGAGATTGTGAGATCAAGAACCTCTTCTCCAATAGAATTTGTAAATGTTCGTTTGTTACCTTCATTACACTCAGCTAGATTTCTACTTGTAATATAATCAAGAAGTAAGTCACCCCTTTTGTTGATGTTGCTGCTACCCCATACCACATGTCACCGTCGAGCACCAATTTGGCTACACTAGACACAAGTGTACTACAAGTATTCACACCAGAGACTTCCGAGGTGGAAGATGTAGAAGCTATACTACATTCCACAGTGTGCTGCGGTGCTGCGTCCTTAGAACGGGTGGCAACATCTGTCACTACTCCTACGGCAGTTTGAATAGGTTTTTGTTCACCTGAGACCTTGTCTGTGGTCTTCAGGATCAGCCTAACTCTGCTAAAACAGTAAGCTATATTACTTTTTGTGTGTGACACCTAGTACCAGATGAAGAAGATCCCTCTCGATGGTCTTTTGTACCATCCTCCAGTTTCTGGCAAAGAGATCAGTATTCTGAGCATCCAGAAGCGTCATAATTTAACTGGTCGCAAAGCCGGTACTTTGTGGAAAGAACCCACGGATGATATGCAGCTACGGAAATAAATCCTGTTCCACTAGCATCATGTTCAAACCACATTTCCCTTAAATTTTTTCGAAATTGACCATCATCCACTCTGCAGTGGAGGTGTCAGAGCATACGACTAGCCAACCTGATTTGTGAAACAAACCATGAAACTGTGGCTTAGCGACCCCGTCTACCAGCTCAATAATAGTGTCCATGATACTATTTGGGGACTGCGCGCCTGATCAACGGGAACCACAACAAATAAAATTTGACAATCCCTACTGTGTCCCTATATGAGGTCTTGTCGAGTGTGGCAGTCTTGGTTCTGGCTTTTTTCTTCTGTGGAGCAGAATGGGTAGATTCCTCGGATCGCTTCACCTCGGTACCCTTGTAGGACTGAGAGGATTTGACTTTCTCGAGAGCACGTTCTCTAGAGACGCCGTCTTTTAAGGCACGATTGAATCGCCTTCTTTCAGCAGAAGATAGTTTTATGAATCCGCTGGTGACTAGGAACAATTTCTCGACACCAACTTCAACGGCAGTGCAACCGGATTGAACCGATTGTTCGTCCAAGAGCATGCTTGAGGATCCTCCGCAGCGAGTGTCTGAATTAGAGTCTAGATGGGAGGACAGATCCACTTCATTTCCTCGGGATTTAGGGGAAGCACAGTTGCTGTCCCATAAGTTGATGCAATAGAGAGAATATTTGTTTAAATTTTTTTCTGAAATTTTGGACCCACGAGTAGTCGGGAAAGGAAATATCACCCACAACAGAGTCCGGTACGAGTATACTGTGGGAAGGCATAAAATGAAGCAGGAGGTCACCTGGGTATCCACTTCGGGCTTAGTAGCGGCAGACAAATCCTTCTCTTCCCTTGTCTTAGTGGAATCAGGGGATTGAAGAACGGTCTTCATTACTACGACTTTCTTATCTCTGACATGATTTACAATTCCTCCCACAGACAAAGATGCTCTTGCAGCAACGTCTGTCTCATTGTTTGTTTTATATAAAATTTAAGAGTATCCGAGCCCGATATGCTGGGGTCAAAGAAAGCCAACTCTAGCCAACTTAATCCTTATCTAGGGGCCTTCATTTTTGCACACTTTCGAGCCGAAATGTTCAAGGCCACTAGCTCTACATGCCTTAGCCTTTCTAATGCAATGCGAGAGGGTAATGCAATGCTGAACTTTTACATAACTTTTCTATTTTCATAAATTATGTTTACGAGTAGTACTTACTCTTTTCGAGAAAGTAAGCATAGAAAAAAAAATCGTTTTATTTGCTCATTTTTTTTTATTTTTTTCCAACGAAAGATTGTCACACTTTATTAACTCCCAATGGATCCAGAAAGAAACGTGAAAAAACTCCATAAACTTTTTGGGGTTTCCCATAAAATACAAAAACTTTCTGCGCGGCGGGGAAGTGCAGCCGACCATGAAAAAGACGAAGTTGAACGAAAGAAAGCTCAGGCTTTCAAGGATATGCGACAGCAAAGAATAAGCAGCTTAGGAACAAATCATCGTTATATTCTTGAAATTGTCGCTGACATTCTTGGAATTAAAACAGATGAAGTAATTGCTGGTCTTGTCGACGATGAAGCTTTTACGGATCTCCTTAGTGGAATTTTCAGAGAAAGGGGAAATTTTTCAGCCCTTTTTTGCTATGCCGCAATGAATGGTTATCCACCCGCGTCAGGCCGCTACGTTGAGAAGCAAAAATACACAAAAATAAACCGACTGATTTGTTACAGGAGCGATCAGGTTGTAATAGATGGACGTTGGGTGGTGGCATTTCGAAATAGTAACATTAAGAGTGTGGAGAATCGTGGCCTCTCGGATGAAATTGGAATATTTGCACTTATCGCTGAAGAACCAGATATGTCGCTGGCTGTCGTTAAAGATTTAATGCAGCGCGTTCTCACACCCTCCTTGGAAGCTGTCACCGAATTTGGTCTCTGCGAAGAAGATCAAAAGAAAAAGTTCTTCCACGGCTTGGAAATGTATAATAAATTTATAAGTTCATCAAACGAAACTGTACAGAGTCGAGTGGTGTTTGAAGTTTCACACAATTTATTCAAAGGATTTCTCCTCGCAAAACATCAGATTGAAGCCAGTGCAAAGGACATCCCCAGGGTTTATCTGGTACAGCGTTACTTTGCTCACTGGCTAAAACAGATTCAGGGAATTTTGGTTGAAGGCAAACAGATTCAACGTGACGCAAGTGATGCTGGTCCGCTGCAAATTTTGGTAAATTGGAGGAGATTATTGACCAGATACACTTCAATTATTGAATTTGTCTCGTCGAGAGCGTTTATTAATCATAAGGCTTGCTTGGTCCTATCTAGATCTTCCAAGTTACTAAATGTAAGTCCATGGTTCTAAGAATTGATTTTTTTTTATTTTAAATTGTTTTTTAAATTTTTTAGGAATGGGCAAATATCGATAATTTAGTAACTCTGGCTTTAAACGAAGCTAAAGATAATGTTAGATATATAGCATCTCTTCAGAAATTCTGGGATCCCTTGTACAGGTAAGTTTAAACGTTTTACTATAAAAAGGACTTGTTTGTGTTCTTCTTCTATTTTGCTATTAAAAAAGCGTTTAGATCAAAATGTAAAAAGTGTATGACAGATGAGGCCTATAGCATACGAGTACATATAATTAAGTTTGTATCAGAAATCAGAAAATCCTGAGCCTGCATAAGGATTATCAATACTTGTTTTATTTAACATTTTTAAGAATATATATGAATCTCAAGGGATCAGCTATATAAAAGTGTACAATATTTGGAATAGTGTCTACCCAATTTGACTCATTTGTAATTAAAAAATGTTTGGACATCGCAGAGCTATACTTAAAAGTGGACGGAGCCCAATATAAAGTGGGCATTTTCTTTTATATATTTTTGGGCAGGAATTCCATTTTTTGTTTATATAGGTTATAATAATTAATTATTTTCTCTCCACTGTTTAAGATCTTCAATTCATATTTAAGAAAAGCTTTCAAATAAACGATTGTTGTGGATTAGTTAGGTATGTACATATTTCTCGGCTACAAATCCTTGTTCGTCAAGTTCTTGCTAATTATTTTTTTCCCTGTATGAGGTCGGCTGTCTAAAGTGAAAACAGACCTCCCTTGCATGCGACCACATACCATTAATAGCGTTAAGGACGAACTATTATAGAAGAATGGTTTCATACGACCACTTTCGAAACAGTGGGAATACAAAGGATTTGTATTTTGTGACTATAATAGCTTTTTACTTCGATTCGTTAAGTTTTCGTTCACTTTTGCTCACTTAAGACCCAACCATAATCAACATTGGGAAACATAAGCTAATGTCATAACTGAACGAAATGCTTCCTTATGTTGTCAATTCCAACCGCATACCAATCGGTCAAATCAATCTGCCCGTTTCTTTTGAAACATTATCCCATGCCCTTTTCTTTTTCATTTTATTAAAATAAAAACCATCTCTTATCGAAAAGGCACCGATTTTTTCGAACACTTTCTATTAATATGTGCACAAATTAGTAATCCGAAATTTTTTTTGGAAAATTTTAATAATAACCATGACAACTGTCAGATTTACATATGCAATGAGTGACTGAGACCGTTTTCTCTTATGTTCGCTCATGTTTGCAAAAGTGAACGAACATTTAACGAATCGACGCTGGGCTTATTATGTGTTGGATGATAAGATTGAGAGCATTCGGGAGTTTACATATGCGTGCATATACAGGTGGATGTTGATTATGTTTCTCACTTTACGAAAGAGCGAATGGATTCGCTAAGTAAAGTGAGAAACATAATCAACATTCTAAAATTTGACACAACAGCTCAAATGACAGGCAAAGCGATTTGACAGTTGCTTCCGAACAAATACGCCCATTAAGGGCTAATTGAGCAATTGACAGTACTGAAGGAAACAACGTAGAATTATGACATTGGCTTCCGGAGTTTTAAAAATCTTTCTTATCATCTTTGTTAGCCGCCTAACTCAAGAACTCCTGAACGGATTTCGATGAAATTTGGCACGTAGGTCAATACTGATACGTTTAGTAATTTCACTTTAAATAAATCGAAATCGAAATGAGTGGGAGTAGAGTTTGAGGAGGTGTTTAAAACATTTTCGAATAAATTTTTTCATATGCCTAACTCAAGAACCACTCCACGTATTATGAAACCTTAGTGCAAGATCTTCTAATAAGTGAACTGTTCGTCTCTTGTGTACTGACGAGCGGATGAAAAGAGTGTTTTCGGGCTGTATGCCATATGTGAGGATAATACGCAAGGCCCTGTCTAAATTGTGCTTTTTACAGGAGAAAGATCTGTTGTGCTGTAAATTATCTTTTTGATCTATGTAAATAGGTAGCTAAATTTTAAGGATGCCCATTTTGCGTGGTAGAATAGACATTTTTTTTTTTTTCTGGAAAAGGCGGTGAATTGCACTTCTTTTGAAGTGGATTAAGTTTGCTTTTCATCACAGCAAGATTTTCTGCAGGTTTTCATTAATTGAATTGATCTGGTCGCATCACTGAGGATGTGATATATACGATATTATAGCGCTGTCATCGGCTAGATTTTGTTTGCTCTGTTGGATTGGAGCGCCACTATTTATAGTCTCTGTTCTTAGCAGCAATGGCTTGCTCGCAGTTTTTGTTAAACCAACGTTTGCGGGGTTTGTTCGTGGAGTGAGGAATGTATAGATCCATTTCGAGAAGAATTATTTCAGTGACAGCTTGGGTCCAAACGTTGATATCAGTGATCTGAAACAAATGTCAGTTCATCGAAAAGAAGGTGAACAAATCAGCAGCTCAGCTTGGTGTCAGGCTCTGTTGAGAGAAAGAGTATTTCCGAAATTGCTTGGATTGTCTTGATGAGATTACATCTGCTTGCAAAGGTTTGAAGCGCATGTTACAAATCTCTTCAGCTCTTAGTTTACACAAATTATTAGTATGATCACATGTTTGCAGGCAGCCGCTATATTGGCTTTTACGGCAATTGGAGGTTAAGTGAAAATAGTTTATGTTGAAGTTTCACCAGCACTGTGAGCGGCTACAACTTTGAACTCCCAGTTCTACTATACGGTGTCAGGTGTAAGGCAATGCGCAAGGAAGAAAGTTTTATATTAAACTTGATCAAAAGAAAAGTGTCTGGTCGAATATTCGGTACTGTTGCGATAAGGGTGAAGATGCAAACTTTGTTAGATGCGGATAAGGTCTAAAAAAACGTATGGAAAATAATATACCAGCAAAAGTTATATTCGAATCTAGGCTCCCATATTCGAGGCGACAGGAAGACCTAACGTATTTGTATTTTATGTTTGATTTCAGATCCAGTCCTGACGTCATTATAACCAGTCTCCCAGGATTAATGGTTGCGATTCGAAATGTTTGCAAGACCGCTCATTTTTTTAATACGTCCAGTAACATAACTGGCCTTTTCGTAAAAATAACTAACCAGTTAACAATAATAAGTAAAAAATTCATCACCGATAACAATAATTTGAAATTGTGGAACATTCCGGCCAAAACACTTATTCACAAAATTGGAAAATGCCGTGAGGTCATGAATTTTTACAGAAACATATATTTCGAGAGCGTTGAAGATATGAAGGAATCCAATGAGAAACCATGGGTGATGTCATCTGTCTACATATTTACAAATATGGAAAAGTTTCTGGAACGTTTAAAAAAGGTATCTTTCACAGTAGAACACCGAATACCGATCTTTGTAATGTATTGGTTTTTGATTATATTTTAGATAACCGCTGTTTTCAATACGGAACTAACCTACGATATCTTAGACAGAATATGCATCAGTGGAATGGAAAAGTTTACTGCGCAAATAAAAGCGGCAAAAGAAACAATTAGTGGCAAATCTTATGATCCCTTGGACTATCGTATAGAAGCGTTCGATAAAGATTATGAAATCTTTGTCAAGTCAATCGAAACTGCTGAGGTACAAATGCAACAATTTGTTAAGGCACAAGTAGCCGGTTATCCAACAACAGAGTCGATAATTTTAATACTGAAAAGATTTGAGACGCTAAATTTGGATTGTTTGTGCTTGGATCGAAGGTATTTGGAAGTATCTGAAATGCTGGAGAAGGAAATGCTTACCCTTAAAGATGTGTAAGCCGATTAATTGTTTTGTAATTGTTTGTATGATAAAACAGGCATCGGGAATTTGAACTTATTTGAATTTGAAAATAATTCCCATAAAGCTGGAAGTGATAGTCGTTTTATTAGCTTAGACATTTTAGAATTTTAGGCTTTCACCTTCGATAAAAATAGAGTAAGGCAGGAAATTTCGGAACATTTTTTTTGTTTGCTAAATTTTACCCAATTTTAATAAGGAAGTTTGTAAATTTTCCTTATTATCACTAAATGATGTATTTGTTAACAATTATATATGAGGCTGTTGGTGGCAAGCTTTATATACATAAGTCAGACGAAAGATTATTTCGCAAATTAAATATCGGGCTAGTTTCAGTTTTTTAGGTCATCCGAGAACTTCTGTATACAAATCAGAACAAAAATGTTCTGTGGACACCCTGTATTGTAATTCAATAATTTGGCTAAGTTATGTTCTTATGCGTGATCCAAGCTATAAGTTTGCTAATAGAACTGCAGTCCCAGAGTCTCGGGACTAATACAAATTAATTTTCCTTTAAATATGTGTGTGTACATAATCACTGTTACTACATACTATTCAATTGTTCAATTGTTTTTGAGTAAATCTTGTACACTTAAATTATTTTCCTTAATCTGGCGGATAATTTACTAGCTTGGACTCTATGTTTGAAATGTATTTTTAGCGCAGAATCGATACTAGGGAACATATCCCTCAGAAAGCAAACGTCCATTTACAGACTCCTCGTAGGTGTATATTGTTTCCGAAAAACGGGAAGTTTGTATGCTGAGATCCGCTTTAACCATAGTCGAAAACTGTATTATTATAAATGTACAAGGTGAGGCAAAAGTAATGTCATAATGTGAATTGGCTGTCATTTTGTTAGAAATGAAAAAAATTGGGCTCTGTTTTCACGAAAAGTTTATTTGAAGGTGTAAAATTGATGATATTAAGTTGAACGAATGATATCAGTCAAATGACCACCTCTTGAGGAGATGCACATTTGTGCTCGTTTTACGGCATTTTGAATTGTTGCTCGCAAAACATCTGGCCCCAATTGGTGATTTCTTCTTCAATGTTGGCAAGGTTCGTGGTAAACGCGAGATTTCAAAAAGTCCCAAAGGAAGAAGTCTGGAGCCGTCAGATCTGACGATCTGGCCGACCAGTTCAAATCGCCAAGACGGGAGATCACACGGCCTGGAAATTGGTGATTCAAAATCTCCATCGTTGCCCAAGCTGTGTGAGCGGTTGCTCCTCCTGCTGGAACCAACAATGCTCGGACCCAACTCAGCAACTTGCGGCAAAAATACTCATTTAACATCTGTCTGCAGCGCTCACCAGTTACGGTTACGGTGGTGCCGTCGGTGGGCCAATCACTTTTTCACTGCAAATGCCGAGCCAAATAGTCACTTTGAGGGGATGCAATTGCTCTTCGTGCATTTCGTGTGGATTCTCCATGCACCAAAAATGCGACTTTGGTTTATTCACATAACCACTTAAGTGGAAATGGGCTTCGTCGCTCATTATGATTTTGGATTCGAAATTATCCTCTTCTTGCACCAGGTTTAACACAGCATGGGAGTAAGTTAACCTCACTTGACGGTCAGCAGGCAGCAATTGGTGAACGGTGGCCACTTCTTACGGCATCTCTAGTGGACACATTTTGCACGAGACGCTCAGCCAAACGCTTAATTGTTCGCGTACATGGTGCAGGACGACGAGGAAAACGACGACGAAATTCACGCTGCTTTAAAACAACAGACCGGAAATTGGTTAAATAAGGTGTCTCCCACCCAATTGCTTGTTGTGAACTAATTCTCTATCTGTCTACAACATAAATGTCAAAGCACAATGACATTTGACGCCATTTGCAAAAATTATGGCAAATTTACTTTATGACATTTCTTTTGCTCCACCTTGTACATATATAAGTCTAAAGCTAAACTTCTCTAAATTTCAAGAAAACTTCTCCGAATGGAACTCAACAAGCCAATAACTTCTCAGGATAAGAAAGAGTGACGTTAAACTAATGCCCTTCTCATAGGTCACCCTCGTCGACTTTTTCAAGATTAATAAGCTCCCGAGTACATTTGATACCAACGCGAGCTAAACCATATTTGTAGCATAAATTACAGTAAAGGTTTCAGTTCCCCACTCGAAATCAGTTAATTATCTGCAAAAATGGTCATTGGCCTTTGAGTCCTTTGAGTATACCAAACAGGACAGCATGAGGCTTTAGTGCATACACTGATCATCATCTATCCTTCCATAGATCTGACAGGCTTCGATTCATTTTCGTAGCACAACATTTTTGTTTAAAAATAAAATGTTACACCTTGAAATGACATTTTCACTTAAAAAGCGCCGTCTAGCGGAGTGTTTACACGCTGTAGACCATTCCAAAATATAATCTTAGGCTATCTACATTGTTGGACTGATCCAACCAGTTAGTGCTGGATTCAAAGCGTTTACACAGAAGGCATTTTTAAAATACCTTGCTTTGGTCCCAGACCAAATCAGCGGTGTAAGCTAGGCTACAAGATCAAACTTAACCAACAGTCTTTGAGAGTCTCAAGGGTTAACACTAAATATTTTTTAGGTCTCAGGTGGTCCAATAAAGACCTCATATGATGCCGAAAAAATAAAAATAAAATCTGCCAGCCTATAAAGAATCAAATTTACGCCGAAATTACTTGGTTCCCGTTTTTGCTAACATACATAGGTATGTTGTGTATCTATGGAAGGTTTTTATTTGCTAAGGCGTCGAACTAGGTTTCTCCAAATAAAAACGCAACGGCTAAAAACGCTTACTGTACCTTTCGTGAATATTAAAGAAAAAAATCCCGAAATCCAGGGATTTACTATTTATCCCGATCGTAATTTTAGGGCAGGATTCTGGGATTCAGGATCCCAGGATTGCAGTACCTGGTTGTTGCAAAAGCTTCAGTTTTTTAAGTCATCCGAAAACTTCGTGAGGGCTGTTTCAAGACGCGCACCCATAGAAAAATTGTATGTCAGCAAAAAAAAAAAAAAAATGCTCTGGAACACCCTGTTCTTCAAAGATCTATAATTGGACTGCATATTGTTCTTCCGTATCATCTGTACTTTAAGTCTGCAAAGTTTCATCTTTCAGGTCTTCCAAGAACTTCTAGAGAGGTATCTAATGACTCATATAAATATAAAAATTACACACAGGCCAGAAGTGTTCTATTTTAGCCCGAAATTTAAAAATCTAAAATTTGACTCCACTTTATCCTTCTCTTTGTTTCCTCCTATAAGTTTGAGGTTTGAAAATTTTAGCTTTGTATGTTACGGAGGTGTTCCAAAAGATGCAAATGCATAACCAAATTGTATACAAGTCTGAATTAGAAAATGTTCACTATAAAACCTTGCTTGACAGTCTGTCCGTCTGTATATGCCTGTGGCATAGCCGTTCCACTCTTTCGTTCAAGATAACCTCTACGAAAATGAACCGGTTTGAATGTTTCCTATGGCAGCATGTTAACCGAAAGTATAACCCGAGATCCGTTGATCTTGGTGATAATTGGATAATCCTTTTGAATACATACTTAGCAAAAAAGCAGCAGAATACTCTAAATATTTTTAATTAGTTGTCCACCCGAGTAAAATGAAAATTCCAAAGGTTTCTGGGTATTGTGGAAGCAATTGTAGAACGAAGTATCATGGTAAATCCAGTAACGTTTCTAATTAAGTGTTTTTCTTAGGAATTTTATGAAGTATTTTTAGTATTTTATTTAGGAGATTGTAATATGACACAATTTTTGGCTGGAATTATTATTATTATTATGTTTTTATATATTCGAACAGATATAATATCGAAAGAGGAAATCCTCCAATACCAAGAAACGCTCCACCAGTATCAGGTCGCATTAACTGGATTCGAGCTATATTCAAAAAAATCGACGAACCAATGAAGGTAAGTAAACCAAGCAAAACGGTCGTAATCCGCATAGATAAAGCTTTTGCCGACAGAAAGTCGAAATCCCAAAGAACAAAATCCCCAAAATGTTATTTTCTGCACACAAGTTGCGAATGATCGTAGTTAAATTGTTATACAATACACTTGCTTTTATATGTGTTTTAAATACGAATATTTGGGGATTTTGTCTTTGAGAATTTCAAATTTGTGGATATCATCCGTAACCCTTAAAAAATAAAATTACTTCAGTCAAACTTACATATTTTTCAAACAAAATTAAGATTCTTAAAAAGAGACCATGCGTCCTTGGTCACAAAAAGTCGCAACGTACAATACAATACTACAATTATATGGCAGGATTAATCTGTCATTATGAAATGACACATCACAAAGCTTGGTTTGAATATGCCGAAGAAGCTCGATGTTATTTAAATGCGTCGGTTTTAACACGTCAAAAAGTGATGGCTAGATATCGCGTTAACTTACACGAATCAATTTTTCGTCTTGTTAAAGAAACTGAAGCCATGTGGAAGCTGAATATTGGTAAACTTGTTGCCATAAATATGCATTATAACTTGTCACTTATATATGTAAGTCTCATTGCAGATGTTCCAAATATTGCATCTGTGGTGACATACTGTAAGGACCGAATTTTTGGTCCAGGGGTAATGTTACAAGACTCAGTAAAAAAATTCGATGACCTTAGAAAGAAAATCACACCAATTTTTATCAATATCATGCGCTTCAGACTTAGGGAGATTTTGTTAAAGCTAAATCCAGGTTTAACAAAAATGACATGGATATCGGAAAATTTCGATGAATTTGCATGCGGAGTGAAAAAGGTTTAATGATTAAATTGTTATGTGTAAGTCGGCGGTTAATTATTATTATTATATTTTTTTTTTTTGTTTATTCATTAGAAAGTGGATGAAGTAGTCACATTTTATGATGCCATTTTGAATGTTGAAGCTATCCGCATTACAAAGGAGATGGAAAGTCTTTCAACAATGAGATATGTCTATGTTCCTGATGAGCCTGTTTCGTCTGACAAGTACCTTGAAGAAAGTAACAAACTGCGACAAGAACTTGGTAATAAAAAATTATATAAATTTATTCTACTAGTGCAACGTATAATATATCTCTAAACAGTGGCTTTTAAGTCGATATTTCGTCCCTAATAGCCCACACAGGGGTTGGCCTAGCTTTTTACAACCTTGTTATATTATTTTACGCATAAGTGGAAGATCCTACAGTTTATTTCCGTTTCTAAAGGAGCATTTGAGAAGCTCTTTCATGGAAGTTTTATTCTCAGGGTGTTTGACGTTCGCGAGGGATGGTATTGTGAAAAAACTTTTTGGTGTTTCTATGATTCGAACCTGAGTCTCCCGTACAGTGGTACAAACACTTAACTGAACCATGGCGCCATAGTGCCGCCCACAAATTTATAATCTATATTAACGAGGTGAGGTATAAAAATAGAGTTAAACGTTTTTTCCACTGAAAACAATACCTCGTAGTCGTACTATTTTTGTTTTCGCAATTCAGACTTCTATTTATCAATTTGTTGATAGTTTCTGATGTTATTGATCTAGGGTCTATATAAAGAATCTCCCAAAGCAGTTCTTTCGATTTTGGACATTGTTTGCTAACCTCTAACCTTGAGTTTCCTTCTCAATGATCACGCACTTAACCGTTGAGTTCATTATTCATTCATTCACTTAGGTTAGGTTAGGTTGGAGGAGCTGTGCATCTTGAAAATAGCTTACACGGGTACCTATTGGTCTATTCTGATACCCCCTGGGTTATGTTACCTCATCTAACAATGTTTCTAGTTAGCTGGTTCTTACTCGTACCAGCGTTTGCTGCTTACAAGTATGAATCTCGTTAAGTCCATCAACGAAATATACGTATGTGCCAACTCACCCAGTTTTCCGAAGAGTCTGTTTTCCATATAGAGGAGGCCACGGTTGTGGGCAGTCTCAGAGTAGGTGTTTGATGGTTTCTATTTCTTCCTCATCTTGAACGGCCATACGAGTAGTGCCGTTAGCACAATGTCCCATCAGTACACTTATCAAGATGCGGATTTCCTTTTTCCCTACCCTAGTAAGCATTTGGTTCTCCTTTCATTTAATTGTGGCCATAAGCTACGGGATATAACACAATCCCCTCTTGACAACCAAGCAGTGTTGGTTCGTTCCCTGGGCTTAAGGTTTATTTTCTCTTTCATTACACCAATAGAGATGTCTATTTGCTGATCCTTTTCTGGCTAGTTCATCTGCTATCTCATTCTCTTCTATATCACTAGGTCCGGGAACACAGCAGAGATTCACCACATGGATATTACTAAATTTGTTCAGGGTTTTACGACATTTACGTACTGTCCTAGATCGATAGTATCTCACTGTCCAGTGCCTTGAATTCTGCCTCACTGTCCACAAAAATTGTAATCCGTTGTGTGAGTCTTTAATCTGTAAGGGTTCGTAGAATAATCCTGCTCCGGTTCCTATTTCATTTTTAGAACCATCAGTATAGATCTGGATGTCCTGTTCATTCATTAATGTGCTTGTTTCCCATTCTTGTCTTTTGGAAATAAGGGTGGAATAGTTCTTATTGAAATCCTGATATGGAATAACATAGTCTGAGTTTTGCATGAGGTCAACAATTCCATAACTGTGAAGTATAGACGCGTGAGCATAGGAACTTTGCTTCTAAAAACCGGACACCTTAAGATGGATTGCGCTTTTGTCTGCCAGGCCTTTTATGTACTCCTGCAAGGGAAGAAGGTGAAGTATTATTTCTAACCCTGCTTGTGGTGTTGATCTCAGTTCTCCTGTTACTCCTATACATGCTAATCTGTTTACCTTAGTGAGGTTGTTAAGATAGCAGCTTTTTTCCATTGCATTTCACCATACTAGTGCTCCTTCGGTAAGAATGGGTCTAATGTTCGTTGTATACATCCAGTGGATAATATGCGCTCGCGTTCCCACGCATGCATTTGCTTGCATGCGTAGAATGCACGTAGTGCTCTTTTCATACGTTTCCCTGTGTTCCGCTTCCACGTAAGCTTTGAGTATAGAATGGTACCAAGATATTTGGCTTCATTGGAGAGACTCAGAGGTATTCCATTAAGTTTTGGTAGATTGAAATTGCCTTCTTCTGGTGATTAGGACCAGTTCAGTCTTCTCTGCGTTGACTTGTAGTCCATTTGATTCCACCCATGAGGAAAGATCTTTCAGTGTAGATTTCATAATACCGCTGATTGTTGGTAAATTCTTACCATTAACCAGGATTGCTATGTCATCTGCGTAAGCTACCGCCTTTATTCATTGGTACTTTAGAGTTTTAAGAATTCTGTTAACGGCAAGAAACCACAGGAGTGGCGAAATGACACCTCCCCCTGTGGAGTACCCCTAGTAACTGATTTATTTAATGTACTCTCGCCTATATGTGAATTAGCAACTCTGCTATTAAGCATTGTTTCAATCCATTCCGTTACCATTTTTGAATTGTTGCGACCACATATCGTAAGTCCTGTTAAATCGGGATTGCCCCAGGTCCGCCATCTTGAAAAATGGTGGATCAACATAACTTTGTTCTGTTTTTTTTTTTTTACAATTTTCTACTGTAGGTGTTCGTCTGCAGAGGCATCATCTCGTTTTTTTTACGAACCAGCATTCATTGACCAATGCTGCTTCTACGTTGCGCATTACTAGTCGTTTGCCATCCCAAACGAGTCATTTGCCGGGTACCCTGTGCAGGATTACATTTCTTTCCTAGGCTGTTGAGTTGTTCTAAGCACACTCAAACGTCTATAGTTACCCCCGCTATGACACCAGTAAAAAAAGTGAAATATCTAGGATTACACCTACATTTTTTTTTATAACTTGCGCGCGTCAAAGAGGATATGAATGAGAGAGAGAGAGAGAAAGATAGATTTAGTAGTGTAGTGGTTTGAAACTCAGATGGTATTAAGTTTTCTGTAAACTCCAAGGGTAACGTCCAGATAACTGGGGAGCTTGTTTGTTTTGCTTTTTTTGTCGTTGCTCATGATTCACAGTATTTTTTTCCCTCCACCTGATGTCATCATCATGATCAAGTTGCATTTAAGCCATATGACCACTCTACTGCCAGTGTTATGCCTTCACAGTAGAGTTGACTTAGCTTTCGCAATTGATCGACTTTTTTATTTATTTCATGCGAAATAAATAGATAATTTTTTGCATCAGGATTTGAACCGTGGACCAACAGCGTGACAAGCGATGATGTTACCTCTACACCACGGCCACCCTTAAATAGATAATAAACTCATGTGGAAATAGCACACAGAAGAGATATCCAAAAAAGCCACCCGTGCTCTCATGATATGTAGGAGTAAGTTTTGGGAACTTTACCCAATGATCACATGTGGAGCGATAGCGTGAGCCAAACGAACTAGTCTAGTCTCAACGAGGGATACACTGAAGTGCAAAAACTTGCTTTCTTCTGTATTACTGGGGCAATGAGAACAGGTCCAACTGCTGCCATGGAAATATTCTTGGAACTAACTCCGCTTCATATAGTAGTTGCGCAAAACGCAAAGCGGACGATCCTAATGATGCCAAAAGAGGGCATCGGGAGGAAGAAATGCATAAATTGAAAAGAATATGATGTATTTTTCAAGAAACTCCCTCTTCTAGGAATTCCTAGGGACGCTAGTATCAGGGAATTTAACTTTGATAAAAAAAATTCCGTACGAAGTGAAGTAACAAAAAGGCTTGGAGCAATGAATCCATAATATACGGATGGAGTAACCAGACAATAAATTGGTATACGGACGGCTCGAGAACTGAAGAAGGAACAGGACCATGTGTATTTGGGCCAAGAACAAAGTACTCAGAACCCATGGGCAAAAGTACCGGCATCTTTCAAGCTGAAATATACGCTATAGATAGATGTGTTCAATTCAATCTCCATAGAAGATACAAAAAATGCGACATAGCAATATTGGCAGACAATCAAGCAGCACTTGACACCCTTTCATTAGAACAAAACTTTTGTGGGCATGCCTATACAAACTTAATGAATTGGGTAGCAGTAACAGGGTAACCCTCTCGTGTCTCTCCGTATTTTATCGCTATTTTAATAAAAAATGCTGCAGCGAAATAGCCAGTTGCATTCCTCCCCTTCAAAATTTCACCTGCAATACGCGTCATGCTTCGAATTCACATCAGTTCACCGTAAAGCCAAACTTCGGTCGTAATGTCAAATATAGGGATTCGTTTATAAGCCGAACAACACGAATGTAGATTGACCTACCAGGCTCTGTATTTTCCCATCACTACAACCTTCAAACATTTAAAGCCAACGTGCACATGCTTCTCCTCTGTTCCTCTTCCCCATTTTCCTAAAGGCCAGTGTCCTGATAAAATATAAGGATATTCATAATCCCTATGGCGCGCGCAGATTATAAAAAAAAACCCCTCTATTGGATCCCTGGCCACGCTGGAATAGAGGGCAATTGAAGAACTAGACTCCTTGGCAAGACAATGAGCAGCAGAATCTTTTATTGAACCTGAACCATTCTGCGGAATAGGAAATCACACAATACGCGAAGAAATCAGGAAGATGAAGATCAAAATATGACGTGAACCTGGGTCAATACAATGGAACCCTACAACCGGAAAAGATTCGAAGCGTGCATCTGGCTTAATATGAATAACCTACGCATCCTAACAGGCTTTCTAACGGGGCACTGTAAACTCTGGGAGTATTTAAGGAAACAAGGTATAACAAACGAAGGCCTTTGCAGATTCTGCAATGAGTCCAGTGAGACTCCAGAAGATAAAGGCTTGGGTAATTGGCAACCATAGATCCACTTCTCATTCTCAGATTTCTAAGAGAAACCGGATTAGAGAGGGTGCTCTAGGGTGAACTATCCTTGTCAAGGCAAAGAAAGAGTGTTTCAACCTCGATGACAATTCTGAAGGAATTATATTTTGAGGGAATAAACCTCTCCTAGGTATTAGCAGGAGGCACAATAGACCATTAGGTCGCAGTACAAGATAACCCTACACAAATAATAATAATACCCCCGGTTTGTTGCTTTATTTTTCTACTTACTAATGTCTTCTTGTTTTTACTTACAGAAAAAATTTTGGAACGGAAGTCCGTGTGTATGGAAAGAGCTACAATTGATATGATAAATATGTTTGTCGATCTGCTGGACTTTCCTCCAATCGACTCAAAAGGTCGTCGAGTTTATCAGTTACCGCCTGAAAAAGTTAACGATAATAATTGGCGTACCGAAGGTGCAATGCCTATTGATAAATACGATTGGATACAGTTTAATAAGATATATCGAGCAATCTATATTGTACCTGATGACGTCCTGAAAGGACTTCAATTTCGAAACTATGAAAATTTAAGATACGAACTAAGTCATTTGCGTAATGATTGCATGGATTTGTTTTCATACTATAACATGAAAATGATTTTGTCTCTGGTGCAGTGTTCGAAACGTTCATTGGATTTTGTAAAGTATTCTATTCTTAAGTAGGTTAACGATTTTCCGTTATTATGAATGGTTTAAAAATGTATTATCTTTCGACAGATCGAACTGGAAAAGTGGCGATTACAAACCTATTCTATACACAAATATGGACATAGATTTTGAAAAAGGATGTTATATTGAACCAAACTTGGAAGTTATGCAAACAAATTTCCATGCCGCAATTCAAATTTGTATCGAAATCAATTATTTTGTAACGAATTGGGGAAGACAGGCTAAGACTTTTGAGAGAAAACTACGACGAGTTACAGTTGGTATGTTGATTTAGACTTTTTTTCAAGAATTTCTAGAACCGTCCTTTTATATTTACAGACGAGAACCGTCATGAAAGGACTTTCTTCAAGTACATCGTTGAACATAAGGATATTATTCGAGCTGTTCAAAATTTAGCTACTGGACTGTACATATACAAACAAGACATTAAAGAACATCTAGTCGTAAGAAAACCTTAAAAATATTTCTCCGAAATCATTTTGTATTGAAATTGCATTTTATTTGAAAAGAAAATTTTTGAAAAACACAAATATCTATGGGCCGATAATCGGGATGAAATTATCCAATCCTTTGTTCGTACAAATCCCTTAACGGTCGACATACGAGATAAGTTCATTTATTATGATAACATAACAAGTAATTTGGAAAACATGGAACCCGTAACAGTAATTGGAGCTATAGAGATCAGAACGCGTAAGAGATATCATAGTTTGGTCTTCACAAGCTGGCTACTTTTTATTGTATTGTTAACTTTACAGATAGTGTTATTGCAAAATTTGTTGTCGAATCGAAGAAGTGGAAAGTCACACTGGGTCAACTTCTTAGCGCCCAATATAAGAAGGAATTAGTCACAATGGTTGACTTTATAAAAGACATGGAATTTATTCTTGGTAAACCAATCAAGGATCTTGATGATGTACGAATGGCCATGACCTGTTTAGAGAAAATTCGTGATGTTTCAATTCAGTGAGTGTAGCGAAAGGATTGGATAACTAATTATGTTTGACACGATTTTCTTGCAGGATGGACATGGATCTTGGTGTAATAACAGATACTTACCTTTTGTTCTCGATATATAACATAGCCATACCACAAGACGATTACGACAAAGTTGATAGTCTTCAGTTGGCTTTCAATACTATGATGGACAATGTAAGGTTACTCGTATTTATTAACATTTCTATCATAGTATTCATAATTTTCAGGCAAAGAAAGTCTCAGCACGTATAGCTGATATGGAACAACCACTCATGAAGGAACTTGATGATGGAATTAAGCAGTTTGTCAGAGAGTTTGATGAATTTAATGAAGATTTTGATACGAAGGGCCCAATGATTGAAGGTATTTCAGCTAAAGAAGCCAGCGATCGCGTATTTCTCTTCCAGAGTAGATTTGATGAGCTGTGCCGCAAATTCGAGATGTACAGCAGCGGAGAGAAGCTATTTGGTCTTCCTATAACTGATTATCCATTATTGGCCCAGCGCAAGAAGGAATTCAATTACCTAAACAGGTTGTACTCCTTGTATATTGTGGTATTGAAGACAATTGCTGATTACTATGAAATGCCTTGGAGCGATGTGGATATAGAAAAAATTACAGTCGAACTTCAGGATTTCCAAATCAGGTATGAACTGATACTCGTATGTGTGACATCATGCAGACGGTCCGTATTTTTTTTTTGAGAGAATGCTACTGAGCTTGAAACGTCATTAATGAAGTCAGATGCATGATTGCTTGACGTTTTCCACTAAGACACCAAGATTCTAGACTAGCTTTGCAGCTATCCGTGAAATCGTTCGTTTACAATTCTTTGTGGACTCAAATTCTGGACAATGCCAATCCTGACCGCGGAAAATTTAGACATTAGATTCGAAATATAGACATTAAATTCGCTAAATGCCTGGCGTCATTACGTCAAATAGCACATCCATAAGCCAGTGCCACACAAGATTATCAAAACCCCAGTAAGAATTGTATCAAATGTCAACTGGTTTTAGATGGAAAGTGTTTCATAGTGCTTCCTATAATATAAATCTCAAGGGGAGGAAGGTCCAATAGATTTTGGATTTAGTGATTGAAGTAGTGACATACATTCTTACTTGAAAGCTTTTACCACCAAACAAATGACGTATATGCTAAGAAAGAAAGATGAATACTAGTAGACCCTTGACTTGCTTAAAACGACCTTGCATTGCCAGAAAATGGACGGCTCCTCTGACAGTCTTCGACTGAACATTACCAAAGAAGTTTACTATACAGGATGACTCTCAAAGACTTAGCTTTAGTCGGAATTGTGACACATTTGAGCAGTGGTTGAGTCAGACCGATCAACTTTCTCCTTTTCATAAAGAGAACAATTTCAGTTTCGAAAGTCCATTCTTTGTGCACCAACACGTCTAGGGTCATTTGGGCCTTAGAGCAGAAAGTCGATGATCATGATCTGGCTGAGAGTATGTCAACATCATTCGCATATGCCTGAGCCTAGACATTAGAACTGTTGGGACTGTTTAATAGAGAATCGTCCATAAGCCTCATACACAACTGTAACAGTGTGGCTCTGTTATGAAATTCGTGGTGCAATATGAGGATTGCGTGTTAAAAGAAAATCAAAGGCGTGCGTCTTTACCAAAAACTAAAATTGAATTCTTTATTACGTAGTCATATGACATAGTAATGCAAGAAAAAAAGGAAGAAAATAATCGACAGGTAGATGTCGTTGCGCTCACACGACCCCTTCTTGTAAAATTGACTCCTGGCAATTTACCTCTCATAGTCTTGGAGCCATCTTGGTGGTTTTCGGGAGCGAACCGGTGCTGTATCCTTCCGGTCGACGATTTCCTCAATGTCTTTTTCTTTGTCACTATCTTCCATTTGATATACTGATGACCCATCACTCGTAGAATATTGTTCAGTTGGCAACTCTTCCTCATCGCCGGTATTTGTCTCAATGATGTTTTGTAATCCATTGTGAGTGTCAGTTAGCAGCTGATTGTTGTTTCTTTCTTTATATCTTTTTATCTGTCCGGTGTGAACGATTCTTATTATTTCTTGTCCAAGTTCGTTGTACTTCCGAATTTTTATAACGTTGTCGCCGAGAATATTTGTTATTTCATATGGTGTCGGTTCATATATTGGGCATAATTTGCTATTTTTATTGGGATTTAATGCTAGTACCAGATCACCCTCTTTCATGGTAAAGTTTAGTCTATGTTGATCGATACTGGTTTTTGCTTGACTTTGTGATTTGTTTAGCTTTTCTATTGCTGTTTGGCGGGCTGAGTTAAGTTGTGCAATTTGTTGTGGTCTATTGACTTGGCACTCTACCGTACCCAAAAGAAGTTCGTCCCGAATTCTGGCTTCGAATCCATGGAGTAGATAGAAGGGTGATTCTTGAAGTGATGAATGTTTGCTTGCGTTAATTGCTTGTACTATTTCAGGAATGTAAGATGACCAGTGTGCGATGTCCCTTTCGGAAATGTATTTTCGGAGAATTGAAGAAACTGTTTTAACTTCGCGCTCGATAAGTCCATTCGATTCGGGCCAATATGGTGGAGTCGTGCGACTTTGGATTCCGTAATCTTTGAAGAAATTTTGAACTTCGAGTGAGGTGAAGCTGGTAGCATTATCATTGATGATGGTTTTCGGTGCGCCGTAAATTAGAATGATTCTGTTTTTTATTAGGTTCGTAACATGGCGCGAACTAACGTCGGGGACACATTTTGCAACAATGTATCGAGTTGTGTGATCAATTAAAATTAGAATGTTAGTGTTACCTTTGTTGTCTTTTGGGAAGCTGCAGTGATCCATTGAAATAACGTCAAACGGTCTTTCCGGGATTGTTCTTGGTTTCAAGAGGCCCAGTCTCTTGGTGGTCCTGTGGTTAAATTGCTGACATGTACTACAGCTAGATACGTAATCCTTGCAGTCCTTGAAGTATGATGGCCAGAAATAGCGTTTGGATAGTTTTGAGAATGTCTTTTCATTGTCCATGTGTCCACTGTTGTCGTGACACATTTCCAGAATGGTTGTTTGAAGCGATTTCGGTATTTGGATGCATCCGCGGCCTTTATTGTCTTTGTGCATCAGGATGTTATTCTGGATGCAGTATTTTTCTTTGATTTTTTTGTCGTTTTTTGTATTAGAGTCTCTAGTTAGAATTTGTAATATATCGTTGCATTCCGGGTCGTTGATTTGGGCTATTGAAATTCGCGATTCATCGTTTGATTTTAAAATTAGTTGGGCTATTGTATTTTCCGAAATTCTTGAAAGTGCATCCGCGCAGATATTTTGTTTGGTTGATTTGTGTTTTATTGTGAAATTGTATGATTGTAAATCTAGGAGCCATCGCGCGAATTTACGATTAAATTTGCTGTTTTGTAATAAACAAGCGGTGGTCCAATTGTCCGTAATTATTGTGAACGATTTTAATCCGTATAAATAAATATGAAATTTATTAGTAACCGCCCAGTGTACTGCTAGGCTTTCTATTTGGTTAATATGTAAATTTTTTTCACTATCGGCAAGCGCACGGCTAGCATATGCGATTACTACTTGCTGATTGTTTTGTTTTTGTAGAAGGATTGCTCCCAAGCCGGTTAATGATGCGTCAATTTGAACTTCCGTTGGACAATTATTCCTAAAATGTCCCAGTATTGGTGGAGATTTTAATTTTTGTTTTAAAATTTCGACTGCTGCTGCTGCTTCTTCTGTCCAGATGAATGGGGATGAATTATATGCGTTGCGGATTGGTAATGATAACTTTGAAAAGTCTTTGATGAACTTTCTGTGATGAGATGCAAATGCATGGAATGATTTAGCGTCTGTTTTTGTTTTGAAAATTTTGTTGTATCTGTCGATGGAGTTTGTACGGGAAGGATCTGGACGTATGCCGTGTGCTGAAATACCATAGCCCAAGAAGAATATTTCCATTTGGAAAAGCTGACTCTTTTGTAGAGAAATACGTAGTCCGCTTTTGATTATTTGTTTAAGTGCGTTTTCGAAATTTCTAATAGCTATGTCAATGTTCGGAGCTGATTGACCTACGTCGTCCATGTATGTAATAGTGTTTTCGGTGTTATCGAATGTTTGCTTCATTATACGTTCCATGGTCTTTGGCGCATTGGTCAGTCCAAATGGCATTCTCATAAATTCGTATATACCGTCTTGAGTTATAAATGCTGTTTTGTGAATGTCCTCTGGTTTGACAGCAACCGTCATAAATGCTGTTTTAATGTCCATTGTCTTGAAAATTTGTGCATCCTGTTGAACCAGTTTCTCTATGATGTCGTCGATGTGTGGAGGTGGAAAATTATCTTTATATAATTTTTTGTTAAGCTGTGTATAATCTATTGTCAATCTGCGTGGGGTACTTGGATGATGAGGCTGGTTAACTATTACAACTGGAGAGGCATATTCAGATTGCGAATCTCTTGCAATGTTTAGTTTTTTCCAATTTTCTACTGTTTCGTTTATAAACTGGCGGTCGCTCCATGAATAGCGGTAGGGCTTTCTGCGAACTGGTATATCATCTACTGTACGTAAGGAATGTTGATCTATGGTGCAGTATCCTAAAATCTCGTTGTCTGTCGAGAAGGCTTGTAAATTGTTGCTGACTATTTCTCGAAATTTTTGAATTTGTGTTGGAGATATAGATTTCGGAAATGTTGAGATTTGATGTTCGACTTCTTTTAGAATACATGGTGGTATAGTCTGGCTTTGTTTTAATATGCAGGAATTTATATTTGTGTGTGTGGTGTAGCCTGAGTTCGTATTTTGTTTTAATTGGACATCTCCGTTCGTTTCGACAGTTATGGTAATGTTATTGGCCTTTCTCCAATCGCTGCCGAGTATCAGTGGTATTGGTGCATTGTTTACCACCGCTACAGGACCAAATGTGCAACATATGTCGCCTACTGCAACGAATAGGTCAATTTGTCCTACAGGTCTACACTCATTGTCAATGGAAGTTATTGCTGAGCCTTCGTATTTTTGAACTGTATAATCAGGTGGTATAGAACGACGATCGATTACTGACTGTTCAGCACCGTTATCGATAAGAGTGGAAATAGGTTTTCCATCGAATGCATAGGCATCTACGATGGGTAAGCCTCGATCACCACCTTTTGACTTCAATGCGCAGTTTGCTTGTTTTGGAGATGGTTTATTTGGGCAGTTGCTCAGTGAATGACCAGTTCTATTGCATGTGTAACAGGGTATTGGACATTGCGAAACGGGGTGTTGACCTTTTTTACAGCGTGGGCATACATAAGTATTTATTTTTGTATTTTCTGTGTATGCTGGTTTCTTGAAATTATTGTCTGTAAAGGACTGTGGCGTTCTAGTGTTGCGATACATTGTTGTTGTGTTGTGGAACTGTTTGCTGGTGTGTTTTGTGTCATCGTCAAGTTTTTGCCCCAGTTCGAATAGTTCGGTTATGGTCGAAGGTGTGCCAATGCGTAGAATACGGCGGTCTGTATTGTCAGCAACACCCTCGAGTAAATACGCAATTTGATCTTCCGTAGGAATATTTACATTCTTTGGGGGCTTAGAAATAATATCTAACTTACTGCTGAAGTACTGGATTATAGATTCGTTCGGCCGTTGGATACGTGCATTTACTCTGTCATTCCATTCGCGTAATGTTGGTGTCTTTATGAATCGTTTCCTGAATGAATTGAGCCATATATTCCAGTCGTCCCTTGAATCGCCTTCGAAGTTCTGCCAGTTTCTTGCAATGCCCGTTAATTTGCTGGTGCAGAATACTAATTTAACCTCGTCACTCCATCCGTTTATTTTTGCGGCTTTTTCGATGGATTTTATGAATTGCTCGGTGGAGTTGCTATCTTCCCCGTTGCATTCCAAAATCGTTTGCGTCATGTCTGGGTTGATGACGACAGTCTGAATAACTGCTGGACAAGTCCCTACCGAACTAGAAGTACCTGCTGATGGTTCGATTTTCCTTGCTTTAAGGGTAGATAGGATTTTATTGTGTTTGATTATGATTTGAATTAACTCATCTTTTGTTGTTGCTGTTGTTTCCAGTCCTCTTGATTTGACTTCTGTTTGGAGTGCATCCTTCGTGAACTGGTTCAGAATTTCTGCGTCGATGGTCGTTTCTAAGAGTTGCTGGACGAGAGACATTTTGTTGTCGGGTGTTTGTTGTTTCTTTATTGTATGTAGGTTGAGATACCGGCTGCGCCATGTAACAGTGTGGCTCTGTTATGAAATTCGTGGTGCAATATGAGGATTGCGTGTTAAAAGAAAATCAAAGGCGTGCGTCTTTACCAAAAACTAAAATTGAATTCTTTATTACGTAGTCATATGACATAGTAAAATACACAGAAACCAATGGTGCCAATGCAAGAAAAAAAGGAAGAAAATAATCGACAGGTAGATGTCGTTGCGCTCACAACAACTAAACTTCTATTCATTGACATTGCTTTTGTCCAGAAAACTGATGTTCATCTAAAGGGTGTCCCAAAATTCACGCAAGAAGTATTATAATTTTGATAGAAAACACAGGTCTTTGATTTAAAATTGTAAATGTTTCCGTTTAGGATGCAGACGTGCGTGCAGACAGAATTGAGAGACCAAATTTATTGAGTTTCTCTCTCACAGCAATGTCAAGTTTGATTAAAATCTCGACATAGAACATTTTCACGAAAGCAATACTTGTTCAAGTAAAGAATTAAACACTAGTTCTAACGGGCAATGAAAATAAAAATATTTTTTTATTTAAACTGAATGGCGCTTATAAAACAAATTACGAGTAGAGACGATTTAAGCTAAAAGTTGTAGAAACAAATTACAAAATTCCACAAATGTCTAATATAGGGTCATCCAACAAGAGGTGTCATTTTAAATTTCGCGCCATTGTTGAACTGTCAACATTCAATTAACATTGCGATGACTTTTGATAAGTAAAAGCTAGGAGGTTATTAAATATGGATTGGTACACACTCGTAAAACGTGTTGAAATAGTGAAAATTCACTACAAAAACGGGGAAAATATCATTTTGATCATCATCAAGCGCCTTCTCGCACAGCTATAGTGAATTTAATCGGAAAATTTAAATGTCTCAGTGAAGACTCCAACTCGTGTTCGTCCGGTAAGGTCAGCTGAAAATATTGCCGCCGTAGCTGAGAGTGTGACTGAAAAAACAGGTGTGTCCATTTTGAGACGATCACAAGAATTGGGACTACCCGCAACCACTTTGCACCGCATTTTGCATAAAGATCTCAGCCTACATGCTTATAAGGTCCAGTTGACACAAGAATTGAAGCCAGCAGACCACGCACAATGCTGCACTGTCGCTGATTGGGTGCTGGAAATGAATGAACAAGATCATGATTTTTTAAACAAAATTATTCTGAGTGATGAGGCTCATTTCCTTTTGTCTGGCTCCGAAAACCAAGAGAAATAGTGGAACAACCTCTCCATCTACAAAGAGTGGCAGTTTGGTGCGGTTTTTGTGCTAGCGGTGTCATTTTGCCATATTTATTCCAAAATGATGCTGGCGCGACCGTTCCAGTAAATGGATTGCGTTACAGAACGATGTTGACTGACTTTTATTTGCCTGAAATTGATGCTACTGACTTAGACGACGTTTATTTTCAGCAGGACGCATGTCACACAGCTGGTGAAACAATGGCTCTATTACGTGACAAATTTCCTGAACTTGTGATTTCTCGAAATAAAGACTTCAATTGGCCGCCAAGATCGTGCGATTTAACACCATTAGATTTTTCTTTTGGGGCTATGTTAAAGATAAAGCCTATGCCAATGCTCCACCAACGATTTATGCACTACAAGAAAATATCAGAGCTGTTATTCGCGAAATACAGCCGCAATTATGCGAAAATGTGATGAAAAATTTCAGCAAGAGAATGACTATTTGTAGGCAGAGCCAAGGCGGACATTTGCCAGTTATTGTATTCAATTGCTAACCTCAGAAGTTTGTACTTTTCATAAAAATCTTGTTGGATGACCCTGTATAATTGCATTATTATAAGTTACGAATTGACTCACCGGTATTTCAAGTTGAATCTAAAGGTATTCCCAAATAAACACTAATGGATTCAACACAGTGTCTGTCTGTCCATGTGTCTGTTACAGGCTGATATCTTTTGAACAGTTTGAGCTAGAGAGTTCAAATTTTGTACAAAAATAGCATGTGCGATCATAGCTTTTTTCGCGGATTAACGAGAACGCAAAATTAGGATATAATTAAGAAGATGACTTTAAATAAGTTTTTTTTCGTTTCTACGAAATGCTAGAGGCACCTCAGAGTCAATTAATAAATGTTTACTTTTAAAATTTCTATTTCTAAGGGCCAATACTTATAAAAGCCAAAAGTGTCCAAAGGGTTCAATTTCGGGTTTTTGGAAAAAGTCGGAATCCTGTGTAATGGCAATCCAAAAAAGGACTCGAAAGAGTTCCATCGGCAACCCTCCTTTCCATTCTTATCCAAGGATTTAGTTCCAGAATGAAGAAGCAGATATTGTGCGAATTGAGCAATACTTTTAAAGCGATTTTTTTTTTTTTTTTTGAGGGCGCAACAAACCCTGAATGAACTTCAAATTAAGCCACTCAACGTCGTGATATTGCATTAATTTAACGGTTTTTCAGCAGGAGAGTGCTCATCGATATGATTTGCACATAAAAAATGGTACTCAATCCAAAATATTCCGAGTGGACATAAGAGTGGACATGCTTGATATCAATGATGAGTGGATAGGTTCTCAATTCAGTATGGTAAAGTGTGCATAAATATGTATGTACTCGTGCCTACATCATCAATTTGGCTTTGGTGGGGGCTTAGTTAGTAGACAGTGCTAGGGTATTATACGGTTTATTCGAAACGGATTGTAACTTATGTATGTTTGCAATTTTTGTTCTTCTCCTACCCTTTAGATGTCGCAAGTTACCAAAAGGAATGCAATCGTGGCCAGCGTACATTGACCTCAAGATAAAGATCGACGACTTTAATGAAACTTGTCCATTAGTAGAGTTGATGACAAACAAAGCAATGAAAGAACGCCATTGGGTTCGCCTTAATACTCTTCTAAAAACAGATTACGATGTTACAAGCCCTAAGTTTACGCTGGGCAAACTCTTAGAGGCTCCGATACTCCAACATAAGGATGATGTTGAAGATATTTGTGTAAGCGCTAGCAAAGAACTGGACATTGAAGCTAAACTGAAACAAATCGTCACTGATTGGTCATCGGTCAATATACAGTTGGGTGCATTTAAAAATCGTGGCGACTTGGTACTTAAGGGTGGCGAGACTCTAGAGATCATAGCTGCACTTGAAGACAGCTTGATGGTAATGAACTCACTTGCTTCGAACAGATATAACGCTCCTTTCAAGAAAGATATCACACTGTGGCTTACGAAACTGTGCAATACTGGAGAGATTCTCGAAAAATGGTTGATTGTGCAGAACTTGTGGATTTATCTCGAAGCTGTCTTTGTAGGCGGTGATATATCCAAACAATTACCAATGGAGGCAAAGAGATTTACCAATATTGATAAGAATTATGTGAAAATCATGTTCAGAGTACGTGAGGTTCCTAATGCTGTAGAATGTTGTACGGGTGATGAATCTTTGGCAACCATGTTAACTTATTTGTTGGATCAACTCGAGACTTGCCAGAAGTCTTTAACAGGTTTCTAAGAAAACATCTTATAACGTACACAGGATGATTATAATATGATGACTAATTTTTAGGTTACCTGGAATCAAAAAGATTGGTGTTCCCTCGATTTTTCTTTGTGTCTGATCCGGTCTTGTTGGAAATTCTTGGTCAAGCTTCAGATCCGACCACAATTCAGCAGCATTTGCTTAGCATTTTTGATGCCGTTGCTTTTGTAATGTTATACGCTATATTTTTAAATAATTTCATATATTTTCAATGAGTATTTCAGGTTGATTTCCAAGAAAGGACAACCGACACCATCATTGCAATGAATTCATCCAATGGCGAGAAGGTTGAGAGGTTGTTTCATTTCTGTTCAAAGCTAATGTCTTCTTTTTTTTTTCTAGGTTATGTTGGAGAACCCTGTACAATGCGTTGGTGGCGTTGAATTATGGCTGGGAAAATTACTTAAAGAAATGCAGGATTCGATTAGGACTATATTAGCTGGGATGGCTATGAATTTGCGCGATCCAGAATTTAATTTTGTTGAAGAGTTTGCTACCTATTGCGGTCAAGCTGGACTGTTAGGCGTGCAATTGCTATGGACGCGAGACGCCGAGTATGCATTGAGAAAATGTCGTACGGATAGGGCGATAATGAAGAAAACGAATACGAGATTTTTGAATTTACTGAATCATTTCATTGACTTAACAGTTAAGGATTTAACCAAACTGGAACGAATTAATTTTGAGACTTTGGTTACTATTCATGTTCATCAAAGGTAAGGGAACTATGAGTATGAACGATTGCTTTCAATCTCTCTAGGTTTTCACGGTCCGTTGTTTTTCGACGTAACTTAGTAAAAATCCGAATGTTCCAGGTCTAAAGTTATTATTGTTTGCTGGCTGAAGGTTCTTGTGTATTGTGTTTTCATCGCTTTACTTCTCTTTCACAAATGATCGTGGCTCCATGGGGTTTTATGGGGATGTAAGATTAGATTATACTACCTTGATTACTCGCGAAATGATTTCCTTCCAAGACCACTTGAAATTGTTGGGTCACATTTCGGTTATTCATGCCAATAAGAGCATCAGAGACATAGGCCACCGATCTGCAAAATCAATACCTCGTTCGACATATTACACCCGTGCTGAAATATATATGTAGGTAGATCTAACAAAAAAAAAAAAAACACCCAGCATTAGAATGCTATTCGTTGAAGGGTCATTATAGTACATTGTACTTAGATTGTTAGCCATTTAGTTAACGTTTGGCGATCTACCCCAGAATTTTCATTCGCTCTTACCCTGCTCGTACCTTTTGCAATGTTGTAAGTCTCGTTTCACACATATCCTGCATCGGATATACAGCGTAGTATATCCGACCCCAGAAACGCAAGCGCAAATGCCTTCATTGGGTTCCATATATTTCGAGCCGAGTATCTTCCAGCGTATATCCGATGTCGTATGTGTGTGAAACAGGGCCAAGATATCCGCGAGGTTCAACTTCTTTAGTTGTAGGATGAATTGACCTAAGGTGACCTTCCTGATTTGGGTAAAAGACTCATGTTAGTTGTTTGGTTGGTTTAAGAGGGTAAGCTTATGCTCTTCACTTAGGCCTCCACTGGGCGCGTTATGTACTCCTCGTCTGTCGAGCTTTAGGAAAAGTAATGTAATGGGAATTAAGTGATGAGAGAGGATGTAGGTATTGGAATCATGGGAGTATCAAAAAGGAGATTATGTCATATAGTGATCGGGATATAGTCTTGTTCGTCTAGCGAACTCCAATATATCACCAATTCCTTTCTTGCTGAGGTATGATAGATCACCTATCCTTGGGGATCCCAGTATCTTCAGTCTTAATCTTCCTGTTACAGGGCAGTGGCAGAGGAAGTGTTCTATATCTTCCTCCCCCTCCTACAGTTGGCATAGATTGTGCTTCAGCTACCCCGAGTCTGAACGAGTGTTTATTAAGATTCATGTGCCCTGTTAAAAGTCCCACCATCGCTCTTAACTATGTTCTGCTTGAGTTGGAAGCTCTTTTAGC
This sequence comes from Pocota personata, assembly GCA_963082735.1. NCBI lineage: Eukaryota > Metazoa > Arthropoda > Insecta > Diptera > Syrphidae > Pocota > Pocota personata. The sequence continues at coordinate 73,953,034 of OY720432.1, read as the reverse complement.
TGTGTTGTTACTTGGTTCTGTTACCACTAATCTGGCCACTTTACACGTGTCTAGATTCATCTAGTAGTTATTGAACTCCTGTCTAATCTTCTCATTGATTATCGTTTTAATAGTTGTCAGAGGGACCCCTATAATCTTCTATAAAGGATTCAGTTCTGTGTCACTCGCTCCTTTCCTTGCTAGTTCATCAGCCTTTTCGTTACCGGAAACACTTTCGTGCCCGCGTACATATGTAGTGCTCAGCTGTTTTGTTTTCTTCGAGCCATATCTCACAAACACTCCATCTTCCATTTGATTCTGTTTCATATTCGCGCTGTGACTTAGTACTTAGACTACTGAGCAGAAGGTTTAGGTTTGAATCAGATCAAACAGGTTTTTTCTTTTTTCATGGTCTAACCTTTCACGAAAGTCTGATAAACCTTAATGAAGTTTCTCAATTCCACCCTACGGATAGGTACATTACATACATAAGTCTCTTCGATTGGTGCGAAAAATATGACACTCCAAAAATGGCTGCGAGAAGCTAGGCCCCTATTGTCGCGCATTTTGACAGCTTACAGCTGTTTTGGATTGACATTATTCCTTGACTTGTTCGACAAGGTAAGTCATTGTGTGGTATATGTACTCCGAATTGTTGGCATTTAATATGTAAAACTTTTTGATTGCTATGCAGAGGTTTATATTTTTTTAAATTTCTTATTCATACACATTTGTTTGCGAAGTTATTTATTATATTTGTGTTTCCTAATCAAACCATAAAAATAAAAAGAGTACATTTATATTCTTCTTTCTGCCACGAAATCGTGTGTCGGAAATTTGAGGAAACAGAACATAAGTCTGCCATATTCCTAACCTCTCAATGCCCGACCGCCTTGAAGCCACATTTGGTGTTGCAAATTTAGAGGTCGCGCGTTGTGACAAATATCGTAAGTCGGTAGAATGCCTGTCAAACGCGCGACCACGTGAGCGCCGCATTGTGTTTTACCCATAAACGTCGCAAAAATTCACCTCACTAGAGTAGGGTCTACCGATGTGAAGGCAGATTTAATCATGTCAAATAAAGGCTCCTTAAGTGACGGCAGTGGCATATTGATTTTGGTCACATGCTCCACTTTCGACCTCCTATTATGCTCAATTTTCTAAAGGGATTGTAGTTTTTTTTTTGAATGATTGTTTAACACATCCGTTGACCTTAATTTGAATTATAATTAACTTCTTTACCTAGGGATATATTTGATGATTTATGTACACTGCACATTAAGAATGCAGCAGACTTTGAATGGCAAAAGCAAGCCAGATTCTACTACAATGAAGAAAATGATGATATTATCGTTGGAATTACCGACGTGGACTTCATATACCAAAACGAATATTTGGGTGTAACTGAAAGATTGGCAATTACACCACTTACAGATAGATGTTATATAACCTTGGCTCAAGCTATCGGTAAGTGTAATTAAAATAATGCGTTACAGATAAAAATAAAACACAATGTATTGGGATGGTAAGAAAGTATTCTCAGTTTTTTAGTGTGAAAGAAAACTTTGTTCTATAGTTTAATCAAAACGATATTTATATAAAGCGATATTTATTTATTATTTTAATGACAATATCTGGTACAACAACTTCTCACTTCGGTGGTTCTCCAAGCAATCCTCGTTTTTTTCCAAAAGCTTCGAGGAAGTTTTTGGGCTGTCAGATAACTCGTGTCGATCGCCCAAAAGTAGTAGAATGCCTAACCGAGAGGTTACATGTGTTAATTCATTATTCTATTTTTTCTATATTACAATACAAAGAATGAACTTTAATCAATTATATATTTTCTATTTTGTTCGATGACCTTCTGCCATCTTTCTGGCAATTTCATGATTCCGTGCTCATAGAACTTCTGGCCGTTATTAGCAGAAAACTGGACCAAATGCGATTTCAGGTCATCATCATTGGTGAAAATTTCACCATTCAAAGAGTCTTGCAAACTTCGAAATAAATGAAAATCTGATGGTGCAAGGTTGGGGATGTAAAGTGGATGTGACATCACTTTCCAACCAAGTTTCAATAATTTTACGAGTCCAAGACGTTTTAAGTGATTTTCAATTGTTGTGTGTGATGCATTTAACCTCTCTGCAATCTCTCGCATAGTCATATGATGATCTGATTTAATTATGACTTTGATTTGGTCATCATCAACTTCAGTTGATCTACCAGAACGTCGGTTATCTTTGAGTGAAAAAACTCCAGAACGAAATTTCGTAAACCAATTCTGACAAGAGCGTTCTATTAAGCAGTCAACACCGTAAACTTCACATATTTCTTTGTGAATGTCAGCAGCTTTCTTGCAGAAATAAAAAAGCAAAATATGTCGAAAATATTCGTTTTTGCACTCCATGGTAAAATTGACACTGTACTAACAGGTGTAAGCAAAATTAAACTCGATTTACTTCTAAAGTAAGCTTAAAGTGACAGCTATCAAATGCCAAAAGAAAAAAAAAACAAAACATTGACAAAAGCGAGAATCAACAAACATAACGCCATCTACTTGTAAAAGCCGAAATTACTTTTTTGCCAACAAAATACAATATGTTACTGCTTTAGTTCACGCTCATAAGCATCCGCTGACTACAAAATTAATAATCAATTTTACTTGTTTTCGATTTGCTATAGAGACGCCTAAAAAAGTGTGTTTCGCTATTCTGTCCCTCTATCCATCTGTACTTCTGACTTCACTTCATATCTAAGATCTTTGTAATTACAATTTGAGGCGAAATCGGAATTTTTGCTATAATATCAATATTAACGGTACCTTACTTAAGGCGAATTTTAAAAAAGTACAATTTTCTCGCAAAAAAGTTGTTACAATTTCGATAAAAGTTCATATCTGAGACAATGTGGACGCTAACAATAAGAATAACTATATTCTACCTATTTCTTGTTTTCCATGAACGGTAGTAAATTACTTCTAAGCAGGGTGTAGCAGGGTAACCTGAAAAGTATATACAATACAGGCCAAAAGTTTGAAGCCCTCAGTGCTTGAAGGAAAAACAAAATCTAGCATCGACAAATTTTTTTTAGGAGCATATGAAACCAAATAAGAAGAAAAATATTTTCATTTTGTTCTTAACATAAAGGAATTTACGAAAAAGAAGAATAATTGACTTAAACCGACTTTAAAAAGCCACCTTTATATTCGATTACTTTTTTTTACAATTCTTAGCAGTCTTAGCATTCAGTTTTTGAATTGTTGCCTCTATATTGTTCCAACAATCCTTGACTACTTTTTATCATATGCTGGTGTAGTTGCATGTTGTTGCAACATGCGTAGTTTGCTACCTCCACAGAGTAATTACTGGACTTATGAATGCAAATTAGCCAAATCTTGGTTACCAATTGAAACTATTTTATTCAAAATTGATAGAAACTTGTGATTAATTAAAATTTGTAACATATGGTCAAAAAAGTTGTTAAGCCTTTCAATGCATTTCTTTAAAACTCAAATCTGAACAATTTACGAACGAAGGAAGAATATAGCGCAAGTATGTGCGACTGATAAATTCGGACTGGCATAGTCATCCATTTTGGAAAAGTTGTAGATAAGACAGTAATATCTCTAGTTTTTCACAATTATCTCAAAAACGATCGAAATAAGTAAAATAATCGTCAAGTTCGAGTCGGGTTTCGCGCGGTTAGTGTTCCGTACCACTATTTTAACTGTAACCTAATTTGGCTTTCTTGTTAATCCGGAGAAAAAGGAGAAGCCGTACTTGTAAAGGTATGTTCACACGGAAGAAGCAATTGCGAAATATTATTCAAGCATTGCTTTACAATTGTTCCCCAAATTGTTTTGAAACCATTTGAGTAACATTCACGAACACTTTTTTGTTACTCCATTATTCCATAAACAAAGAAAATGTTTCTGAAATGTTTTTCATTTATCAATTTTCTTATATAAGCGCTAAAAGACTGTGGCAAAGGCATTTCTGGAGGTTTAAAGTTATTAGGGTTTTTTATGGAAAGGTACAATATATTACTTCAACAATCCTCCATTTTGGTATAGGTTATTTTTTACAGTTCTTCATTTGACATTCGTGAACACTGAAGAGTAGATGTGGCAAATTAATCATGGAAACGTGTTTTAGTGGTTAAAACGTTTTGTCAAAATCAGTCTTCTATTACGAATCATAATGAGTGATGAAGCACATTCTCATTTAAATTTGAATGTTAATGTATAAAACAGTTGGTTCTTGAAAAAGTCATTGAACCATACTGTTTCGAAGATAGATATGGAGTTACTGTTACTTTTACTGAAGAACGATACTGCCATATGATTGGACATTTTTTGACATTTGAATGCAATTACTCTATGAACTGTTTTCAAACCGAATCACGTCCAGAAATTGTGGTGTCGAGTGGCCAACACGTTCGCCAGATTTTATGGGGATATCTAAAGAACAGGGTGTATGCTAATAAACCACAAGCACTGCAGCAATTCAAACAAAATTTTCCAGATGAATTAAGTCGAATATCCGCCGACATGTGTGAAAATATTATGAAACATGTCATTGGAAACACGCTCGCATTTATGGGGCTATTAGAGAAGTATATAAATTAGTATATCTTCCCGTAAAACACCTTATATACCGTTATCAAAAGGAGGATTTCCTCATTATCCCATGAATTTGTTGACATCTTATTTATTATTTGAAGTGTTCGTTTCCACTTTTAAACTTTTTGTGCCCATACAGCTGGAGAAGCAAACCTATTTTTCCGCAAACAAGTTTTCATATTACTTCTAAATTGTTTCCCAATCCTTTTTGAAGTATAGCCCAATTATTTCTGCAAAAATTTGATTAGTGAGAACATACCTTAAGGGTCAATAAAGACACTTTTTAATACATGTCTTCCTGTCTGTTTGTTCTCAAATGGCTCGCTCAAGAACCAATGAAGAAATTCTGATGAAATTTGGTTTGCATGTATGCCCTGATATGTACATATGTAGTATGTATGTGTGTATGAGTATGGAGTGTAGGTGAGTAGATGGGGACGGGCTTTCAGAATATTTAAATCATCCTTATTGACGGCCTAACTCAGGAATGTCTGCGCAGATTTCGATGAACAAATAAATTTTGTGCAACAAACTTCATCCAAAAATATTTTGTAAATATCTGAATACCTTAGAGCTATAGCTTTCATTTCATATATCGCATGACAGTCCTAGAACATTGTCAATAGCTCACAACGGGTGGAGTAAAAATCAAATATGTTTGATGTTACTCCGACCGTTGGACCAACTTAAGCTGTTAACCTATCCACAGACGATCAATATTGACACCAACATGCCATGTTGACAATTAAATTAATTGTTTGTGGACCGCTTTATGGTGTAGGTTATTTTTTTGTAGAGGCTAGTTAAATGCAATGAAATAGGTGCCGTACAGCTGATTTCTTGGAACACAGTAAAAACTGTCCTTGAAAAAAATATTAAATACATTTTCTCCCTACAGGTATGTCTATGGGTGGAGCACCAGCTGGACCAGCTGGAACAGGAAAAACAGAAACCACCAAAGACATGGGTCGGGCCTTGGGTAAACTGGTTGTGGTATTTAATTGCTCGGATCAAATGGACTTCAGGGGTCTGGGAAGAATTTACAAAGGCCTTGCACAATCTGGATCTTGGGGTTGTTTTGATGAATTCAATCGAATTGAGTTGCCCGTCTTATCCGTGGCCGCACAACAGATATAGTATAACTCTTTAAGAACAACATGAACATTACCGCATCGATTTTCTTTTTAGTATTGTATTAACTGCCCGAAAGGAAAAACGAACCAGTTTTATCTTCAGCGATGGAGACTTGGTAACGCTCAATTCGGAGTTTGGTCTTTTTATTACAATGAATCCTGGCTACGCTGGTAGACAAGAACTGCCAGAGAATTTAAAAATCATGTTCCGTACCGTTGCCATGATGGTTCCTGATCGACAAATTATTATTCGTGTCAAACTTGCCAGTTGCGGTTTCAAAGAGAACATAGTTCTATCACGAAAGTTTTATACTCTGTATAAGCTATGTGAAGAACAGCTTTCCAAACAAGTCCATTATGATTTTGGCTTACGGAATATTCTCTCTGTTTTGCGAACTTTGGGATCACAGAAAAGGGCAAATCCTTTAGATACGGAAGATACAATTGTGATGAGAGTTCTAAGAGATATGAATGTGTCCAAACTTATTGACGAAGATGAAGGTCTATTCTTATCTTTAATTGAAGACATGTTTCCAGGAATTAAATTGACACAAGGCGTATACAAGGATCTGCAGAAATCGATTACTAGATGTGCGGAAGAGTTGGGATATGTTAATAATCCTGAATGGAATTTAAAAGTTGTTCAGCTGTATGAGACATCTTTGGTACGTCATGGTCTTATGATGATGGGACCAACTGGATCGGGAAAGACAAGTTGCACGCTTACGCTGCTGAGATGTTTCACAGATATGGGTGCACCGCATAGAGAAATGAGAATGAACCCCAAGGTAAGAACAGTGTAGACAACAATGACCGATTACAAGATACAGACTTGTTAATTAGGCAGTCCTTCAGTCGAGGTTGCGCTCTTAAATTAAACTTTTTACTTAGAACTCGGATTGAGAAGTTTAAGCCGCTACAATTTTTGTTTTTAAAAACTTACTTTGCTTAAGAAGACAACTACATACAGAGTTATGTTTTATTATTACTTAGTTTAGTTGCCCTAGCTGTCATCTTAGACCGTCCATCTATACAGATATACATTTAAATTGAAGCAAGACTGAACAACCAATACATTTTCCCTGAAGGTAAAATAGACTGTAACTATAAGTACGCAGGTCACCTATCACTTCTCGCTAAAATGAAGAAGGAACTGAAATTCAGGATGCTCAGTTGTCATTCCTCCCAGGGAAACTAGGACAAAATTCAAGCCACACACAATCGAGATAAACTGAAGCTTTTACTAGACACTATTTCCCGAAATTCTTAATGAAAATATCGTTATGGAGAAAAGAGAACCATACATGACCTCTATGTTACGAAATTATTCAAAATAATGTTTGATTATGCAAAATGTTGTTGGAATTTATCCGAAAGTCGCTTGTTATATACATACACTCCTCGACGTCTGAATAAGGGCACCCTTCAAAAGTAACTTGCAAATTTGATTGCAGGTCAAAATTAAACATGAGTTTTATAAAAATGAACCTCGCTGCAATTAGTTTCGGGTATTTGCTAAGCCCGTTTGAACTTTTCCACATTTATATAAATTCTTATTTAGTAATGGGTGTTTTTGGTCCTTCAAATTTCGAGCTAGGAAAAGGAATATAAGCTTTCTGGAATCCTAAGCAGTACAAGTGTAAATATTTCTGAAATCAAAAAATGTCCTTTTTTAATATATTATTTTTATTAGAAACTGAAAAAAAAAATATTTTCGGACAGAATATGTAGATGTTGACATGCTCTGCAATTTATCCGTACATTGTATAGGACCACGCCCACATTTTGGAGGCGTTTGTATCTATTTTGCTTTATTCAAACTATTTATCGTGATGGATGTGTTATTCTGAGAATCTCATCAAAATACGTGATAAAATCACTTAAAAATCTATGAAACATATTCCGAGTTGCTGCACGCCACACCTACTTTATAAGGGATGGTTTAGAATATGAGGGATAGGGTTTCATACGATCCGTTCTAAGCGGGTTGTAACTTTGTTTTGCATTTATTTTGATAAAAGTACCTACCCATACAGTAATTTCCGGAACCAAACTGAATGGTATTAAAGTGGGGGAAATCGTGTGCTATACATTCCAATTTTTGCACACGAACGTTATCTTTTCCAACATTCATTATCACAATCTGTCTAACCACTTCTTCGATTCACTACCCAATGACAACTGATGTATCACTCAACACAAACAACAATATATGAGGAGCAGTTTGGAAATTTGCCCATCGTCTGAATATCTCTACCGATATTTGGAGAGCATTAAAAAAAAAGGCAGGCGTTGTGTCTCCACACATGCCAATTTGGAGTTTCCGCAACAATCGGTCACTTCAAATTGCTGGCACTTTAAGTTCCGCAACCAACAAAAAGATTCTACAAAAGAATCAATTCATTCTGACAGAAGTGAATGGTTAAATAAATACAAGGTAACACAAAATCGAGTATTTTTCCGAAACCACTAATCGGATTAGTAAAAGAATCAATATTACCTGAGTTCTAGTTCAGTTTAATAGTTTGCAAAAAAGAATTATTCAAATCATGTGCATTTTTGCACAAGTTATTGTGAATTCACAAATTGAACTGTATTTTCAAAACCTTCCATTCGATTGAAACCAGCATCAATACGCCTCGAATCTCACTCCAGGTATTTATTTTGTAGAGACAATCATTCAAATCGGGGCAAATTTGCATAAGTTATTGTGAATGAAGAACAATGGCGAAATTTAACAAAATTAATTCTATTTTCATAACCGTTAATCCCATTGAAACCTCAAACAAACACTCTGCAAAAAGAGGCCAATTTGTGAATTTTTACTAAATTTGATAAAAATTGTTGAAATCCACATGGATCGCCGCGTACGGGAACAGGATTTGTCCAATTCTGGTCGAGTACGGGAACAGTTCTATTTAATTTTCGCAGAAATTATCATCAACGTAAAATAAGAAAGGCATTACCACAGCCAGACATGCAATCGAATAGAAAAGCACACGCATAGCAACCATGTGGAAAACTACTTTATTGGACATTTTGAGTATACTACCGTTAGAATACGGCCTTGTTGTGAAATCGATTTTTTTACACGATTACCATGAGGTAGAAGTAGATGGCCCTGTGACTTGTTTGTCACTGCTTACTTAGACCTGTATCCTGGGAACCTATAAAAATAAAGAGAACCATCGATTTAGAGCGACCTAAATAAAGATATGAATCTCATCAGGTCTTTTAGCTGAGTTTAGCTTAGGTCCTTCAATTCCGTGAAGAAGTGACTACCAATGGTCCTCATTCTTCTGTCGGCAAGGGCAATACATTACTGCCCGATACTGCCCCTACAAACTGTCAAAATAAGTCGCTCACTGAAGTAGCAATGCACGTACACAATGGTGAAGCGCAGCTCGATTGCTCAAATTGTCAAAACCGAAAGCTAATCGCGCATTCGTGAAAATGTTTTTTGTGGTGGATTTTATAATTATAATTTTTATAATAATGACTGAGGAAGAAGAAATCACATGCTACGAATTTCTCCGTAGACGGCTCTGCCATTTTAGTTTTTTTGTTTTTGTTTTTAACTGTCAAAAAGTAGTACAGCTCGTTTGGTAGTTGAAGTTTACTCAACTTGTGCTGGAGCTACTTTTCGTACTTTAGCTGCAGCTTCGCATTGTTTGCGTGCTATAGGGAGTACGTGCATTTCAACTTTGACAGCGCTGCTTACTGCAGCGTTATCATTGTGTTCGGGCAGTTAACACCACAGTTGACGAACACATTCAATATCTTCTTCGGCATTTCTTCTCAAATGCCTTCCACCACACTGTCGAGCCTTATGCTAGAGTGGGTCTCACCATAGCTGTGTAAATCCAGTATAAACGATGTGGTTTGGAACCCCATATATTGCTGAATGCGTTTTTGCATGTATACATTTAAAGGCTACCCATACTTTCTTAATGCGATCATCGATGTTCTCCTTCCAATATAGTTATAGTATAGTATCTTGCCGACAAAAGATTTAGTTGAACACCTCCGATCTTTGGTGGTTTGAATTCAGGGATTGATCTTTTCATATTGAAAAGGAACTGTCTCTGTATTTGAAGGATTGATTCCCAGCCCTCGGCCACTGATCAGATAAAAAAGGGAAGCTATTTATCCAATGGCATATCCTGTCTCTTAATTTATTTGTGCAACTTTTTTCACAGGCAATCACCGCACCACAGATGTTCGGTCGTCTAGATGTAGCTACCAATGATTGGACAGATGGTATATTCTCTACCCTCTGGCGACGAGCATTAAAAATCAAAAAGACGGAATACGTTTGGATTGTACTCGATGGTCCGGTTGATGCCGTTTGGATTGAAAATCTTAATTCCGTTTTGGATGACAATAAAACATTGACCCTTGCGAATGGTGATCGTATCAAAATGGCAGAGAATTCCAAGTTAACTTTTGAGCCAGACAATTTAGATAATGCATCTCCCGCCACCGTAAGTCGTATGGGAATGGTGTTCATGAGCTCCTCAGTGTTAAAATGGAATGTTTATATGGAAGGTAATTCTGTATATGTATACTCGTGCCTATAGATACAAAATATAATTTTGGATCTAATTTCTTTTTTCAGCTTGGGTACGTAAACGCAATGTTCAAGAGCAAGATGTATTTCACCGATGTTTCGAGGCCATTTACGATGATGTGCATACATTCATGCAGACGAAGCTATTTGCTAAGATGAAGATTCTTGAAGCGATTTACATAAAACAGATGTTAGAAATTATGGATGGAATGCTCGAAGATGAAAGCAAACGTTCCGAGAGATATTTAGAAAGAACTTTTCTCTTTGCACTTATGTGGACAATTGGGGCGGTACTTGAAATCGCTGAGAGAGAAAAATTGGAGGAGTATATTATGAAGCACAGTTCGAAATTACGTACGACATATTGGGTAAGTTATCAATAGTGCATGATTAATATTGGTATCTTTTTCAAAGGTTGGCCCAAAAAACAACCAAATGAGACAATTTTTGAATACTATGTGGATGAACATGGCAATTGGCAGCACTGGAGTACAAAAATTGAAGAATTCATTTATCCTGAGGATAGTATTCCAGAATTTTCTTCAATTCTCGTACCTAATGTGGACAATGTACGAACAGCTTTCTTGATACACAATATGGCGAAACAAAAAAAACAGGTTCTACTCATCGGTGAGCAGGGTACAGCGAAAACTGTTATGATAAAAGGATACATGGCTATGTATGATGCAGAAGTTCATTTATCAAAATCTTTTAATTTTTCTTCAGCTACTACGCCAAATATGTATCAGGTATTTTTACGGACCACATAATTTGCAAAAGGGATAGTATTTAAAGCTGGTTTCTTTGTTAATAGAGGATTATCGAATCTTATGTGGAAAAGCGAGTTGGAACGAGCTATGGACCTCCTGGGCAAAGATCTATGACAATCTTTATAGATGACATAAATATGCCAGTCATCAATGAGTGGGGTGATCAGATTACTAATGAAATTGTCCGTCAAATGATCGAGCAGAAAGGATTTTACTCACTGGAGAAACCTGGTAAGGAAATTATAGGGTTTTTTTTTAGGGCTGTCTGGAATAGATAGTACCTACAGAAAGAGAAGAGAATTTTTGTTTTTTAAAAAAAGTCCCAAAAAGATATGAAATTTTAATAATTTCTTGATATTTTGTAAATATTTTCATACAAACGTATTTACGCTGCGAGGTGGTAACAGTAACAGTGTGGGATTTTTACCCACTAACCCCTTCTCCCTTCTTCCCGTTTTTCCTATGGTACCGCCGTCTTGGCATTTCATCGTAGGGCGGGGAGGAGCCAGCCGTCCACTTATTGCATCTAGTCGTTAGACCAACCAGCAATTTGTCTTTCATATCTTAAGGTGTTTATGATAAGTATTCATCTGTGGATGATTAAATATTGTTTTAGCTTTTCTTTTTCTTTTCTCCTAGTCAGATTGCTAGTATTTAAAAGTTCCGACATTTCTGAGTTTATGTGATTGAGAAGTCTAAGTTTGTATCTACATATTAGCTACTTTTTGGACTTCATCTTCAATCATTTCAATTTCTAGATCTCTATGCAGATCAGTGTTTCTTATGTACCATGGTGCATTTACTATATTCCGTAGTACTTTATTTTGAAATGTTTGTATTTTCTGTAAATTAGTTTCGCATGTGCATGGTTTTAGAATTTGCTTACTTACAAACAAGAGTATTTCCCTATAATACTCGTGCAATACATTTTACCATAGAGCATGTTCAGTTCTTCTCTTTTTTTCTTTACATGCGCTTTCCAGTGCAGTTTTTCATCTAGTGTCATGGCTGTGTTTGCGTATTCAACTTCATTGTCATTTATTATTACTGGGATGCGCGGAACATTTTTATTTGTAAAGTTGATATGGACCGACTTTAGGTCATTTAATTTAATCTGCCATTTTTTGGTCCATTTTGATATATGTATGTATTATTCTCTGCCTTCTGTAGCTTTTTCGTCGCTACTTTGACAGTTTCTCCCACAGCAAGGATAGCAGTATCATCTGCAAATGTTGCCACAGTTGTTTCATAACTAAAATGGCAGGTTGCTGGTAAATAAGAGATATAATACAGGGCCTAGCACACTGCCTTGTGGTACACCAGCTTCTATTTTTCTCAATGTGAAATAGTTATCTCCTTGTTTGATTCTAAAAAATCGCTTTAATAATAAGACTCTAGGATTTCTGAGTATTGCTTTGGCAGATGCTTTTGTAATTTATGTATCAGTTCTTTGTGTCATCCAATATAGAAAGCTTTAGCTATATCGAGAAATATAGTAGAGCATATCGTTTTTTCTTCAAATGCTTTTTCGATTTTATCAGTTATTCTATGCACCCGATCAATCGTGGTGTGCTTTTTTCTAAACCCAAATTGATGGTTTGGGATTAGCGAATTTTCTTCGATTATTTTATGCAGACGTCTTTTAAAATAGTTTGAACAACATAGGCAGAATTGATATCCGGCAGTACGGTTTTCGTAGCAACAGGTCCACTGCTAATTTGATGGCATATCTCACCGAGAAGTGAAACCAATCTCCATCACTTCGGCGAAACTAATATGGTTGCGTTTAATATTTCAAAGGCATTTGACAGAGTTTGACATCAGGCTCTTTTGTCGAAAATGCGTGCATATGGCATCGATGAGCCTCTTCTTCAATGGATTAGAAATTACATTTCGGGTCGTTCAATACAAGTTGTCTTCAAGTCTGCAATTCACCAAATAAATGCTGGTGTTCCCCAAGGTTCTGTTTTGTCTCCGATTCTCTTTCTTATTTTTATAAATGCAACTTCTAATCCAATTCATTCCTTCGCTGACGACAGTACCCTCAGTTTTTCGTATTCGTTCCTTAACTCACGTTCTTGCTCTTCGGCCGTAGAAGGGGAACGGCAACGTATGTTAAACAGGTACGAAGATGAGAGCGATAAGGAAAATGCACTCGCTATTGTCTGTCATTAACAATCGTTTGACTCTTTCTTCTCTCGTTCTAGGGCTCGTTGTGTTCTCATTATGAAGGTTGAATCTCTTGCCTCTTAGCTTTCACCAAATGTTTTCAGGAGTTGAGTTTTTTCCTCAGTGTTTTCCTTTTGTCTGTGCTCGGCGTTTTCAATGTATTTAGCGCATCATTGGCAATAAGAGCTTTCGTACTTATAAAGGTACGATCGGGCACATCCATGTCCCGTCGGGAACTATGTTAAATAGTAGTTCAACTCTCGGATGTCATCTATCGATCCATGGTAGGATGCGTAAGAGAAATCGCTACGTAAGTAATTCGCGGCTTATATTTGATGGAGAGTTGAGCTCTAAATAGCGCTGCAACAAAGTAATAAAGGCTCAGAATTTCAATATGTTAGATGCGTGCATTGCATCGATTAGCAAGTGATCGATTCAACGGATTCGGTCTGTAGACAGATTTGATTGTGCGAAAACGTTGTTCCATTTATAATCGTATTGTGAACTGGTTAGTCAGAAGATTAGCATCGCTGAACACTTATCGAACTGCATTACTTTTCTGCAGGAAGGTCTCACAGAGCATGTTGGAAGGCTTCACAACATCACTTATACTGGATAATTATTAAACGTTTTTACACTTCGATCCCTTAAGTAAAAATATGTGCCTTTTTAACAGTAAGGTTTTTCAGAAAACTACAATACATTTAGAACTAAATTTTACCACTTAATTTGAACCTTTTCTGCTTATAACTCTCCCAACTTAGGTGACTTTTCGACAATTCTTGACATACAATTACTTGGCGCTATGATTCATCCCGGTGGTGGTCGAAACGACATTCCAAATCGTCTCAAACGAAACTTTTCAATATTTAACTGCACCTTACCAAGCAACAATTCTATGGATCAGATTTTCAGTAATATCGGGGTAGGATACTTTTGTTTATCCCGATTCAATCAAGAGGTGGTGGATATTATTCCGCTTCTTGTGCCATTAACTCGAATCTTTTGGCAAAACATTAAGGCGAAAATGTTACCGACCCCAGCAAATTTTCATTATGTCTTCAATTTGCGTGACTTATCAAGGATATGGGAGGGCATTTTGAAAGTTGCACACGAGGAGTGCAATACCGTTGAGACTGTTCTTAAGGTAAGTTTGGAGTTTTCTGAAAGTCTAAGAAGCGGTACCATTTTTGATATTACTAGCTCTGGAAACATGAATGCACTCGAGTAATTGCTGATCGTTTTACTGCCGAAAAGGATAAAATATGGTTCGCTGATCGTATAAAAAAAGATGCCATTGCGCACTTGGGCGAATATGCTGAACTATACCCTGATGACGACACTTACTTTGTGGATTTCTTACGTGATCCCCCAGAGGTTGGTGAGGACGATGAAGACGTCTCATTGGAGCCTCCTAAGATATATGAGGAAATTCCTAGGTAACTGAAACTGAGTCAGTTTATCCTAGTGTTTGTGTCATTGTTTTTTTTTTCTGTTTCAGTCTCGAGCTTACAAAGGCCAAGATACTGTTCTACATGGAACAATTTAACGAAAATATAAGAGGATACTTTATGGATCTGGTGTTCTTTCACGATGCATTGGTGCATTTAATGATCGTATCACGAATTATTCGAACCCCAAGGTTTGTACATTGTAAAAATATGTACGAGTATGTAGATTCGATGTTGTACACCTTACAGAGGCAACGCGCTTTTAGTTGGTGTTGGAGGCTCAGGCAAACAAAGTTTGACAAGACTATCATCGTTTATGGCTGGCTACAAATTTTTCCAAATAACTTTGACTCGTGCATACAATGCTACCAATTTGGTAGAGGACTTGAAATATTTGTATAGAACTGCTGGACTAGAGGGACAGGGAATCACATTTATATTCACTGACAATGAAATCAAGGATGAGTCTTTTCTGGAATACATTAACAACATTCTAAGCTCTGGAGAGATTGCTAATTTGTTTGCCAAAGATGAGTTGGGTAAGTACATACATTTTGTGTTTAGTTTTAGAACTTCCGGTAGATAAAATCGAAGAATAATAAGCCCAATCAACCTTAGATTTGAACTCTAACGTGCCCTCTGTTATAAGGCAGGCGTCAGTTTTGTCCCACTACTTCGACTTGTTAAGCATTTTGTACCAATGCAATGGGATAATGAAATGAGTTGATGTATTCAATGGAAGTATACGTAAGACTTATTTAGCGAGTTAACAAAGCGTACCTATCCTGCGCAGGAAATACAAGTAATTGTTGGTCTAATAATACAAATAGAATTATCTTAGCGATCAGTGATCACTCTGGTCCAGGTCTTTCGATCAGTTGACCGTGCTCCACGGAATTCTGACCGCTAAATTTGCAGAACTCCACTATGGCTAAGCTAATTGTAGTGAGCTTCAGGGCTTGCTGCGGTCAATCTTTTCGATGTTTTCGAGGGATTCTACCTATATGTGTATCCTCTGAAAATCTGTCTCTCCTGACCGCAAACTTCTCCATCTGTTCTCGCCCACCTTACTTATTTTTTTAGCCGCACACCAGTAGGACCTGCATTAGAGGCATTTTAGGCACAAGCCTCGAGAATGTGTACAACTACTAGGTGGGGCAAAAGTAATGTCATAATGTGAATTTGCCATAATTTTTGCAAATGGCGTCAAATGTCATTGTGCTTTGACATTTATGTTGTAGACAGATAGAGAATTAGTTGATTACATACAATGGAGGGATACACATCTAAAGAAAGCGGAATTATTGTTACTCCTTATTTGACCAATTTTTGGGCTGTTTTCCTCATCGTCCTGCACAATGTGCGCGAACAATTAAGCGTTTGTCTGAGCGTCTCGTGCAAACTGGGTCCACTAGAGATGTCGCAAGAAGTGGCCGACCCCGTATTGCTCATTCGGCCGAGAATACTCGTATCACTGTTGTGGTCGAGGGCGTCCGAGGGAGTCCACAAACATCGACGAGACAACGAACGAGCGCTACAGACAGATGTTAAACGAGTTTTTTTTTGCCGCAAGTTGCTGAATTGGGTTTCAAGCATTGTTGGTTCCAGCACATAGCTCGGGTAACGATGGAGATTTTGAATCACCAATTCGTCGTTCTGGTGCCGGCCAGATTGCCAGATCTGACGACGACAGATTTCTTCCTTTGGGACTTTTTGAAATTTCGCGTTTACCACAACAAACCACAAACCTTGCAAGTCTTGAAAGCCAACATTGAAGAAGAAATCACCAATTTGGAGCCAAATGTTATGCGAGCAACAATTCAAAATGCTGTAAAACGAGCGCAAATGTCCATCTCCTCAAGAGGTGGTCATTTGACCGATATCAGTCGTTCAACTTAATGTCATCAATTTTACACCTTCAAATAAACTTTTCGTGAAAACAGAGTCCAATTTTTGTTCATTTCTAACAAAATGGCAGCCAATTCACATTATGACATTACTTTTGCCCCACCTTGTAGTTATCGACAACTTTTGGTCAGTTTTATGAGTGGTACCGATACTTTGATACGACACTTCTCAGTAGGTATGGATGCTTTGAGGGTATCGTAACAACCCTACTTAAAATGAAGGTTGCGTTCGTTAAAAAAACGAAATGGAAAGGAGCCAATGTTCGCTTGGATAGACTTTTTTTTATAATCTTCGCTCAGGAGAGGCGAAGCTATAACGTTGAGCCAGTGCTACCAATCTTCGGTGAACTAACGGTTGGTGATTGAAAGTTAGTTTAGGATCTTCTATTAAGCGTACTGCTCGTTTTTGTATGTTGTCGAGTAGATGAATAGAATGTTTTGGGACTGAACTCCAAAGGTGAGAACAATACTCAAGTCCTAGTTTAATTTGTGCTTTATACAAGAGGAGCTGTGCTGTTAATTATCTCTTTGCTCTAAATAGGTAGCTCAACTTCATGGATGCCGACTTTGTAATGTTGGATACACTCATTACTAATGAAAGTATGGTGCAAGAGGTAATATCCATCCTCTGCTGACAGGGGTCCTAGACGGCCGCCGAAGTACAGCTCTGTTGACAACAACTGACAATAGATTTTTTTATTAGGTTCGTTGGGGTACTCATTGTAAACGTAATATTACGCCTGTAAATATCAGTAAATCGTACGCCTACTGAGAGACTTAATGAGATTTCTTCGTTCACTTTTTCTGTAATTTTCTTCCAGGGTAATTTCGTCTCAATAAAAAAAATTGAAAACTGTCAAATGGGTTACAGCTGATAGATTTGACAGCAAAAAAGGATTTTAAAAAAATGCTTAATAAAGTTGATTTGATATGTTTTGTGGAATCTGCCATTGATTGGTTTGGAAAAAAACAAACGTTTTGCATTGGCAAATGTGGGAAAAACCGCTTTTGTGGTTTATTGAAAAGTGTTTAGGGTTTTTCATAATTATTTAATTTTATGACTTTTGGTTGTTGATTCAGCCCTTGTTTATGACTCCCTACATCAAAAGAGTTCTCAAATCCCAAAATTTGTCGACTTGCATTGCAAGGGTCTTACATAAAAGGCACACTTTGAAGTCATAGGAATTTATTTGAGATTCTTCACGTCTTGAGTAAAAAACTCAATCGAGACACAATCGAGAAACGATTTGCAATCATCACCCTTCTTAAAGAAGGCAAATCGAAGCGGGAAGTTTCTTCGCAGTTGATGGTATCCAGGTGCTACGTTCAACGTATTGAACGACACGCTCAAACCGGACGTCTTAAGGATAAACAACGGGCAGGACGGTTTAGAGCTATAACTAAACACGAGCATCGGCTAATAGTCACAACAAGCAAATGAAGTAGACATGAAACACGGAATAAACTGCTGTCCTTGACAATGGTTAAAGGAAGATTAAGACTTGCTGGACTCTTTAGACGAGTTGCTGTTCGAAAACCCCTGCTGCGACCACAAAACAAGCAGAAAAGGTTAGAATGGACCAAAAATCTTAAAGACTGGACGGAAGAAGATTTCAACAGAGTTTTATGTAACGATGAATCCAAGTTCGAGGTATTTGGCACAAAACGGAGAGTTTTCGTTCGACGCAGCGCTGAACAAAAGATGCTACAAGACTATGTGGTTCCTATCGTCAAACATGAAGGCGGTTCTGTTATGGTCTGGGGATGTTTCTCTTCAAGTGGAGTGGGAGATCTGACTCGAGTGATTGGAAAAATGAATAAGGAGGTATGCAAAACAATATTGGAAGAAAACACTGTGACCTCTGGACTAAGATTAATTGGCGAAGAATTCGTATTTCAAAAGGACCACGACCCTAAACACATGTCAAGGCTTTGTAAAGACTACCTGAAACAGAGAAAAGATGAAGAAATCTTACAAGTCATGACATGGCCGCCGCAATCACCAGATTTAAACCCTCTAGAGCTGTTATGGGAGGAACTGGATAGAAGGGTCTGGGATCAATGCCCATTATCAGAATCTACGTTATTGACTATACTATTGGATTGCTGGAGCAATATACCACAGGCAACAATTCAAAAACTGATAGCTAGAATGTAATCGGTTGCTTTGGTGGCTTTTTCGACAAAAAATAGGTTTAAGTAATTTTTTCTTCAAACAAAATGAAAATATTTTTCTTTTTAATTTGGTTTCATATATGTTACCCGTTCATTTTACATGATTATTATTCTACTAAAGATTTTTTCTCGTTGTTAGATTTTGTTTTTCCTTCGACCTCTGAGGGCGGCCTCAAACTGTTGGCCTGCAGTGTAGGTACTCAATGGTCGTATTCTGCTAGACAGGATATTTTGTGGATTTTTGTTCGTGATACCACGTGGATTTAGAAAGCGGTCTCTAGCCAACTCATTGAACCATTTGGAGCTTCTGATGAAGCCTAGGAGGTCCTTAACGTCTGATTTTTTCAGATTGTTTAGGTTGTTGAAACAGAAGGCTCTTAAGTGGAGTCTGCAAAAAAAGTGAAGAATAGTCCTCCTCCTCCTCGTCCATGCAGCTTCTGCAGAAATCATTTGAAAATACACCTAGCCTTGTTGCATGCTTGCCTAGACAGTGTCCAGTAATGACACCAATTACAGCGCTGATATGCAATCTATTGAGATAAATCAAATTGTTAGAGCGTTTCAGATTAAGCTTAGGTCAAATCTGTTTTGTCGCTAGACATGTTGTACCACTTGTCCACCTAGAATTTTTCCTTTCAATAGCATCCAGCTTTAATTTAAGTTTGCATGTAACGATCGGCATACCTAGTGAACTTTTGTCTGCAAGGATGGGTATTGTTATTCCATGTCTGACAAGTTCGTCAGCCTTACAATTTCCTGGAATGTCCCTATGCCCCGGCACCCAAATGAGGTGAATATTGAACTGCTTCGCCAACTCTATAAGAGACGATCGGTAGTTTAGAGCTGTTATAGAATTTATTGAGGATGATTCCAAGGACTTGGATCTGAAAAGATGCGGTTGATATCACGTTTTTCTTTAGCCAAGACAATACTTTCCTTATTGCCATTATCTCCGCCTGGAACACGCTACAATGGTTTGGAAGATGAACAGAGAGGTTTAGATTCAATCTATCAGAGAAGACACCACCACCCACCCCGTCGTTAGTTTTTGAACCGTAGTCGGTATAAAAATGCAACAACTTATCTTCCGTAAAACCACCTTCTTCCCAGAATGCGCTGTAAGGGATGGCGACTTGGAAGTTTAGCTTGGGTATAGTGTAGTCAATGTTTTCAGGGAAGATTTTAAAATTGTTTAAAATTGAGGCATGGCCATATAATTTGCTGGACCACTGTGAAGTAGCTTTAAGGCGAAAGCTATTCGCCATTTGCCTACCAAAAATATCGAGGGGTTTCAAATGAAATAGGAGTGTCCATTGCTGCAGAAGGTGTCGTTCGTAGTGCTCCGCTAATACACAGACAAGCTGATCGTTGGACTTTGCTTAATTTCTTCTGATTTATCGCCTTGTTCAAGGTAATCCACCAGACAACTAACCCATACATAAGGATCGGTCTGATGACCGAGATATAGAGCCAGTGAGTTAATCTGGGTTGTAAGCCCCATTTGTTCCCAATGGCTTTTTTGCAAGAGAAGAATGCGACAGTGGCTTTCTTTATTCTTTCTTGTATGCAGACCAGATATTTAGCTTCCTTGGAGAAGGTTAAGCTTATTCCGTTACGAGATGGAGGGTCAATGAGGACTAGTTCGGTTTTGTGGGGATTCACTCCTAGACCACACCGAGCTGACCAACAAGATAGCTTATTTAAAGCGTTTTGTAAGAGTTCTTATAGGGTAATGAGATGTTTAGCAGAGTCTGCAATAGCAACGTCGTCCGCATAGGTGATAACTTCGTGTCCTTCAGCCTCCAGGATTATCAATAGTTCATTAACCACCAAATTCCAAACAAGTGGGGATATGACGCAACCTTGTGGGGTTCCCCTACTGACATAACTATTAAGAAGTAAATTACTAATCAACTCGCCATGTGAGCTGTCTACCTTCAGATTTGACAGTGCTTTAGTTATCGCAGACGAATAGACATTGTTTAAAGTGCCTTCTATATCCAGGAAAGCTACCATTGTGTAGCTACCTTATAATACAGGCAGTACTCGATTTTATTAACGAACGTATGTAATGCTATTTCTACTGATTTACTCGTACATGCTTTTATTTCGGTCCGGATGGGTAGTTAGAAATACTGGTCA
Source organism: Pocota personata (assembly GCA_963082735.1). NCBI lineage: Eukaryota > Metazoa > Arthropoda > Insecta > Diptera > Syrphidae > Pocota > Pocota personata. The sequence goes on along the minus strand of OY720432.1, from coordinate 73,932,117 downwards.
TCATCCAGATTGTTTTTCCTTTGATTGTAGCATGCATTTAATTATACCAAATTTTACAGATGAAATTTATAATGAAATCATACCGATTATGAAGAAGCTTCAACCTCGAAGACCACCATCTCAAGACAATCTCTACGATTTCTTCATATCCAGGGCAAGATACAACTTACACATAGCTTTATGCTTTTCACCGGTATTCACGTTAATTCTAAAAATCTACATTTAATAATGTTCTCCGCACACATATAGATTGGAGAAAAGTTCCGTGGCCGTTCACTTAAATTTCCAGGCTTGATATCTGGTTGCGTTATTGATTGGTTCCAGAAGTGGCCTGAAGACGCGCGTGTTGCTGTTTCTCATCACTACCTCAAAGACTTTCAAATAGTATGTTCTGACGATGTGAAGGAGCAAGTTATTCAAATCATGAGCACGATACACGAAACAGTTTCTGTGGCTTGCATCATGTACTTTGAACGATTTAGGCGTTCTACGTTTGTAACGCCGAAATCGTTGATATCATTTTTGGAAAGCTACAAAAAGCTTTACAGGGACAAACAAGTGAATATTATCGTTATGTCAGATCGGATGTCATCAGGTCTGTATAAGCTAGATGAAGCTGGAAGTTCCGTGGAGATTCTAAAGCTTGAATTGATTGAAATGAACAAAGTAATTGTAATTGCCACCGAGGAGGCTGAAGTAGTCCTTGAAACTGTAGCTAGGTCAACCGAAGCGGCAGAGGTTATAAAAGCTCAAGTGGCTGAGAAAAAGATCCAAGCCGAATCACTGGTAATACTGATATCGGCCGACAAAGAAGTGGCCGAAGCGAAGCTAGAAAAGGCCAGACCTGCGTTAGAGGAAGCCGAAGCAGCTCTCAAGGTATGAGTATAGTTCTCCAAATTCAAATGACTTGTCTCATGTGTTGCATTTCCCTGTTTAGACTATTAAATCGGCTGATATTGCAACGGTGCGAAAACTCGGAAAGCCGCCATATTTAATTACCCTAATTATGGACGCGGTTTGTCTTCTGTTTCGAAAGCGAGTCAAACTTGTGGTCCCAGATCCTGACAAACGGTTTCTGGCCTCATCGTGGGAAGAGTCGCTTAAGGTAATGGCGGATACTGCATTCCTTCGAAAAATCGTAGAGTACCCAACTGATATCATCAATGCCGAAATGGTGGACTTGCTTATTCCATACTTTGAATATAGGTAAGAACACTTCGTACCTAGTCATAGACATTAGATCTAACTTCTTTTGCTATCTACAGTTTATATACCTTTGACGCAGCCAAAGCAGCTTGTGGTAATGTAGCTGGTCTACTTTCGTGGACCATCGCTATGTCCAAGTACTTTGAGGTCAACAAAGAAGTGCTCCCGTTAAAGGCTAACTTAGCTGTTCAAGAGGCTAAACATCGTAAAGCTTCTGCGGACTTGCAAGAAGCTCAAGATATGTTGCATGCAGCCGAAATGGAATTGGTGGAGGTGCAAAAGAAGTTCGACGAAGCGCAAGATAAAAAGAATGCTGTCTTAGCCGAAGCTAAAAAGTGTCAAGACAAGATGGACGCAGCGACTGCACTGATTGGTGGTCTTGCCGGTGAAAAGATTCGCTGGACCGAACAAATATCGCAGTTTAAGAGCGAAACAGAACGCTTAGTCGGCGATGTAATTTATTTAACAGCATTTTTATCCTATACTGGGCCTTTCAATCAGGAATTCAGAAACGACTTACAGGATATCTGGTACAAGGAGCTCGTTGATAGAGTTATACCACTGTCGGCTAACATCAACATTATCGATAGTCTTGCTGATCGGAGTCAAATCGGTGAATGGAACTTGCAGGGTTTGCCATCAGATGATCTGTCTATACAGAATGGTATTATTGCCACGAAAGCCGTTCGGTTTCCCCTGCTCATTGATCCCCAGTCGCAAGGAAAAGCGTGGATCAAACAGAAGGAAAAAGAGTTCTCATTGATTGTAACCTCATTGAATCACAAATATTTCCGGAACCATATCGAAGACTCTGTATCTATGGGTATGCCAGTGATTATCGAAGATGTGGGTGAGGAATTGGATCCTTGTTTGGATAATGTCCTCGATAGAAATTTACTAAAAGTCGGCACAACGTTTAAAATAAAACTTGGCGACAAAGAAATTGATTATAATGACCAGTTCCGATTGTACATCACCACAAAGCTCCCAAATCCAGCATATACTCCGGAAGTGGCCGCACGTACGTCAATTATTGACTTCACTGTAACAATGAAGGGCTTAGAAGATCAACTTTTGGGTCGCGTCATACTCTACGAGCGGAAAGAACTTGAAGAAGAGCGCACGAGTTTGGTAGAAACTGTTACAGGAAACATGAAAAAGATGAAAGAATTGGAAGCAAACCTCCTGCATAAGCTGTCAACTATAGAAGGAAGTCTGTTGGATGATGTAAGTGTCATTGAGGTCTTGAATACATCTAAGAACACCGCTATAGAAGTGAAGGAAAAATTGGAAATAGCAAGGATAACAGAAACAAAGATCAATATTGCTCGTGAAGAGTACCGTCCTGTGGCAACTAGAGGCAGCGTACTCTACTTTTTGGTCTGTACCATGGCTATGGTGAATGTAATGTACCAGACATCGTTGACGCAATTTTTGGAGAGATTCGACGCCTCAATGGCGCTTTCAAAGAAGACTCATGTAACGCAGCAAAGAATTCGGCGAATCATCAAGTATCTGACTTTTGAAATTTACCGGTACAAGTCTCGTGGGCTGTATGAAGACCACAAATATCTGTTTGTGCTGCTAATTGCTTTGAATATAGACCGGCAGCTGGACAATATAACCTATGATGAGTTTCAGAATTTCATCAAAGGAGGTGCTGCTTTAAATCTTAATGACTGCCCTCCGAACCCGTTCCGATGGGTGACAGATGAGACTTGGTTGAATCTGGTCCAGTTATCGCGCTTAGGCCTGTTCGCAAATATTCTAGACAAGGTCAGCAACAATGAACGAGGCTGGCAGAATTGGTTCAAAAAAGACAATCCCGAGAACGAGAATATTCCCGATGGATATAACAACTTGGATCCATTTCGAAAACTACTCTTGATGCGAGCCTGGTGTCCGGACCGAACAATTGCACAGAGTCGCAAGTATATTGGCAATTCACTGGGTCAACGTTTTGCGGAGCCCATTATTCTGAACTTTGACGAACTGCTAGAGGAAAGTAAGCCCCTGACGCCGATTGTATGTTTCCTATCTATGGGTTCGGATCCGTCCCCGAATATCGAAGCGCTTGCAAAAAAGAACGAATGCAAGTGTTTTTCTATATCGATGGGACAAGGACAGGAGATTCACGCAAGAAAATTGATAGCCGCGTGCCTGGAAGATGGTGGTTGGGTGTTGTTACAGAATTGCCACTTGGGACTGGAATATATGAACGAACTGACGGTACTTCTGCTGGAATTGGAGAAAAATGGAACTGGTTTCCAAGAAAACTTCCGAGTGTGGATCACAACAGAGCCACATGACTCTTTTCCGATATCTTTGCTGCAGTTGTCGGTTAAATTTACCAATGAACCCCCAGCTGGAATTCGAGCTGGTCTACAGCGAACCTACGGAAATTTGTCTCAAGACTTCTTGGACTACAGTCAATCAGTGTTCTACCATCCGTTGGTATTTGCCATCTCCTTCTTGCACTCTGTGGTTCAAGAGCGTAGAAAGTATGGTCCACTTGGCTGGAACATACCGTATGAGTTCAACTTTGCCGATTGGTTTGCCAGCTGTTTGTTTGTACAGAATCATCTTGACGACTTGGACCCTGTGAGGGGAATCAGTTGGAGCACAGTTCGTTACATGCTGGGCGAAGTGCAATACGGTGGTCGAGTGACTGATGATTATGACAAGCGTTTGTTGAACACCTTTGCCAGGGTTTGGTTCAGCGATGAACTTTTCCTAGACACTTTCCAGTTCTTTAAGGGCTATAAGATATTCACCTACAAGACAAAGGAAGAGTATTTGGATGCAATTGATACCATGAAAACGGTGGATCCTCCTCAAGTTTACGGATTCCACTCGAATGCCGACATAACTTTTCAGACAAATACCACCAAATCGATTTTGGATACAATTATTTCGATTCAGCCAAAAGGTAAGTCTTTCAAGCTTTTGTTTTTTAAGTCGAAAGCTTTAATATAGTTTCTTTTAAGAATCATCCGTTGGCAGTGGCGAAACTCGTGAAGATAAAGTCGCCAGAGCAACAAGGGAAATGCTGAGTAAGGTGCCGATGCCTTATGATCTTTTCGAAGTTAAGGAGCGACTGAGAGCTATGGGAGCCTTAAGTTCAATGAACATCTTCTTGAGACAAGAGATTGATAGGATGCAAAAGGTTCGAAAGGAAATTAAGTGAAATCCATCTCAAGTTTTATTTTATTTTCTTTTCTAGATAATAATTCTGGTGCGTATAACTTTGAAGGATCTTCTCTTAGCCATTGAGGGAACAATTATTATGAGTGAACAATTGCGGGATGCACTAGACAATATATTCAATGCTAGAGTGCCTGGCGTTTGGCTACGTGGTAGTTGGGTATCTTCCACATTAGGATTCTGGTTCACCGAGTTATTAGAACGAAATGGACAATTCCGGGATTGGTGTTTCGGGGTAAGAAAAACTTTTTTATTGGAATTTTTTTTTCAATCCCGGGGGTATTTATGTATTTATCAAAACAAACCCTAGAGTTGTCTTATTCTCGCGGATAAATTTTCCTGTCTGACTTCAGATTGAATCATTCTTGCACAAATAAATTTAAAGGTAGCAAACTAAGAATGGTTTCCAGTTCTGATTCCAGTAAAACCTATGCAAGGCATACTTTGCAATTTTGTCATTAGTTTGAAGTTGCCTCCACACCTAATGAATCTTATAACTGCAATGTAGCCTATTGCAAGTATAGAAGGCTGTCATAGCTTCCTCGCTTTTTCTTTTGTATCTATTTTGTTGCTTTCTGTGTATCACTAGCCCCGGATATCTGACAATGTCATAGATTTTGAGGGGAGTACCCGCGATGAATTCAATTTTGAATTCCGGTATAACTCTCTCTTGTTCGTGAACAGAATTAGCTCCGTGTTCTGTGGATTTACCGAAAGTCCGTCCTTGAGCGCCTTTAAGTCCCCTTCAATTTGATCACTAATAGTCTGAAAGAATTTCCCTTTCGCTAGCAGAGCTAGATCGTCAGCATAGGCTACAACTTTGATCCCACTATATCTCAGCTTCATTAAAATATCTTTAACGAAATGAATCCAGAATAGGGATATATAACACTTACATGTGGAGAACCTCCAGTGGCGTTTACCCTGACTAGGGCATAGGTATAATCCAAGTCAATAGAGTGTCGTTGAAATTTTCTTTTGACTCGATCTCTTTTGATATCGTTGAAAGCCCCTTCAATGTCCATGAATGTATACCCATGACTGGTTCCATCTCTCCTGCCATGCTCCCATACTCTTCTGTCTTTCTACCAGGGGTCCTGAATTTTGGCGTCGCAGGTCCTTTGTAGTTCGCTAGCCAGGATATCTGCTGGTCGCATTCCCGCGATGACACATATAGCATCATCTGACTCCGAAATGCACAGCACAACCTCAGTGCACACATTCGGTTGAATTTATAACGCTGCTTAAACTGGTGCTAGATGCCTCAGATTCGTAAAACGATGTGAACGATTTTTCACTCCCACAGTCACAAAACAGGTGACAGCAATTTTTCTAATAATCTCTGCAAGTTTTGCCACGAATCGTTACGACATATTTCGCCCTGCATTGTAGTATAGCAGAATTGATCCACGTCTACTGACAAAACCCGGCTGTACAGTTACAATATTCTTTTTCGTATGAAGTGATTGACTCGCATGCTACCTTGGGACTTCACAGCGGTATAGTCACTGTACTGATCGTCCGCGGTTGTCATACCAAATCCACTTTTCATCACTCGTAACAATCTGATTTAGAAATGGCCCAATTCTATCACGATTGACTAAGCTACTGGTGACCTGCAGTCTTTGCAATTTATTGGCTTCAGACAATTCGTGGGGTACACATCTACAATATCTTGCCAGTTAAGAGAAGTTTGCAGTTAATACTAACAATTTTAGTTGGAAGAGCGAGTCAGTTTCCTTCGGAACCCTTGGCACAGGAAGCACTTTCATGCTTGGTCGTTAGATACTTCATTTGTCGCCGGTATTTCAAAGTAGTCTTCAAATAACCAGACAGTAAACTATAGTCTTGGCCTTTTAGTATAACGATGATTTCACTTGACGAAAATATGTGTTTTGTCCAATCAATTTTTCTAATGACCTTTACCTATAGAATGGGACAGATTGCGATAAGGTGACGAACATCTTCTTTCAACCGTAGATTGCATAGAAAACATTCTTCACTGCAGTTCTATGTGACATGTAATTTCGATGCAGAATCTCGCCTCTGGCTTTGTATTGTAATATGCGAGCTACGGCTTGAGTAGATAAAATGTTATTCTGTGAGATTATTTCTTTATTTTCTAGTCTATAGAACAATTCAAGTTCACACTATACTTTTCTTCGCAAATTCTTTCCTTATAAGGTCTCTTTCTTCTCAAATCACTTTATCTCATTTCAATTACTTAATTCACAAATCCAAACTAATTACTTCTCCTTGTTAACTCTCAACTTTCAATTTATCACAAAATTACAACTTCGCCTATTATCACTTTTCCAATCTCTTCGTGCGGTTCAAAACCCAACTGCAACTGCCTCGATCGCCATCTGTTCTTATATAGTCGCATTTCTTATAGCCAGAAACTTCTAGCAAATTCTTCGACGACTGGAGAAAATTCTGATGTAATAATTCCAAGATGACAACTGCAGCCAATAATCTCTTGTGGTTATAATTCTCTCTTAATTCCGCGACGTCGTCTTAGACATAATCCTATTCTATCCGTGGACACGAACCTCGAATGTGTTCAGAAGGAAGACACTTCAGAATGTGTTGCTTACTTTTGGGGCGTAGTTATTATGCTACACTTTGTTACAGTATTATAGCGTACTGGTAGTTTGGCTTTGCTTAGAAGTGAATTCTTCGTCTTTAATCAACAACTCTTGTAGAGCTTTTTTTCCAAACTCCGGCGAAAGTTTTCAATATAATATGATGTTCTGGACCACTCCGTAAAGAATTACTGATTTCGACGTATGAGGTGGATGACGTTTATACCTACATATGAGTGAAAGGCGATGACTTGGAAGTGTCATTGCTTTTAAAACGTAAAGAAAGTGTAATCTGCGCATAAGAATATACAAAGAAGGCGTATGAAGTACTTCAGCAGCTTTTCCACTTCTTACTGGAAGATACTCCATACAGTGTCGTGTATCAGATAACATACCTCATAATGCTCATACCTCTTACATTTTATACATGAATGGAAGAGGCCTTCGGTTTTTAAAAGCTTCTGAAGGTCATGCTTGACAGATGTTCACGAGAGCTTGGAACCTTAAAAAACTGTTTGGTGTTTTCTGGGACTCGAACCTGAGTCTCCCGCTCAGTGCGCCACGCATTTAACCACTATTCTAATATTACGCTGGAGACAGTCGACCATGGGCGCCTTGACCAACGTCCATAGCGATTTCCTTCGACTGAATGTGATGGTGCCATCAGATTTTAGAGGAAACATCATTTGAATGTTCCATGGAGAGAACCCCTTCAAGTCGAACTGCTACTGGTAATTCAACTATGCCTTGGCAGTTATTCCTCTATGGACTATCTCTTAGATTTTCTCGATTTGAAATTACATTCGGTCAAGGCTTCGGTTAAAAGCTTTCTCATTGTCCCTCGTTCCACCTTTGCATTATAAAGGGTTTTTCAATAGGAACATAATAATTTTATATTTGAATACAAACGCACCCTTAAACTTTTTTTATGATCTGTCAATGTCAAAATGTTAGTCAAGGCTTACGTTTTTATCATGGTGAAGTTCACGAACGAGCAACGTCTGAGCGCTTACTCCAATTTTCGGTAGTAATAATCATCCCAGCAGACAGGCTGTGCGTGCTATAGTGGATAAATTCGAGTCAATATATTCACTATTGAATGTTCCTTTGAAGCGCCGAAACTTCTCCGATTGGGCTCTGTAAAAGCTTGAAGAAAATCCTGAATTTCATCGAAAAATCATCTTCAGCGATGAAACTTTTAGCTTAATGGGTTAATTGCTACCAGTAAATCCACATGTGCTTCAAGAGACTTTATTGCATCCACAAAAAGTGACCGTGTGGTGTGGATTTCATGCCGGAGGTGTGATTGGACCATATTTTTTCGTCGATGTAAATGATAACCCATGTTACGGTCAATGGAGTTCACTATCGTGCCATGTTGGAAGACTATTTTTGGCCAGAATTGGATGGACTTGACATCAGTGATATGTGGTTCCAACAAAATGGTGCCACATGCCACACAACTGGTCAAACAATTGATCAATTTGAATTGATTGGAGAAGTTCATTAACCGTGTAATCTCGAGAAATGGTCCGGTCAAATGGCCAGCTCGCTCATGCGATTTATCGCAGATGGATTTATTTTTATGAGGTTAGGTTAAGTCGTTAGTTAATGCCAACAGGCCAACAACGTTAATTGCCAATGTTCCGGCCGTTATTTGTAGAAGAGTGGTGGAAAATTGGCTCCAAAGAATCGATTTCTGCAAACGTGCTCGCGGTGGTCATATTAACGAGATCATCGAACATCCATACTTAAATTTAACATGTGTAGTACACATCTGGAACAAATTTCATCCCGATATCTCAATTATTCTGTGTTTTATTTAAATACAAAATTGTCATGTCCTTATTGAAAAACCCTTTAGCTTTTAACTACGCAACTGCTCTGGTCATGATTCTTTAAACGCCTTGTCTAACCTTCGCGTTGCTCTATTCTGCACTTTATTCAACGGTCATTGAAAAGCTCATAAACCCAAATAGGGTCAGCGGACAGATCGATGAGTTTGATATCTCTACCAAATGTTGTCTCCACATGCCCAACTTCCTTCATCTTTATTTCTATTTCGTATTGTCTTGCAATGTTCGCAAATGCAGCATGTTTAACGGGCATTAACTCGCCTGTCACCAAACCTATAAGAATAACTAATTTGGGCATTTTTGAAAATAATGCGAATCATCTAATGCCAAGAACTATAACTTTTTTTTCTGCAGCAACGCCCCGTCGTTTTCTGGATGTCTGGTTTCTTTAACCCCCAGGGATTTCTAACTGCAATGAAACAAGAAGTAGCTAGAGCTCATCACGGATGGGCGCTGGATCAAGTCACCATGCATAACGATGTATTGAGGCTTAGTCTGGAGGAGTGTAAGAAACCACCAAAAGAGGGCGTATTCGTGCATGGACTGTTTGCCGATGGTGCTGGATGGGATCGCAAAACTTCGAAACTAGTCGAAGCGACAAATAAAGTATTGTATGTCGCAATGCCTGTTGTACATATTTACGCCATAAACTCGGTTGCGGCAAAGAACCCAAGATTATACACGGTAATAACCAATTTCTATTCTACAATCCATCGTTCTTTCCAATCCAAAAGTTTCCATATCTTTTTCAGTGTCCCGTTTATAAGAAAATGAATCGAACCGACTTGAATTACATCACACCGTTATGGCTGCCATCAAATAAACCGCCAGAACACTGGATTCTAAGAGGAGTTGCACTTCTTTGTGACATCAAATGAAACACATTTGGCTTTCTATTTTTTTTTTTATTTTCCTTTTTACAAATTATTAACGTTATTTGTTTTGTTTATTGTTTACACACCGACATATTACAAAAATACGACTTATAGAAAATATGATTAAGAGTAGTTCAATAATATTAGTCTAAGAATAGGCTTTTCGATAAAAACACAGAGAGGGAAGATTATGTTTGTCCTTCCAATGTTGTTGTGGTGATTTTTAGTCCCGTCCCAGAGCATTCCCTCGACCCCATGCATTACCAAATAATCGATTGCCCGCTGGTGGGGGATTTCTTTCTGTTGGTCGTTGATTTACTGGTGGAATACCAAAGCCATGAACACCACCAGAGACATCGGGGAAATAAGATTTCCTATGAAGAAAAGTTCGTCAATTAATTTTCATTTTCAATCAGAGGAATATGAAGGTGTTTTCTGAAAATTAAAATGTTTAAGCAAAATACAAAGTTTTGTTCGACAAAATGTCACTATCTCAGTTAATTTAAAGATAAAGCTGGGCAAATGTTGAAAGCTTTGGAAAAAATACAATAAATCCGAACAAATTCGTGTTCGAAATGGAATCAATGAATGTGCTGTGCTTCAATGATCCGAAGAAATTAAAGGAAGAGCATTGAAGTGCAGAACTTCTAGCTGTTGATCGACCTATACGTCTAAGCGAGTCACAATAGTATACAGGGAAAATGATCGTGTCTGCCATTCTCCCCTTAAAAAAGCTGTTCAAGCTGTCTTAATTGACTTTCTCGTATTGCCATACGGTTCTTTGCGAAGCTGGTTCTATTAAATGCGTAGTAAGAGTACGTGAGTACATATGAAACAGTCATCCAAGAGGTAAGAAAGAAGTGTAGCGCGGTGTCGGTATAACTTCCAACGTAAGGCACACGTGGGGATTTACTTATTTAATTCAGCTAATACCATATATATGAGTATGTTCCTTTTTACGTTAAAGTATTCGACAAATTGGGCGTAGTGGTTAGTGTGTCGGATCACTACGCAAGAGCTTCCAAGTTCGAATCCCAGAAAACACCAAAAAGTTTTTTCACGATCCCACCTCTCGCGAACGTCTGACAAACATTCGAGAGTATTGTTGTCACAAGAAAGCTTCTCAAAACAAATTGCCGTTCGGATACGGCACTAAACTGTAGGTCCCTTCCATTCGTGTGAAAAATATAACGCACACAACACTTAAAGAGCTGTTGCGCCAAATATTAATTAATTCGACAAATTGGATATTTAAGCACGAAAAAGGTTAAGCTAATGCTCTTCCCCTACTAATCATGATCAATGGGAAACTTTTACCAATTATTAGCAATCTTATGGAAGCTGCATTAAAAAAATAGCTCTCTTGGGCAGAGCTTAACCATCATCGGATATACATTATGCACAAGGAGATGCGTTCTAGCATCTCCAGAGCATTTTTATATCTTGTTGAATCTATCGCCTAATAGGTTTCGCTTCTAATACGCTGTACCTGCCTTCCAGAATTATATCTTGGACAGACCTATAATTCTTCAGAATGTTGTTCAGGCACTTAATGAGGCAGGATCGGATGGGATCCCCCCCGAATTTTACAAGTATGGCACCAACGAGCTTAACAACAAAATGACCTATCTGTTCAACAACATCATTGATAATGGAACAGTTCCACAGCGGTTTAAGGAAGCGCTGATCTTTCCAATTTACAAAAATGGTTGTAGGACGGATCCAGTAAACATATGAATTTTATGTGGATTTAAAGGTTGCCTTTGATACAGTGGACCGGAACGCGTTATTTTACAAGCTGTACTGTGTGGGTGTCACATAAGTTTGGTCGGACTATTCAAAACCTATATGATGATACAAAAGCTGCTGTATCGAATGGTGAGGTCTTATTGGAATGTTTCCAGTCGTGGTCTGGAGTAAGGCAAGGATGTGCTTTGAGTCCGAGTTTATTTCATCTCTTCATTGAAGATATAGTAGGTGTAGAGTACGCGGGTTTGTTGATTAAAGCTCTCATGTTTGCGGACGGTATAGTGTTGTTGGCTTACTCGCCTGAATCTATGCAGCTTAGCAGCTTATGATCAATCGCCTACTGCAAAATGTGGAATCTGGTGGTTAAATTGAATAAGTCGCAAATAATGATATTCAACGGCGGGGAAGACATTTCAAACGAGAAATGGCACTTTAATGGAGAAACAATTGCAGTTGTAAAGGATTATAAGTACCTCCAAATGTATCTTACCAGAAACCTTAATATGGAAAGACATTTTAAGGAAAAACTAGCGAAGTCAAAAACGGTCATCAATGCAGCCTGGAGAAAATGCTTCATGAACAAAAACATTACGCATAGTAGCAGGTATAAAGTGTTTGAAGCCGTATCGGAATCTATTCTTTTATACGGGGCACAAATTTGGGGAGACAAGCGATGTGAGACAGTGGAAAAGCTACTTCGAAACTATCTCAAGAGAGCATTTCATCTTCCGCCTAACACACCAAATTATATGCTCATACTGACAACAGGCTTATCACCACTTTTCGTGAAAACGTTAAAACTCCACGTTGATTACGTGCTCTAAGCATGCCAAATTATTGACTACCAAAAAAAGCATCTCTATACAAAATACGCCATAAAACTGGATGGTACAAGGAATGGATAGAGCTAGAGGAAGATTTGTAGAAGAAGATTTATAGCCGACTGCGTCTCAATTTGTAACAAAATAATTATTTTCGTGATGAGCATAGTATTGATGAAATAGCGACGGTACTGAAGCTACATGGAGAGCTCTTAAAGTTGAATTACATACCACACAGGGATGATCTACCGATACTTTGTAGCTTGTGCAACATGGCAGAGAGGGCAGACGTTTTACATTGTTGGCAGGTGCCCTATTCTCCGGGAAGCAAGGAAAGAAATCGTTGGGATCGACGCCCTATCCGAAAATGAAGTCCGAAGTGTTCTGGATGCAGGATTGCATTACAATATCGAGAAAGGATTATAAATGGAAACTTCTAATACTAAAGAAAAAATAAATTATTTAACCTATTTGAGTTCACGTTATTTAATTTTGCTATTGATTTTTAATTATCTATATTAATTTAAAGTTAGTTGTCAACGAGGCAGACAGCATGAATTAATCTATGAATTAATTGTATGGTGTAGGTCGGACCTTTCCGAGAGATGGTTACCGGCATATTTTAGGCATCTCTTGCAAAAGTACAAGGCATGAATTTTAGTATAAAAGGAGCATAGAGATCAACACCGCAGGCAGAGTTTGTTTGTGTGATTCGCCTTTAACAACCGGGTTCGTGGATGCAAACCTCCTTTAGACGGACTATGTCATACATTACACTGATTTCAACTTACTCCATCCTCATTCCCGGCAGATAAGATTGAAACTCCAATACGTTAATAGGACAGCCTGCACTGAGTTCCCTGAAAGTCACTCTACATCAACGACTCATACAAACTCCCGGGCGACTGCAGTGCCTTTCAAGCTGAATTCTTCGCCATTGAGAGCGCACCACAGACTATGTCTACCAAGAAACTAAATTCTTTCAGGATTACAATTTTCGTAGATAGTCAAGCAGCAATCAAGCCACCAGAGAGTGGGACAATTAGATCAAAGCCAGTTTCCAGTTGCCGTCAAAAACTTAACCTACGAAGTCAATCTCAGCTGGATTTCAGGACATAGTGACATAGAAAGGAACGAGGAAGTAGATAAACTGGCTAGAAAAGGAAACATTCACATCATCTGCCAGATGTGACTGCAGCTTATGGCCAGTATTGAATAGAACAAGAACCAAGAATGGAGGAAAGAGAAATTTGTATCCTAACGCTATGGCCTCTAGGCTAAACATCAATTCATCTGACGACTACTGCAGGCGCTGCCAGGATACAAAAGAAATAGAAACAATCAAACATTGCTTTGTGAATGCTGAAATCTTCAAACCCGTGCAAGTTCCACTTGCGAACATTGTATGTTTCGTCAAGAGCGCATGTGGGTTTGGAAAAAGACCGGCCGACAGGTGACGTAATTAAAACTGGTACCACAAAATAAAAGTGGAACATAATCGACTAAATGGCCCCCGTACAAGTACTAACCTTCTTCCTTTTTTTGGTTTGACACCTGCCTTAGACACTTGTTAGGATTCTCATACAAATTTAATTGAGCACAAGAGCACAAGAGCACATTGTTATTTATTGCTGTAGATTTTATTGGCCCTAATCGTGCGGTAGTAGTATGTACTCTATTTCCAAAAGAAACTTATTCAAGTGCTTTTCACTGTCTATGCGCTGTGGAACTATTAAAAATTCAACTTCTCGGCTAATTCCTAAACGGATACGAATGGTTTTTCGTTTAGGGTGTTATGCAACATGTCATTATTCACGTCTCCCTGTGCAGGTCCATAATTTATTCCTCGTAATTTTTTAAACCCTCTTTGGTATGCCACACATGTACAAACGTTACGATTTTTATGATATTCCCAAAGTCAAACTTCTTCAGGTTTGGAAACAAGAAATAGTCGCAGGGGGCTAAATCTGGGGAATATGCTGGATGAGGGAGGAATTCGTAGCCTAACTCAATCAATTTTGCCATTGCGACTGCGGACTTATCCGCCGGTGCGTTGTCTTGGTGAAAAAGAACTTTTTCCTTCGCCAAATGAGGCCGTTTTTGCTTCAAATCGGCTTGGAATCGATACAGCAGCTCTGCGTAATATGCGCCGGTGATCGTTTTACCCTTTTCAAGGTAATCGATGTGAATAACACCGCGCGCATCCCAAAAAACTGTCGCCATGACCTTGTCTGCTGACAAACCCGCCTTGGCCTTCTTCGGCTTCGATTCACCAGGAGAAGTCCATTGTTCTGACTGTTCCTTGGTTTCTGATGCGTTGTGGTGAATCCACGGTTACGAAACGGCGCAAAAACTCAACCGAATTTGTCTGGAACATCGCCAAACACACCTTTGAAGTTGCTAAACGAATGCGTTTGTTGTTGATTGTGAGCAAACGCGGCACCCATCTTGCGGAATGCTTTTTCATGTCCAAATATTTATGTAAAATCGAAATGACTGAGCCATGTGATAAGCCTGTGGCCTCTTCAAGCTCGCGCACTTTCACTCGCCGATCGTCCATTATCAAACCATGGATTTTGTCGACCATTTCTGGTGTGGTGACCTCAATTGGGCGACCAGAACGACCGCACCGAAATTGAGTAAACCAGTGGTGAATGGTTCCAATCGATGGTGAAGAGTCCCCATTATATTTGTCAAGCTTTTGTTTGGTTTGCGTGATAGTTTTTTCTCGCAAAAAATAGTGTTTAATGAGGCTAGTAGGCGTCTATATAAAATGGCTGCCACAACAAAACTATTTGACAGATCTGTCTGAAAATTTGGGTGCGTTCTTTTGAAAGGTGATTCTTGACAAAAAAATAATTAAATTTAAGGTGACGACACAATTTGTGTTAATTTTCAGGGACTTCTTGACCCACCCTCAGATCTTGGAAAGAAACCCAAGACTCAAAATCAATATTCACCACCTTTTTGATTGCGTTTATAGAGACGCGCTATACAGAGCCATGTCTTATTTTGGCATCCCTGCCAAACTCATCCGTCTGTACAGGATAACGATGGAGAATGCACGCTGCTCCTTCAAGGTCGGAAGCAACATCACAGATGCCTTCGATGTTAGAAAAGGACTACGACAAGATAACGCACTGTCATGTGATTTCATTAACTTAATTTTTGTTTTTAAAGGTAATCGCAGAGCGCGCAGATTCAATTTTCAGTCCACTGTACTACCAGGCCGACGTCATACTTGAAAGGATTGTAGAAAATTCTCAAGCTAACATCAAGGGTACGGTCTTTCAAAAGTCTGTACAACTACTCGCGTACGCCGATGGCATTGGCAAAATTGGCAGAACGCAGCGGGTTGCCAGCGGTGCTTTCCTGAGTCAAAAAAAGGACACTCAACATCGGTGAGTTGGACAGAACGTCACAATAGATAGTTACAATTTCAACGTAGCTAAGGACTTTGTCTCCCTAGGCTCCGGTGTAAATTGAAACAATTACACCAACGCAGAGATTAATCACTCTTGCCAACAGCTGTTTCTTTGGGCTAAGAAGGCAAATGAGTATCAAAGTCCTCTCACGGACAATTAAGGTGATTTTATATAATAACCTTGTCGACCTGCTATACGACGCAGAATCATGGGCGGATGAAAACAACGTTGGTTGTTTTGAGAAAACGACGGGGAATGAAGGAGAACATACAATAGAGAACTATACTGGTTGTACAGAGACATCGACTTAGTCAGAAGGATTCGAATTCGTCGCCGAATGTGGCTAGGACACGTAGAGCGAATGGACATCAACGCTACGGCCTGGAGTTTTCGAATCCATCCCGGAAGGATGACCTCACCTGAGCTGGAGCACACAAGTTGAATGGGACCTGAACCAACTTTGTGGGCAAAGCTGGAGGCGGCTAGCAGATCGATTTGACTAGAGACGCTTGTCGATTGAGGCCCAGATACACCTAAGACTATAGCGCCATTTAAGGTAGCGTCCAGATAATTGGGGAGCATTTTTGTTTTGCTGTTATTGTCATTGCTTATGATTCACAGTATTTTCTTCCGTCCTCCTGATATCATCACGATCTAGTTGCATTTTGAGGCATATGACCACCATACAGCCAGTGTTATACCTTCGCAGTAGAGTTGACTTGGCTTTAGCAATTGATCGACTTTTTTTCATGCGAAATAAATAAATGATTCTTGAAATTTGAACCGTGAACCTACAGCGTGACAAGCAATGATGTTACCACTACACCACAGCCACCCTTGTGTACAAACTAAACCAGACCGTCGCCCGCAACAAGTGGGGGCGACGCAACTGAAACTAGTTCATGCGAATCAGTAGCCTATAATACTTACAAGAAACCAGGTGTTTCAAGGAACGAATGTCCGCCGAGTTCCTGAGGATACTGGAACTTCAAGAAGAAATACAAATGTCCGATGAGAATGCCCAAAAGCGAATCGAAGCCCCTGCAAAATACAAAATTCATGAAACAAAAATTCCCATGCAAAAGTAAAATCTTACCCAGAAGATAGTATCAAATTTACGGCCAATAGTACCCATGGCAAGTACATTGCCTTGAATCTCGTACCAAACCAGAAATTCACAATTGCTCCTTTATTTAGCTGGCACCAAACATACAAAACGGCCAACACCATGGGATCCATCAGGATGTACAAATTGAATATCAAACCACTGATGGCACAACAAATCCATTGGAATATCAACAGGAAAAAGTAGTCAGCCGGGCTCGTTTTAAAGTGATCATTCTCCAATCGCATTGAATAGTTGTACAGGAAATAACAATTCAACATGAAATGGAATCCCGTATTGGGCGACAGCGGATAGTAGAACAGGGCAGTGAGCAGCCGCCATACCTGATCATAATCATAAAATAATAAACCAATTTCACAGTTAAAGTACTTTCCAATGGAACCTACCTGGAACCTTTTTATGAAGTCCACATGGAGGATTAGATATTCAGGTGGCAGGATACCGAAGCGAGCGAGCACACTAACCCCAACTGTGGCTGATAACCAGATTTTCGTAAATCTAGGTACATTTTCGTACCACGCACCAAGATCTGCCATGTTTGGTGATTTTTTTCGAGTAGCTAGCTAAATTTGGGTGGATTTTTAATTGATGACAACAGTCGAACAATTAAATTAGCTCAACGTATTGAACTTTGGAAATAATCAAAATAATTCTTATGCTCCGGGAGAAATAAAAAAAAAGTTGTCATACTGTCAAACGACAGTAGAAACTACGTGTCCTTTCTAGTACAATTATTCAGATGATTCTAGTACAATTTTTACGTAGTGACATCTAGTTTTGACGATGTGAAAACAGTATTGAATTATTGTTGTGCAGACTGCACATCCGGTGAAATAACGAACATACAATAGTTTCGGTGAACATTTTACAAAAAATAATTCAGGGAATAAAACGTTTGCATCACACAGTTTGTAGATGAGTGCGATGATCATCTAAATATAGGTATATAAGGTGGAGCAAAAGTAATGTCATAAAGTGAATTGGCTACCATTTTGATAGAAATGAAAAAAATTGGGTTCTGATACTGATGCACCAAAATAAAGGGGGATTCAATTGGAGGTTACAATTTAAATTTGGAATAAAATACATCGGTATTTGACAAACTGCTGATATTTATTTGTATAAAAACTGTTTACATAGCACTTAACTTAGTGATTCTCTAACATCTAATCAACGAAATCAGGATGCTGTACATGGTCTGCTGGCTTCAATTCCTGATTCAATTGGATCTTGTAGGCATGTAGGCAGATTTTTTTGTTAAAATGCGCTGCATAGAGCTGTAGGAAAGTTCAATTGCTGGGAATGATGGCGAATGGATGCTAACATATTTTCAAGAACACCGTCTTGAACTGCTGCGATATTTTCGCGTGACGTACTGGTCTTTGCGCATAAAACACTGACCGGTTTCGATCGAATTTTTCCATTAGTTTCTTAACCGCGGCACGAGATGAACGGTTATGTCGTTGTACGTTATTTGCCAATGCGCTAATCGTGTTAGTTAAATTTTCTCCATTACGGAGATGGGTTTTAACAATTGCAATGTGTTGCTCTTTCATATACCGGTCCATAATTACAAATGTCAATGCTTAGCATATGTCGCATATGTCAAATATCAACTATTTAACTTTGACAGCACCACAGTAGCGCCAGATTTAAATTCTAACTTCCAATTGAATCACCCTTTATAAACTTTTTAGCTATCAGTAATTGTTTAAAATAATGCATCCGATTAGGGGCATACTATCAGATGGCATTTTGGCCGAAAATGGATATAACGGTACTTTACTTATTAACCGGTTCTTAAAAATTGTTTTTTCTAGGTTATGAATCAATCACTTTTGAGGTTAATCACTTATAGTTCTTTCGATATAATTTGTTTTGATTTTCATCTTATTATGGTGAGTGAGAATAAACATTCGGCTGTTCGGAAAAGAAACAAGATGGCAGACGGTAGACACCATTTTGTCTATCGCCAAAGGGAATATGAATACCCTTATACTATTACAGGACAACAGCGTTGTGTAGATAGACAGAGAGACAGAAAGAAAGAAAGAAAGATTTGGTGTAGTGGTTTGAAACTCAGTTGGAATTAAGTTTCTGTAAACTCCAAGGGTAGCGTCCAGATATATGGGGAGCTTTTTGTTTTGCTGTTGTCGTTGCTCATGATTCACAATATTTTTTTTATTTTATTTTTTTATTTTTTTATTACGACCACTCTATTGTCACTGGTATGCCTTCGCAGTAGAGTTGACATGAGCTTCGCAATTGATCGACTTTTTCATTTATTTCATGCGAAATAAATAGATGACTTTTGACATCAGGTTTTGAACCGTGGACCAACAGCGTAACAAGCGTTACCACTACACCACGTCAACCTTATTAAAAGCATTATAGTTTTCCTCCAATCCTTCAAAAGAGACACATTCTCACAACATTTTCAAAATTCTTCGGTTAAGTAGCTTCAGAGATAAGGGTACGGACTTAACTTTTCTGACAGACTTTTTTTTTTTTTTTGGTTCTCAAATCCTGATAAAGTAAAAATAACGGAATTATACATTTTTAAAATCATCGCATCATAACCTTTAAACTGGTCTTTCTGCGGCTAAGTCTTGCCCTGAATAAAATTAAGGAAAAACTTCCACACGTGGTAAACTATTTTAAAAAGTAGAGACTCAAAATAAACACTGATAAATGCTGTCTTATGTGCTTTAGAAATTTCAGCGGTAAATTACGCTATCTCGCGGTCAAGGAAAGTATTTTTGAAAGTAAATGACAGCCCAATACCATTGCGTTGTGGAATCAAGTATCTGGGTTTAAATTTTCATAATAGATTTCTTTTTAATAAGCATGCTAAAAGTAACGACGGGTGGTGGTGTCTTCTCTGATAGGCTTAATCTAAACCTTCCTTTTCGTCTTCCAAACCACTGTAGCGTGTTCCAGGCGGAGATAATGGCAATAAGGGAAGAATATGCTAAAGCTTATCAGCGTTGTAATTGGTGTCATTACTGGACAGTGTCTAATAGGCAAGTTCGACCAAATATATTATAATATTTTTTTTTTTCTAGTTATAAGAACAAAAGTGTATTGATACGTAAGCTCAAGTTCAAATCAAATAAAAACTCAACTCTGTTTCAATTTTCAACCCTCTACGTCTAATAGTTCAAAAATACTAGTTCAATTCAAAATTCAATGCACTTTCCAGAATTGTTTTAAATGTCAAATTATCAATTTAAAATGTCTATTAGCCTTTTTCAACTTCCATTGTTCAACAGTTATAGTATAAAAAGTAATGGCACATCTAAACTCAATTTTTTGACCTTCAAATGGGCGTGGCGGCTCAGAAGTGAAAATACACCCCACCCACTGACTGGTATAACTTTTTTCTTGTTCAGTTGACCTCATAATATTAAAGCTAATCGAAATACATTTTAAAGATGCATGTTGGAAAAATGTTTTCTTAGCGAAAAACGGGATCTTACCAATTTGATCATTAAATATGTAATTGTTTTGAACAGAAATGATGAATAAATAAACCAACACATAGGATTAAGAGGGCTAAGACTAGCGAGCTCATGCCTGGCGGTTTTACCCTACATCCGAAAATTTTTTTGTCGGTATGATTCATTTCCAAAGTTTATTTGATTAATTCTTCTTTTTTTGGGTAAACGCAGTAATTTGGTTCCTTGTGGTCTTTCAGTGCTGCTTCAAGTGGGATCCCATATTCCGAATTCAAAATATTTTATTATTACAAATGTTTTTTCAACTGGAAGAGAAACACTTGAGAATTGTAACTGATATTAAAATAATATTTAGTAACCAAACCATAGAATATGATTTGGATTTGTTTGCAGATACATACAGGTACATATGAGTAGATTTGATATTTCTTGAAATCATTGAAATGGTTAATTTAATGAATACTCGTAAATCTATAATGACTCGATAAGGTTTTTGGTATTTAAAATTGCGGGAAAACGAATGAGTGTTCTAATTTTAAAGCTTTAACTTAATTCATTTGCTTTATGAAAAAATATCAAAAATTCGAATATTTCATTTTGAAATAAAATTATGCAAGAAACAATATTGTCCAATCGATATGTAAGGTGTTTTGAACTAATCTCAACTCGGTGTGGATACCACAACTCCACTTGAACTCGGTCTTTTGATCCTGCATGTAAATGTGGCAACAGTAGTGGCGGCTAGTAACATATGGTATTGGGGGTTCACATTCCACAAAAAGAGTTAATTGTAACTCTTACCAATTGCTTTAGAATCGACAGGAACAACATCATAAAAATTTAAAAAAAAAAACGATTTTTAAATATAATAGGTTCCATTTTTTTATTTTAAACTAAAAACGCAAATATGTATCTTCCGAAAAAAGTAAGGTAGAAGTTATGCAGCACGGTTCAGACGATTAATCTTTTTTATCAAATAGTTTACGAACAAAATTTGCCCAAATGATTACAAAAAATTCCATACAGACGTCCAAACTTTTCTTCAAACTAATAAATAGATGCTATGGATAAAAAAAATGATAACGCAGTGTTCTCAATCATTTACAAACCCTGCATTATTGACATTGTTCAATCTTTTTGAAGGAAGCACTCTTTTCGAGATGTTCGCTCTCAAAAACGATTTCCATTAACTTTCGGGTAAAGTCGGACATTTTGGAAGATAATGTGCCTATAACTTTCTAATTTTAGAAAATTTTGAAAAATTCGGCTTCCTGTAGAGCAAGTATTGGTTTCGTGAAAATGTTCGGTCTCGAGATTTTGATCAATATTAGTATTACTATAATAGAAAATCTAAAAAGGTAGGTTTCCCAATACTGTCTGTTTGTTCGTCTATCGTATGTACGCACGACTGCAGGCTGAACTGATTTACTTCAAACTTCATATATGGGGTCAGTAGGTTCACAATTCGGGGAGATATCGAAATTTTCATTCTAACCTCAAAATCAATAGTAAAAAAGATTTCTTCGAAAACGGCTTCAACGATTTTTATCAAGTTTTTGGAAACAAGTCGCGTAACGGTAATTTACTAATTTAAAAATTTTTGAAAATTGGTAATTTCTCAGATTCAAACGATTTTATTGAAAATTAACATTTAAGTGTTGCAAAATTGTCAAAAATATTTTTCTTTTGCTTTTTACAGCAATAAAAAGAAACATTTAACATTTCAAAGATTTGCAAATGAGCAGCATATGAGTGCGAGTGCGTGCGACCCAGTCGTGCACTTTATCTTAGGAAGATATACCGTTTTCGCGATATTTGCACTCAAAAACGACTTCGGGTAAAGTCGGATATTTTGGAAGATTGCTCATTTTATAGAGAATTTCAAAGCCTAAAATTTTGTTTTCGCACTCAGAAACGATTTCCATTAAATATCTGTGCCTTTTCTAACTCTGCTATGCTTTCCTAAAAACTGGAATTCAAAGCGAATCCGTCGTTCTTGTCAAGCAGGACAGTACCATAGGAAATGTTTGACCGGATTTTGTTTCTTCCTTAGAATTCAGTTTGAAAAGTTTTTGTTAGTGGGTATCAAGAGTTTGCCATATTTTTTCTTTATAATCTTGTATTAGGAAAGGCGAACTTATAACGTTGGAACAACTCTGCGATATGCCTGCTATTAAATAGCCGGAGATTAAAATTATACATAGGTGTGCTACCAACCTGTGATGTGTCAACGGTTGGAACTAGAATATTAGTGCAGAGCATCAATTAAGTAAACTGCTCGTCTCTATATGTTGTTAAGTGGATGAATAGAATGTTTAGGGGCCAAGCTCCATACCAGAGAACAATACTTAAGCCGTGCTTTAACTTGTGGTTTGTACAAGTGTACGAGATGCCATACAGAGGTGGTCACGTTTTCTATTTTCTATTAAGCATACCGGCTATCGTATTGTATAGTTTTCTTATAAGTGACAGTATAGAGTAATCAGCCAGTTCGTCTGCTTTTTCTTTTCCTTCTACGAGGGTGGGTCAATAAGTCCCTGAAAATTAACACAAATTGTGACGTCACCTTAAATTATTTTTTTTTGTCAAGAATCATCTCTCAAAAGAACGCACCCAATTTTTCAGACAGATCTGTCAAATAATTTTGTTGTGGCAGCCATTTTATATAGACGCCTACTAGCATTTTTGTTAAAATGGAAAAAAGTGAATTTCGAGTGCTCATTAAACACTATTTTTTGCGAGAAAAAAATATCACGCAAACCAAACAAAAGCTTCGCAAATATTATGGGGACTCTTCACCATCGATTGGAACCATTCACCACTGGTTTATTCAATTTCGGTGCGGTCGTTCAAGCACAAGTGACGCCGAACGTTCTGGTCGCCCAATTGAGATCACTACACCAGAAATGGTCACAAAATCCATGGTTTGATAATGGACGATCGGCGAGTGAAAGTGCGCGAGCTTGAAGAGGCCACAGGCTCAGTGATTACGATTTTACATAAATATTTGGGCATGAAAAAACTTTCCGCAAGATGGGTGCCGCGATTGCTCACAATTCGTTTGACAACTTCAAAGGTGCGTTTGGCGATGTTCCAGAAAAATTCCGCTGAGTTTTTGAGCCATTTCGTAACCGTGGGTGAAATCTGGATTCATCACAACACACCAGAAACCAAGGAACAGTCAAAACAATGGACTTCTCCTGGTGAATCGAAGCCGAAGAAAGCCAAGGCGGGTTTGTCAGCATACAAGGTCATGGCAACAGTTTTTTGGGATGCGCGCGGTGTTATTCACATCGATTACCTTGAAAAGGATAAAACGATCACCGGCGCATATTACGCAGAGCTGCTGGATCGATTCCAAGCCGATTTGTGCTCCGTTTTCGTGTGAATATTAAAATACATACCAAAGTACCATATGACCGCATGGGGCAGGTTGCATGTATAGGGTTATTCAATTGGAGGTTACGATTTAATTTTGAAACACATTAATTTCTGATAAACTGCTGATATTTTTGTCAATATAATGTTGAGATATTGGTGCTACGGCTGGCCTTCCAGACTCCTGCCCTTTTGATGAAATTTTACATTACTTTTCGGCATCCTTCATCAACTGTGAAGAGATTAATTCAAAACTTCAGGGAGATTGGCTTTGTTAATAGTAAAAATTGTCGAATTTGGGGTTCAGAAAATCCACGAGTGATTGTTGAGAAACAAATGCATTCACAACGTGTCACTGTTTGGTGCGGATTTTGGGCTGGAGGCATCATCGGACCATTCTTATTTGAAAATGAAGCTGGCCAGGCAAGGACAGTTAATGGTGCTCGCTATCGCGACATGATAATCCAGTTTTTTGTCCTAAATTGCAAAATATAGATGTGGACGACATGTGGTTTCAACAAGACGGTGCCACATGCCATACAGCCCGAGAAATGGACCATTTACCCGATATGCTATTCCATACACTATGCTGTATACTTTATGAATCAATAAAACATTTATAATATTTAATTAAAGGCCTGTGTTTTCTATTAAAATTACTTCTTTCGTGAATTTTGGGACACCCTATTAATTTGATTGTATTTGTTCCCATAGATTCCAGTGCAGCTTGACTATCCACTGAGAACACGATCTCCGATGTGTGGAGATTGCTTTTTTGTATAGACTTTGCTGTTTTCTCTGTTGCAAGGATTTCTGCCTGGAAAACACTGCGTGTGTTCGGTAATCTGGAAGACTTCCGTTTTGTAAGTACTTCTGAATAGAAAGCTTCTCCTGTACCTGGATCCATTTTTGAGCCATTACTGAACATTATTTGAAAGCCAGTCTTCCCTGGGCAGACACCCTACTGGAGCACTCAGACTCAAAAACAAGTCCATTGTACAACCAGGTAGAGAACCCCATTTTAATGTGTTTTTTTCGTCTTTTGTAAAAAGACGAGTAGACGCTTCTGTGATGAAGAGGTTATGTCACCAGCACCGAAAATCCGCCACCTGATCCGAGCAAAGGCAGGACAATCACATAGGAAGTATTCCGCAGTGTCATCGCCCTCTCCACAGGAGTCGCAGACAGGGGTAGCGCTCAAATCTAGCACATGGAGGTGCTTGGCAAAAGGCGAAGTGGCCCGTAACGATCGAACGCCAGTAAGTTGTCTGCAGTCTTTTCTGCTAAAAAGATAGCAAGAAAGTCGCGAATTTCTTACAGACGACAGGGACCATTCGTTTAGTCTGCCTACATCCTGGAGAGTCATGTCACCTTCGATTGTGTTCACTGAAAACACAGTCGTCAATAAAAGCCCTAACCGAGGACGGTGGCAAACCAGAGAAATTCTCTTCTGAGACTTGTCTAGCAAGTTCGTCAGAGATCTCATTTCCCTTTTGTCCTGGGACCCAAACAAGATTCAGTGAGTTCAGTCTTCCGACCGAATTCAAGGATGTTTTGCATTCTCGAAGTATTTTGGAAGTGGTTAAAGGATTGAGCTAGACCTTAAGAGCAGCCTGACTGTCACTACAGACTCAGATACTTCACCCCTTCCACCTGTTCTTCATAATATAGTCCGCAGCCATTAGGATAGCAAATATTTCTGCATGGAAGACAGATGTGTATTTTCCCAATGAGAAGTGAAGCCTAATGTTGTCGCATTCCACGAAACACCAGCACCAGACCCCTGTCCAATTTTAGAGTCGTCCGTGAAAATGAGACTACATAATCGCTGAATGCAAGCAGACAAGATTCCAACAGTGAGCCAAACATTTCTCAATTCAATTTATCCGGCAAGTGAAATGGACCTACTTACGACATTTTTAGAAAATACATTATCATTTGATAAAACGTGTACCTACACTCGTACCTACATATATCCTTTTCGTTTTACCACCCCCTAAAAGTGTTTGCAGACCTCCGTAATTCTAAAGGTCGCATTCAGTCTTATTCTAACCGAATCTTGCCCGAGTTAAAGAAAAATAACTCTTTGACATAGATAACAAAGAGTTTTTTTTTTTCAAAATACCAACGGCAAATTGAGTGCCTAACTTAAAGTCCCTTTTACCCGGTCTGTCCGCTTTTGTGTTCAACATCAGTAGTATTGCTTTTATGTACTACAACATCACTCAAAAATACTCTCCGCCAAACAGGCGAAAGCACACAAAAAAGAAGCGAATTCTACTCGTACCTACCTACTCCTGTAATGTTTACAATTCATCACAATTCACAAGAGTTCGCCGAACAAACAAAATGTTGCCATTTTGTCGGTAACCCCTGTTGCCGAAATGACACCACCATGTGAATGCATCTAGCAGCAGCGGTGGACCGACAGGCAGAAGATATCATCATCGTCATCAGGCAGCGAAATTCAAAGGAGAAGACACAGGCAGTAGGCAGATGGTGCGGTGAGGCACACCCTACCACTCTAGCGCCTCCAGGCTGAGCACACCAAACCGGTCCTAAACTATGTGTGTGTGCTTTTCCCCTTTTCACTATGTAGTGGACATAGCCACGCCTCCATTTTTTATGAGAAAAGTCTGTCAATTAACAGAGCGCATGTACCGCACCCACATCTCGAAACTACCCCTTATTGACACGCCTATACGTTGCCAATGAACTTGCATTACTATTCTTACAGCACTGATTCAAAAGGATGACAGTCCTGGGTGACAGCGAGTGTGCGTGTGTGTGTGTGTAGGTACACCACCAGGTATTTCATATTCATTTGGGAAATACTTTAATGTAAACATTTATTATCCTTTTAAGGTGATGTGATGCACTCCTTTCTTCTGCTTTACAGAGTTTCTGCTGTTTGTTCTTTTCTGCTTTATACTGCAGATTGTGAGCGAGAGATGGGAGTACGACGGGCGTGGAACACATTAAATTGTCAACCTTTTAGAGAAATTCACAGGAGAGAACAACACTTGCTGTGCTGCGAGGGTGAGTAGGGGAACATTTGATTAAGGAGAAGGACGAGAGTCATATTGACACCGAATTGTGGCAGGTGCTCAAAAAGCGCACAGTAAATCATAATGAAACCGCGCGTGTACTTTGCATATTCGCGTGTGTGTACTCGTATGTGTGTGTGAGTACCTACTTGTGTTCAAGTAAGAAAGATTCTGAAGATCGTGTACAGGGTCCACAAAGGGGATGATACCCTACTCTAATGCTGTATTTAGTAAAAAAAAAAAAGAGGTTCAAAGAGAATCCTTTGAAATTATGATTACGATGAGGATGATTACGACTTGGGTGGGCGTCGCATATAAAAAGCAGATCTATGGGATCTGAGGTTTTTGGATCAAATGCTCATGGGTGCTTAGATTGGGTGTTGGTAGATTTAGAAATTTCTTTTGATCAAAAGCCATGAACTATAGTTATGGTTTCATGATGTAGACCTCCAAAAATATATGTATCTACATATTTATTATACGAACATAGATAGTTCTTTGCAGTTAATTTTTAATTGCAGTACCTACTTTAAAGAATCTTCGAGTAATTAGCGGCCCTTCTAGGAAAAATGCTCTCAAAGTTTATTTATTTGGCATATTGAATGCCTGCTTGAAGACAATACGCTATCTCACCCAGTCAAATGATAAGTTAAACTATTTGTCAAATAGTAAAAAATGTCGATTTCTATACCTACATATATGCTTAGGTGGCGCTACAGTCCGGGGTGGACCTGGGCCTCAACCAACAAACCTCTCCAGCCCGGTTATGAGCCAGCTGCCTCCAGTTGCGCACGCCAAGTTGATTGAGGTCCCCCTCCACTTGATTGCACCACCTACCACGAGGTCGTCCTCTACTGCGCTGTCCATCCGGGGTGGATTCGAAGACTTTCTTGGCTGGAACGTTGGACTCCATCCGCTCTACATGACCCAGCCATCTTAGTCGCTGTATATGAACTCTTCTGGCTAAGTCAATGTCATTATATATGCCGTATAATTCAGCGTTGTATCTTCTCCTCCACTCACCGTCTATGCAGACAGGACCAAAGATCACTCGAAGAACTTTTCTCTCGAAGTAACCAAGGGCATCCTCATCCGATTTTGACAAGGTCCATGCCTCTGCGCCATACAGCAGGACTGGGATGACTAATGTCTTATAAAGAGTTACCTTAGTAGTTCGAGATAGGGCCTTGTTACTCAATTGCCTTCTTAGCCCATAGAAACACCGATTGGCAAGAGTAATTCTTCGTTTGATCTCCCCACTGGTGTCATTTGCGGAGCTCACCATAGAGCCTAGGTAGACAAAGTCCTTTAATACCTCAAAATTATATCTGTCTATTGTGGCGTTTTGTCCAAGACGCCGATGTTGGGTATCCTTTTTGTTGACAGCATATATTTTGTTTTGCTTTCATTAACCGCTAAACCCATCTTTGCTGCCTCGATCTCAATACTCGAAAACGCCTCACTGACGGCCCGCTGAGTTCTTCCGACTATGTCAATGTCATCGGCGTAAGCGAGTAGTTGTACTGACTTGTAAAAGATTGTACCCCCGATGTTGGCTTGTGAGTTTCGTACAATTCTTTCAAGTACTATGTTAAAGAGATCGCATGATAGCGCGTCACCTTGTCTAAGACCTGACATCGTTTTGTTTTTACCGACTTTGATGGAGCAGCGAGAGTTCTCCATTGTCATCCTGCACAAACGAACGAGCTTGGCAGGGATGCCAAGACTGGACATGGCTCTGCACATATAAATGCATGCAGAAATTTCTGAGCTTTCTTCAAATTTGGTAAGTTGTATACACGGCAGAAGCATCCTCAGCTCCACAAGAAGCTCCGCCTGGTTCAATTACACCTTTAGGGTAGTCTGAATAGTGATAGAACCCATGGAATGACAATGTATTACCTCTGGTCTAAGTGTGCCTCAACACAGGTACAGACAATTGTCGCTGCATGCAAACAAATCATTCACAACTAAAGGAAACAAGTTTAAAAAGGTTGGGTGTAAAGATAGATGTAAATATTAGACAGACAGCATTATTGCAATTTGCAAAGTTCAAATTTTAACCTGACCTACTTCGGAAAAAAATCAACTTCTCGATAGCTGCCTTTCGAAGTATCTAACGAATAGAACGGTGTACAAATTATTGCAATGCGCGAAGTTCGAATTTTGACCTAACATTTTTCCGAAAAAACTCGATTCCAAAAACGCGGAAACTGCTTTTCGAAGATTGAATTCTAATACGGATTTCGATTCAGCTATTAGTAATGAATCTTACGACACACAAACTATTGCAATCCGCCAAATTTGAATTTTGACCTAAAAAAACTTCAGTTTCTCGGAAACTACTTTTCGAAGATCGAATTTGAATATAGATTTCGAATCAGCTAACTGTAACGAATATAATGCATACAAATTATTGCAATTCGCAAAGTTCGAACTTTGACCTGACTTTCTCCCGAAACAACTTAATTTCTTGAAAACTACTTTCCGAAGATCGAATTCGAACATGGATTTCGATTCAGATATTAATAACGACTCTAATGACACACAAATTATTGCAATACTCTTAGTTCGAATTTTGGCGTGATCTTCTTCGAAAAAAGCTTTTTTTCACGGCACACATTCCTCTGGAATAAAAATTTGATAATATTTCCATTCCAAAAGCAAAATAAGGACAAATTTGAAACTTGGTCTTATTTCGTTGGACCTTTTTTCACGTCACCGAATCTAAAGGCATAAAAATTATTGTAATTCGCTAGAATTTCTTTCTGACCTTCTTCTGAATACCATATTTTGATTAAAGCCTTGGTTAATTGGTTAGTAGTTGGAAGGACCACTGAGTGGAAGACTCAGGTTCGAGTCCTAAAAACAAACTGAATAGAATCATCCAACAAGATGTGTCATTTGAAATCAATAGTAAAACGTAACATTTTTATGAAAAGTGGCGATATTTTTATTTTAATATAAAGTACAAGCTCTCTACAAATAGTCATTCTTTTGATCAAACTTTTAATCACGTTTTCGTATAATTGCGGCTGTATTTCGCAAATAATAAGTCTGATATTTTCTTTTAGCGCATGAATCGTTGGAGCATTGGCGTAGACTTTATCTTTAATATACGAGTAGCCCTAAAGAAAAAAGTCTAATGGTGTTAATCGCACGATCTCGGCGGCCAATTGAAGTCTACATTTCGAAAAATCAAACATCCAGAAAATTTGTCACGCAATAGAGGCAGTGTTTCACCAGCTGTATGGCATGTGGCGCCATATTGCTGATTAAATTCACTATAGCTGTGCGAGAAGGTCATAAGGTCAAAAGTCATCGCAATGATAGTTGAATGTTGACAGTTCAACATTGGCGCTGCGAAATTTAAAACGACACCTCAAAACAAAATATTTTTACGATTTTCCAAAACTTGGTATGCCGAAACTTGACATACATACTCCTATATTAAATTTTATTTAGATATTAATTTTGAACAAAGTCGATTGAGCCATAGCCGAGAATTATCCAATTTTTAAGAGCCAGTTAATAAGTAAAGTATCGTTATACGTATTTTTTGACGAAAACCTGGCTTACCTGACATCTGATAGTGTATGTCCAACCATAACTCAAATATCGAACTTGATCAAAATCGTTGGAGACGTTTTCGAGAATATAGATTTTTTTTCTCAAAATCGACCGTTAGTAAAGTACCGTTAGAATGCAAATTCCTATTTCGCCTAGAATTGTGAAATCCGTCCAGCCGTTTAGGTTGCAGTCGTGCGTGCAGACAGACAGAAACAATTGATAGACTCACTTTCTGAGTTTCTCTGTTAGGTATAGTAATGCCAAGTTTGATCAAAATTTCGAGATCGAACATTTTCAGGGAACCAATGTGTCCTTATAGATTCAAGCTACAATTAATCGGTGGGAGAACGTCAGTGTTACCAATGCGTTCTTAACGTGTTCACTGCCGCCCTGTGGAACAGAAAACTTCTATGAATTACCTTCTCCTTTAGTATTCTTCCTAACTCTTGCTTAAACATGCATATTATTATATTAAAGATTTGAAAATGTTGAAATTACAATGAATAAGAATTGGCTCCGATGGGTTTCGAAGGCATAAGCGGCGCTAATCGGAGCCGTCGGAACACGGTAGATTGATCTAGATGGCTCAGATTTGGATAACTTTGAATGGAATGTATTTGAAACTGAATGTTTCCGCGGACTGATTTTTTCATATAAGCACTAAAAATCACGTCGAATAAAAGAATATTTCAAAATCCACCGAGGGGTATCTTCGAGCACCATTATCTGCTAAACGCATAGAGCACACAAATTAGAAAGTTTACTTTACTATGTTGATGCCAATCTATCACTGCACTCTGCTAAGTTGACGGGAGTCATAACTCTCCGAGAGAAAGCATATGAGAAGTTTTAAGACATCTATGGTAGTGTGAAGGGGATTTAAGAGAATACTGTAACAACTGTTTATGAGCAGTGTTGCCATAATCATGCCTTTGTATGTGCATTAGTAGTACTCAAAACCTATTGAATTTTGGTGTAAAACAGATTAGCGGTTTTGAAAATATAATTCATTTCGTATGAATTCTCCATGTTTTTCGTCCACGATAACTTTAACTTGTGAAAAATATCACCGACAGATTGCGGATTCCAGCAAGAACGTGCGGACATTTGACGGGTATTCACTATTAGCTGTCAAAATAGGTATGCTACTCGCTGTAAAAGTGTAAAATTTTAGTATCTCATTTCTACAAGGCCCACTAATACTTTTAATTCAGTGTTGCAGTCGTGTATCATTTTACTAATTTGATATCTTTGGTAATTTTCAACAATATTATTACAAAATTAGTGATATATAGTCGGCTAAAGATGAAAACCTCGAATATTCGTTCTTCAAAATTTTACAGGAGAGCGATTTAAAGTTTTCAAATAAATAAAAAACGTATTATATTTTTGACTATTTTTCATATGGCGATAAACATGATTTAGTTTTTCTTACTATAAGGTAGTTTTTGTGACCTACGCGGTTTTATACCTAAAGAATGTAAAGGAAATTGAGAATTTCAGAGGTTTTCTTTTTTTTACATTTTCGCGGCGTTTTATTTACTTTTTTGTTGTTTTAATGAAGCAGAAAGATCAGTTTTCAGGTCAAGGTAAAATTTCTACATTAAAACAGTTTTTGCTAAAAAGTGGATTAACGTGATATGCGTCTTTAGCCGACGATATTTTGAAGTTTTGTTCGTGAATGCCATTAACATTTGAATGGCAGCGAGAAAAACTACAATCCACTATTTTGATGCAAAATTTGATGTAGATCTATGTATGTATACTTTTTATAATGATTTGTAAATACCCTTAATTCATACTTTACCGCAATATTTGTATTATCAATTGCAATATAAAGATTATAATGGTTTATATGATAGGCGCCTACTGTTGGAATTTCATGTATAACTGTATTAACTAGCAGGGACATTCTGGTAGATTCTATATACCCATGAAGATATTATCCTTTAAGAAAATGTATTTTTTTTTTGTGATTTCAATTTTACTTTAAATTTTGATTTAAAGCCGTGATACTCTTGATACTTTTTTAATTTTCTGTGTGATATTTTTTAACAACACTGATGACGGTTTCCGGGGTGACAAAGATGGATTGTTGCCTGTAATGTCTGACCAAAACTATGCGAATGTTATTTCTTTCAGAAAATTGAAAGGACAATTCACGGACTTCTTTTGTTCATAGACCAAAACTTTCATATTTTTTGTTTTCTATAACTAGCCAACTCGTCTTGTTGGTCCTCAAAAGACGCTTATTTGAATGTATTGCTTAAACTTGTATTCCTTAACTTTTCTTCGGAGAGTCGTACGAGGAACTCTACATACGAGGGTGGGTCAATAAGTCCCTGAAAATTAACACAAATTGTGTCGTCACCTTAAATTTATTTTTTTTTTTTATCAAGAATCATCTTTCAAAAGAACGCACCTAAATTTTC